>CM046002.1:66644670-67275291 GCA_025175895.1 Wurfbainia villosa
AGCAGCTTAAGACAATATCTAGATTCCTTTTCCAATCAACATAATTGGGTAATCGTAAGTTTATTTTCCTTTAGTATCAAGAAGTGGGTTGAAAGTCATTTTTGAAAAACCTAAGAATCACATAGATCAAAACTTTAGATTTCAAAAATTTATTGATTCCTCAAACAATAAAATTTTAAAATCAACCAACACCTCAAAACACCGAGAATATCATATGCCAGGATAGTGTGGACGTATACGAATTCTACATTTGTAAGAGGAGGTTTTACCCATTAATTTTACTCTCTTGTCAACCTAACTTTTTGACAAATAAAATTAATAGTTGGTTCCTCTTCGACCCTAAAAATAAAAGCAGTGACTCCGATGGGGAGGATACTCCTATTTGTAACTAAGTGTTCACCATTACTCGGTACCAAGTCAATTATCTCGGGTTATGTGCCTTTCGATGGGGAAGTACACACGCTCCTTAATAATTTCCTATAACCATATTCGACCCTGTGATCCACAAACAAACTCATCTGATGGGGAGGAAGGCACTAAGAGCCGATGCACAAGTTTGTTTACATCACATGTCAAATCTAATGGAGGTCGTGGGAATTTATAAAAATATCCCTCTCCCACTTAGTAATTTTAAATTGAGGAATTTTCTAGCCTACGACATGCATATCAAACAATAAGCAATAAATATGAAAAAGAATATTTTGCAACTATTATGCTTTTGTCTTCAATATGCCTCCCGTCGTATCGTCATCTCGTCCGCTCCTCCCTACGCTATGTAAAAGTTATTTGGAGATCCAAGCCGAGAATAACTATTTTAATTTACATTCATCGATCCTATACTCCACGAAGGAGTGTACATGAAATCTAGATCGAAAGTAAACTAAAATAAAAGAGTGGCTAAACAATGTGGTACTTAATTGCAAAAATTAAATACTAGCCTCGTCAACCCCGAGGATTCAAAAAATATACAATTACACACATACAATCACATACACACATATGACCATAATAGTTAGATCTTATGCCTGCAACCAAAGAGTTAGCCTACGCACATCCTACTATCATCCGACACATATAATATATGATAAGTGCATAAAATAACTGAATCCAAAACACACAAAACTGGAAACTGTGGCTTTGATACCAATTGAAGTTAAGAAACTTTGCTTCCCACTCCAACTCGGTTGCTTGTTCATGGTGATCTCGTCTTCGTCCCTAGATTAAAAAAAAATTAATCCAAGACAATTAGGGATTACCCAAGCTACCGTTTCATCGTCGTGCTATTCGATTAGAGTAGTCACTTGGACAAACTTATTGTTCAAGCAACCATCCTCTATTCAACGATTAGCCGCAGAATAGACGATGTGCGGATCACAGGTTTTTGCGTTTGTATTCGGGGTCCAAGTAAATTTAGCCACATGCCATACATACAATATACAAAGAAACAAACAAGGAAAACAAAACAAGATTTATACCTCTTGTTTACCTCAAGATCTTCTATCGTATGTCCTATCCTCCTCTTGGACGTTGTGTGGGCAACGGTCCTCCAAGAGATGAAACCTCCTAGATCACGAACTTCTTTCCTTGCTCTCTCCGAAAAAGAGGAAGTGTAGAAATGAAACTCTTCTCTTATCTAGGACCAACCAACAAGCTCAAAGCTTGAAGCTTGCCACCAACCCAAAGAGTGGTGGAGGAGTGTTGGCCAACCTTGAAGGAAGATTGCCGCCGGTTTCAAGGAGAGGTGAGGATGTCGGCCAAGGAAGAATCAAGGGAGGGGATGGGCGCCGGCCAAGGATGAATCAAGGAAGGTGATGGGCACCGACCAACTCTTGGAGAAGAGAAAGGAAACCAAACCTTCACCTTCTTGCCGCCCAAAACCCTAACCCTAGCCGCCCAAAGCTTGCTGCCTCAACCCTAATCCCCATCAATGTTCTTACCGCCCACCCTAGGAGCCTTATTTATAGAGTTGGACTTAAGCCTCCTTTTAATCTCCACCGTTGATTCTAGGGATTTATTCTCAACCTTCGGATCTAGAGATTTAATCTCAACCATCGGACATAGAGATTTAATCTTCACCTTCGGATTTAAAGATTTAATCTCCACCATCGGATCTAGAGTTTCATTTTCCATCATCGAATCTAGACTTCAAGAGGGTTTTAATAGGCTACGATAGGGACCATGCTGAGGAGTTGGATCTTGGCCACCCAATGGATCAAGCCCACATAAAGTCCGATCCATTAATGATAATCCAATCCACTAGAGGATTAACATTGATCTACCTCACCAACCCCCATAAGTTAATATGGGGTCCATATATTATTTGTACATTTATCTCCCCGTGTTTAAGATCTCGAATGTTTGTCGATTAATTAATTTACTGACAATTAATTAATCAACATCTAACTCAATGAGTAGTACCACTCAACCTTATCATCATGCCGAACCAAGTCCACCTATAGGGTTTACATTATGAACCTTATGAGCTCCTCAAGGGGACATCATCATCCTAATATATAGGACACAGTTTCCTCCTATAATCAATGGCACACCATATAAATAATACCATTTCTCAACTTATCGAGCCTATCGATTTACTTTATAAATCTCGTCCATTGGTAAATCAAAGAAATGAATACTAAGTATATGTGTCTGTTATTATATCGGGATTAAGAGCATGTAAAACATAATATCCCAAAGTACTTCTAAGATTCCCAAAGGATATCTAATAGAGCGATCAACTAATTGCAAGGCCATAGTTGTTAGTTTCATTTCTCCCAAATCTAATTTCTTGCATATGGAAAGAGAAATCAGATTGACACTAGCGCCTAAATCACAAAAAGCCTTATCAAAATTAGAGTCATTAATTATGCAAGGGATAGAAAAACTACCTGGATCATTTAGCTTGGGAGGTACCATGTTTTTAATTAAAGCACTGCATTGTTCGATAAGAGCCACTGTTACATGCTCCTCAACTTTCCTTTTATTGGTTAAAATATCCTTCAAGAACTTGGAATACGTAGGCATTTGTTGAAGAGCTTCTGTAAAAGGTATATTAATATAAAGCTTTCTAATTACCTCAAGGAACTTACCAAATTGTTCATCCAATTTCTCCTTAATCAATCTCTGAGGGAATGGGACCGGAGGCTTATATGTTCTTGGCTCTTTGTGCCACACGACTGTGTCTTCTGGCTCGGTAGGGACGTGCTGGCTGCTATTTTTATTACAATTCCACACATAAGTTGCTTTTGTGTTTTTTCCATTTTCTTTGCTTGAGGACAAGAAAAAGTTTAGGTCTAGGGGATTTTGATGTGTGTAATTCATGTTGCATTTTGGGTATTCAATATGCATGCATTTCATCCCATTTTATGTTTTAGTCATGTATTTGGTTATGTTTTAGTCAAGTTTAACAAATTTTGGACAAAGAAACTATTTTGGGGTATTTTTAAATTTAACAGGGTGAAGAATCGGGAATTATCGAGGCGTATAAAAATAACATAGTCGTGCCATCAGAGACAAGTCCGTGTCAGAACTTCCAGACCTCAACACACCCCGGTGTGTTGGCCGACACACCCACGCTTCATGCCCAACACGGCCATGCCCTCCATTTGCATGGGCATGTCGCCCTATTTCCTACCTTTCCTTTTTTTGCGTACAACACGGCGAAGCCCGGGATTTCCATCTTAATTGAAGAGAATTTCTACCGTAATTGAAGACTAAGCCAAGGCTATAAAAGAGGATATATTCTAACCCTAAAGGGGGAGGCGGCGCAATTTGAAGAAAGAGGACAAAGTCGACGGCGGAGGAAACACCGCCATGGCACTAAGGATTGTAATTTCTTTCTCTGGCAATTCTGATTCATCCATGGAGTAGTGTCTTGTAATCTTAAGATGGGGGGAGTAGCCCTTGACGATTTATGATGGTTGATTGAATTTCTTCTACTTGAATTGTCGTTTGTTTTGATTTGGTTTTAGATTCTTATTGATAATTCTAAGAAACCTTGGGGAAGTACCTAACAGTGAACCCAAGTTCCCGACACTGATGCGCACGGGCGCGACCTCAAATCTAGCGACGGCTATCATCGTGGACTCAAAGTGCACGAATGTCGTCAAGTAATAAAGATTTATCGATCCCACAAGGATTCGGATTCGAATACAAATACACTAGGCGGTTGTGATTGTTCGGACGAAATCTATGAGAGAGTTGGTTGGTGAGGACTACTCTATGCGCTGTCACACGGAGGAGGAAAAGAGTGTGCCGGGGTCTTAAAAGGCGATTCTAGGACTTCGATTTCTCTTGAGTACCACAAAACAATGTTGTCAATTAGCGTCGTCTAAACGTCTACCTAAAATTTTGGGGAATGGACATCATAAACTCTCCCGTAGAGCCGCCGCATTCACCGGGAGCTATCCTTGCCCAAAAGGATGGGATAGAGGGTACAAGGATGTCAAATCAATCCTTGCGGTGGACCGTTTTCGATTCCACCGCTCCCTTCTCCCCGCAGTTATGGGAGGTCAGGTTTACCCCTAGCTTCTTTGATCAAACCTCCTAAATCTAGATTGCGAGGGCTCTCACCACCTCGTATCGCCTAAGCACAGCGGAAAGAAAGCCAAATACACGTACATATAATAAAGAGAAACTACAAATTGTCAAATTAAACTTATGGGCAAAATTTAATATGAACCAACATTGTCTATGTACACAAGCTACTCCCTAATCCTAGAATCAAAAGTAATACTCCATAAATTCAAAGGAAGAATCACAAAACATGTTTAATTTCGAATACAACAGAGATAAAGCGCAGAAATAGAGATATACAATGCTTCGTGATCTTCTCTCCGGCGTTGTATTGCAAGTTGTGGACCTCCGGCGGCATTCCTCCTCCATGCTGTGAGTTACCGAAGTTTTTTAGGGCTTTGGCGTGCCATCCTAGTCATCGTGTTCCCCCCCTAGGATTTGGGCGGAGCCATCCTTATTTAGATATCACCTCGGACCATTGAAAATTCGAAAAAAGCCCTAGTCGTGTAAATCCATCGGGCCGCCACACAGCCGTGTGTTTCCACACGGCCAGGCCATGTGCAACCCTAGGGTGTTGTTTTTCGCCCATCGAACATGGCCGTGTGAATCCACATGCCCTGGCCGTGTCCCACTCTGTGTCTAGCTGCGAAAGTCCTTCTTTTGCTCCGAAAATGCATCTTTATCACTAGAAAAGCTAACCTGGACACAAAAGTACAACGAGCAGACCTCTAAACTAGAAAATAGGCAATGCCTACAAGAATAGAGTAACATATGCATGAAACTAATGCAAAATGTAACAAGATGTGAGGGAAAACTACTCCTAAAAACCTATATATTTTGCTCACATCACTTCCCCCAGACTTAAATCTTTGCTTGTCCTCAAGCAAACCTTAGTGCCATAAAATTTTAAAAAAATATTGTTCCATAATTAGCATGCTAACTAAATTTATCAGGTGGTATTTGCAATCAAAGCAAAAAAGATATGTTGTAAAAATTCACTAAGTTAGCTCCTCGTGCTCGTGCTAGGCAAATCATTCTTAGGGGATGCCCGTTCCATGGTGAGTTAAGTCGTCACCCCATAGCTTTCCTAAGGTCTCCGGCTCTTAGGCACTTACCTTCCTTAAGCGAGGGTTATTCCCTAGATCTAGCATAAAGTCTCAAAGGTGTGCTCGGTATTGAGAGAAATTTGGAGGTGTTTCCCCAGTAACCTAACTCGGTCTCAAAGGGGCAACTAGCCATTTCCACTCATGACAACTGTTTTTATCCCTCATAATCTTTTTTTTCTCTCTCACTCTTTTTTTTTATTTTTTATTTGATTTTTTTTTTTTCAGCTCACAAGGATTTTGATTTTTCTAAATGGGCTTGCACAATCCGAGCATCTCCAGTAACTAAAATGCTAAACCTAGAGTCACCAATGGATTCCAAAGTACTAGACTATTAAAGTGAATCATAACTAGGTATGTACTAGATTTTCTCTTTTAGAATGTTCAATATGTGTAAGGGCAAAAATAAAGCTAACCAGTGCAGGTCTAGAACATTCAATAGAGCACATAGAATAAAATATCACAAGATAAATGGAGTTAAGCTACCTATGGGAACAACTCATGCAAGAAACTTTCAAAAATACTACTGAGGTAACTTTACAGACATCAAAAATTAAGTACTGAAAGTAACTAAACAACTCATGCATGCATGAACAAATGAAAATACCAGAAAAAAAACTACTGCTAGGAAACAAAACAAAATAGATTTTGGGGTCCCCCCAGACTTAAACAAAAATATACCTTTAATATGGTGGATGAGGTGGAAAGTCTGGGAGCCTCGGCATCTCTGGATCCTGGGAGAACCTACTGCTGAGCCGCTGATGCCACATATACATGTGGTTGATCTGAGAACTGGTGGATTCAACGACTGCTCGGTGCTCCTTATCCCTAGCCCACTGTGCCTGCTGGGCATGCATATGTTGTTGCATCTCCCTGCGGTAGGTAGCCTCATCCTGGCGACAAACAGCCTCCTCCTCGATGTATATGCGGGCCTCATCGTAGAACTCCTCTACTCGCTGGAAATGCTCCCAGAATCCTTGGAACTCCACCTGTTGGTAGGCGCTCTGCTCCTCCCATCGCTGCCTCTGCGTCTGCTGCTCAGTGTAAATGTCATCGAGGTGCGATCGAAACTCCGAGAAATCATATGCCAATGTACCTACATTCTGCTCAAAAGTAGAAAAAGATGGTGGTGCAGGTGTAGGCTCATGTCGGCATGGACTAGGTGGCCTCCTATGCATGTGTGGACTGGAGGGAGAGTGATACAAAGGTGGAGAGATGGGTGCTGATGTGGATGGTCCCTCATGTGGAGGGGACTCCACTATCAGGTCCAAGCGTCAATTGACACGTATAGCGATGGTGGTACGATCCGGGTCGGGGAACCTAAGGGCCGTAAGATTTTCCTTACAAAGTATAAGGGGTCTCCTTCTCTTACAATCATCTTCATGGCCATGCATACTCCTAGGTCGATCCTAGGGCTCCCCTCTATACTCTGCAATGTTATGTAATCGTACCCTATCCTATAGAAAATGTGGGTAAGTAGGCCTCCCACATTGATATCTCCGAGTGTTGCTTTGCCTATCTTCACTAAGTGTTTGATGAAGTGGGACCCTACATCGATGCTACTCCTTTCTTGTAGCATATCCCATAAGCAAAGCAGCTCGCTGACTCTTACTACACCATCACTCTCCCCACGACCAAATATAGTACTAGCCATGATGCGGTGAAGGTATCGAAAGACGGGGTTTTGAGGTGCGACGCTTTGGCCCTAGAAGGGTCATAAGCGTGCTCCCCCGTCAACTCGGTCCAACATTCCCGAGAGTTGAACCCAATAGGGGTTCTTCTCTCTCCCCCACATGGTAAGCCAAAGCATGATTTCCATTGGTGGAGGGTCCACTCATGCTCAATATTAAAAAGTCTAAAAGTTATCCTACCCTCCTCGCTCTCTCTACCTGTTAAAACTTCCGGCTCTAAAAAACTCAAAAATTCCAAAACTATCCTAGAGTAGGTTAGGTGCCTTATTCCCATAATCTCATCCCACCCCATTTTTGCAAATAGGGTTTGCACATCACCTAACAACCCTAAGGATGCTAGCAAATCCTCATCTAAGTATCTAGTAGCAGTAAGTTTACGAGTAGAGAGCATATAGTACCTATCTCTATGTTCATTATTGCGGAAAAGTATAGGGGGTAGGGCGTTACCCTCTTCCGGAGCTTGAGGAGCGTCAGCTCTTCTTGTTCGTCGCTCCGAGGCACCAGATCGGGATGCTACTGTCTTGGTCCTCCTCATCCTTGATCTTTTTGGCTTCTTAAGAGGTTGAAAATGCTTCTAGAGGAAGGGGAAAGCGAAATCACACGGCTAGGGCAAGAACTTTTGAAGCACATGGCGCAAATGGGGTGAAAACACACGGCTCGCCCCTTTTAACCTCACGCGCCATGACCGTGTGAAAACACACAGCCAGGCTGTGTGTGCCTCTGGTCAAGCAGGCACGACCGTGGGAAAACACACGGCCAAGCCGTGTGCCCCCATTTTTCGCCTCTTTTATGCACCATGGCCCGAATTTGTTCATACACTTTGCCGTATAGACTAATATGGGTTTCATTTTTTCCTAGCAAAGTTCTTTTCTACTCCTAACTCTAAATGTGATGGAAATCAAAACTAAAATCAAACACATGTATGCAATGCAATAGAAAAAGGGAAATCTACAACTAAACTTGATTTGCCTCCCAAGATGCGCTTTGTTTAAAGTTGTTTAGCTCGACCGCACTCTTCTATCAACTCAGCTCTGGTGGTTCAATGAACCTCCATTCATCCGTCTCGAGATCTGCATCTGGAGGTTCCAGCTTCAATCTACTAATCGTGAACACGTCAAAGTAGGGAGCTCTGTGCTCCGAAAGACTAAAAAGGATGATCTCCCCATCTACCTCCAGGGAGATCCAATGTGCCTTTACATATATCCACGCCCCTACGGTTGCTAGAAAATGCCTTCCCAGAATGAGAGGATTCTGGGGATTCGGTCCAGTGTCTAGTATGATGAAGTCCGTGGGTATCATGAAATCCTCAATCATCATAGGAACATGTGGTAGCAGGCAAATAGGCTTCTTCACTGAATCATCCCCCATACGAATACCAAGATTTGCTAGTTGGAGCCCGCTTAGTCCCATCATCAGAAAATATGAGTAGGGCATCACACTGACCGATGACTCCAAGTTGCATAGTGCTTCATTGATGCTCTCCCCATAAATCGAGCAGGGAATAACGAATTCACCGGGGTCCTCAAGCTGTACTGGAATCTTCTCTTCGAACTCAGCTTGGTCACGTAGGGTGGTAATCATGGCTGCACACCCCTTGGAGAATTGGCTACTTGGCCCTATTCCTTCCTCTTTTCCTTGGTTCATCGGAGAGTTCTTCACAGGTTGTTACACGGATTGAGCTATTTGGGCCACTTGCGTCTCCAACATCCGGGTATGACTTGCAAGGCCATCAACGGTGGCCTTCAAGTCTCCAACATCCGGCTACCCCTTAGTTTAGGTAGCGATGAAGTCCTCCATCATCTGTTCCAGTCTGGACTTCTGTGGTCGCTGCCCATTGCTCTGCTGTTGCCCGTACCCTCCGGATGGTTGGGGGTTTCCCGAGTTATTTTTGTAGGAGAAATTTGGGTGACTTCTCCATCTGGGATTGTAGGTATTAGAGTACAAGTTGTGGGGCCTTTGATCGTAGTCCCCAATTGCATCACACTGCTCAATCTGCTCGTCCCAAGTCCCTTGCCCTCCATAG
Organism: Wurfbainia villosa; assembly: GCA_025175895.1. Taxonomy (NCBI): domain Eukaryota; kingdom Viridiplantae; phylum Streptophyta; class Magnoliopsida; order Zingiberales; family Zingiberaceae; genus Wurfbainia; species Wurfbainia villosa. The sequence continues at coordinate 66,654,003 of CM046002.1, forward strand.
GGGTCCTCACGATACGCTGCCGCTCCTTCTCCAAAATCATTGGCCACACATGCAGATGAAGGATTCAAAGATTCAAACCGTCTGCTGAGCGCATCCATCCTTGCTAAAAGGTGGTCCATGGAGTTGAAGTGTATCGTCCTGTTGCAGGCGTGAATTGACCACGTTTGGAGGCCCATAGATGGTGGTTTTGTGCCACCTCTTCAATAAGCTCCTCTGCCTCCTCTATGGTCGTGTTCATTAAAGCTCCTCCTGCGGCAGAATCTAGGGATATCTTTGTGGTGTAAGTGATCCCATTATAGAAAATGTGGATCCCCAACCACCTCTCCAGTCTGTTGTGTGGGCATTTGTAAAGTAGTCCCTTGTAGTGATCCCATGCTTCGAATAAGGACTCCCCCTCCTTCTGGCGAAAGCTCGTGATAAGGTGACGCATGTGAGCAGTCTTACTTGGTGGGAAGTATTTATTCATAAATTGTTGCTCACACTGGTCCCATGTGGTGATGCTGCTAGAGGGTAAGGAGTGAAGCCATGCCTTAGCCTTATCCCATAGTGAAAACAGGAACAGGCTCAGGCGAATCGCGTCAGAAGGGACTCCGTTCTGTTTCATGGTTGAGTAGATTTCGAGAAAAGCCTCAAGATACCGGTTCGGGTCTTCAGTCACAACTCTCCCAAATTGGCTCTGCTGGACCATATGTATAAGTGTCAGCTTCAGCTCAAAGTTATTTGCCAAAATCGATGGTCCAGCTATGCTCGGCCTAAATCCTCTAGCGCTAGGAGTTGCGTAGTCCTACAGAGGTCGGCTTTCTATGTTCACCTCATATGCAGCTTGATCTTTCATCTTTCGTTGTACTGCTCTCCGACGATGAAAGGTTCACTCAATCTCTAAATCGATCGAAATTAGACCTTCCGATCCTAGTCTTCTAAGCATACGACGAACCAACACACAAATGTAAGAGTGCTAACCTAATCCTAAAAGTAGAAAATAAATAAATCTAGCAAATAAAAACCTAAGATGCAATAAGTAAATAGGAAACTACTACTGAAAAATAAAAACTAAATCTAAATATAGAAATTAGAACTAAGCAGATAAGATAAATTAAAAAGAAAATAAAGCAAAAAAAATTATCTAATCCTATGTCCGATCCAATCTACCACCGTTGAATTTGATATCGAATCGATAGTCCCTAGCAACAGTGCAAAAAACTTGATGTGCACGGGCGCGACCTCAAATCTCACGACGGCTATCATCATGGAATCAAAGTGCGTGCTCGGGCTCAACGCCCACAAGTGCACAGATGTCGTCAAGTAATAAAGATTTATCGATCCCACAGGGACTGGGATTCGAATACGAATACACTAGGTGGTTGTTATTGTTTGGACGAAATCTCTGAGAGAGTCGGTTGGTGAGGACTATCAATGGACCCTACTCTGTGCGGTGTCACATGGAGGAGGAAAAGAGTGCGCTGTAATCTTAAAAGGTGATTCTACGACTTTGGTTTCACTTGTGTACCACAGAACAATGTTGTCAATTGGCGTCATCTAAACTTCTACCTATGGTTTTGGGTAAGGGACATCATACACTCTCCCGCAGAGCCACCGCATTCACCGGGAGCTATCCTCGCCCAAAAGGACGGGATAGAGGGTACGAGGATGCCAAATCAATCCTTGTGGTGGACCATTTCCGATTCCACAGCTCCCTTCTCCTCGCAGTTACGGGAGGTCAGGTTTACCCCTAGGTACCTTGATCAAACCTCTTAAATCTAGATTGTGAGGGCAGTCACCACCTCGTATCGCCTAAGCACAGTGGAAAGAAAGACAAATACACGTAGATATAATAAAGAGCAACTACCAATTGTCAAATTAAACTTATGGCTAGAATTTAATATGAACCAACATCGTCTATGTACACAAGCTACTCCCGAATCCTAGATTAAAAGTACTACTCCATATATTGTTGGATCGAAAGTGTCGCTAGAGGGGGGGGTGAATAGCGATACGGTGTCGTTAAAAACTTTTGCAATAAGTAAAAAGCAAGTAGAGAATGCACAGCGGAAATATAAAGTAGACAAGATATTTTTACGTGGTTCACAATCTTTCGATTGCTAATCCACGGCCCTAGTGATCCTTGATCACGTACGGAGGGCAATTCACTAAAACCACTCCTCTTCGTTGGAAGTAGGAGCAACGATTACAAAAAGAAATCAAGGCAAAGGGACACTCCCCCTTTCCTTGTTACGATTAAAGCACAAAGACAATTTAAAGAAGTAGAACTTAAATAAATATACCGACAACTCTTATAAGTAGAAGATGTAGCTTTCGTTGTCGGCGCACTTCGTCAGAGCAAATGTGAGCGGCGTGTTGAGAGCTCTTGAATTCTTATATGTTTTGCTTGGCGTGAACATGTCTATTTATGGATATTGATCTATGAATTTAGACATAGGTAGTGTCCAAGGTGAGGTTCTTATCCTCCAAGTCTTGCTCATCCACATCCTTTGCGCCAACTCAAGGATGAGGTGTTTCATCCAACCACCTTGTGCCACCTCCAACCTCCTTGTGCGCCAACTCAAGGATGAGGTGTTTCATCCAACCACCTTGTGCCACCTCCAACCTCCTTGGGCGCCAACTTGTTGGAGCCATTCAACTTGTGCCACATCATGGGAGCCAACCATCTTGTGCCAACTCACCTTATCTTGGGCGTCCACCACAAGGAAGCTTGGTGATGGTTTGGATGTCCACCTTGATGCCACATCACCCTTTGTACCAAAACACGAGTCAAGTCCACATTCACCCCCTTGAAATTCGAGCTCTTCTCGAGGCTGGAACTTGACTAGCAGTTGGATCAGAGTCAAAGGGTTTTGGACATGATACAAGTTAGCTTAAAATATAAAGTACGATGGTTCTAACCATTTGATCTCGACCTAGACCTTCCATTGGAGGTATTGGGTCGGATCTACGCTTAACGACCTTGCTTCGCTTTCACACGAGCTTACCTTGTAGCCTCGCTTCCGGTCTTCACCCGAGTACCTCGGCTTCCTCCGAAGTCCCTCTGGCGTTACCCGACCACCTCGGTTCCCACCGGGTGTCGCAGACCTTCCGCTCAACTTTAGCATTTCTGCACACTTAATTGAGCTCGTAAGATAACAAATATACCCTTAACTATTGAGCCTTTTGCCATAATCAAAATACCGGTTCGACTTTGGTGCCCACTGCACCAACAATCTCCCCCTTTTTGATTCATGGCAAACCGACACAAAAGTTAAGGAAAAATTAAGCATAACAGTAAGCTAGCATAATGATTAAGCATGAGTGAGAAATATTATTGTTTCAAGTTCTCCCCTTTGAGGTAACCTCCCCCTTGACCGAAGGTGAGTTCTTGAAAAATAATTTTTACTCCCCCTTAATAGTTGCTTAAGTAAACGGAATTACTTAATATAAAAGGTAATAATTTTGTTTACTTTCTTCCTTACTTTTGTGACTTTCTCCCCCTTTTGCCTTAACTCAAAAAGTTTGTAAATATATTTTAAGGTTTGTAAGTCCAAGCAAGTTCCCAATATAAATATATATATATATATATATATATATATATATATTTTTTAAATAATAATAAGCTTGAAAATATGTTCATCTAAAATGTACAACTCCGGTTGGACTTGATTGATATAGAATGATCAATAAGTCTTGAAGGAGTTGATTAATAATTATACTCCATGGTTCATGTCGATGCACTGAATCTACATCTGGAACCAGGAGTAAGGTCCTAACATCTCACGCCCGTCTACGTGGCTAAGTACACAAACACATTAGTCCTATGTGTTGTGAGATGTGTTGGCTCCTTAAATCTATAGGTATATGATTTCTAAGGTAAGACTTAGGCTAATTTCATAAAAAGAAGCAAAAGTAGAGTACATATATAGAAAAATTTAAATCCTACTCTATTACGCACATACCTAACTTTCGTCTTAATAAACTAAATTCGGCTTCGGGTAGTGGTTTGGTGAAGATGTCCGCTAGGTTTGATTTGGACTCAACATACTCTAGTTGTATAGTTCCATTAGTTACATGTTCCCTAATGAAGTGGTGTTTAACTTCTATATGTTTTGTCCTAGAATGACATATTGGATTTTTAGTTAAGTTAATTGAACTAATGTTATCTATGTAGGTTTTAATGTTGTTAAAGATTAAGCTAAAGTCTTGGAGAGTGTGCTTCATCCACGTGAGCCGAGAGACACACTCACCCATCGCAACGTATTCGCCGGTGGTAGATAAGGCAACGCAATGCCGCTTCTATCGCACCAACTTACTAGACTCGAGCCGAGGATTTGACAACAACCACTGTGCTCTTTCTATCGAGTTTACTACCGCATAGTCGAGTCAGTAGCCGATTAGATTAAACTCGTAGATCTAGGGTACCAAATACCTACGTTTAGCGTGCCCTTTAGATATCTAAGGATACGCTTGACTAGGGTTAGGTGAGACTCCTTGGCACAGGTTTGTAACCTTGCGCACATACTTACCGCGAATAAAATGTCGGGTCGGCTCGCGGTTAAGTATAGGAGACTTCCTATTGCGCTCCTATAGTATTTTAGGTCAACGGGTTTTCCTTCTACATCTTCGTTTATATTAACATTAGTTGCCATAGGTGTATTGATTATTTTAGCATCTTGCATTCCAAATCGATTTATTAAGTCCTTAGTATATTTTTGTTGATGTAAATATATTCCATCTTTAGTTTGTTTAATTTGTAAACCTAAGAAAAACTTAACTCTCCCACTAAATTCAGTTCAAATTCACTGTCCAGAAGTGAGATGAATTCGCTTAGCAGGATCGAGTTGGTAGTTCCAAAAATTATATCATCTACATAGATTTGGGCTATAAAGATTTCTTTTCCTACGGTTTTAACGAATAAGGTTGGGTCGACTAAACCTTGGTTGAATCCTTTGGACTTAAGATAGATCGAAAGCCTTCGCATCAAGCTCTTGGGGCTTGTTTGAGTCCATATAGGGCTTTCTTAAGTCTAAGGACATGGTCAGTTTATCTAGATTTTCAATCCGGAGGTTGACTGACGAAACTTCTTCCTTAATGTATCCATTCAAAAATGCTGACTTGACATCCATTTGAAACAATTTAAAACCTCGATGTGCAAAAAGATATGCTAACAACATTCGGATGGACTCTAGTCCTGCTACGGGCGTAGGTCTCATCGTAATCTAAACCTTCGACTTGACTAAACCCTTTGCGACTAACCTAGCTTTATTTCTAACTACTTCACCTTTATCATCAAGTTTATTTCAAATACCCACCTTGTTCCAATAATTGATTTTTCTTTAGGTGGTGGTACTAATTCCCGGACTTCATTTCTAGTGAATTGAGCTAGCTCTTCTTGCATAGCAATAATCCAATGGGATCAAGAAGTGCTTGTTCAATAGTTTTGGGTTCGATTTTGGAAATTAACGAGATTTGACTAAGGTTTCGATATGAAGCTCTAGTTCGAACCCCTAAATTTGGATCACCTATAACTTGATTGATAGGATGATTTGTTTGAGTCTTAGTGTGACTCGGGTTAGGGTCATCTATCACTTGGTCGATAGGATGACTTGGGTTAGGACGAGATTCAAGTTCAAGATCAGAGTCGGGTTCGCTATAAGTTGATTTGCTAGTTGGTTTTGTTAAGGATTGAACGGGTTCGTGTCCTTCGTCGAAAACTATATTAATGGTTTCTTCGACTCTAAGAGTGTCGTGATTGTATACCCTATAAGCTCCATCGTGGTTGAGTATCCTAGAAAGGTTCCAGTAGAGGTTTTGGATTTGAATTTCCCTAGGTAATCCTTAGTGTTTAAGATATGTACCTTGCATCCAAATACCCTAAAGTACTTGATGTTCGGTATTTTATCGTGATAAATCTCGTACGAGGTCTTTTGGTGCCTCTTTACCATAAGGATCCTATTTTGGACATAGCAAGCCGTACTAACGGCTTCTGCCCAAAATCTATCGGGTAGGTTATACTCGTTTAACATTGTCCTAGCGGCTTCTTGTAGGGTTCTATTTTTCCGTTCGACTAACCCATTTTGTTGTGGGGTTCTAGGACATGAAAACTCATGGTGGTATCCGTTTAGGTTACAGAAATCTGTAAACCTGTGGTTTTCGAATTCACCACCATGATCGCTTCTAAGTCTTTTAATCTTAAGGTTCTTTTGATTTTCGATTAACCTACAAAGATTGATTAGTTGGTCTAGGGTATCATTTTTATGTTTGATAAACCTAACCCAAGTAAATCTAGAATAGTCGTCAATTATGACTAAGCAAAATTGACTACCATTGAGTGACTTAGCTCCATGTGAATCAAATAGATCCATGTGTAGGAGCTCAAGAACACTTTTGGTTCGTTCTTGATTAGTTAATTGATGTTGTGTCCTAGATTGTTTACCTTGTTGACAAGCATTACATATTTTATTATCCAAGTTGTTTAGTTTAGGCAAACCTATAACCAAGCCACTGACTCATCTTGTGGACGAGTCTTGGGTGCAGTGTCCGAAGTCTTGTGCCATAACCAAGATTCCTCTTCTTTGTGTCATAAGACACTTGGTTGAGGAGTTGGGTAAATTTATTGTGTAGATGTTGCTACTCCTAGTTCCTTTAAGTATTATTTTAGATGTTGCATTTATTTTGATTACGCATTCATTTTCTAGAAATATGACCTTATAATTGTTATCACACAATTGGCTTACACTAAGTAAATTATATTGAAAGTTTTCTACTAATAAGACATTTTGAATTGTAAAGTTAGAGTTGAGCTCAATATCACGATCCGATGATTTTGAGCTTGCCGTTATTCCGAAGGCTACCGATCCTTGTCGTTTGAATCGTAACCAAAATTTGAGTTGATCCTGGCCATGTGTCGAGTAACCACCGCCCAACATCCATTGATCCTACACATAAGGTAGTTGGATCGGATATTGGAATTACTAAAGGGTTGTTTGTAAGTTTTAAACCTAAATCATCTCACCAATATCTACATGATCAAAACATGTTATTCCTATGTGTTATTGTGAGATGACTTTCAATTTTACTTGATTAATTTTAATGAATTTAAATTAACCAACATTAGGTTAGATTCGATTTAGTCTAAGCTCATCAAGTAATCTTTTCAAGAGATTAGCTTCTGTGTCGTGAGGCACAGAGGCCTTCTTTGATCGGAACAACGACCACTTCCTTAGACAAAGCTAATTTCAAGAAATTGATAACTCGACTTACTTGAGACTACATCTTGGTCTAACTAGTTATTTTTGAAAAGAGGCTCCCGAGGCTCAATCTTTCAGAGGATTTTAGTTGATTATGAGTCCTATCTAACCATTCTAAAAATAAAGGAAAAACTAAGCATGCAATTTCTAAGACTTAACAAAAATACATTTTGTATTGGCTCTCGACCATTGAATCGAGTGGATCTATTCACATAGTGAATTTGGTCCTTGGGAACCCAATACATGTTAGATCCTAAAGTTGAAATCAAAGTGGTCTTAGGGACCCATGCTTGGACATTTTTCTTATGTTGGTTTACTATAGACATATATGACTTATTGGTTGTATTTGAGTTAAACCCGAGTCCGGCCTTGTTGTACACGGCCCTTTGTGATCCAAGTAAGAGGTCAAGTCCCTTGGATCCCAAAGTGAACCTTTCCAACGTGTTCCTAAGGTCTTCGACTTGTGTTTCAAAAGCGAGTTCTCAACTTCAAGCTTTTCAACTTGAGTTGAGTCCTCCTCTTGAATACGAGTAGTCGAAGAGGTTAGGGAGACCTCATGTTTGAGAAGGTTAACCTCCTCAATTAGGTCTCGACCTTGGACTCGGACTTAGCTAGTTTCTTATTTAAAAATTTAATTGCACCATACAAAGTATTAAGTAACGACCGACTTACCCTTAATGATTCTTTTGAACCGGATACGGATCCGTGGCTTGTCTTGAATGGAAGCTCATCATCGGATTCGGACTCTCGGACTCTTCTTCGGTTTCGAGTCGTGCTCGGTCGGCTTGGCCATTAGAGCTTGGATATCGTCTTCTTCCTCCGACAACTCCTCCCAAGTAGCGTTTAGCGCTTTCTTGGTCTTTGATGCGTTATTCTTTAGCTTTGGGCACTCGGACTTGATGTGACCGACCCTGTTGCACTCATAGCATCTAAAATTAGAAGTATTTGAATTAGGTTTAGGCTTACCTTGAGTTGTTGGTCGTTGCCTCTTGATCATCTTCCAACTAGATTGACTAGTTTGGATTCTATTTCGAGTCTACTTCGATTCGACTCGCCTTCTTCCTTCCTTGGGGTGGCTTGCTTGCGGGCTTCTTCTTCTTGGAACCTCGCAACTAACGCAATACTCTTCTCGGCCCGGACCACGTTAGTTTGCTCCTGTAACTCAAGTTCCGACAACAATTCGTCTAACCTAATTTTAGAAAGGTCCTTGGAGACCTTGTAGGCATCGACCATGGATGCCCACAAGGTGGTCCTAGGAAACGAGTTAAGAGAATACCTGATAAGGTCGCGATTCTCGACCTTTTGTCCAATGGCATGGAGTTGGTTGACGATGTCTTGGATACGAGCATGTAGTTGAGTTGCGGTCTCGTTTTCCTGCATTTTCAAGTTATACAATTTATTTAAAAGTAAATCTCTTTTACATACCTTCGTGTCGTCGGTGCCTTCGTGTAGTTCCACTAGCTTGGTCCATAAGTCCTTTGCACTAATGAAGGGGCCGACGCGGTTGAGCTCTTCCTTGGACAACCCACATTGCAAGATTTGAGTTGCCTTGGCATCGGCTTCTACTTGTTTTTTCATGGAATTTGACCATTGATCGTAACCCAAAGATTCACCATCTTCATTAATAGGAAGTGTGAAACCGGTTTGGATTACGATCCACATCTCGATTTGGGTTTTAAGAAAGCATTCCATCCGACCCTTCCAATAACGAAAGTCATTACCGTTGTAAAACGGGGGTCGGGCTGTGCTAAACCCTTCGAGATGGGCCATTTAAAAACAAGAAGAAGAACGACGAAAAGAATCTTGCAAAACACACACGAAAGAATATTCCAAGACTTTCGCCTTGGATTAGTAGTGCAGAAGTAAAAAAATATATATAAAATGTAACTTGCAAAAGAAATAAACAATCAAATGCGAATGTCGCTTGAAGTTCCGGAGGACAACCTTACTCGGATCTAACCCAAGGACAACCTTATCCGGATCCTAAAGCCTCTAATGCAATTCTATATGTAGGAGAAGATAAGCAAGTGAAATAATTATACGAAACAGAAATAAATAAATAAAAAATCTGTGAAAAAGAAAACAAAGCTAGATTGGTGGTTTCACGAATCTTAGCGCCTGGCTCGATACCAATTGTTGGATCAAAGTGTCGCTAGAGGGGGTGAATAGCGTCTGAGTGTCGTTAAAAACTTTTGCAATAAGTAAAAAGCAAGTAGAGAATGCAATGGAAATATAAAGTAGACAAGATATTTTTACGTGGTTCACAATCTTTCGATTGCTAATCCACGGCCCTAGTGATCCTTGATCACGACGGAGGGCAATTCACTAAAACCACTCCTCTTCGCTTGGAAGTAGGAGCAACGACATAAAAAGAAATCAAGGCAAAGGGACACTTTCCTTGTTACGATTAAAGCACAAAGACAATTTAAAGAAGTAGAACTTAAATAAATATACCGACAACTCTTATAAGTAGAAGATGTAGCTTTCGTTGTCGGCGGCACTTCGTCGTAGCAAATGTGAGTAGTAGTAGCGGCGTTACGACGGCGTGTTGAGAGCTCTTGAATTCTTATATGTTTTGCTTGGCGTGAACATGTCTATTTATGGATATTGATCTATGAATTTAGACATAGGTAGTGTCCAAGGTGAGGTTCTTATCCTCCAAGTCTTGCTCATCCACATCCTTTGCGCCAACTCAAGGATGAGGTGTTTCATCCAACCACCTTGTGCCACCTCCAACCTCCTTGTGCGCCAACTCAAGGATGAGGTGTTTCATCCAACCACCTTGTGCCACCTCCAACCTCCTTGGGCGCCAACTTGTTGGAGCCATTCAACTTGTGCCACATCATGGGAGCCAACCATCTTGTGCCAACTCACCTTATCTTGGGCGTCCACCACAAGGAAGCTTGGTGATGGTTTGGATGTCCACCTTGATGCCACATCACCCTTTGTACCAAAACACGAGTCAAGTCCACATTCACCCCCTTGAAATTCGAGCTCTTCTCGAGGCTGGAACTTGACTAGCAGTTGACTGTAGTCAAAGGGTTTTGGACTGCAGTACAAGTTAGCTTAAAATATAAAGTACGATGGTTCTAACCATTTGATCTCGACCTAGACCTTCCATTGGAGGTATTGGGTCGGATCTACGCTTAACGACCTTGCTTCGCTTTCACACGAGCTTACCTTGTAGCCTCGCTTCCGGTCTTCACCCGAGTACCTCGGCTTCCTCCGAAGTCCCTCTGGCGTTGCCCGACCACCTCGGTTCCCACCGGGTGTCGCAGACCTTCCGCTCAACTTTAGCATTTCTGCACACTTAATTGAGCTCGTAAGATAACAAATATACCCTTAACTATTGAGCCTTTTGCCATAATCAAAATACCGGTTCGACTTTGGTGCCCGCTGCACCAACATATATTAGAAGAAAGAATCACAAAACATGTTCGAATACAATAGAGATAAAGCGCAGAAATAGAGATATACAATGCTTCGTGATCTTCTCTCCGGCGTTGTATTGCAAGTTGTGAACCTCCGTCGGTGTTCCTCCTCCTCGCTGTGAGTTACAGAAGCTTTTTAGGGCTTCAGTGTGCCATCCTAGCCGTCGTGCCTCCCCCTAGCATTTGGGTGGAGCCATCCTTATATAGACATCGCCTCAGACCACTGCAAATTTTGGAAAAAGCTCTAGTCGCGCAAATCCGTCGGTCCACCACACAACCGTGTGTTTCCACACGGCCAGGCCGTATGCGACCCTAGGGTGTTGTTCTTCGCCCATCGGACATGGTCGTGTGAATCCACACGCCCTAGCCGTGTCCCACTCTGCGTCTAGCTGCGAAAGTCCTTCTTTTGCTCCGAAAATGCGTCTTTATCACCAGAAAAGCTAACCTGCACACAAAAGTATAATGAGCAGACCTCTAAACCAGAAAATAGACAATGCGTGCAAGAATAGAGTAACATATGAATGAAACTAACGCAAAATGTAATAAGATGTGAGCGAAAACTACTCCTAAAACCCTATATGTTTTGCTCACATTAGACACCTAGATCTAAACTAGGGATTAACTTCTACCAAGGATCGATAGCGTATCTATGAGGGCTTGCGAGAATTATTGATGATTCCTTTGCTGATTATGATCGCGTGTGCAAACCTATCATGAAAAGGAAATTTAGTCTCTAGAGGAACTCTTATGGACTTAATGGATCTCTCAAATCCAATTTTTACCAAGTAATGGTAGTAAGACTAGAGAGGTTTATGGGGGTCTCGTGATAGGTCCCCTTAGCTAATTATGATCACCTATGCTCGAATACCGTGACAGGAAAATTGAGTTTGATAGGTACAATTGGCGTAGACCTCAAAAGGGGCCATTGATTTATATTAGGATAGGTTCTATCGAAACAACTCTAAGGAGTAGGAGAGAACATAATCACCTGATAATCGTCGATGCGGCGTAACCCATATCCTGAGATTACCCTCAATTATTGAGTTTTAGCTCGTTCTTCTCATTCGTTGTTCTTGACCGCTTAGTTTCTTTACTTAATTCACAAATTCGATTTGACTAGATAACTTGGTATCACAATCATTCAGTAATTGACCCAATCCCTATGGGATCGATATTTTTATTACTTGACGACAACCGTGCACTTGCGGAAATCGACACATCAAGTAGAAGGTTCTTACCTATATCAATCGATTGGTTGAATCGATAATAAGATGATATAGAGAACACTACTCTTAATCATTCCTAGTCAAGTATTAACATTTAGGGACAATGTTAATGCAAAGAGACTAGCATTTAGGTCAACTCGATGACTTGATCTCACAAGTCATGGATATGTGGTATCAAGTTGACACTTGGGTATGTATTGGAGAATGTATACTGAATGACCCACCATGAGAAAGTATCATGGATCATTATATGAGTGTCATATACTTTCTCATGTGACTATTAGTATGACTATTAGTCCTTGGACCTGAAGACACCATGGTTCCCTACATAAGGAGTTGCATACTTTGGTTTCATCGAACGTCACCCGTAAATGGGTGGACTATAAAGGCGATTACTGGGTATGTAACAAATTATGCAGAGGGATGTGAGTGATGTAGATGGGATCTATCCCTCCTATATGACGGGAGTGACATCATTATTCTTGATAGAGTGAGATCACTAAGTGCATGACCATGCCCAAATGAGTCAATATGAGATATTGAGCTCATTTGATTAGAGTGAGTCTACTTGGAGTTCAAGATATAGATTGTACCGAGGATAACATGGTCTATGCCTCAATTGGTCAATCTAAATGTCAATGATAGAGGGACATTGTCACCTATTGTGAGAGTCACAATTAGTAGTCACAAAGGTGATGTTGGATCTCAACATTCTTGTAACTAGGGTAGCAATGATGTGTTGCTAGATACCACTCATTGTTTATGTTCCTAAATCGGTTTAGAAGCATTGCCAATGTTACAAGAACCTATAGGGTCACACAAAGGACAATTAGATGGAGATTAGGTTCATATGATGAACCATGAGGATTAGGTTCATGGGATGAACCAAATTGGATTAAGAGTAATCCAAATTAGACTAATTGAGTTGGACTCAAGTTGATTCAAGTGTTGAATGAGTCTAATTTAGATTTGATTCATCGAGTCAATTTAAACTAATGAATTGAGATTCATTAAATCAAATTGACTTGAATTAAATGGTTGGATTTGATCAACCATGGAAGATAAGAGGTCAAGTTTGACTTGACTTGAGAGGGAAGATGAATGGTCAATTTTGACTTGACCAATTGTCATGTCATGGTGACTTGGCATGGGGTCGGCCAATGATGATGCTCCACATCATCATGGACACATCATGGGGTGCCACCTGATGAGGGAGACCAAGAGTCATTGGCTCTTGGAGTTACATGCATGCATGTAACCCCCTTATAGTGGGTTATGAAAGTGTGAAGTTAAGTTGTGTAACTTCATCTTCATCCTTCTCTCTTACTCATCTTGCCGTGAGCCTCCAAGGGGTGCTAGCACACTCTAGGTTGCTTTTCTCCACCTATTTCTTGTGTGGATACCAATAGAGGTGTGTACACTTGACACTCTCGAGTTCCGGCAAGCCATTTGGACGAGCGAGATAAGCGAAGGGCGTCGCATCAAGGGTAAAACTTTTAACATGTAGATCTAGAGAAGATCTAAGGTTTTTAAACACATACATGTAGTTTTGTTTATCTTCGCACGGATCCGTGGCCAACTTCCGGAGTTTCCGCAACACAAAAAGCGGTTTTTGCGGCTCGGATAGTCCAACATTAAATCGATAGGCTTAGTAAGTTAGGAAATAATATTATTTATATGGTGTGTCATTGATTATAGGAGGAAACCATGTCCTATATGCTAGGATGATGATGTCCCCTTGAGGAGATCATAAAGTTCATCATGTAAATCCTGCAGGTGGACTTGGTCCAACATGATGATAATGATGAGTGGTACTACTCATGGAGTTAGATATTAATTAATTAAATTGTCAGTAATTTAATTAATGAATGGACATTCGATATCTTAAACGTGGGGAGATATTTTGTACAAATAATATGTGGAGCCCATATTTAATTATGAGGGTTGGTGAGGTAGATCAATGATGATCCTCTAGTGGAATGGATCATCATTAATGGATCGGGTTTTATGTGGTTCGGTTCCATTGGGTGGCCAAGATCCAACTCCTCCTCATGGTCCCTATTGTAGCCTATTATAAATACCTCATGAAGTCTAGATCTATATAAGGAATTGGAGAGGCTTGGGTGAAAAAAAAAACATTGTGGTTGGCATTGGAGAGGCTTGGGCGGCAACAAGAATCAGGCTAGGGTTTTCCTTCTTCCTTTGGTTTTGGTCGGCGCCTCCTAACCTTCTCCTAGGGTCGGCGGCAACAAAGAGCTTTCGTTCTTCCTTTGTCTTGGCCGGCGCCTCTTCCACCTTTCCTAGGGCCGACGACAACAAAGGATAGGGTTCTTTCTTCCTTTTTCTTGGCCGGCACATACTCTCCCTCTCCTTAGGGTTGACGGACACCAATCTTGGTGTTTGGTGGTCGCACACAAGCAAGGAGAAGAAGGGAGGGTTTTCTATGTGATCTAGGAGGCTTCGGTTCTTGGAAGATCATCGCCCACATGACATCCAAGAAGAGGATAGGAATACAATAGAAGATCAAGAGGTAAAACAAGAGGTATAATCTTTTTTAATATTGATTCTAGTTCTTTTGTATTATGAATGTTATTGATATAAATACAAAAACTGGCGATCCGTACATCATCTATTCCACGACTAATCAAGGAAAAGAGTTAGGTTGCTTGAACATCAAGTTTGTTCAAGCGACCGCTCAAATCGAATAGCACGATGATTAATCGGTTGCTTGGGTAATCCATCTCCGTTTGGATTAGTTCTAATTGATAAAATTTTAATCTAGAGACATGTGATAGGATCGCCATGCACAAGTAATCAAAGCGAAGAAGCGGAAAACACGACTTTCCCTTCACCAGTATATCTAGCACAACAGTGTTTACCTCTTCCATTGCAGCCATTTCAATTTGTGTCTCAGCCTCAGCAATTGATTTTAGTTCCTTCATGGAAGTCTTTTTCACTTATAGGAACTCAGCTGCCAAGTACAGAAGTTTGATGGGTTTACATGATTACTCAAGAGGAGACCTAGTGGGCCAACAGATCGGTCATTCGGAATATTATCTTAGTTTATATACTGATTGATATGGGTAGTTCACATTCGTTATGTCTAGAGTGATTTTGGATGGGATTAAGAGAGTTTCTATACATCAACCATGTGGGTTAGTGGTATCTTTATTGTCCAATGAGGTGTTGACCACTAAGCAAGAACTCAAGAGTTGTCCTTAGACTTCGACAGACATATCCTTACTATAAACATATCCTTACGAATAGCTAAGTTGTTGAAATGATGGCATATCATGCCTCTTAGATGTGCATATAGCCTGAGAGTACTCAGATGTAGTTTTCGATAAACTCCCAGGCTTGCCATTGCATAGGCAAGTGGAATTTGTGATCGAAATAATTTCGAGAACAACTCAGGTATCAAAGACCCTATACACGATGACACTATAGGAATTGAATGAACATAAGTTGTGACTATAGAAGATATCGGATGAAGGATTGCCCATTCTAGTGTTTCTCCTTGAGATGATCCAGTATGCTTTGTTAAAAGAGAGATGGATTTTTGAGATTATGCATCGATTATCGACAATTGAATGCAATAGCTGTTAAGAACAAATATCCATTGTCATGGGTAGTGGATTTATTAGATCAGCTAAAGAACACTTGTGTATACTCTAAGATTGATCTATGATCAAGATATCATCAACATAGAGTAAAAAATGTGGATGTGTAGTAGACAACATTTCCTACTTGTTATGGATTTTATGAGTTATTAGTAATGTTGTTTGGACTTACCGATGCTTTAGTTGTTCATGGACTTAATGAATAAAGTGTTCTTGGAGTGTTTAGATTAGTTTGTGATCGTCTTCTTAGACAATACTTTGATATATTCACGGTCTGTTGAGAGCATGCATAATGGATTGTAGAGGCTATTTTGGAGATGAGAAAATAGTATTCGAGTAAATGATGAGTGTGAATCATATGCATATTTTAGGGTATATTTACAATGTTTTTCCAGTGTTTCATTAACATATCATGTATAAAACCTTGCATTTACATTCCTTTTATCTTTTTTGTTCAGATAACTATGGTTTCTATGTTTTTTCTCTCAGGAGGGACAAAAGAAGACATAATAGAGACATGGAGCAAAACCACGACGAAACGGAGAGGAAACGGAGTCACAATGTACATTTTCTAGAGTCCCCAGTGTCCAATAAGCCCAGGGCATGCCAGGGGGCACACCTATGCCCAGCCTCTTTAGCACGCCTGATTCTATGATGTGCCAGGTTTCCACAACACCTAACACACCGAGGGCATGCCAAACAACATGGTCGTGCTGCAAGATAACTGAAATCCTTATTTTTCTCAAGGCTATTCGAAATTTCTTGCAACTAATTTTCTGATTTTCTCTCCAGAAAAGTCTATAAAAAAACCCCAGAGGAAAGGAAAAAGGGATTCAGATTTGGCTATGGAGGAATTAGGCATTCCGATTTGGATTCGAGGTAGGAGTTGCGAAGCTGTGGGGAATTAACCCAAGTCGAAGGAAGTTTTCAACCGACATCGACAAACTCATTTTTCTTTCTTTCTCTTCTTTAGTTATGTCGAATGTCTTTCTATACTTCGTTTCTATCTTCCTTTTGAGCCATGAAGTAGTTCTCCTCCATCTTAGGATGAGGGAGTAGCTCTTTGTTTATTCGTCTTGGATTGTTATAACTCTTCTATTTATCAATTGTGAACTTCTTGAATTAGTTTTACGATACGTATGGTTTATCTTGCGAGTTTCTCATGTTTCTTCTAATTCATGTTTTGTAAAACAAATCGAGAGGAGCTATGGTGATTGAAGGTTTTCCCGTAGATTGATCCGCCAAGGTGCTTGTCACAAGTACCCATGTTGAGAACAAGGTCAACTATGCGTGAATACCTCAAGAGCTGTCAAAACCTCTTGAGGATATAAACTAATTGTCAGGAATTATGGCAACTAAGGGCTTTCACCTAGATTGGTCCGTCGGAGAATTCTTGACAAATACCCATGTTACAAATAAGGTCAACTATGTGTGAATACCTTAAAAGCTATTAAAACCTCTTGTGGGTTTTATAGAAGTTATAGTTCTCGAATGGATCCGTTGGGCTCATGACAAGAGCCCATATTGCAAACAAGTTCTTTCTAAGAGGTAACACTGTGAAAGTAGAAATCAAATTAGGTGAATATATTGGATCGATCTCATAAGAGGCATCTGATAAACTTAGATAAGTTTCCTTCAAGAATACATATCGATATAATAGAGAACTACCAAGACAATAGTGTAACACCCCCCCCCCCTCTTGCTACACTAGTAAGGGAGGTTTTACCATCATACTTTATCTTACTCTTTGCGTGATCAGGTAAAACATGACTCGCATACACTATTTATGAATTCACTAATAGTTGATTACAAACAGAATAGGGTCAACAACTCGTAACAAGATCTAAACATGGTTTTTAACCAAGTAACATAATTCAAACTCATAACTTGAAATAGCGAAAGCTAAAGAAATAGATCAACTACATTGGCATGTTGACACAGGGAGATTATGCAAGTTCTTAACCTATCTAAGCATGCACATTCGCTATGGTTCTAATATAAAACATTCTTAAGTAACTCAACCTCATGCATGGTGATAGTAATATATGCATCCTTGACATGAACATCAACGTAAACAACAATACCTATCATCAAAACTAGCACCTAACTTGTACACTAGCACATAACATGAACACTAGTACACTATCAAGTTCAAAGTTCTTAGCATAACATAATATTAGCAAGTTCAACATTCTTAGACCCAACATGATCAAACACATAAGCATGAACACTAGCACATGAACAAGTTCGAAGGTCTTAACACATAAAAAAATACTAGCAAGTTTAGGATCATAATCCACTGTTCCGCCGCCACACACACCAATATAATCTGATCAAAACATATAATCTTAACAAAACATAGGAAAAGAAGCTAGATATAACAATCGAATAGCTACTTATACTACAGGTGAGAAATACTTACTTCCTTTTGCTAGATTCACTAAATATACCGCAAGGGTTATGAAGATCTTCTACACGTTTCTTTGCCCTAAGAGTGATCCTTGCATATACCAAGCCCTTGTGAGAAAATCCCCTTGAAAACCCCCTCAAGAACACCAACACAAGGGGTTCTAAAGCTTGGGATGGAGAGGGAGGAAGGAGAAGGAAAGTTTCGGCCAAGGATGAGGAAGAAGGAAGAAGAAGAAAGAAGAAGGAAGAAGAAGGAAGAGGAAGTGGTTGGTTTTTTTTCTTTGTCCCTTTTAATTGTCACGTTAATAGCTAGGAAGATGAAAAAAAAAAAAGAAAAACTCTCCATCTTCTCATGGGGAGATGAAACGACTCTTCATCCTCTCATCTTTTCATTTATCTTCTTTATATATTCTTTATATATTCTAGCCAAGAATTATCCTATGACCTAGTGGTATTTAGTCTATCTCACAATTAGGAGGTTCATGGTTCAAATCATAGCTATAACGAACCATATTTTATTTTTCGGGCATTACAAATAGACATTGTAGCGAAACCAAAATCCCAAGGTTGTTTCATAAATTCATCCCATGTTTGATTCTCTATCATTTGTTTCCCTTCCTTATCCGACTACCATTCAAATATTTATTCTTCTAGATAATCTTTCCTTCCTCTCATTCAGTACTTGACAAATCTCTATGGGATCGATATTTTTATAACTTTACGATGACCGTGTGCTTGTGGAGATACCACATCAAGTTTTAGGACTTGGTGTGCATCGGATACAAATCGTCCATCACTAAATACCCTCACTTATTACTTAAAGTGAGTAACTCTTCTCAAGGTGTTTGATGTACGAACGTTCGTGACCGCTAAAGGCGGGGGGTGAATAGCGTTTCATCATAGGATGATGGAATTCGATTGTGCTTGCTACAAATATATTAGTACACAGTGGAAATAGAAATAATTGTGGGAACGCGGTGACTAGAGGGGGGTGAATAGCCCTCTTTCATCGTATGTTGCAATTTACTCGTTGATTGCTCGTGTACAAATTTGTTAGCGCAAGTGGAAATATAAAGAATAAAGACAAAGCAATAAGTAAAGGAAATCAAACGCTAATACCAAGATGTAATGTAGTTCACGGCCTTGCCGCTAATACACGACCCAATTCGTCCAAGGTGAATCATGCCTTAAACCTTCCACTAATCTCTCCTTTGAACAAACTAGGTGGAGGTAACCTTTCCTTACAAGAATTCTATCCTCTTACAATAAGATGAAAATAAACACAAGGAAGAGGATGAAAATGGTTTTGAGCACTTGGGAGATGTTTAGCAATGAATCATTGGGCTCCCCAAGTGTCCAAAGGCCCCTTCTTATAGGAAAGAGCTCATTCTTCCCATTGGGCGCCTGGCAGTTGACTGATGTCTCGATCAGTCAACTGCTCCTATAGCCATTGCCCTATAACAGCTTCTTCAACGTTGGATTTCATCCAACGGCTCCCACATCAGTCGAATGATCTTCCCATCAGTCGACTGAAGGACCCAATAGTCGAGTCCTGCGAGCGAGCAGTCGACTAACAACTGTTCTATGCCCGAAACCCTTGTAGAGGAAATGTTGATTGCTAGAGGGGGGGGTGAATAGCGTCGTGCTAGTATGTTGATGGAAATTATTCGTGTTTGTCTCTACACAATAATTAGCGCGCAGTGGAATAATAATAAAGCGATAACGAAACAGACAAAAACACAATTACACAAGTATTTAATGTGGTTCGGAACCAAACAGTTCCTACTCCACGGATCGAGCCCTAAAGAGCTCTAGTGATGCACACGCAACAACAAATCACAAACAACTCCTTCTCGGAACAATCCGGAGATGGAGAAACCCCTGACAAGTCATTACAAAAATAATACAATAAGAATACAAGCAACTACACTAAAATGCAAGGAAAGAAAACTTTACACTGAGCTTTTGAATGCTTGCTTGCTAGGTTGATCGAGTAGCCCTTGGAGACCCTGAATTGCAGCAGTAACTCACCCCAAAACACATCAAAGAACCTTGTTGATTTTCTCCTCCACGAGCTCCACGACCGATCGGGACAATCACCAACTAATGACATCCTTGTGAGACAATGGTGTAATCCACGAAAAATCCAATCGGATAGGACATCAATCGATCGATCATGTCCATCGGGCCGACCGATGTAGCCTTCACTGACCGCTAATCTCGCACCAAGTCTCGACTCTATTCTCAGGATGAAATTCGAGCACCACGATCGATCACATGACCACCCGATCGTTGAGCCAGCAATGACTTCCCACCTCCGGGCAATGATCCGACACTTCCTAAGTCAAATCCTAGTTGACTCACACTAGTCGACTGTCATATGGCACCAGTCGACTGGCACACCTCAAACAAGAGGTTTTAACCCAAGTATGGTACCCCCATACTTGCTAGACCACCCATATCCTAGACCTAAGCATTCTAGCCACCTCCATCAGCCTCGCGCCTCTCGAATTCCTCCAAGTCATCTATGACTTGTTCATCCATTGTGCTAGCCTTCAGGTGCTTCAATCGGATATGTCATGCTAACGGTGTCTACACCGCCAAGGCACATTGGACTTACGCTGCCAAGACTCCGCTTGGACTTTACGCAGCCAACCATTGGACTTATATTGTCAAAACTCCCACTTGGACTTTACACCGCCAACCATTTGACTTATGCTGCCAAGACTCCCGCTTAATATCAAACCCCTTGGACTTCTTAAATGCCAAGACTCAAGCTTGGACTTTCCCTTGCCAACCCATGTTGGACTTTCCATGCCAAGACCCATGCTTGGACTTTTCCTTGCCAAGACCCATGCTTGGACTTTACATGTCAAGTACTCAAGACTTGGACTTTCCATGACAAGGTCAACTCCAGTCAATCATCAAAATCACCTCGAGTCAAACTCTAGTCGGGTCAATCATGACCCGAGTCAATTGTACAAACAATCTCCCCAAAACAATATCATACATCAACGTCAAACTTCCATGTCAAACATCAAAATATCGCTCAAGTCAAACTCGAGTCTGATCAATCGTGACCTGGGTCGATTGCACCAACAATCTCCCCCTTTTTGATGTTTGACAAAAATACATACCATTGAGTTAGACCACTAACTCAATTCTTCTTACCAATTTTCCCAAATTGGTAATCCCAAACATTCTTCCCAATTCTCCGAATTAACAAATGATAACGTCAATTGATAACACTCTCCATACCATTCTCCTGACTAACATAAAAAAGGTTCTCTCTCCAAGGAGGTCAATGTCTCATGTCCCAATGAGATCTTACAATCTCCCCGTTGGTCCAAAAATACCTAGGATGCCTACCATCTTCCTAGTGATAAGTCTCATATCACTCAAGAGAGGCAATCCTATAAATTCTCCCAATTTCCAAATTGGGTATCTCAAAATTCCATTTTCCCTCTCATGAGGAAAAATATCATCCATCATCCCATGATGGATACCTCCCCTTAAAGGCTTGCTCCCCCTTGACCATTGCACCAACAATGTCCTTCGAAAGTCCCTAAGCTAATAGGAACTCTAAACCATCAAAATTAAGGCTTAAAGTACAACATTGAACTTTTCCTCACCTTAAAATTGATACAAACCCTAAACAACTCTCCTAATCCATATCCAATGGATTTTCACCCTTTCTAATACTTCCCAAAGCATATCCTAGGGTTAGGAGTGGTTAGAGAATCTTACCATAGCTGAAATGGGATTAAACATCCTTGTTTTACCCGAAATCAACATAGGCAGTCGAGTCCTTCATAAATCAATCGACTACTATGCCCATCAGTCGACTGCCACCATGAGCAATCGACTGATAACTTAAATATCATAATTTTAGTTATCAGAAATGAAATTCATAAATTCATAAATAATTATATGTAATTCAAAAAATTATGAAATTTCATACGTATAATACTTATGACCAATACAATGGATGAAAAAAGATAGAAAAATAATTTACCCATAAAATATCGAAATTGATACAAAATTTAAAAGTGAAGAAAAACTTCAAAGTTTTAGCTCACTTTGTATCAACTTCATCAATGGTGATTGCTATCAAAAGATAGACTTCACCAAGATTTTCTAAAAGAATTTTAAAATGTTTTTAAAACCTTATTTTGGATCATATTCCTTGGGCTCAATGGACATGACTTGTACACAAGCTTTCCCAATGATCCACAAATGAAATAAGATGAGTTTTAGTTCATCTAGATGCAAAAACTATGCACCTTTAACTCAACTTATATCCTAGCATCTCACATGTATCTAGGGTGTATAAATACACATGCATGTCAATT
Source organism: Wurfbainia villosa (assembly GCA_025175895.1). Classification (NCBI taxonomy): domain Eukaryota; kingdom Viridiplantae; phylum Streptophyta; class Magnoliopsida; order Zingiberales; family Zingiberaceae; genus Wurfbainia; species Wurfbainia villosa. Next base: position 66,676,276 of record CM046002.1, read on the forward strand.
TAGATGTGAGATGTGGGTTTTGATTTATCTAAAGCTAAGGCCTCATGCATTTTTCTAAGGCAACACTACTTGATTCCCTTATAAATGGGACTTCAAGTCATGTCATTGTCCTTGAATCAATTTTTATCAAATTAAATGCATGAAGTATAATCATGGCATAAATGATAGCAATAATTAAGCATGGTCAATGATCATGATGTCATGGCATATGATATAATCTAAAAACACATGACATTAAACCTTAATGCTAAACATGATCATGACATATTAAATGATTAAAGATAAACATGATGTCATGGCATGTTATATGACAAATCAAGCATGACACATAAAATATATAGGTATAATAATACCTAAATTTTAATATTAATTGTCATTTGATATAATTAAGTATATTTTTCCATATTACCTAAATTTCCCAAAATGTGGCAAAAACCCAAAATGGCACACCAAGACCTCTAAGCCTAAATTGTGCCAATTTAATTGATTTTTCATAATCCCAAAAATGTATTGGCATATCCTAAAATCTTTTAGGATAATATCAAATCTATTTCCAAGGTATCCATAACCTTGAAAATTACCTAAAGTGCCACCTTTACCATGGTTAGGTTAACTACCCTTTCATTTAAAGTTGGCACATCCTAACCCATCTAGCGTGAATCAATCACGCTCTTAGGAACCCAAAACCTATTTGAGCTCCTAGGGTTTACTAGGTATTCCTTGGGATAACCTCCCTAGATACCTTTCTAGTGACCCTTCTAGGCTTGTTAGCCTTGGTCATTTGGGTCTTAACTAGGTTAACCTTAGGGATTGCCTCCCTAGTAACCTTCTTAGTGGTCTTCCTAGGTTTCATGGAAACCTTGGCCACTAAGCACCTACCTTGGTCAACCGTAGGGACAACTTCCCTATTGACCTTGATCTTCCTAGACCTAGGTTTAGTTCCATTATGATAAGTCACCTTAGACTTAGGTTTGTGACCCAAACCTTTCTTGCCCTTGGTTGACTATTGTCTCATATGCCCTAGGTTTTGACTTTGACTTCTAGACCCTTGACTTTTACCATTTGACCCTTTTATTTGATTTTGCATAATTTTAAGGGTCTTTTCCATTTTCTCAAGCCTTAACCTCAAGGCTTGATTTTCAACCTCTAATTACCCAATTTTTTAATTTTGATTTAATCCTTGGGCATGGTTCTTCCTAGGCATATGCCTAGTCCATTTGGGGTTAAGACCTAGGTGCTCTTGTACCTTTCTAATTGTCTCCCTAGGTAGAATTTGTCTAGAATTATTTGACCTAGATTTGTCTTTAGATAAATTTATTTTAGGGACATTAGTCCCAAATTTCTCCTTATTATTAAAATGAATATTCTTAGCTCCTAGGCAAAAAAAATTATTATTCCTAGCATGCTTTTCATGTTAAATTGCAAGAGAATTAAAATTCTTAGCATGCTTTTTGACATTTTAATTAGAAGGAGCATTACTAAAATATACCTTAGGGTTAGCCTTAGCTCCCCCTACATGTGATGCTCCATTTTGGGTCTTTTTGCTCCCCTTAGGGCATTGACTCCTATAATACCCTCTTTAACTACATTTGAAGCTTATAATGTGCTCCTTACTTTTGATGGTTGGGGAACCAACTTCCTTTGATTTTTCTTGACTTTTGGACACCGGTGGAGCTTTTCTTACTCTCTTTGGGCACTTGCTCTTATAGTGCCCGACTTCCCTACACTCAAAGCAAATTATATGATTTTTGTTTAAACCTAAATTGCTTGAGTTACCTAGGGTGGTGGTGAGGATCTCTTCCAATTCTTCCTCTTCTTCCACCGATTTGGAGGTTGACTCCCTATCAACTTCCAAATCCTCACTTGCTTGTGAGGATGAGGATTCATCTTCGGCCTCCTCTTCTTGAGCCGATATTGGGTCTTCATGGAGCTTAGCCACTTGGCTCCATATCTCCTTGGCATCTATATAATTACCTAACATACACAAGATATTGTTAGGTATTTAATCAATTAAGAACTTTATTACCTTGGTGTTTTTCTCGAATCTTTCGAGTTGTTCCTCACTCCATCTCTTTTTCTTGAGGAATCCTCCCTTTGGTCCTTTTGGATATTCAAATCCTTCCATCAAAATAGACCATTCCTCAAAGTCTCTCATCATAATGAAATCTTCAATTCTTCTCTTGTAAGAATTGAAGCCTTCTCATCCATATAGGGTGTAGGCACCGGTGTGTTGATGTCCCAACCTGGTTGTTCTTCCAACTCCATCTTCACCCTCTAGCGTCTTTGTCTTTGCTCCCGGCAGTTAGTCCGTATAAGGAACCTGACTCTGATACCAATTGTAGAGGAAATGTTGACCGCTAGAGGGGGGTGAAAAGCATCGTGCTAGTACATTGATGGAAATCGTTCACATTTGTCTCTACATAATTGTTAGCGCGTAGCGGAATAATAATAAAGCAATAATGAAATAGACAAACACACAATTACACAAGTATTTAACGTGGTTCGGAACCGAATGGTTCCTACTCCACGGATCGAGCTCTAAAGAGCTCTAGTGATGCACAAACGACCACTAATCACAAACAACTCCTTCTTGGAACAATCCGGAGGTGGAAAAACCCCTTACAAGTGATTACAAAAGTAATACAATAAGAATACAAGCAACTACACTAAAATGCAAGTAAAGAAAACTTTACACCGAGCTTTTGAATGCTTGCTTGCTAGGTTGATCGAGTAGCACTTGGAGACCCTGAATTGAAGCAGCAACTCGCCCCAAAATATCTCAAAGAACCTTGTTGATTTTCTACTTCTTGAGCTCTAATTAAAGCTTCTGGCTAGGCTGGAAATCGCCGATCAGTCGACTGATGACACTGTTGCTGTGAGACAATGGTGTAATCCACGCTAGAAAAATCCAACGGATAGGACATCAGTCGACTGATCATGTCCATCAGTCGACTGATGGAGCCTTCACTCGACAGCTAACCCTGCAGTCAAGTCTCGACTCCATTCATCGTAAGAAATTCTCGAGCACATCGACCGATCACACGACGATCACCGATTGCTCGAGTTAACAAAGCACGCCCACCTGCAATGACTACAGGGACACTTCCCGTAGTAAAACCCTAGTTGACTCACCCCAGTCGACTGTCATATGGCACCAGTCGATTGGCACACCTCAAACATGAGGTTTTAACACATGTATTGTGCCCCCATACTTGCTAGACCACCCGTAGCCTAGACCTAAGCCTTCTAGCCACCTCCATCAGCCTCACACCTCTCGGATCCCTCCAAGTCATTTATGACTTGTTCATCCATTACACTAACCTTCAGGTGCTTCCATCGGCTATGTCATGCTAACGGTGTCTACACCGTGAAGGCACATTGGACTTACAGTGCCAAGACTCCGCTTAGACTTTACGCCGCCAACTATTGGACGTATGCTGCCAAGACTCCCACTTGGACTTTACGCTGCCAACCATTGGACTTATGCTGCCAAGACTCCTGCTTGGACTTTACGCCGCCAATATCAAACCCCTTGGACTTCTCAAATTTCAAGACTCAAACTTGGACTTTCCCTTGCCAACCCATGTTGGACTTTCCATGCCAAGACCCATGCTTAGACTTTTCCTTGCCAAGACCCATGCATGTACTTTACATGCCAAGTACTCAAGACTTGGACTTTCCATGACATGGTCAACTCTTGTCAACCATCAAAATCACCTCGAGTCAAACTCAAGTTCGGTCAATCATGACTGGGTCCGATTACAAACAATCTCCCCAAAATAATATCTGACATCAATGTCAAACATCAATGTCAAACTTCTATGTCAAACATCAAAACATCGCTCGAGTCAAACTCAAGTCCGATCAATCATGACCTGGGCCGATTGCACTAACAACCCTCATGACCAGTCGACTGTTGCCATCAGCTGTCGACTGATGGTTTCGGTAGTGGACTGCTGGGACACAAACCAGATTCGAACACCTGTCGAGTCTAAGTCGACTAGGAGAAGTCGACTACCATGGTATGGCAGTCGACTGATGTCGGGAAATCCCATCCGACATTTAGCCAATCGACCATGTTTCACCTAAGCGCTACCCCATCCCAGGTTACAATCGCTCACTCTCATTCCCTTGGAGTCCCTCGCCTTTGAAGTTGTCTTCGTCCGGCCATGTCCCTCGGATGCGCCAAGCGCATGGCTTTGCAATGCCATCCTTCGCGTCTCGCCCTGAAGTCTACTTCCTCTGATTTCACTCCAATGCTCCTCGTCTAGCGGTCCCTCAGATGCACCAAGCGCACGACTTCTGCAATGCATCTTTCACCGACTTAAAGACCGAGTCATGAGAGGTGAAACTTGCCAATGCTCCATGTGCAAATTACTAAGGCCTGCATGACTTCAACGCACACATCAATTCCAATACAATCCTAACTTAAACCCTTTCCCACACACATCAAAACCATATCACATGGGTTGATTGCCCTAACAATCTTTCCCTTTTTGATGTGTGGCAATCCGTTTAAGTTAAATAAAAACAATAACATAAAATATAAGGCAAAAAAGCATGTAAGTAGAAATATGAGTATCAAACTCCCCCTTAAACATGCACCCTTGAGACATGCTAAATTTTCCCTTTTAGCATGATTAACTTAAACTTATCAATTCTCCCCCTTTGACACCATAAAAAACATTATCTAAATATTATACACGCATGGCATCAACCCTAATGAAGAAAAATATCCAAAAATCACTCAAAACCTGATAAAATAGGTTCTTTGTGCTTGTAAGACATCGATCGACTAAATCGGAGGATCGACGGCACTCGATTCGTGGATTTCTGATTTTCGAACTCCAATTTCAGAAATGCATTAAAAATTCTAGGAAATTCAAAAAATCATGAAATTTGAAGTAGATATTTCTAGTGAGTTGCTTTATCAGTGAAAAATAGTTTTTCATAAAAATTCATTTTATCTTTGAAAATTTGGCAAAAACTCAAAACTTGCAAAATATCTAAAGTTTGTATAAACTTTAAAACCTAGTTTTGCCTTGAAGCTTTTCAAAACATGAACTCACAGGTTATTAAACATAAAATGGTTTTGAAATCATTTGAAATATCCAACCATGGTCTTTGGGCAATATGTCTATGAATTAAACATATGTTTTCCCCATGATTGGTCTATTATTGATCTATTGATATACTTAATGACCCATCTAAATGTCATAAGCATTAGTGGACCATTTGTATCATCCTATCATCTCACCCATTGCTATGTTTTCAATTAAAGTACCCTTATAGTGGGATGTGAGATGTTCCTAATGGTATTTACACTTAACCAAAATTTTATGCATTTCTACCCATGGTTAAGTATCATGCTAAAAACCCAATCATGAACATGCATCAATAATTATCAATCATGATCATAAATCATCAATCATTGCATATCATGATTATAAATTATAAAATTGAGCATGATTCATGATTTAAACATTCAATTTATGGGTTATGCATTATCATCACCCAACACTATGTTAAAAATTTATAACCCACACCATCCTAAGTCAACCATTCAATATGATATAAGTAAAATCCTCATGGTTGACTATCCTAGGGTTTTTCTAATCCTTATGAATGGATTCGGGAACCCAATACAAATTCTTTCCTACAGGGTTCACCAAAAATTCCTTAGGGATCCATTTTCTAGCTATTGTTTTATTTTTGGCTTGACCCCTAGCAATTAGGCATTGATAGACCTTTTCATTTTTATTCCCCTTGTAACCTAGGCCTTTCCTATTGAAACTTTCCCTTTTGCTCCCTATGATCATGTTCAAGGTGTTGGAGCCTATAGCGAATTTTTCTAGGACCTTAGTTAAACGGTCTACCTTTTCCCTTAAAAGCCTATTTTCCTCCATACATGCATCACTAACATTAAAAGACATGTAATCATCATGTGAGCATGCATCATTGATACTAGAAGAAACATTATAATTAATATTTAAACATGATTTTTCTAGATTTTCTTCTTGGGCTTTAATTTCATTTTTCATGATTTTGTTTTCCTTTTTAGCCCTAAATAATTCCTTAGTTAAGCTATAAATCATAGACATGATTTTCTTGGGAAGAAGATTCATTACATCACTTACCAAATCCCCTTCCGATGATGAGGATGAAGATGAGGGTGCTCCCCCTTCACTCGAGCTCTCCTCCTCACTAATGCTTCTTTCTTCTTCCTCAGAGGAGGTGGAGTCCAAGTCATCTATCCCCATTAGGGCAAGATTTGTGAAGGCTTCTTCTTCGAATGATGAGGATGATGGATCATCCCATGTGACCTTATATGCCTTAGCCTTCCCCTTTTCTTTGCCTTCTTTTCATCCTCCTTCTTCTTGCTCTCCTTCTTCTTTTCTTCTTTCTTCCTCCTCTCTTCTTTGCTCTTGTTCAAGAGAGGACAATCATCTCTTATATGTCCCTCTCCTTGTCAATTGTAGCATATTATCTTCCTCCTTGGTCTTCTCCCCCTATCATTAGTTTTGTTAAATTTAAAATTTTTCAATGCACGCCTTACCATCCTTACCATGTAGGCTTCTTCCGTGCTATCCATGGACGACGAGGAGGAGTCTTCATCCGATGATGAAGGTGGCGTCTCTTTCTTCTTCTTCCCCTTGCTTGCTACTAGTGCCACTCCCCTTGATGGCTTGATGCTTGGTTTTTTAATTATTCCTTCAAGTCTTGTTTCATGTAGCTCCATGGTGGAGAAGAATTCTTCTAGGGTGCTCACTTATAGATTCTTCGAAATGTAGAAGGAGTCCACCATGGAGCTCCACTTTGAGGACCGGGGAAAGGCATTTATAGCCTTCATTACCATATCCCGGTTGGAGAGCTTTTCACCTACACTAGACAATCCATTAATTATTTCTTTGAATCTAGAGTGTAGTGATAATACCTTCTCCCCTTTATCGAGTTTGATGTTGTTGAGTTGGGAGCGGAGAAGGTCTCTTCTTTCTAATTTGGCTTCCAAAGTGCCTTCATGAAGCTCTATCAATCTTTCCCACATCTCTTTGGCACTTGAGCACTCCCCAATCCGATTGATCTCTTGTTTGGGAAGCACATTGAATAAATGGTGCTTGGCCTTTGAATTTGCCAAGTGCTCCTCCCTTTGCTTCTTGGTCCATCTTGATTTCTCTAGTGGCTCCCCCTCTTCATCCCTAGGAACTTCAAAACCGTTTTCCATAGTGAGCAATATATCAAAATCGGTCTCGAAGAATCCCTCCATTCGCTTTTTCCACCAAGTGAATTCCCCCTCGAACTTTGGCGGATGAATGTTGGAGTCGACCATCGTAGTTGTTGTGCTTGTTACGGTGGTGAGTCCAGTGACAAGCAACCTGGCTCTGATACCACTTGTTGGAACGTCGGTGGTCGGCTAGAGGGGGGTGAATAGCCCTCTTTCGTCGTATGGTGGAATTTGTTGGATCGAGAATCGTCGCTAGAGCGGGGGTGAATAGCGAGGGTAAATCTTTTCATTCGTTCGTTCGATACACGAGTAAGCACAATGGAAAAATAAAAAGACACATTTATTTTTACTTGATTCACAACCCAGCAGTTGCTACTCCAAGGCTCTAACGGTCATAGACCGCACGTCTCCTCATCGTTGGAGGTAGGAGACAACGATCACAAAACCGAAAGTACGAGGATGAGGCAACAAGCCTACCTCACCTCGTTATGAATAAAAATAAAGAATACAATAACAAAATATGTTACTTGTTGCTGTTGCCAACGAAGAAGGTGAAAGCTTGGCATCGCGTCAGCGTTATGATGGTGTTGGAGCTTTAGCGTTGTAGGAGCACTTAAGAATAATCTTGATGATCTTTAGAGTTGGAATCCTCCTCTCCTTTTATAGAGTTTGTCCTCTGAATATGTCTCCTTATCTTTAGGCACATATCATGAAATTGTACCAAATTTTATCGCAAAGTGGCCATGTCAAACGTTATCCATTTTGACCTAGTGCAAAGGCTGATTCGTCGCCATCAGTCGACTGATGCCTCCCATCAGTCGACTGATGGGCATCAGTCGATTGTCCAATGTCCAGCAGTCGACTGCCAGCCTGGCCACTTCCCTGCAGTAAGAGGTTAGCACGGAAAATGATAAATGTGACAGTTTCTAATCATTTGATCTCGACCTAGACCTTCCACAGGAAGTCTTAGTCAGATCGCCGCCTAAGGTCGTACCCATACAGAGGACACGACCTTACCATTGTAGGAGATTTGAGGCCGCTAGAGGGGGGGTGAATAGCGTCGCGTTCATTTGATAATAGAATTCGTTCACGTGTTCGTCTACAATTTCTTTAGCGCAGCGGAATAACAATAATAATAATGATAACAAAATATACAACATGTAAACACAAATATTTAATGTGGTTCAGAACCGAATGGTTCCTACTCCACGGATTGGGTTCATACGAACCCTAGCGATGCCAATCACACACCACTATGATAAACACTTCTTCTCGACACAAGTCGGAGGCGGAGAAACCCCATACAAAAGATCTTACAACAGTGAGAAACAAAAACAAGCAATTACAACAATTAATGTGAAAGACAAGTAAAGAAAAACTTTACAACATTTGCTTTTGATTACTTGAATGCTTGGTTGTTTGATTAGCACTTGGAGACCTGATTTACATCAACAAATTGCCCCTAAAGCTCTCAAAAACCGGATCCATTTTTCTCCATCACGAGCTCCTTTTATAGCTTCAACCTATGCTGGAAAATGTCGATCAGTCGACTGGTCGAGACCATCAGTCGACTGATGCCAATGTTGTCGTGAGACAACGGCTTGATCCACGCTGGATAAGTCCAATGGATCCATCATCAGTCGACTGATGATACCCATCAGTCGACTGATGGAGCCTCACTCGACCAGTCGAGTCTCGACTCCATTCTGTGCCCGATTTCACGAACACCAATCGACTGATCACAAGATCAGTCAACTACTGAGCCCATCAGTCGACTGCTAGAGCAATTCTCACAGTCAAACCCTAGTTGACTCAGTCCAGTCGACTCCCACATGGCAACAGATGACTGGCACACCTCAAACATGAGGTTTTAGCCCAAATATGGTTCCCCCATACTTGCTAGACCACCCTTAGCCTAGACCTAAGCCTTCTAGCCACCTCCATCAGCCTCACACCTCTCGGATCCCTCCAAGTCATCCATGACTTGTTTATCCATCTCGCTAGCCTTCAGGTACTTCCATCGGCTATGTCATGCTAACTGTGTCTACACCGCCAAGGCACATTGGACTTACGCCGCCAAGACTCCGCTTGGACTTTACTCCATCAACCATTGAACTTATGCTGCCAAGACTCCACCCTTGGACTTTACGCCGCCAATATTAAACCCTTTGGACTTCTCAAATGCCAAGACTCAAGCTTGGACATTCCCTTGCCAACCCATGTTGTACTTTCCATGCCAAGACCCATGCTTGGACTTCCCTTATGTCAAGTACTCAAGACTTGGACTTTCCCAAATGCCAAGTGTCCCACTTGGACTTTCCATGTCAAGTACCCATGACTTGGACTTTACCTTGCCAAGACCCATGATTGGACTTTCCCATGACAATTACATTGTCATATGTTTTTGTTGAAACATCAAAACATCACTCGAGTCAAACTCGAGTCTTGGTCAATCACGACCTGGGCCGATTGCACCAACAATCTCTCCCTTTTTGATGTTTGACAAAAACCAAACAAACCATTGAGCTAGACCACTAACTCAAAACTCTTACCAATTATTCCAAATTGGTAATCCCAAACACTCTCCCAAAACTTCTCCCCCTTTTTGACTAACATAAAAAAGGTTATCTTTCCAAGGAGGTCAATGTCTCATATCCCAATGAGATCTTACAATCTCCCCCTTGATCCAAAAATACCTAGGATGCCTACCATCTTCCTAGTGATAAGTCCCATATCACTCAAGAGAGGTAATCCTATCCATTCTCCCAATTTCCAAATTTCTCAAAACCCAACAATTTTTCCAATTGATGACACTCTCCCAATAACTTCTCCCTTCAAGAAGAGAAAAACACATCCATGATTCCATGATGGATAACTCCCTACAGGCTTGCTCCCCCTTGACCATTGTACCAACAATGTCCTTGGGAAGTCCCTAAGCCTATAGGAACTCTAAACCATCAAAATTAAGTTTCAAATTTCAACATAGAACTTTCACTCACCTTAAGATTGATACATTATCCTAACACCTCTCCTAATCCATATCCAATGGATTTTCACCCTTTATAATGCTTCCCAAAGCATATCCTAGGGTTAGGAGTGGTTAGGGACCTTAACCATAGCTGAACACGGGTTAAACAAACTTGTTTTTCCTTAAATCAGCATTGGCGATCGACTGTCGATTACGGTCACGGTCACATCGATCCCACCGCCACTAAGAGCGATCGATAAGCGAAAAATCTGATTTTCAGTTATCAGAATTGAATTTTGAAAAGTCATAAGTAATTCTACGTATATTGAAAAATCACAAAATTTGATACGTATATTACTTATAGTCAATAAATGGGTGAAAATTATTTTACCCATAAAATACTGAAATTGATACAAAATTCAAAAGTGAAGAAAACTTCTAAGTTTTGGCTCACTTTGTATCAACTTTATGAATGGTGAATGCTATCAAAAGATAGGCTTCACCAAGGTTTTCTAAATTTATTTCAAAATGTTTTCAAAACCTTATTTTGGATCATATTCCTTGGGCTCTATGTACATGACTTGTACACAAGTTTTCCCAATGATCCATAATTGAAATAAGATGAGTTTTAGTTCATCTAGATGCAAAAACTATGCACCATGAACTCAACTTATATCCTAGCATCTCACATGTATCTAGGGTGTATAAATACACATACATGTCAATGTAATGTGAGATGTGGGTTTTGGTTCGTTTAATCTAGGGTTTCATGCATTTTCTAAGGCAACCCTACTTGATTCCCTTATACATGGGACTTCAAGTCATGCCAATTGTCCTTAACTCAATTTTAATCAAATGCATGAATGATTATGGCATTAATGATGATATAAATAAGCATATACTCATAATCATGATGTTATGGCATAAAATGAAATCTAAAAACACATGACATTTAATGACTTAATCCTAAACATGAACATGACATATAAATGATAAAAATAAACATGATGTCATGGCATGTTATATGGAAAACAAAACATGACAAATAAAATACATAGGTATAATGATACCTAAATTTTAATATTAGTTGTCATTTCATATAATTAAGTATATTTTTCCATATTATCACTAATCTCCCTAGTGTGCCAAAAACCCAAAATGGCACAATATGACCTCTAAACCTAAAATGTGCCAATTTGATCATTTTATCAAACTTCTCAAATAATATTGGCACATCCTAAAATCTTTTAGGATTAAAGCTCAAATGTATTTCCAAGGTAACCATAACCTTGAAAATAAACTAAAGTGTCACCTTTACCATGGTTGAGTTAACTACCCATCCAATAAAGTTTGGCACAGCCTAACCCATCTAGCGTGAGTCAATCACGCTCTTAGGAACCCAAAACCTATTTGAGCTCCTAGGGTTAATTAGGTATTCCTTAGGGATAACCTCCCTAGATACCCTCCTAATGACCCTCCTAGGCTTGTTAGCCTTGGTCATTTGGGTCTTACCTATGTTGACTCTAGGGGGAACTCCCCTTGCAATCTTCTTAGTGGCCACCCTAGGTTTCCTAGAAACCCTAGCCACTAGGCACAACCTTTGATCAATCTTAGGGATGACTTCCCTATTGACCTTGGTCTTCCTAGACCTAGTTTGTATTCCATAATCAAATGGAACACTATGGTAAGCCACCTTAGGCTTAGGTTTGTGACCCAAGCCATTCTTGCCCTTGGTTGACTTTTGTTTCTTGGGTCCTAGATGTTGACTTTGAGGTTTTGACCCTTGACTTTGACCATTAGTCCCTTGCATTTGATTTTGCATAATCTTGAGGGTCTTTTCTAGTTTTTCAAGTCTTGACCTCAAGGCTTGGTTCTCTAATTCTAATTGCCCAATTTTAGAATTTTGATTTGGTCTTTGGGCATGGGACTTCCTAGGCATATGCCTAGTCCAATTGGGATTCAAACCTAGGTGCTCTTGTATTTTCTTGATAGATTCCCTAGGTAAGGTATTTTTAGGGACATTAGTCCCAAATTTCTCCATATTTCCTAAGTGGACACTTTTAGCTCCTAAACACAAATATTTATTTCTAGCATGCTTTTCATGGTTAATTGCAAGAGAATTAAATTTCCTATCATGCTTTTGACTTTTAACTAAAGAAAAAGCATTATTAACATGATATTCCTTAGGGTTTGCCTTAGTAGCTCCCCCTACTTGTGATGCTCCATTTTGCCTCTTCTTTTCCCCCTTCGGGCATTGATTCCGGTAATGTCCCGATTGTCGGCATTTGAAGCAAACAACTTCCTCCTTGCTTTTATGTGTTGAGGGACCGACATCCTTGACTTTTGGAGCCGGTTGAGCCTTCTTTACCCTTTTTGGGCACTTACTCTTGTAGTGCCCGGATTCCCTACACTCAAAGCAAATTATATGATTTTTATTTAAAACCGAATTGCTTGAGTTACCTAGAGTGGTTGTAGGTGTAGGTGATCGGTATGGCCGGCTAGAGGGGGGTGAATAGCCCTCGTACGTTGGACGTCGTAAATTGCTCGTCTACAAAAGATTAGCGCAAGCGGAATATACAAATACAAAGCAAAAGACAAACAATAAAACAAACGCTAACACGATGGTATAACGTGGTTCACGGCTACGCCGCTAATCCACGGTCCGATTCGTCCACGGTGAATCACTCCGCCAAAACCAATCACTATCGGTCTCTCCTTTGCACAAAGCTAGGTGGAGGTAACCTTTACAACCAAGATCACTCTTCTTACAATAGGATTGAAGTAAAGACAAGTAAGAAGAGTTTTAGAGCTTGTGGGGCACTAGGAAGATCGTTTGGAGTATGAGCATTAGCCTCTCAAAGGCTCACACCCTCTCTTTTTATAGAGAGGGCTAACTTCTTCCCGTTGCGCCATCGATCATCGCCGCCTTGGCGATCTGCATTACTACAACGGCCTCCGAACACGTCGGATCCCGACCGTTGTAGTCCAACGGAACTCTTGGCAGTCGACTGATGGACCTCATCAGTCGACTACTGCCTCCGTAGTCGACTGCCCAGTCGGCTACGAATGGTTCTGTGGCCGAAACCCCATTGACGATCAGCCGCCTTGGCCGATCGATGTCTTGGCGATCGGCGCCACGTATGGCGATCATTGCGCACAATCCGCCGATCGTATACGATCGAACACACTCGACTCAGGCGATCGCCATGACATGGCATGATCGGGTGTCGAAAACCCATCCGACACTTGGCCAAATGGCCAAGTTTCACCTAAGAGCTACCCTTCCCGGTTACAATCGCTCACTCTCATTTCGAGTCCTCGCCGAAGTTCTTCGCTCTCGCCACGTCCTCGGCGACATCAGCGACGGCTCTGCAATGCTCCTTCGCGTCTCTTGCCTCAAGTCTACTTCCTCCGGCTTCACTCCAAGCTTCTCGTCCGGCGGTCCCTCGGATGCTCCAAGCGCACGGCTTCCGCAAAGCTATCCTTCACCGACTCAAGGCACGAGTCATGAGATGTGAAACTCGCCACGGCTCCATGTGCGAATTACTATGTCCTACACGACTTCAACGCACATATCACATCAACATATCAGACTAACTTAAACCCTTTGCCACACCATCAAAACCATATTACGGCAAGAGATTGCCCTAACAATCTCCCCCTTTTTGATGTGTGGCAATCCGTTTAAGTTAGGTAAAAACATTTGATATAAATTCTAAGGTAAGAAAGCATGTAAAGATAAACATGATATAACAACATGCAACTCCCTCTTAATCCATGAAACTATATTTGAAAATTTTATCCGCCTATAATATATTTCTCCCCCTAAAATATATTTCTCCCCCTAAAATAATTAACTTAAACATAATTATTTCTCCCCCTTTGACACCATCAAAAAGATTAACACTAAGTTATAAGCTCATGGCATCAAGTATAATGGAGGGAAAATATGACAAGTTGATTTAAAATTGGGTACCACTTGTTGATGGCATTAAGTATATTTCTACCACTTGTTGTAGGTTTACAAACTGAATTCGGCCTTCAATATTCTGATTCTGAGCTACCACGATCGCTATCGTGATGGCAATGATCGCACAAAGGAATCCAAATTTACGATTTTCAACGAATTTAAATGCATTATAAATTCCAGAAAATTCGAAAAATCATGAAATTTGGGGAACATATTTCTATTAAGTATATCTATCAAGGAAAAATAGTTTTTCATGAAAACTCATTATATTTTCTTGTTTTTGCCAAAAATCCAAAAGTTCTAAAAACCACTAGGTTTTTTATCATTCTAGTATCAAGTTAGCTACCTAGTTTTGCATCCAATTGTTTCAAAACATGAATACATGTATTTTAAGGTAAGAAATTGTTTTGAAAACATATGAAATATCCAACCATGATCTTTGGGCAATATGTCTATGAATTAAACATAAGCCTTCCCCATGATTGGTCTATTATTGCTATTTTGATACTTTAAATGACCATCTAAATGCCATAGGCATTAGTGGACATTTGTATCATGCTAATATCTCACCCATGCTAAGTTTGCAATCAAGTTAGCCTATAGTGAGTGTGAGATGTATCCTAGGGGGTATTTGTATATACTTAACCAATATATTCATGCAATTCTATCATGGTTAAGTATCAACCTAACATTTAACATGATCATAATGACATATATGAATTAATTCTACATTATGATCATGAAACTCATGTATCCATCAAATAATAGTCATGAATTAGGTATTATACGATGATAATAAACAAATTATCACCTAAAGCATGATTTAACCCTATTTCTCATGATGAAGTGCCCAATATAAAAAAATAAATCATGATTGCAAACATACATAGCAATTACATTAATCATCATGATTTAAGCATTATTACCTATTTATGGGCACGTTATCATCACCCAACACTATCTAAAAAATGTTGTCCCGTCATCCTAAGTCAACCAAAATATGATATAGGTCAAGTTCATATGGTTGACTACCCTAGGGTTATTCTAACCCTTAAGGATGGATTTTGGAACCCAAAATAGATTCTTTCCTATTGGGTTCACTAAATACTCCTTGGGGATCCATTTCCTAGCAATTACCTTCTTCTTACCTTGTCCCCTAACTATTAGGCATTTATAGGCCTTTTCATTTTTCTTTTCTTTGTATCCTAGGCCTTTCTTGTTGAAACTAGCTCTTTGGCTCCCTAAGATCATATTTAAGGTGTTGGAGCCAATTGTGAATTTCTCTAGGGCTTTGGTTAAATAATCTACCTTTTCCCTTAAGGCCCTATTTTCATTTATACATGCATCATTAACATCCAAAGGCATATAATCATGTGAGCATGCATCATCATTTAAGCTAGAAGAAATATTATCATTTAAGCATGCATTTCTAATTTTTGTTCTAATTCCTTAATTTGTTCAAGCATGCATTTATTTTTCTTCTTAGCTCTAAATAAATCTCTAGTTAAGCTAGAAACCATGGAAACTATTTTCTTAGGGGTTAGATTTGTTACCATAGTTTCCATGTCCTCTTCTTCGGATGAGGAGGATGTGGAGGCTCCCCCTTCACTTGAGCTTTCCCCACTTGAGCTTGATCTTTCATTTTCGGATGAAGAGCAATCCAAGTCATCAAAGGCCATCAAGGCCAAATTGGTGACAAAGGCATTCTCCTCATCCGATGATGAGGAGGAGGATGAGGAAGGATCATCCCATGTCTTGGCCTTGAATGCTTTGGCCTTCCCCTTTTCTTTTGCCTTCTTTTCTTCTTCCTTTCTCTTGCTCCCCTTCTTCTTCTTCTTTTCTTCTTTCTTCTTCCTCTCTTCCTTGCTCTTGTTTAGGAGGGGACAATTGTCCCTTATGTGTCCCTCTCCTTGGCAATTATAGCATATGACCTTTCCCCTTGGTCTTCTATTCCTATCATTAGATTTATCAAATCTAAAATTCTTAAATGCTCGTCTTACCCTCCTTACCATGTAGGCTTCTTCGGTGCTATCCATGGAGGAGGAGGAAGACGCTTCGTCATCGGAGGAGGAGGGGATTTCCATCTTCTTCTTCCCCTTATTTGCCAACAATGCTACTCCTCTTGAGGGTTGAATTTTAGGCTCCTCTTGTATTCCCTCAAGTCTAGTTTCATGGAGTTCCATTATTGAGAAGAACTCCTCCAAGGTGCTCACTTCTAAATTCTTTGAGATATAGAATGAGTCCACCATGGAGCTCCACTTTGAGGACCGGGGAAAGGCATCTATAGCCTTCATGAGCATGTCCCGGTTTGATAGCTTCTCACCTACACTTGTTAGCCCAATTAAAATTTCCTTAAACCTAGAGTGTAGTGAGGTTACCTTTTCTCCCTTTTCTAGCTTTTGATAATTGGGAGCGGAGGAGGTCTCTTCTTGCTAGCTTAGCCTCCGAGGTACCTTCATGAAGCTCTACTAGCTTCTCCCACATCTCCTTAGCACTAGAACATTCCCCTATCCTATTGACTTCTTGTTGGGGGAGGACATTGTATAGGTGGTGCTTGGCCTTTGAATTCGCCAAATACTCCTCTCTTTGCCTCTTGCTCCACCTAGATTTCTCCAATGGCTCCCCATTCTCGTTCCTAGGCAACTCAAAACCTTTTTCCATTATTAATAAAATTTCAAAGTCGGTTTCGAAGAATACCTCCATCCTCTTTTTCCACCAAGAGAATTCGCCGTCGAACTTCGGTGGGTGGATGTTTGAGCCGGCCATTTTGAATGTTGCTTGTTGTGGCGGTTAGTCCTCGACAAGCTTTCCTTGGCTCTGATACCACTTGTAGGTGATCGGTATGGCCGGCTAGAGGGGGGTGAATAGCCCTCGTACGTTGGACGTCGTAAATTGCTCATCTACAAAAGATTAGCGCAAGTGGAATATACAAATACAAAGCAAAAGACAAACAATAAAACAAACGCTAACACGATGGTATAACGTGGTTCACGGCTACGCCGCTAATCCACGGTCCGATTCGTCCACGGTGAATCACTCCGCCAAAACCAATCACTATCGGTCTCTCCTTTGCACAAAGCTAGGTGGAGGTAACCTTTACAACCAAGATCACTCTTCTTACAATAGGATTGAAGTAAAGACAAGTAAGAAGAGTTTTAGAGCTTGTGGGGCACTAGGAAGATCGTTTGGAGTATGAGCATTAGCCTCTCAAAGGCTCACACCCTCTCTTTTTATAGAGAGGGCTAACTTCTTCCCGTTTGCTGCCATCACCGATCCGCCTTGGCGCCGACCGCACTACAACGGCCTCCGAACACGCCGGATCCCGACCTGTAGTCCAAGCGGAACTCTTGGCGATCGTGATGGACCTCATCGGGCCGATGATCGATGCCTCCGTAGTCGACCGATCGGCTCTACGAACGGTTCGCGGTCGAAACCCCATTGACTACCGATCGCCGCCAGCCGATCGATGGTCTTGGCAATGATCGCCACGATCGATCGCCACCGCCACAATCCGGGCCGATACCACCAACACACTCGACTTAGCGATCGCCATGACATGGCAATGACCGCGTGTCGAAAACCCATCCGACACTTGGCCAAATGGCCAAGTTTCACCTAAGAGCTACCCTTCCCGGGTTACAATCGCCACTCATTTCTGAGTCCTCGCCTCGAAGTTCTCTTCGCTTCGCCACGCCCCTCGGCAAAGATCAGCGACGGCTCTGCAATGCTCCTTCGCGTCTCTTGCCTCGAAGTCTACTTCCTCCGGCTTCACTCCAAGCTTCTCGTCCGGCGGTCCCTCGGATGCTCCAAGCGCACGGCTTCCGCAAAGCTATACTTCACCGACTCAAGGCACGAGTCATGAGATGTGAAACTCGCCACGGCTCCATGTGCGAATTACTAAGTCCTGCACGACTTCAACGCACATATCACATCAACATATCAAACTAACTTAAACCCTTTGCCACACCATCAAAACCATATTACGGCAAGAGATTGCCCTAACAATCTCCCCCTTTTTGATGTGTGGCAATCCGTTTAAGTTAGGTAAAAACATTTGATATAAATTCTAAGGTAAGAAAGCATGTAAAGATAAACATGATATAGCAACATGCAACTCCCCCTTAATCCATGAAACTCTCCATGCAAATTTTCTCCCCCTATCATATATTTCTCCCCCTAAAATAATTAACTTAAACATAATTATTTCTCCCCCTTTGACACCATCAAAAAGATTAACACTAAGTTATAAGCTCATGGCATCAAGTATAATGGAGGGAAAATATGACAAGTTGATTTAAAATTGGGTACCACTTGTTGATGGCATTAAGTATATTTCTACCACTTGTTGTAGGTTTACAAACTGAATTCGGCCTTCAATATTCTGATTTACAGGCCACCAGTCGACTGCTATCAGTATGGCAGTCGACTGGCACAAAGGAATCCAAATTTCTGATTTTCTGGACGAATTTCAGAAATGCATTATAAATTCCAGAAAATTCGAAAAATCATGAAATTTGGGGAACATATTTCTATTAAGTATATCTATCAAGGAAAAATAGTTTTTCATGAAAACTCATTATATTTTCTTGTTTTTGCCAAAAATCCAAAAGTTCTAAAAACCACTAGGTTTTTTATCATTCTAGTATCAAGTTAGCTACCTAGTTTTGCATCCAATTGTTTCAAAACATGAATACATGTATTTTAAGGTAAGAAATTGTTTTGAAAACATATGAAATATCCAACCATGATCTTTGGGCAATATGTCTATGAATTAAACATAAGCCTTCCCCATGATTGGTCTATTATTGCTATTTTGATACTTTAAATGACCATCTAAATGCCATAGGCATTAGTGGACATTTGTATCATGCTAATATCTCACCCATGCTAAGTTTGCAATCAAGTTAGCCTATAGTGAGTGTGAGATGTATCCTAGGGGGTATTTGTATATACTTAACCAATATATTCATGCAATTCTATCATGGTTAAGTATCAACCTAACATTTAACATGATCATAATGACATATATGAATTAATTCTACATTATGATCATGAAACTCATGTATCCATCAAATAATAGTCATGCATTAGGTATTATACGATGATAATAAACAAATTATCACCTAAAGCATGATTTAACCCTATTTCTCATGATGAAGTGCCCAATATAAAAAAATAAATCATGATTGCAAACATACATAGCAATTACATTAATCATCATGATTTAAGCATTATTACCTATTTATGGGCACGTTATCATCACCCAACACTATCTAAAAAATGTTGTCCCGTCATCCTAAGTCAACCAAAATATGATATAGGTCAAGTTCATATGGTTGACTACCCTAGGGTTATTCTAACCCTTAAGGATGGATTTTGGAACCCAAAATAGATTCTTTCCTATTGGGTTCACTAAATACTCCTTGGGGATCCATTTCCTAGCAATTACCTTCTTCTTACCTTGTCCCCTAACTATTAGGCATTTATAGGCCTTTTCATTTTTCTTTTCTTTGTATCCTAGGCCTTTCTTGTTGAAACTAGCTCTTTGGCTCCCTAAGATCATATTTAAGGTGTTGGAGCCAATTGTGAATTTCTCTAGGGCTTTGGTTAAATAATCTACCTTTTCCCTTAAGGCCCTATTTTCATTTATACATGCATCATTAACATCCAAAGGCATATAATCATGTGAGCATGCATCATCATTTAAGCTAGAAGAAATATTATCATTTAAGCATGCATTTCTAATTTTTGTTCTAATTCCTTAATTTGTTCAAGCATGCATTTATTTTTCTTCTTAGCTCTAAATAAATCTCTAGTTAAGCTAGAAACCATGGAAACTATTTTCTTAGGGGTTAGATTTGTTACCATAGTTTCCATGTCCTCTTCTTCTTCGGATGAGGAGGATGTGGAGGCTCCCCCTTCACTTGAGCTTTCCCCACTTAAGCTTGATCTTTCATTTTCGGATGAAGAGCAATCCAAGTCATCAAAGGCCATCAAGGCCAAATTGGTGACAAAGGCATTCTCCTCATCCGATGATGAGGAGGAGGATGAGGAAGGATCATCCCATGTCTTGGCCTTGAATGCTTTGGCCTTCCCTTTCTTTTGCCTTCTTTTCTTCTTCCTTTCTCTTGCTCCCCTTCTTCTTCTTCTTTTCTTCTTTCTTCTTCCTCTCTTCCTTGCTCTATTTTAGGAGGGGACAATTGTCCCTTATGTGTCCCTCTCCTTGGCAATTATAGCATATGACCTTCCCCCTTGGTCTTCTATTCCTATCATTAGATTTATCAAATCTAAAATTCTTAAATGCTCGTCTTACCCTCCTTACCATGTAGGCTTCTTCGGTGCTATCCATGGAGGAGGAGGAAGATTCATCATCGGAGGAGGAGGATTTCCATCTTCTTCTTCCCTTATTTGCCAACAATGCTACTCCTCTTGAGGGTTGAATTTTAGGCTCTCTTGTATTCCCTCAAGCCTAGTTTCGTGGAGTTCCATTGTTGAGAAGAACTCCTCCAAGGTGCTCACTTCTAAATTCTTTGAGATATAGAATGAGTCCACCATGGAGCTCCACTTTGAGGACCGGGGAAAGGCATCTATAGCCTTCATGAGCATGTCCCAGTTTGATAGCTTCTCACCTACACTTGTTAGCCCAATTAAAATTTCTTTAAACCTAGAGTGTAGTGAGGTTACCTTTTCTCCCTTTTCTAGTTTTATATTGGATAGTTGGGAGCGGAGGAGGTCTCTTCTTGCTAGCTTAGCCTCCGAGGTACCTTCATGAAGCTCTACTAGCTTCTCCCACATCTCCTTAGCACTAGAACATTCCCCTATCCTATTGACTTCTTGTTGGGGGAGGACATTGTATAGGTGGTGCTTGGCCTTTGAATTCGCCAAATACT
Source organism: Wurfbainia villosa (assembly GCA_025175895.1). Classification (NCBI taxonomy): domain Eukaryota; kingdom Viridiplantae; phylum Streptophyta; class Magnoliopsida; order Zingiberales; family Zingiberaceae; genus Wurfbainia; species Wurfbainia villosa. The sequence goes on from CM046002.1 coordinate 66,697,326, forward strand.
CCTCTCTTTGCCTCTTGCTCCACCTAGATTTCTCCAATGGCTCCCCATTCTCGTTCCTAGGCAACTCAAAACCGTTTTCCATTATTAATAAAATTTCAAAGTCGGTTTCGAAGAATACCTCCATCCTCTTTTTCCACCAAGAGAATTCGCCGTCGAACTTCGGTGGGTGGATGTTTGAGCCGGCCATTTTGAATGTTGCTTGTTGTGGCGGTTAGTCCTCGACAAGCTTTCCTTGGCTCTGATACCACTTGTAGGTGATCGGTATGGCCGGCTAGAGGGGGGTGAATAGCCCTCGTACGTTGGACGTCGTAAATTGCTCGTCTACAAAAGATTAGCGCAAGCGGAATATACAAATACAAAGCAAAAGACAAACAATAAAACAAACGCTAACACGATGGTATAACGTGGTTCACGGCTACGCCGCTAATCCACGGTCCGATTCGTCCACGGTGAATCACTCCGCCAAAACCAATCACTATCGGTCTCTCCTTTGCACAAAGCTAGGTGGAGGTAACCTTTACAACCAAGATCACTCTTCTTACAATAGGATTGAAGTAAAGACAAGTAAGTAGAGTTTAGAGCTTGTGGGGCACTAGGAAGATCGTTTGTAGTATGAGCATTAGCCTCTCTAAGGCTTACACCCTCTCATTTTATAGAGAAGGCTAACTTCTTCCGTGCTGCCATCATCACGCCCTTGGCGATCATTGCCCGTCACTACAACGGCCTCCGAACACGTCGGATCCCGACCGTTGTAGTCCAACGGAACTCTTGGCAATGATCGATGGACCTCATCGATCGATGCCTCGTAGTCGATCGCCCGATCGGCTACGAGCGGTTCGGCGAAACCCCATTGACCCGATCCGCTGCGCGCCGGTGATCGATAATCTCGGCAATGACGCCCACGTATGGCGATCACGCGCCAATCGATCGATCGTATACCGGTCGAACACACTCGACTCGAGCGATCGCCATGACATGCAATGACCGGTGTCGAAAACCCATCCGACACTTGGCCAAATGGCCAAGTTTCACCTAAGAGCTACCCTTCCCGGGGTTACAATCGCTCACTCTCATTTCTCGGAGTCCCTCGCCTTCGAAGTTCTCTTCGTTCTCGGCCACGTCCCTCGGCAGCATCAGGCGCACGGCTCTGCAATGCTCCTTCACGTCTCTTGCCTCGAAGTCTACTTCCTCCGGCTTCACTCCAAGCTTCTCGTCCGGCGGTCCCTCGGATGCTCCAAGCGCACGGCTTCCGCAAAGCTATCCTTCACCGACTCAAGGCACGAGTCATGAGATGTGAAACTCGCCACGGCTCCATGTGCGAATTACTAAGTCCTGCACGACTTCAACGCACATATCACATCAACATATCAGACTAACTTAAACCCTTTGCCACACCATCAAAACCATATTACGGCAAGAGATTGCCCTAACAGTAGGCGCCGGAGTGGATTCTTTATCTCTTCCAGAGGTGGATGGCTCCTCTTGAGATTGCTCCGGTGTGGAGGATGATCTCTCCTCCTCAATCCTAGAAGTGGATACTTCTTCCACCGATCTGGAAATTGATTCCCTATCAACTTCCGAATCCTCAAGCTCTTTAGATGACGGTGTACTTGCTTGAGCTTGAGAGGGTGAGCACTCCTCTTCTTCTTCTTCTTCTTGGATAGATGATGAGTTTTCATGGAGCTTTGCCACTTAGCTCCATAACTCTTTAGCATCTATATAATTACCTAACATACACAATATATTGTTAGGAATTAAATCAATTAAAAATTTTATCACCTTATCATTTTTATCGGATGCTTGGACTTGCTCTTCGGTCCATCTCTTCTTCTTGAGGAACCCTCCCTTTGGTCCTATTGGATAGCTAAAACCCTCCATCAAGATAGACCATTCTTCGAAGTCCCTCATCATTAGGAAGTCTTCAATTCTCGCCTTCCATTGTCTAAACCCTTCTTGTCCATAGAAGGTATAGAGGATAGGTGTGTTGATATCCCATCCGAGTTGTTCTTGGAATTCCATCTTCCCTCTAGCTTCTTTAGCTCCCGGCGGTTAATCCGTTGAAGAGCCTCGGGCTCTGATACTAATTGTAGGAGATTTGAGGCCGCTAGAAAGGGGTGAATAGCGTCGCACTCGTTCGATAATGGAATTCGTTCGCATGTTCATCTACAATTTCGTTAGCGCAGCAGAATAACAATAATAATAATGATAACGAAATATACAACATGCAAACACAAATATTTAATGTGGTTCAGAACCGAATGGTTCCTATTCCACGGAATGGGTTCGTACGAACCCTAGCGATGCCAATCACACACCACTATGATAAACACTCCTTCTTGACACAAGTCGGAGGCGGAGAAACCCCTTAAAAGCGATCTTACAACAGTAAGAAACAAAAACAAGAAATTACAACAATTAATGTGAAAGACAAGTAAAGAAAAACTTTACAACATTTGCTTTTGATTGCTTGAATGCTAGGTTGTTTGATTAGCACTTGGAGACCTGATTTGCAGCCACAAATTGCCCCTAAAGCTCTAAAAAACCGAATCCATTTTTCTCCATCACGAGCTCCTTTTATAGCTTCAACCTGTGCTGGAAAATGTCGATCAGTCGACTGATGCCACTGTTGTCATGAGACAACGGGTAGATCCACATTGGATAAGTCTAACAGATCCATCATCATTCGACTGATGATACCCATCAGTTGTCTGATGGAGCCTCAATCGACCAGTCGAGTCTCGACTCCATTCTGTGCCCGATTTCACGATCACCAATCGACTGATCACAAGATTAGTCGACTGCTGAGCCCATCAGTCGACTGCCAACCTATGGCAGTGTTAGTTATAGCCCTAGAACCAAACATGTGATGGTTGAATAGGGAACATTTTGTATCATATTCTATAAAGGCAAAGGATTGGTTATTATATTTACATCTTTCTTGTGCCAGCTAAATTAAATATAATAATGCCCTAGAAAAGTAGGTTCTTATCTACAGCACATCAATTGGCAGAATTGATTATGAGAGACTGTAGAGAACACTTTCCTAAATGTTCCTAGTCAAGTATTAATATGCAAGGGCAATATTAATACATAAAGACTAGCATGTAGGTCAATTGATGACTTGATCTCACAAGTCATGGATATATGATATCAAGTTGACACATGGATATATATTAGAGAATATATACTGAACTGACCCGCCATGAGAAAGTTTCATGGATCATCATATGAGTGTCATAAACTTTCTCATGTGACTATTGGTATGAATAGTCCTCAAACCTGAAGTCACTACGGTTCCCTACATAAGGAGTTATGTACTTTGGTATCGTCACCCGTAACAGGGTGGACCATAAAGGCGATTACTGGGTATATAACAAATTATGCGGAGGGATGTGAGTGATGTAGATGGGATCTATCCCTCCCATATGACGGGAGTGATATCTGTGGGCCCCTTGATTGAGTAGAACTACTAAAATGCATGGCCATGCTCGAATGAGTCAATATGAGATATTGAGCTCATTTGTTTGAGTTAGTTTACTCAGGGATCAAGAAACACATAGATTGATCGAGGATGACACGGTCTATGCCTCATTGGTCAATCTGATATCAAGGATAGAAGGACACGGTCATACATTATAGTAGTCATGGAAAGGTTAGTCGGATCTTGACTTATCTCGTAACTTGGGTAGCAATGATGTATTGCTAGATGTCGCTCATTGCTTGTGTATCTAAAAGAGTATAGATCCACTGCCAACATTATGAGAGCCTATAGGGTCACACACAAAGAGCATGATGATTAGAAGAATTAGTGCATTCTAGTTTGACTAGAATAATTTGGGAATAAGCTTAAGTACAAAATGGTTTTTGGACTTTAAGCTTAATGAGAATTTTAGCTTATTGATTTAATGAGATTAATTCAATATGCTAAGCTTGATTGATTTAATAAGATTAATTCAATATGTTACCTTATTGATTTAATAAGATTAATTCAATATGATAACATAAGCTTATTGAATTAATAAGATTAATTCAACATCCATGAATGCCACATAAGCATGCCACCTAAGCATGCCACATAAGCATGCCACCTAAGCATGCCACATAAGCATGCCACCTAAGCTTGATGAGTTGGAAGGAGACAAAGGGTTTTGACCCTTGGATTTCCTCCACATGTGGCCGGCCAAAACAAGGAGGATAACTCCTTGTTTGATTATTTTTCAATGCCATTGATTGCATTGAATGTGATAGGAGATGAAAGGTTTTTCAAATCCTATAAAACACCCCATGGGGTGGCCGGCCAAAGGAGTTGAGTTAGAGCTTAAGGCTTGGTGAGAGCTTGGTGGGAGAGGCTTTTGTTGTGTGGTTTTGTGAGTGTAAGCTAGCAAGAAGAGTAGTCTTCTTCTTCCTTTCTCTTCTTCCCTACCTTCCTCTTATTTAGAGACTTCTCTAGCAAGAAGTAAAGGAGAGATCTTCTAGTTTTCTTTTGTGAGACAAGAGCTTGCTCGTGTGGATACATATAGAGGCACGGACATTTGAACGTGCTAAAAGATCCAACACATCCAAGGAAAAGCGGGATTGCAAAGGGCACGCAACAAAGGTAGAACTCTCCTATAAGATAGGTTTTCTTTTGAGAAATTTTTTTTTGTACGAGTTTTTCTTTCGCAAGGATCACTTGGAAGGGATCCTAATTTTTCCGTTGCGCATATGCTATTTTGCATAAAGAGATCCCAACAGTGGTATCAGAGCCACTTGTGAAAGATCGTATAAAAATAGGTTTTCTCTATTTTATATATGATATAGAAGTAGGATAAATTTTATTATGAGTTGATAATTGCGTTAGCAATTTATCAAACATAATAAAATATCCGATGTCTTTTAAAAGTTAAAAATGACATGGTGCATGGTTATGGCCTAGTCCCAAAAAGTTTGTGAATGTGTGTTGTAATTCTTAATATGCAGTGTGCCTTTCTCCTAAAAATCTTGTTGTAAAATTAGTTTTAGACTAATGTAACTAGTATTTCTCCTTTGTAATATACACAACAAAGATGGAGGGTCCATTGGAAGATGATGTTACAAGGAGGAAGTCAACAACACACGACAACCAAAAGGAAGCACTTGGGAGAAGATGCTATCCCTAGGTTGACCAATCAATCTTCTCATTGGCTTGAGAAGATTGTAGAATAAGGGCCATATCCATGACACGCTTAGTATGCTAATATGTATGTGATGCATGTTAATTTAGCTTATATGTGATGTATGCTAATATGTATGTGATGCATGTTTAAGTTTATTTCTTAATAAGTCTAAACGATATGCCTACCAAAGTTTGGTACTCACTACTTCCTCGATCATTTGTTATTGGGTTTGCCAAAGCAAAGCAATGCATTTTATCTTGGAAGAGTGCGAGTGGACAATCATGATGTCCCGCTATCAAACTTGGTTAAGACTTAATTAAGTTTTTTAAAGTAGAGGCATATATTAGCTTTGAACATAAGTTTAAAAATTAGTTTTGTGTGATTTCCGAACATCAGCTTTTTCTTAGAAGTGGTCGCTGTTCGATATCAAAGAAGGCCTCTGTGCCTCGCCACGGCACCGGAAGTCCGGTTTAGGAATAAGCACTAAACTAATCTAAACTTAACCAAAGCTATTAAAGAGTTACATCAGATGTAATTGGCAAAAGATTGCCTACCTAATCATACTACGTCTTGGGCGATTAGCCAAAGCTAACTCAAGACGAATTATGATGTGGATCTTTATCCCATATAAATTTATAGCTAAATAGAAGCTAATGATGTAAGCAAAATGTGTTTGCCTACATCAATAATTAGCTCATATCAAAGCTATGAGAATTTAGTGGGAGCCTCATTTAATTAAAGGCCTAATTAAATGACTTAGGTATGATACTTAATTTTGCATTTTAATGTTGTAGATCACCATGTCACTAAAGAGAGGGTGACTCATTGGTAGTCCTTATGAGGAAGTACACTACTGGCATACCTATACAACATGATGGATACACACAAGTACTTAGGTGTCATGCAATCGCCTAGGTCGACGACTTGCACTGAGTCAGACCTTGCCGATGTTTCGATGTTTGATACATGTGAGCATTGATGGTCCGAGCAATGCAACACGTAACTGGAACGAAGCACAAGTCATGTCTTATGCTTGCCACCATGAACTCTGAGCTTCAGAAGCAACATTAGAACATGGATGCCTATGATATGGTTGAGCATTTGAAACAACTATATCAAGGACAAGCTAGGCACGAGCGTTTTGAAGTGTCTAAGGCTCTTTTTGCATGCAAGATGCAAGAAGGAACACTGTAGGAACTCACGTACTTAAAATGATTGGATGCGTTGAGAACCTTGAAGACTAGGTTTTCCATTGAGCCAAGAATTGGCAAGATGTTATCTGCAATCGTTCTTGGGAAGCATATAATCAATTGTCATGAATTATAACATGAATGAAATTGATAAACCTTTGCACAGATTCTCGGCATGTTAGAAGCTGAACCAAATCTCAAGAAGAAAGTTAATTAATGTACTAATGGTCAGAAGGGCAAGGTAAGCCTTGAGGAGGGTAAGACCAAGCCAAAAGCAAGGCCAATTCATCCACTTCAAAGGGTAAAGGTAAAGTACCTAAGGAAGGCTTCCATTGCGTGAGATCGACACCTAGGCGGAACTGCAAAGTCTACCTTGAGGAAGTAAAGAATAAAAGAAGTGGGACTTCTGCCTCAGGTATACACGTTATAGAAGTTAATCTATCTATTTCTTCTACATGGGTATTAGATACCGGATGTGCATCTCACATTTGTACTAATGTGCAGGGACTGAGAAATAGTAGACTAATGGCAAAAGGTGAAATGGACCTACGAGTAGGCAATGGCGCAAAAGTTGCTGCTGTAGCTATAGGAACATATTTTTTGTCTTTGCCCATTGGGCTTATCTTAGAACTAGAGGAGTGCTTTTATGTACCTACATTAACAAAGAACATAATCTCTGTATCTTGTTTAGACAAGAAAAACATCTCTTTTATAATAAAGGACAAATGTTGTCCCATTTATTTGAATAAAATGTTCTATTGTAATGCACCACTTATGAATGGTCTCTATGTTCTAGATTTAGAAAACCCAATTTATAACGTAAATACCAAACGGTTCAAATCGAATGATTTGAACCAAACATATCTCTGGCACTGTCGCCTAGGTCACATAAATGAAAAACGCATATCCCAACTCCATAAAGATGGATTATTGGACTCATTTGATTTTGAATCATATGAGGTATGCGAATCTTGTCTTTTAGGAAAGATGACTAAAACTCCATTTAGTGGACATGGCAAGAGAGCGATGGACTTGTTAGGACTCATACATACTGATGTATGTGGCCCTTTCAATGACGAAGCCAGAGGAGGCTATAAGTACTTTGTTACTTTCACTGATGATATGAGTAGATTTGGCTACTTATATTTGATGAGACATAAGTCAGAATCCTTTGAAAAAGTTCAAAGAATTCAAGAATGAAGTACAAAACCAACTTGGTAAGCGTATTAAGCTACTTCGATCAGATCGAGGTGGTGAATATCTTAGTCAAGAATTTTCAGTGATCACTGGCCGAGTGTGATAATATCCCAACTCACTCCACCTGGAACACCACAATGGAATGGTGTATCTGAAAGGAGAAATCGTACTCTATTAGATATGGTACGATCAATGATGAGCCAGACTGATCTACCTACTTCCTTTTGGGGTTTAGCTCTAGAGACAACCGCTTTCACACTTAATCGCGTCCCATCAAAAGCCGTAGAAAAGACACCATACGTTATGGATGGGAAGAGTCCCAAAATGTCTTTATAAAGATTTGGGGTTGTGAAGCTTATGTTAGACGTCAAGTCTTAGATAAACTAGGACCCAAATCAGATAAGTGTTATTTTGTAAGATATCCCAAGGAAACTAAGGGATATTACTTTTACAATCCCACACATGGAAAGGTGTTTGTTGCCAGAAATGCTGTCTTTCTAGAAAGAGAATTTATTTCTAGAAAAACTAGTGGGAGTAAAATTCATCTTGAAGAAATTGGGATGAAGATAACACTAAGGCTTCGATGGAAAATGAACAGCACCACAAAGTGTTGTGGATGAGGAAATTGTTGCCCAAAGAGTTGTGGAGCAAACACTGCTCAAGTAGACCAACCTCTTCAGAGATCTGATAGGATCCGTCACAACCCGAGAGATATTCTTTTCTCGATCAATGGTGAAGTATTGCTTGTCGATCTTGACGAGCCTACATCCTATCAAGAAGCTATGATGAGCCCAGATTCCGAGAAATGGCTAGAGGCCATGAGATCCGAAATGGAATCCATGTACACTAACCAAGTATGGACTTTGGTTGATCCACCTGAAGGGGTAAAACCTATTGGGTGTAAGTGGGTCTTTAAAGTAAAGACTCATGGATGGTAATAAGCATACCTATAAAGGTAGATTGGTGGCTAAAGGATTCAAACAAATTCATGGTATTGACTATGATGAAACCTTTTCACCAGTTGCGATGCTTAAATCCATTCGATCATACTTGCTATTGCAGCCTACCACGATTATGAGATCTGGCAGATGGATGTCAAAACCGCTCAATGGAAAGCTACTCGAGGATGTGTACATGACACACCGAGGGTTTGAAGATCCAAAGCATCCCGAAAGGTATGCAAACCGCAAAGGTCCATTTATGGACTAAAACAAGCCTCTCAAGTCGGAATCTTCGATTCGATGATGATGCAATCAAAGAGTTTGGTTTCATCAAGAATGAAGATGAACCTTGTGTCTACAAGAGAAATAGTGGGAGCACGCTTGTATTTCTTGTCTGTATGTAGATGACATACTTCTCATCGAAATGATATTCCCTCACTCCACCTGTGAAGATGTGGTTAGGGAATTGTTTCATGAAAGACTTAGGTGAAGCCGCCATATTTTAGGCATCAAGATCTATAGAGATAGATCTAAAAGATTACTTGGCCTAAGTCGAGTACATACATTGATAAAGTGCTAGATCGTTTTGCTATGCAAAATTCCAAGAAAGGATTTCTACCTTTATCACATGGTGTGAGTCTTTCAAGACTCAATGTCCTCTTCTAAGGAGGAGAGAGATCGCATGGATAAGATCCCTTATGCATCCGCTATAGGGTCTATCATGTACGCCTATGCTTTGTACTGCTCCGACGCCTCGTATGCTTTGAGCATGACGAGTAGATACTGTTGATCCGTGAAAGTCACTGGATAGCAACAAAAATATTCTTAAATACTTACGAAGAACGAAAGAATATTTCCGATATTTGAGGCAATGAGGAGCTAGTCAGAAGGGTTACAAAGTGATGCAAGCTTCCAAATGCATAAGGATGACTATAGATCGCAATCGGGTACGTGTTTTGCTCGAATGGTGGAGCCGTGAGTCGGAAAAGTTCAAGGTGACACACGCTTGCCGATTCTACAACAGTTTTAGTATATTGCGTCTCGATGCAAAGAAAGGAGGTCTTTGACTGCAAGTTCATCGCTGAACTTGGAGTAGTTCCTAGCATTGCAGATCCAATAGACCTCTATTGTGACAACAATGGGGCTATCAGACAGTGCTAAGGAACCTCGATCACATCACGACCAAACACATATCGGCGCTTCCATCTCATTCGAGAGATCATCGATAGAGGAGATGTGAGGATATGCAGAGCACCGACAGAAGCTAACATCGCAGATCCATTGACCAAGGCTTTGACACAGAGGAAGCATGATGGTCACACTAGGTCACGAGGTATTAGATATCATAGTGATTGGTACTAGTGCTAGTGGGAGATTGTTAGTTATAGCCCTAAGAACCAATCATGTGATGGTTGAATAGGAACATTTTGTATCATATTCTATAAAGGCAAAGGATTGGTTATTATATTTACATCTTGCTTGTGCTACCTAAATTAAATATAATAATGCCCTAGAAAAGTAGGTTCAAAGACATCATCAATCGCGTAATTGATTATGAGAGGTCAGAGAGAACACTTTCCTAAATGTTCCTAGTCAAGTATTAATATGCAAGGGCAATATTAATACATAAAGACTAGCATGTAGGTCAATTGATGACTTGATCTCACAAGTCATGGATATATGATATCAAGTTGACACATGGGTATATATTAGAGAATATATACCGAATCGACCGCCATGAGAAAGTTTCATGGATCGTTATATGAGTGTCATAAACTTTCTCATGTGACTATTGGTATGAATAGTCCTCAAACTCAAGTCACTACGGTTCCTACATAAGGAGTTATGTACTTTGGTATCACAAACGCCACCCGTAATGTGGTGGACCATAAAGGCGACATCGGGTATATAACAAATTATGCGAGGGATGTGAGTGATGTAGATGGGATCTATCCTCTCATATGACGAGAGTGATATCTGGTGGGCCCTTGATTGAGTAGAACTACTAAAACGCATGGTTATGCTCGAATGAGTCAATATGAGATATTGAGCTCATTTGTTTGAGTTAGTTTACTCAGGATCAAGAAACACATAGATTGATCGAGGATGACACGCCTATGCCTCCTCATTGGTCAACTGATATCAAGGATAGAAGGACACGGTCATACATTATAGTAGTCACGGAAAGGTTAGTCGGATCTTGACTTATCTCAGAATTGGGTAGCAATGATGTATTGCTAGATGTCGCTATTGCTTGTGTATCTAAAAGAGTTTAGATCCACCGCCAACGCTATGAGAGCCTATAGGGTCACACACAAAGAGCATGATGATTAGAAGAATTAGTATTCTAGTTTGACTAGAATAATTTGGGAATAAGCGTAAGTACAAAATGGTTTTTGGACTTTAAGCTTAATGAGAATTTTAGCTTATTGATTTAATGAGATTAATTCAATATGCTAAGCTTAATTGATTTAATAAGATTAATTCAATATGTTACCTTATTGATTTAATGAGATTAATTCAATATGATAACATAAGCTTATTGAATTAATCAGATTAATTCAACATGCATGAATGCCACATAAGCATGCCACCTAAGCATGCCACCTAAGCTTGATGAGGTGGAAGGAGCCACAGGGTCCTTGGATTTGTCTCCACATGTGGCCGGCCAAACAAGGAGGATAACTCCTTGTTTGATTATCTTTCAATGCCATTGATTGCATTGAATGTGATAGGAGATGAAAGGTTTTTCAACTCCTATAAAACACCCCATGGGGTGGCCGGCCAAAGGAGTTGAGTTAGAGCTTAAGGCTTGGTGAGAGCTTGGTGGGAGAGGCTTTTGTTGTGTGGTTTTGTGAGTGTAAGCTAGCAAGAAGAGTAGTCTTCTTCTTCCTTTCTCTTCTACCCTACCTTCCTCTCCTTGAGGGACTTCTCGAGCAAGAAGTAAAGGAGAGATCTTCTAGTTTTCTTTTGTGAGACAAGAGCTTGCTCGTGTGGATACATATAGAGGCACGGACATTTGAACGTGCTAAAAGATCCAACACATCCAAGGAAAAGCGGGATTGCAAAGGGCACGCAACAAAGGTAATCCTCTCCTATAAGATAGGTTTGGTTTTGAGAAATTTATTTTATACGAGTTTGCTTTCGCATGGATCACTTGGAAGGGATCCTAATTTTTCCGCATGCATATGCTATTTTGCATAAAGAGATCCCTACAAAGGGTATCAGAGCCACTTATGAAAGATCGTATAAAAATAGGTTTTCTATTTTATATATGATATAGAAGTAGGATAAATTTTATTATGAGTTGATAATTGCATTAGCAAATTTTCAAACATAATAAAATATCCAATGTCTTTTAAAAGTTAAAATGACATGGTGCATGGTTATGGCCTAGTCCCAAAAAAGTTTGTGATTGTGTGTTGTAATTCTTAATACGACTCAAGTCGCGTGCCTTTCTCCTAAAATTCTTGTTGTAAAATTAGTTTTAGACTCAATGTAACTCGAGTATTTCTCCTTTGTAATATACACAACAAAGATGGAGGGTCCATTGGAAGATGATGTTACAAGGAGGAAGTCAACACACAAGACAACCAAAAGGAAGCACTTAGGAGAAGATGCTATCCCTAGGTTGACCAATCAATCTTTTCATTGGCTTGAGAAGATTGTAGAATAAGGGCCATAACCATGACACACTTAGTTTAATATGTATGTGATGCATGTTAGTTTAGCTTGTATGTGATGTATGCTAATATGTATGTGATGCATGTTTAAGTTTATTTCTTAATAAGTCAAACGATATGCCTACCAAAGTTTGGTACTCACTACTTCCTCGATCATTTGTTATTGGGTTTGCCAAAGCAAAGCAATGCATTTTATCTTGAAGAGTGCGAGTGGACAATCGTGATGTCCCGCTATCAAACTTGGTTAAGACTTAATTAAGTCTTAATTAAGTTAAGAAAGTAGAGGCATATATTAGCTTTGAACATAAGTTTTAAAATTAGTTTTGTGTGATTTCAACATCACTTTGTCTTAGAAGTGGTCGCTGTTCGATATCCAAGAAGGCCTCGTGCCTCGCCAACCGAAGTCGTTTAGGAATAAGCACTAAACTAATCTAAACTTAACCAAAGCTATTAAAGAGTTACATCAGATGTAATTGGCAAAGATTGCCTACCTAATCATACTACGCCTTGGGCGACATTAGCCAAAGCTAACTCAAGACAATTATGATGTGGATCTTTATCCCATATAAATTTATAGCTAAATAGAAGCTAATGATGTAAGCAAAATGTGTTTGCCTACATCAATAATTAGCTCATATCAAAGCTATGAGAATTTAGTGAGCCTCATTTAATTAAAGGCCTAATTAAATGACTTAGGTATGATACTTAATTTTGCATTTTAATGTTGTAGATCACCATGTCATCTAACACGACACACCCTCAACTTGCGATCTATCCCTTGAGAAAGACAAGCTCAATGGAGCTAACTTTCTAGATCGTATAGGAACTTGAGGATTATCCTCAAGCAAGAACGTAAACCGTATGTCCTAGAGCAGTCTATCCTCAAACACCCGCCATGCGCCACTGTGGTAAAAAGGATGCTTATAAGAAGCATCAAGATGACGATTAGATGTGTCATGTCTTATGCTTGCCACCATGAACTCGAGCTTCGCAACATGAGAACATGGATGCCTATGATATGGTTGAGCATTTGAAACAACTATATCAAGGACAAGCTAGGCACGAGCGCTTTGAAGTGTCTAAGGCTCTTTTGCATGCAAGATGCAAGAAGGAACACCAGAGGAACTCACGATTTAAAATGATTGGGTACGCTGAGAACCTCAAAGACTAGGTTTTCCATCGAGCCAAGAATTGGCAACCGATGTTATCCTCGCAATCGCTTGCCGAAGCATATAATCAATTCACTATGAATTATAACATGAATGAAATTGATAAGTTTTGCTCGAGATTCTCAAAGATGTTAAGAATCACGAATCAATCTTCAAAAAGAAAGTTAGTAATGTACTAATGGTCAAAAAGGGCAAAGGTAAGCGCAAAGGCAAGGGTAAGACCCAAGCCAAAAGCAAGGCCAATTCATCCACTTCAAAGGGTAAAGGTAAAGTACCTAAGGAAGGGGACTGTTTCCATTGCGGTGAGACTGGACACTTGAAGCGGAACTGCAAAGTCTACCTTGAGGAAGTAAAGAATAAAAGAAGTGGGACTTCTGCCTCAGGTATACACGTTATAGAAGTTAATCTATCTATTTCTTCTACATGGGTATTAGATACCGGATGTGCATCTCACATTTGTACTAATGTGCAGGTACTGAGAAATAGTAGACTAATGGCAAAAGGCGAAGTGGACCTACGAGTAGGCAATGGCGCAAAAGTTGCTGCTGTAGCTGTAGGAACATATTTTTTGTCTTTGCCCATTGGGCTTATCTTAGAACTAGAGGAGTGCTTTTATGTTCCTGCATTAACAAAGAACATAATCTTTGTATCTTGTTTAGACAAGAAAAACTTCTCTTTTATAATAAAGGACAAATGTTGTCCCATTTATTTGAATAAAATGTTCTATTGTAATGCACCACTTATGAATGGTCTCTATGTTCTAGATTTAGAAAACCCAATTTATAACGTAAATACCAAACGGTTCAAATCGAATGATTTGAACCAAACATATCTCTGGCACTGTCGCCTAGGTCACATAAATGAAAAACGCATATCCCAACTCCATAAAGATGGATTATTGGACTCATTTGATTTTGAATCATATGAGGTATGCGAATCTTGTCTTTTAGGAAAGATGACTAAAACTCCATTTAGTGGACATGGCAAGAGAGCGATGGACTTGTTAGGACTCATACAATCGATGTATGTGGCCCTTTCAATGAAGCAGAGGAGGCTATAAGTACTTTATTACTTTCGCGATGATATGAGTAGATTTGGCTACTTATATTTGATGAGACATAAGTCGAGAATCCTTTGAAAAGTTCAAAGAATTCAAGAATGAAGTACAAAACCAACTTGGTAGCGTATTTTAAGCTTGATCGGATCGAGGTGGTGAATATCTTAGTCAAAATTTCGTCATCACTGGTGAGTGTGGGATAATATCCCAACTCACTCCCTGGAACACCACAATGGAATGGTGTATCGAAAGGAGAAATCATACTCTATTAGATATAGTGCGATCAATGATGAGCGGATGATCTACCTACTTCCTTTTGGGGTTTAGCTCTAGAGACAACGCTTTCACACTTAATCGCGTCCCATCAAAAGCCGTAGAAAAGACACCATACACGTTATGGACTGGGAAGAGTCCCAAAATGTCTTTTATAAAGATTTGGGGTTGTGAAGCTTATGTTAGACGTCAAGTCTTAGATAAACTAGGACCCAAATAAGATAAGTGTTATTTTGTAAGATATCCCAAGGAAACTAAGGGATATTACTTTTACAATCCACACATGGCAAGGTGTTTGTTGCGAAATCTTTGTCTTTCTAGAAAGAGAATTTATTTCTAGAAAAACTAGTGGGAGTAAAATTCATCTTGAAGAAATTTGGGATGAAGATAACACTAAGGCTTCGATGGAAAATGAACAGGCACCACAAAGTGTTGTGGATGAGGAAATTGTTGCCCAAAGAGTTGTGGAGCAAACACCTGTTCAAGTAGACCAACCTCTTCGTAGATCTGACAGGATCTGTCGTCAACCCGAGAGATATTCTTTTCTCTTGGTAGCGGTGAAGTATTGCTTGTCGATCTTGACGAGCCTACATCCTATCAAGAAGCTATGATGAGCCCAGATTCCGAGAAATGGCTAGAGGCCATGAGATCCGAAATGGAATCCATGTACACTAACCAAGTATGGACTTTGGTTGAACCACCTGAAGGGGTAAAACCTATTGGGTGTAAGTGGGTCTTTAAAGTAAAGACTGACATGGATGGTAATAAGCATACCTATAAAGGTAGATTGGTGGCTAAAGGATTCAAACAAATTCATGGTATTGACTATGATGAAACCTTTTCACCAGTTGCGATGCTTAAATCCATTCGGATCATACTTGCTATTGCAGCCTACCACAATTATGAGATCTGGCAGATGGATGTCAAAACCGCTTTTCTGAATGGAAAGCTACTCGAGGATGTGTACATGAAACAGCCTAAGGGGTTTGAAGATCCAAAGCATCCTGGAAAGGTATGCAAACTGCAAAGGTCCATTTATGGACTAAAGCAAGCCTCTCGAAGCTGGAATCTTCGATTCGATGATGCAATCAAAGAGTTTGGTTTCATCAAGAATGAAGATGAACCTTGTGTCTACAAGAGAAATAGTGGGAGCACAGTTGTATTTCTTGTCCTGTATGTAGATGACATACTTCTCATCGAAAATGATATTCCCTCACTCCAGTCTGTGAAGATGTGGTTAGGGAATGGTTTCTCGATGAAAGACTCAGGTGAAGCTGCCTATATTTTAGGCATCAAGATCTATAGAGATAGATCTAAAAGATTACTTGGCCTAAGTCAGAGTACATACATTGATAAAGTGCTAGATCGTTTTGCTATGCAAAATTCCAAGAAAGGATTTCTACCTTTATCACATGGTGTGAGTCTTTCGAAGACTCAATGTCCCTCTTCTAAGGAGGAGAGAGATCGCATGGATAAGATCCCTTATGCATCTGCTATAGGGTCTATCATGTACGCCATGCTTTATTACTGTCTCGGCGTCTCGTATGCTTTGAGCATGACGAGTAGATACCGATCGGATCAAGTGAAAGTCATGGATAGCGATCAAAATATTCTTAAATACTTACGAAGAACGAAAGAATATTTCCTGATATTTGGAGGCAATGAGGAGCTAGCTGTAAAGGGTTACAGTGATGCAAGCTTCCAAACAGACAAGGATGACTATAGATCGCAATCGAGGTACGTGTTTTGCCTGAATGGTGGAGCTGTGAGCTGGAAAAGTTCGAAGCAAGACACAGTTGCTGATTCTACAACAGAAGCCGAGTATATTGCTGCGTCTGATGCGAAAGGAGGTTTGACTCGCAAGTTCATCGATGAACTTGGGTAGTTCCTAGCATTGCAGATCCAATAGACCTCTATTGTGACAACAATGGGGCTATTGCACAGGCTAAGGAACCTCGATCACATCAGCGGACCAAACACATACTGCGGCGCTTCCATCTCATTCGAGAGATCATCGATAGAGGAGATGTGAGGATATGCAGAGTACCGACAGAAGCTAACATCGCAGATCCATTGACCAAGGCTTTGGCACAGAGGAAGCATGATGGTCACACTAGGTCACTAGGTATTAGATATCATAGTGATTGGTACTAGTGCTAGTGGGAGATTGTTAGTTATAGCCCTAGAACCAAACATGTGATGGTTGAATAGGGAACATTTTGTATCATATTCTATAAAGGCAAAGGATTGGTTATTATATTTACATCTTGCTTGTGCCAGCTAAATTAAATATAATAATGCCCTAGAAAAGTAGGTTCTTATCTACAGCACATCAATTGGCAGAATTGATTATGAGAGGCTGTAGAGAACACTTTCCTAAATGTTCCTAGTCAAGTATTAATATGCAAGGGCAATATTAATACATAAAGACTAGCATGTAGGTCAATTGATGACTTGATCTCACAAGTCATGGATATATGATATCAAGTTGACACATGGGTATATATTAGAGAATATATACTGAACTGACCAGCCATGAGAAAGTTTCATGGATCGTCATATGAGTGTCATAAACTTTCTCATGTGACTATTGGTATGAATAGTCCTCAAACCTGAAGTCACTGCTGTTCCCTACATAAGTAGTTATGTACTTTGGTATCGTCAAACGTCACCGTAGCAGGTGGACCATAAAGGTGATTCTTGGGTATATAACAAATTATGCGGAGGGATGTGAGTGATGTAGATGGGATCTATCCCTCCCATATGCGGAGTGATATCGGTGGGCCTTGATTGAGTAGAACTACTAAAGCATGGCCATGCTCGAATGAGTCAATATGAGATATTGAGCTCATTTGTTTGAGTTAGTTTACTCAGGGGATCAAGAAACACATAGATTGATCGAGGATGACACGGTCTATGCCTCATTGGTCAATCGATATCAAGGATAGAAGGACACGGTCATACATTATAGTAGTCACGGAAAGGTTAGTGGGATCTTGACTTATCTCGTAACTTGGGTAGCAATGATGTATTGCTAGATGCGCTCATTGCTTGTGTATCTAAAGAGTTTAGATCCACTTTGCCAGCGTTATGAGAGCCTATAAGTCACACACAAAGAGCATGATGATTAGAAGAATTAGTGCATTCTAGTTTGACTAGAATAATTTGGGAATAAGCTTAAGTACAAAATGGTTTTTTGGACTTTAAGCTTAATGAGAATTTTAGCTTATTGATTTAATGAGATTAATTCAATATGCTAAGCTTGATTGATTTATTAAGATTAATTCAATATGTTACCTTATTGATTTAATAAGATTAATTCAATATGATAACATAAGCTTATTGAATTAATAAGATTAATTCAACATCCATGAATGCCACATAAGCATGCCACCTAAGCATGCCACATAAGCATGCCACCAAAGCTTGATGAGTTGGAAGGAGACAAAGGGTTTTGACCCTTGGATTTCCTCCACATGTGGCCGGCCAAAACAAGGAGGATAACTCCTTGTTTGATTATCTTTCAATGCCATTGATTGCATTGAATGTGATAGGAGATGAAAGGTTTTTCAAATCCTATAAAACACCCATGGGGTGGCCTTGAGTTAGAGCTTAAGGCTTGGTGAGAGCTTGGTGGGAGAGGCTTTTGTTGTGTGGTTTTGTGAGTGTAAGCTAGCAAGAAGAGTAGTCTTCTTCTTCCTTTCTCTTCTTCCCTACCTTCCTCTCCTTTAGAGACTTCTCTAGCAAGAAGTAAAGGAGAGATCTTCTAGTTTTCTTTTGTGAGACAAGAGCTTGCTCGTGTGGATACATATAGAGGCACGGACATTTGAACGTGCTAAAAGATCCAACACATCCAAGGAAAAGTGGGATTGCAAAGGGCACGCAACAAAGGTAGAACTCTCCTATAAGATAGGTTTTCTTTTGAGAAATTTATTTTTGTACGAGTTTTTCTTTCGCAAGGATCACTTGGAAGGGATCCTAATTTTTCCGTTGCGCATATGCTATTTTGCATAAAGAGATCCCAACAGGCAGTCGACTGCTAGAGCAATTCTCGTAGTCAAACCCTAGTTGACTCAGTCCAGTCGACTGCCACATGGCACCAGTCAATTGGCACACCTCAAACATGAGGTTTTAGCCCAAATATGGTTTCCCCAAACTTGCTAGACCACCCTTAGCCTAGACCTATGCCTTCTAGCCACCTCCATCAGCCTCACGCCTCTCGGATCCCTCCAAGTCATCCATGACTTGTTCATCCATCGCGCTAGCCTTCAGGTGATTTCATTGGCTATGTCATGCTAACGGTGTCTACACCGCCAAGGCACATTGGACTTACACCGCCAAGACTCCGCTTGGACTTTACGCCGCCAACCATTGGACTTATGCTGCCAAGACTCCACCCTTGGACTTTACGCCGCCAATATCAAACCCCTTGGACTTCTCAAATGCCAATACTCAAGCTTGGACTTTCCCTTGCCAACCCATGTTGGACTTTCCATGCCAAGACCCATGCTTGGACTTCCCTTATGTCAAGTACTCTAGACTTGGACATTCCCAAATGCCAAGTGTCCCACTTGGACATTCCATGCCAAGTACCCATGACTTGGACTTTACCTTGCCAAGACCCATGCTTGGAATTTCCCATGACAATTACATTTTCATTTGTTTTTGTCGAAACATCAAAACATCACTCGAGTCAAACTCGAGTCCTAATCAATCACGACCTGGGCCGATTGCACCAACAACCATCTCTCACTCACATGAGCTTACCTCGATACTTACTTTGTAGCTCTCGCTTTTGGCCTTCTACTCGATTCCTTCGGCTCCCTTCGAAGTCACTCGAGTGTCGCCCGACCACCGCGGCTTCCTCCGGGTGTCGCTAGCCTTCAGCTCCAGCTTTAGTACTTTTTTGCACACTAAATTTAGCTCGTGAGATAACGATGTAAACATAACTTTGTGTCTTTGCCATAATCAAAACACATGTTTAATTATCTGGTGCCCCTGCACCAACAATCTCTCCCTATTTTGATCTATGGCAAACCAACACAAAGTTAAATGGAAATTAAAGCATAACACAAGTATAGTAAATGATGAATGTCATTTCCAAAAACTCCCCCTTAACCAAAACTCCCCCTTAACCCAGAGTGAGTTTTGAAAGAGATACTTTAATTTTCAAAATTAAATTTTGTGTTACTCCCCCTTAAGTGTTACTCCCCCTTAACTTTAGCTCTTCTTCCCCTTTTGCCATAAATCAAAATAAATGTTAGGGTTTTTTTGTATAAAATAGGGGTTTAAAAACAATATCGTATATGCATGCATCAATTAATCAACTATGAGACCAAGCATGCGTCTAGCAGTAGTTAGATAGATTGGTTCGAGGTGTGTCCCTCTGCACCAATAATCTAAAGGTTTGAAATATAACCCTTAGGGTTAGTTTGCTCTCCCCCTTAGTCAAATATATGAAGTATAAGAGTTGTAGGGGGCACTAAACTTTGCCCTAAAGAGTTGTAAATAGTCATTAAGCACAATAGTTGAGAAAATAAGTAGCATTTTGAAGAGGTTGTATTTTAAGTATGTTTTAATTGTCCTTAACATCTCACCCATTCTATGTGTCTCAGAATTTGTTCACCTTATATGTTTTGTGAGATGATTTTAACTTAATTAGAGATAGTCAACCTTGGGTTAGATTCAGATTTAACCTTTAGATCGTTAAGTAACTTTTCGAGAAACTGGCTTCCAGGTCGTGGCGACGCATAGGGGCCTTCTTTGATCGGAACAACGCCCACTTCCTTAGACAAAGCCAAATTCAAGAAAATATCACTTAAGTCACTTAGGGTTACTTCCTGGTCTAACTAGTTTAGGATACGGCGAGGTAGCTTCAGCTAGTTCCACTCGGTCATGTGCACCAAGCTAGATATGCCTTATCTAGCTCGAATATAGGAGACTTTGTTTCCCTAACGTACTATCATCTCGCCGCATCCTGATACTATATTGTCAAGAGTTGACTAACTATTTTCCATATCTAGCCATTCTAAAAATTAAAATAAAATATGCAATGGTTTTGCTAAGTAAGCGGGTATACTATTTTAGTATTGGCTCCCCCTGGACCATTGAACCAATATGGTCTATTCAAATAATGAACTTGATCCTGGGGAATCCCAAACTTATTAGTCCTTATATGTGAGTCCAATAAAACCTTTGGGACCCATGCTTGGACTCTTTGATGACTACGATTTATGATAGACATATATGACCTATTCGTAGTCTATGGACTAAATCCGAGTCCGACTTTGTTGTACACGGGTCTTTGGGTTCCAAGTACAACATGAAACTTGTTAGTAATATATGAGAGTTATCCTTAGGCAATCGCCTTATGTTTGAACCATTTATATGATAAATGAAGATTCACTATTTGAGTATACATATTTTCATGTATTTGATTAGATCTTAAACTCATTTACTGAATGTCCACGATACGATTCACAACATGAGAGAATTTGTGATTGGATCACAACTACTGAGTATCTCTATATGTGTAATTGTGATGTATCAGAATTATCCCTAGTCGATGAATTGATGGATTTGGACACCATCGATTCTGTCGAGACTAGCACGAGGTATACTCTTTGGTGTATCTAAGCCGCTGATTCTCACTGGCTGGAGACATTGTGATGTCCGGAGTTAATCGTGGATGCTAGTTATGGTAACTAGTTCATTGGAGTGACCAGCCGTAAGACTTCATATGGTTCTCTACATATATAGATATGTCAAAGAAGTTCTTCTTAAGTGCGATTCATCTTGATCATAAAGACTTTTGCTTTGACATCTTAAGTAAGCAACTCTGTGGAGATGTGGACCCGGGATGATTGGGTATAAGTCGAAGTGATCGAAGGTGTTTGAATAGCCTATAAAGGATTCACCACTCCTTGCGAGGAGATGTATACCCATGGCCACTCGTCGGATTGTTACTAAAGTCTTTGGCCAAAGCATTACATGTTTAGAGTAAGGTACTCTTCGATACATGTGTCGTAACTAGAATTCATAGGACGAGGAAATGATACTTGGGCTAGGTGTGACGTAGTCAACCTAGTGGGGACTGACACTATAGACCATGTCCTGAACCAAGTGGGTATAAGATGAGTGAAGGGAATGGGGCACGATTCATTCGAGTCTTGAAGGGTTTCAGAAATAGTTCTGGATCAACCGTTGATCTTTTCGATTAATTGGGGATCATGATGTACTACTAGGTGCCACTCATGATCATTCTATAATTAATGGTTAATTATAGACGGCCAACATAAACTAAGAACCTATTTTGTCACACGCACAACGAGCATAATCCGAAGGATTTAAAATGAGCTTGAGAATGAGATTCTTAGACCGAGAGAAACTAGGTTTGGTTGGACCAAATAATGAAGCGAGCATGAAATCATTTCAGTCGCAATGGAAGCATGGATGGGCCGTGTCTTATGAAGACATGATGGATGAACCAAATTGGTTTGGTTCTAATCCAATGGAGGAGATTAAACCAAAGGGGTTTGGTTTGTTTTAAACGAATGAACCAAAAGTTGGTTCGGTTCGTTTTAACTTAAAATAGACCAACATGGTTTGGTTTATTTTAACTTAAGTTAATGGAGGCGGGTTAGCACGGGTTTTGGTTATGAACCAATAACCATTAGGAGAATGTGTTCTCTATAAAAAACAGGCTTAAGAGTTTTCCAATGACCTAAGGGAATAAGCCATTGAGTTGCCGCCCAAACCCTAGCTCCACTTTTGTTGTTGCCGCCCAACATTGTGTTGTGCCAACTTCATGGAGCTCCCACCCTACTTGCCGGACAACCACTTGCCGCCGAACTGCTGCCGGTGATCATCCGCGATCTCCTTGGTTCGTGACCAAGGACTGAGCTTCCTCTTCCTTTAGCGGCCCGCAGGTCTCCACCAAAGCTGTTCAGTTTTCTGGACAGCTTGTTTTCTTATTGTCGGAGCGTCGTTTGGATGACGTTTGGAGCTTCGATAGCACCTTCCTTACCGGGGATTCGATCTCCGGTAATCCGCATAGGCGGAGGACGAAGAATTCGTCAAACGGTTGACGAATACCTCTCCAAAGAAGCGAGTTTTGAGGACTCGTTTTGGATCCGAATTTTGATTCGGATCGTGATCTTCTCGATCACATCGTCTTCAACACAAGGCTAGTAACCCGTCTGAAGAGCGAGGCTCGTGACTTTATGAAGTCATCCCAAGATACTCGTGGATATGGATAGAGGCGATTCTAGCGAGAATCGTTCGGTTGATGTCTTTCCCGCTACGTGATCGGGTATCGTAGTATAAATTTCCTTTTATTGCAAAATTTGAATTTATGGTTATGTCTACATATGTTGTACTATGCATGCGTGTGATGTGTGTGTTGTAATAAATTAGATTTATTATCTTATTCCTTCCGTTGTGCACATGTTTACGAAACATATTCGAACACACACTCGCCGCGGTGCCGGAAACCCAACAGTGGTATCAGAGCCCAGGTTGTGTTTCGACATAATCGTAAAATTGTTTTGCGGTAGTCATAATGGTATTTCTGGAAATTTTCTACTTTTGGAAAGTTAGAAGTATTTATGGAAATTTTTTAATTTTGGAAAGTCTAGAAGTATTTATGGAAATCTTCAACTTTTGGAAAGTTGGAAGTATTTATGGAAATTGATATTTTCCATAAATAAAATATTTGATTAGATTTGGAAATTTGTTTCCTAATTTAATCATGATTTGATTTGGGAAATCAAATCTTAAAAATATTTTATTTCCATAAATAGTTTTGATGATTTAGGAAATTGGTTTCCTAAATTAACTTTCCTTAATCAACACTTTCCAAAAATAAAATATGTGATTAGATTTGGAAATTTGTTTCCTAATTTAATCATGATTTGATTTGGAGAATCAAATCTCAAACATATTTTATTTCCATAAATAATTATGACATATAAGGAAATTTTGTACATGTCATAATTGTATGCCATGTAATTGCATTAGATGCATATGATTATGTCATGCATGTCGTGACATGTATATGTATGTCATGTATGCCATGTATGTCATGTAATGTAGATAATAGTTATTTTCATGCAAAGAGGATGAGATATAAAAACCTTTACTCAATATTAAAGCCTACACCTTCCATTAATATGGGTAGAACCAGAGTTCCGTTTCTTGTTTGGGTTGTTGGACTCTCTCCAAGCCCGGCTCGAACCCGAACATGTTAAAACCATGAAATAGTTTAATACTAATATGGTAAGAGTCAGAGGTCAATCGTTAGCTTTGGTTGTTGGACTCTCTCCAAGCCGGGCTAATTGGTTGAATGTGCTCTAACCATATTAAAACTATTTCTCGATTAATGGGTTGGCTTTAACCTGGAGCATCGGCTTGTTGGACTCTCTCCAAGGTCGATGTGAAGGGAGGTGAAGTTGGGTGCTATGCATATGATGCATACTTGTTAATTGGTTAACAACCCGATGTATGTGTGAACATTCAATAAGTTGATAACACATTGTGATAGTTGCATATATGTGATATGCAATCGGTATATTTGATACCTACCATCGTAGTTATGAATGGCTTGTTGGACTCTCTCCAAGGTTGTTCATATCTATGATGGATATCAGCCCATTCAAAGATGGACCTATGATCTCTTGAAGTGATTTTGGGGTTTTTGAAATTCAAAAAATGAATGGGATTTATGAATGTATATTGATGCATTTTAAATCATCTTTCTCATATATGCTCGAGTTGTATTTCTTAGTTAATCTATTAATCATGATGTCTTTGAATTTGCGTTCCATTTTGGATTCGAATAAATTGATTGGGCCAAACTTCTTGGACTGGCTTAGAAACTTGAGAATTGTTCTCAAGATTGAAAAGCTTGCAAATGTCCTCGAAGCGCCTCTTCCTGCCTGTCCTAGTGACAATGCAACTCTGGACCAATTGTTGGCCTATCAGAAACATGTGACTGATTCTGAAATGGCGAGTTGCATCATGCTAGCCACGATGGTACCTGAGCTGCGGAAGCAGCATGAGCATATGGATGCTCATACCATAGTCTTTCATCTTTATGAGTTTGTTGATGAGCAAGTGAGATTCGAAAGGTTCGAAGTCTCCAAGCTCCTCTTCACCTCTGAGATGCAAAAAGGTTCATCTGTGGTACTGCTCAACATGTTGAAGACTGTGGAGTCTTCTGAGAAGCATGAGTAGGGGACGGTGCTATTAGTTGATTCCTCGAAGAAAGGTTCTAAGAGGGAGTCAAAGGAACAGCAGAAGGGGAAGAAGAAAAAAGGCTAAAAAGGCAGAACCAGCTCAAAAGGGCATTTGCCATCATTATGGCAAGGAGAGCCATTGGCGAAGAAATTGCAAGATTTATCTTGAGTCCGTCAAGAAGAATAAGGCATCGGATGCCCCATCTTCTTCAGATATCTTCGTTATTGATTGTCATTCTATTTCCTTAAACACTTGGGTATTGGATACTGGGTGTGGCTCACATATATGTAATGATATACATGGGCTAAGGAATAGAAGAAGACTCATCAAGGGAGAGTCAAATTTACGTGTTGGGAATGGAGCAAAGGTTGCTGCACTCACCATCGGAACATATTTGTTGAAACTCCCTGCAGGACTTGTCTTAGAACTGGACAATTGCTTTTATGTTCCTTCATTGATAAAGAACATCATTTCTATTTCTTATTTAAATAGAAATGGGTACTACTTGACTTTTAGTAACAATTGTTGTTACATAACTTTGAGTGGAGTTCTTTATGGGACTAGAACTTTATGCAATGCTATTTATACGTTAGACGTATCCAGTGACATTTTAAATATCGAAGCGAGCAACAAGCGTGCTCAAAAGGATAATCAATTAGACTCCTACATGTGGCATTGTCGTCTTGTCCATGCAAGCAAGAAACACATGTCCGAATTACACCGATGTGAAATTCTGGAATCGTTTGAATCGAATTCATACGATACATGCGAATCATGCTTAAAAGGCAAAATGACTAAGCTACCTTTTACAGGAAAAGGTGAACGAGTGGGAGAGTTGCTAGGTCTAATACATACTGATGTATGTGGACCTATGTCAACTCAAGCTTTAGGAGGCTATAGCTACTTCATTACCTTCACCGATGATCACTCATGGTTTGGGTATGTGTTCTTGATGAAACACAAGTCTGAAGCCTTTGAAAGGTTCAAAGAATTCAGAAATGAAGTAGAGAAACAACATGACAAGAGTATTAAAATACTTTGATCGGATCGAGGTGGTGAATACTTAAGTCAAGAGTTTCTTGATTATCTAAGAGAGAATGGTATATTGTCTCAATGGACTCCGCCATATACACCACAGCATAATGGTGTATCTGAGAGACGTAACCGGACCTGGTTGGACATGGTCAGGTCAATGATGAATCATGCGAATCTTCCCAAGTCCTTTTGGGGCTATGCACTTCAGACAGCTGTTTACTTGTTAAACAGAATGCCAACCAAGGTAGTCTCTACTACTCCATATGAGATATGGAATAGTAAGAAACCTCATGTATCTTACTTGAAGATATGGGGTTGTCCTGCTTATGTGATGCGGATTGTATCAGATAAATTGGATGCTAAGTCTAATAAATATCTATTTATTGGATACCCTAAGGAAACAAGGGGTTACCAATTCTATCATCCTATGGAACAAAAGGTGTTTGTTTCAAGGCATGCTGTGTTTCTAGAGAAAGAGTTTCTCTTGCAAGAAAACAATGGGAGTGTCATCGAGCTTGAGGAGGCTCGAGAGACTCAAATAGACATTGATGAGATACCTGGTGAAGCACAACAGCCGACAACTCATAGCGATGAGCAATCGACTGAACCTATTGAAACACCACATCTTTGTTGATCTGGTAGAACACGCAATATTCCTGAGAGATGGATTTCTCGTAAGTAAATCGAATGACGTGTTACTCATTGATGATGAAGAGCCTACCGGTTATGAAGAAGTTCTGACAAGTTCATAAAGGGATAAGTGGCTTGAAGCCATGATGTCGGAAATGGATTCCATGTATGAAAACCAAGTTTGGAACTTGGTTGACCCACCTAAAGGCATAAAGCCTATAGGGTGCAAGTGGGTTTTCATGAAGAAAACCAACATGGATGGTAATGTGATTACCTATAAGGCTAGATTAGTGGCGAAAGGATATCGTCAAAAGCAAAGTGTTGATTATGACGAAACCTATTCGCCTGTAGCTATGCTTAAATCCATTCGGATGCTCCTGGCCATAGCGGCTCATTATGATTATGAGATATGGCAGATGGATGTGAAAACAACTTTCCTTAATGGAAACTTGCTCAAGGACGTGTATATGATACAGCCTGAGGGTTTCACATCGGGATAAAACCAAGGTATGAAAATTGCGACGGTCCATATATGGATTGAAGCAATCATCCAAGAGCTGGAATATCTGTTTTGATGAGACAATCAAAAAGTTTGATTTCTCACAAAATCCAGACGAACCTTGTATGTACAAGAAGGTTATTGGGAGTGCAGTCGTGTTCCTAGTATTGTATGTTGATGACATATTATTTATAGAAAATGATGTTTCAGTCTTACAGTCAGTTAAGATTTGGTTATCCAAGACATTCTCCATGAAAGACCTGGGAGAAGCAACCTACATCCTCTGGATTAATATCTATAGAGATAGATCGAAATGATTGCTTGGTCTTTCGCAGTCTACATATATAGACCGAGTGCTAAAGAGGTTTAGCATGTCAGAATCCAAGAAAGGTTTCCTACCCATCAGGCATGGGATACACCTTTCGAAGTCTTTGTGTCCGCACACAAAAGACGAGAGGATTTGTATGAGTAAGATTCCCTATGCATCCGCAATAGGATCTAT
This sequence comes from Wurfbainia villosa, assembly GCA_025175895.1. Taxonomy (NCBI): domain Eukaryota; kingdom Viridiplantae; phylum Streptophyta; class Magnoliopsida; order Zingiberales; family Zingiberaceae; genus Wurfbainia; species Wurfbainia villosa. Next base: position 66,724,873 of record CM046002.1, read on the forward strand.
CATGTATGCTATGTTATGTACGAGGCCTGATGTATCGTATGCTCTGAGTGTCACGAGTAGATACCAGTTTGATCCAGGAATGGATCATTGGGTGGCTATTAAGACAATCCTTAAGTACTTAAGAAGAACTAAGGATCTGTTCCTAATATATGGAGAAGGGTACATGGTGATACGTGGGTATACGGATGCCAGCTCCAGACAGACAAGGATGATTCCATGTCTCAATCTGGGTATGTATTCACCTAGAATGGAGGCGCAATAAGTTGGAAAGGTTCCAAGCTTGACAATATAGCGGATTCTACCACTAAGGCAGAATACATTGCAGCTTTGGAAGCAGCAAAGGAAGCGGTTTGGATCAAGAAGTTCATCTCTGAACTTGATATGGTCTCATCAACGATCCAAACATGTGCTTTGCCGTTATCATCAGATCAGAGAGATCATCAGTAGGAAGGAAATACAAATCGAGAAAATCCCCACTGAAAGGAACTTAGCGGATCCTTTGACTAAGGTATTACCTCAAAGTAAGTTTGAGGGTCATGTTAGAGCTTATGGTATTGGATACCGTAGCGATTGACATTAGGTCAAGTGGGAGTTTGTTAGTAATATATGAGAGATGTCCTAAGGCAATCGCCTTATGTTTGAACCATTTTTATGATAAATGAAGATTCACTATTTGAGTGTACATGTTTTCATGTATTTGATTAGATCTTAAACTCATTTACTGAATGTCCACGATACGATTCACAGCATGAGAGAATTTATGATTGGATCACAACTAGTGAGTATCTCTCTACATGTTTAATTTTGATATATCGGAATTATCCCTAGTCGATGAATTGATGGATTTGGACACCATCGATTCTGTCGAGAATAGCACGAGATATACTCTTTGGTGTATCCAAGTAGCTGATTCTCATTGGCTGGAGACATTGTGATGTCCGGAGTTAATCGTGGATGCTAGTTATGGTAACTAGTTCATTGGAGTGACCAGCCGTAAGACTTCATATGGTTCTCTGCATATATAGATATGTCAATGAAGTTCTTACTGTATCCTAAGTGTGATGTTCCTTTGACTTGCGGTATTCAAGTCATCTTGATCATGAAGACTTATGCTTTGACATCTTAAGCAAGCATCTCTGAGGAGATATGGACCCGGGATGATTGGGTATAAGTCGAAGTGATCGAAGGTGTTTGAATAGTCTATAAAGGATTCACCAATCCTTACGAGGAGATGTATACGCATGGCCTCTCATCGGATTGTTACTAAAGTCTTAGGCCAAAGTATTACATGTTTAGAGTAAGGTACTCTTCGATACATGTGCAGTAACTAGAATTCGTAGGATGAGGAAATGATACTTGGGCTAGGTGTGACGTAGTCAACCTAGTGGGGACTGACACTATAGATCATGTCCTGAACCAAGTGGGTATAAGATGAGTGAAGGGAATGGGGCACGATTCATTCAAGCTGCTGAAGGGTTTCAGAAATAGTTCTGGATCAACCGTTGATCTTTTCGGTTAATTGGGGATCATGATGTACTACTAGGTGTCACTCATGATCGTTCTATAATTAATGGTTAATTATAGACGACCAACATAAACTGAGAACCTATTTGGTCACACGCACAACGAGCGTAATCTGAAGGATTTAAAATGAGCTTGAGAATGAGATTCTCAGAATGAGAGAAACTAGGTTTGGTTGGACCAAACAATGAAGCGAGCATGAAATCGTTTCAGTCGCAATGTAAGCATGGATGGGCCGTGTCTTATGAAGACATGATGGATGAACCAAATTAGTTTGGTTCTAATCCAATGGAGGAGAATAAACCAAAGGGGTTTGGTTTGTTTTAAACGAATGAATCAAAAGTTGGTTCGGTTCGTTTTAACTTAAAATAGACCGACATGGTTTGGTTTATTTTAACTTAAGTTATTGGAGCGGGTTAACGGGTTTTGGTTATGAACCAATAACCGTTAGGAGAATTTGTTCTCTATAAAAACAAGGCTTAAGGGTTTTTCCAATGACCTAAGGGAATAAGCCATTGAGTTGCCGCCCAAAACCCTAGCTCCTCTTTTGTTGTTGCCGCCCAACATTGTGTTGCCGCCAACTTCATGGAGCTGCTGCCACCTCCTTGCTGCCGGACAACCACCTGCTACCGCAGGTCACTTGCTGCTGCCGCAGGTCACTTGCTGCTGCCGGTGATCCTCCGGCGACCCTCCTTGGCTCCGTTGACCAAGGACTAGCCGGTCTTCTTCCCTTTGGCCGGCGCAAGGTCTCCACCAAAGCTGTCCAGTTTTCTGGACAGCTTGTTTCCTTGTTGTCGGAGCATCGTTTGGACGACGTTTGGAGCTCCGACAGTTCCTTCCTTACCGGGGATTCGATCTCCGGTAATCCTCATAGGTGGAGGACGAAGGATTCGTCAAACGGTTGACGAATACCTCTCTGGAGAAGCGAGTTTTTTAGGACTCATTTTGGATCCGAATTTTGATTCAGATCGTGATCTTCTCTCAATCACATCATCTTCAACACGAGGCTAGTAACCCGTACGAAGACGAGGCTCGTGACTTTGTGAAGTCATCCCGAAGATACTTGGCATGGATACGGATAGAGACTATTCTAGCGAGAATCGTTCCGGTTGATGTCTTTCCCACTATACGTGATACGTCAGGTATACGTAGTATAAATTTCCTTTTATTGCAAAATTTGAATTTATGGTTATGTCTACACATGTTGTACTATGCATGCGTGTGATGTGTGTGTTGTAATAAATTAAATTTATTATTTTATTCCTTCCGCTGTGTACATGTTTATGAAACATGTTCGAATACACACTCGCCGCGGTGCCGGAAAACCAACAAAACTTTCCCACCTTGCCTCGACCACTTGAACTCGGTCTTTCAAGAGAGAATTCTCCTCCTTATGTTTTTCAACTTGGGCTGAGTTTCACTCTTGAACTTGACTAGTTGAAGAGGTTAGAGTAGCCTCTTGCTTGAGGGTTTCAACCTCCTCAATTAACGAATCAACCCTAGACTCGGACTTAGTTAATTTCCTAGTAAGCATTTTAATTGTAAGGTAAAGTGTACTAATTAAATAGCGGCTAACCTTGACTTTCCCTTTTGGTCCAACTTTGAGTTTTTTCTCAAAGTAGTCTTCGGGGTCGGAGTCGGAGTTGTAGTTGGACTCGGCTTTGGATTATGACTCGGACTCCTCCGGTCTTGCCATGTAAGCTATGTCTTCTTTGTTGTCCCAAGTTGCATGGAAGATCTTCTTTTGATTTGATTTGAAGTGTGCCCTCTTTTGGTTCTTTAGTAGCCTCCTTTCCCTCCGAACGATTTTCCGCACTACGTTCACTATTGCTTACACCTCTTCGGATTCGGACTCTGATTTTTCTTCGGATTCGAGTCCATCTTCTTGCGGGGTAGATGGTTTGCTTCTTTGTCCTGCAAGTAGAGCAATACCTCTCTCGGCCCGGACCATGTTATTCTGCTCGTGAAGTTCAAACTCAGAAAATAATTCGTCTAACCTAAGCTTCGAAAGGTCCTTAGAGACCTTGTAGGCATCGACCATGGATGCCCACAAGGTAGTCCTAGGGAAAGCATTTAAAGCATTCCTTATAAGGTCCCGGTTCTCTACGGCTTGCCCGATCGAGTGAAGACCGTTGACGATGTCTTGGATTCGCGCATGTAGTTGGGTGGAGGTCTCGCGATCCTGCATCTTTAGATTGTACAGTTTATTTAAAAGTAAATCTCTTTTACATACCTTAGCATCGGATGTCCCTTCGTGTAGATCAATCAATTTTTTCCAGAGGTCTTTGGCGCTAATGAATGGTCCAAGTTGGTTGAGCTCCTCCTTGGACAAGCCGCATTGCAATATTTGGGTTGCTCTTGCATCGGCTTCGATTTGCCTCTTGGTTGCATTGGTCCACTTGTTGAAATCCAAGGGCTTTCCTTGATCATTGGTGGATAGAGCAAAGCCAGTTTGGATTATTATCCAAGTCTCGACTTGTGTGTTTCAAGAAACACTCCATCCGACCTTTCCAATAACGGAAATCCTTTCCCTTAAAGAACGGAGGTCGGGTGGTGCTATACCCCTCAATGTGAGCCATTAAATATCTTGCAAAACACGAATAAAAACCAAAAGGAATTCCAAGACTTAGTCTTGGATTAGTAATGTGGGAAATAATAAGAAATAAAAAGAAATAAATAAGAAGAATAAGAAACTAACAAAAACTAGAAACTTACGACCTTCGATGTCCCTGAAAGGGAACTAAACGTTAGTTTTTTTGGGGCTGGAAATAGCTGGTTACGAGGGTAAACCCTTGTAAGAAATGTAGATCTCTCAGAGAGATTCGATTTGGTAGGTAGATCGTTTTGTGAGTCCACTTGTGCGAAAAGTTATAGTCATTATACCGTCGACTACTCTAAAAGAGAATACTTGCAAACACACAACCAAAAGAAGCGTACCAAGACTTCATCTTGGATTAGTAGTGCGGGACGAAAAAAAACCTAAAAAAAAATGCGACTCAAAAAATACGAAAATAAAATCAAAAAGTGTTAGATTGGTGGTTTCATCAAATCTTAGTGCCCCCGCTCTGATATCAATTGTTGGATCGAGAAGCGTCGCTAGAGGAGAGGGGGTGAATAGCGAGTGTAAATATTTACATTCGTTCGTTCGATACATGAGTAAGCACAGCGGAAAAATAAAAAGACACATTTATTTTTACTTGGTTCACAACCCAGCTGTTGCTACTCCAATGCCCTAACGGTCCTAGACCGCGTACGGAGGGCAAAGCACTATAACGTCTCCTCCTTGTTGGAGGTAGGAGACAATGATCACAAAACCAAAAGTACGAGGATGAGGCAACAAGTCTACCTCACCTCATTACGAATAAAAACAAAGAATACAATAATAAAATCTGCTACTTGTTTGCTGCTAGATGAAGAAGGTAAAAGCTTGGCGTTGCACTTTAGCGTTGTAGGAGTACTTAAGAATAATCTTGATGATCTTTGGAGTTGGAATCCTCCCCTCCTTTTATAAAGTTTTGCCGCCGAATATGTCTCCTCATCTTTTTGAATAGATCACGAAATTGTACCAAATTTTATCCCGAAGTGGCCGCGTCAAACGTTATTCATTTTGACCTAGCGCAAAGGTTGATTCATCGCTATCAGTCGACTTATGTCTCCCATCGATCGGTGATGAAAATCGATCGTATCGTCCGATGGTCATTGTCGGCCTAACCACTTCACTTCCTGCGATGAAGAGGTTAGTATGGAAAATGGTAAATCGACGGATTTCTAACCGTCCGATCTCGACCTAGACCTTCCACAAGAAGTCTTAATCGGATCTCCACCTACGGTCATTCCGTCTGAGAGGACACAACCTTACCATCTCTCACTCATACGAGTTTACCTCGATACTTACTTTGTAGCTCTCGCTTCCGGTCTTCCACTCGATTCCTTCGGCTCCATCCGAAGTCACTCGAGTGTCGCCCGACCACCGAGGCTTCCTCCGGGTGTCGCTAGCCTTGATTGACTTTAGTACTTTTCTGCACACTCGATTTAGCTCGTGAGATAACGATGTAAACTTAACTTTGTGTCTTTTCCATAATCAAAACACAGGTTCGATTATCTTGTGCCCCTGCACCAATAGAATTTACTCGTTGATTTCTCGTCTACAAATTCGTTAGCGCAAGCGGAAATATAAACAATAAAGACAAAGCAATAAGTAAAAGAAATCAAATGCTAACACCAAGATGTAACGTGGTTCACGACCTTGCCGCTAATCCATGACCCGATTCGTCCAAGGTGAATCACGCCTTAAACCTTCCACTAATCTCTCCTTTGCACAAAGCTAGGTGGAGGTAACCTTTCCTTACAAGAATTCTCTCCTCTTGCAATAAGATGAAAATAAACACAAGAAGAGGAGGAAAATCATTTTGAGCACTTGGGAGATGTTTAGCAATGAATCATTGGGCTCCCCAAGTGTCCAAAGGCCCCTTCTTATAAGGAAGAGATCATTCTTCCCGTTGGGCACCTGGCAGTCGACCGATGCCTCGATCAGTCGACTGCCCCTGTAGTCGTTTCCCTATAACGGCTTCTTCCACGTTGGATTTCATTCAACGACTCCCATCGATCAAATGATCTTTCCATCGATCGTGATGGAGCCAACGATCGAGTCCGCGGCGGCGATCGACTAACAATTGTTTTGTGCGAAACCCTTGTGACGATTGATTCGCCATCGTGATCGGTGATGGTTTTGACAATCGACTGCCAACCCTTGGTAGTCGACTGCTGGGACACAAACCAAACTCGAACACCAGTCAATCTAAATCGACTTGGAAGCGATCATTGCCATGGCATGGCGATCGGTGATGTCGAAAATCCCATCCAGACACTTAGCTAATCGGCCAAGTTTATTAAGCACTACCTACCCGTCGGGTTACAATCGCTCACTCTCATTCCCTTGGAGTCCCTCGCCTTTGAAGCTGTCTTTGTCCGACCATGTCCCTTGGATGCGCCAAACGCACAGCTTCGTAATGTCATCCTTTGCGTCTCGCATTAAAGTCTACTTCCTCCGGCTTCACTCCAATGCTCCTCGTCTAGCGGTCCCTCGAATGTACCGAGCGCACGACTTCCACAATGCATCTTTCACCGACTCAAAGAACGAGTCATGAGAGGTGAAACTTGCCAATGCTTTATGTGTGAATTACTAAATCCTACATGACTTCAATGCACACATCAAATCCAATACAATCTAGCAAACCCTTTGCTACACACATCAAAACCATATCACATGGGTTGATTACCTTAACAATAATACAATGCAAATACACAAACACAATCATAACACGAAGATATAATGTAGTTCGGAATCGAATGGTTCCTACTCCATGGATTGAGCTCGTAAGAGCCCTAGCGATGCAACACACACCACTATAACAATAATACTCCTTCTTGGAACAATCCGAAGGTAGAGAAAACTCATATAAAGATTATACTAAGTAATACAAGAGATACAAGCAATTATGAATATGAAATACACTATAAGTAAAGGAAAAATACTTTACAAATGCTCTTTTTATTGCTTGATCTTTGGTTGCTTGAATTGCACTTGCAGACCTTGATTTTTCACAACAAATCGCCCCAAACAAGTCCAAGAACCGGTGCCAAATCCTTCCTCCACGAGCTCTCTTTAAAGCTGCTCCTTGGGCTAGATTTTGCCTAACAGTCGACTGATCGGGCCCATCAGTCGACTGCCCCTATACTCGTTGTCTCACAACGACATGAACCACGTCAAATAAGTCCAATGGATAGACCATCGATCGGTGATTATACCCATCGATCGGGATGGCTCGATCGATCAAGTGCTCGTCTTGATCACTCGGTGAAAGAGCCTTACGTGCTTGACATCTCGGCGAGCAATCGACTAATCTCGGATCGATCGACTACTCGAACCATCGATCAGCGCCCAATCTTTGGCGATCATTGCTAGGCCACCTTCCCACACTCAAACCCGAGTTGACTCTCATCAGTCGACTGACTATAGTCCCAGTCGACTGATACACCTCAAACATGAGGATTTAACCGAAGTATGGTGCCCCCATACCTGCTAGACCATCCTTAGCCTAGACCTAAGCCTTCTAGCCACCTCCGTCAGCCTCACGCTTATCAGATCCATCCAAGTCATCCATGACTTGTTCATCCATATGCTAGCCTTCAGGTGCTTCCATCATCTATGTCATGCTAAGTTTATTTATATCGCCAAGGCACATTGGACTTAAGCTGCCAAGACTTCGCTTGGACTTTACGTCACCAACCATTGGACTTATGCTGCCAAGACTCTACCCTTGGACATTAAAAAGTGCCTTTTAATGTAACGGCCGGGCCCCTATTGGCGGAATTGGCGACCCTATTGGTCGGCGACCATCGCCCCTGTTGGCGTCGTTACCCACTGAACTTCCACCTGAGTGGGTTTTACCTTCCCGGGATTTGAACTCTAGACCTCGGGCTAAGTACTAAAGTTTATGATGTTGGCAATGCTAATCCTCGGAGGCTCATTGGCTCCCATGTCCCAGTTAAAATTTTCAACAAATGAAAACTAATCCGGAGGGGATGAAGTTTCCTAAGCACAACCAATTAGTCGTCGTGCTAGCGACTCGGCGTCGCATGAACAAACTAGTTGTTCAAGCAACACAACTCTTCTAGTCGGTTAGGCTGCGGAAGAGGCGGCGGACGGATCGCCGATTTTGTGTTTCTTATCTTATACAAATACATGCAAATGTAAACTAGTATAATCAACATATACTAACATAAAGAACATAAGCTAGCATATCAAATAAGAACATGCAAAGAACAATAATAAAAGTTATAAAACTTTTATACCTCTTGATCTTCTATCGTATGTCCTAACCTCCTTGTAGACTTCGTGTGGGCGAAGATCCTCCACAAGTTGAAGCATCCTAGATCTTCTTCAATTCAAAGAAAGAAGAACTCTCTTTCCCTTCTTGCTTGAACCAACCACCAATCCACAAAGGATTGATGCCGCCGGCCCCAAGAATAGAGAGAACAAAATGGAAACAAAACTCATCTCTTATCTAGGACCAACCATCAAGCTCCAAGCATGATGTTTGCCGCCGGTCCAAAGAGAAGATGGAATGGAGTATGGAAGCCAACCAAAAGAGAAACACCAAGGGTATGGGCGCCGGCCAACACTTGGAGAAAGGAAAGGAAAACAATCCTCCTCCTTGTTGCCGCCCAAACCCTAGACAAAGCTTTCCTAATTTTCGGCCAAGGATGAAGGGAAGGAGAATAGGTTGAGCTCCGGCCAAGGTATAGGGAACATGGATAGTGGCCGGCCAACACTTAGAAGGAAGAAGAAGAAGATCTTCATCTCCATGTTGCCGCCCAACCTAATCCCAAAACCCTAACCCTAGCTACCCAACCCCAATCCTATCCCATCTAGGTTTTGGTTGCCGCCCAAGGGAAGCCATCCTAATTCCATCCAACCTAAGCCATAGAAGGAAAGGTAAAACTTGGGCGAGGAATAGGGAGGATGGGTTGCCGGCCAACTATTGGAAGAAGGAGAAGCCTTGCCGCCCAACACCATCAACCAAACCCTAACCCTAATCCATATCTCTTTCTTCCGCCCAAGCCTAAGCCCCTATTTATAGAACTTAGGAGAAAGTTGGTTATTGATGAGGTAGCCAAAAATATAGGAACTAATTCCCAATTTTCTTGCCGCCCAAGGGGAGCAAGGAATTAGTAAAAAAAAATTTCTCTTCCTATAATCTTGCCGCCCAAGGTGGTATAGGAAATTTTTTTTTTTCACCAATTCTAATCATAAAATTTTTTTTTTTAACTAATTCTAATCTTGCCGCCCAAGGTGGCATAGAATTAGGAAAAAAAAATTTATCAATCTTTTAAACTTGCCGGCCACCTTATCCAACCTTTCCTCTCCCTTTTATATAGAGTTAGGTTTAGGCCTTGGTTTAATCTCCACCGTCGGTTCTAGAGATTTGTTTTCCATCATTTGATCTAGACTTCATGAGGTTTATATTAGGCTACGATAGGGACCATGAGGAGGAGTTGAGTCTTGGCCACCCGTGTAGGGAATTCTTTATGCCGAATGGCATATGCGCAATGGAAAATAGGATCCCTTCCAAGTGATCCATGCGAAAGCAAACTCGTATAAAATAAATTTCTCTAAACCAAGCCTATCTTATAGGAGAGTTCTACCTTTGTTGCGTGCCCTTTGCAATCCCGCTTTTCCTTTCGGTTTGTTGGATCTTTAGCACGTTCAAGTGTCCGTGCCTCTATACGTATCCACACGAGCACGCTCTTGTCTCACAAAAGGAAAACTAGAAGAGCTCTCCTTTACTTCTTGCTAGAGAAGTCCCTAAAGGAGAGGAAGAGAGGGAAAAGGAGAAAGGAAGAAGAAGACTCCTCTTCTTGCTAGCCTACACTCACAAACCCACACAACTAAAGCTTCCACCATGCTCTCTCACAACCACAACAACACAACCAAAGCTTCCACCAAATGCTCTCTTTGGCGGCCACTTGAGGTGTCTTTTATAGGGTTGGAAAAACCCTTTCACACATTCAATGCAATCCATTGCATTGAGACATATCCTTGTTTGGCCGGCCACTTAAGGAGACAAAACCATTTTGTTTCCTTCCACCTTAACTAGCTTAGGTGGATGCTTAGGTGGCATGCTTATGTGGCATGCTTATGTGGCATTCTTATGTGGCATTCATGCATGTTGAATTAATCTTATTAATTCAATTAAGCTTATGTTATCATATTGAATTAATCTTATTAATTCAATTAAGCTTATGTTATCATATTGAATTAATCTTATTAATTCAATAAGGTAACATATTGAATTAATCTCATTAAATCAATTAGCTAAAATTCTCATTAAGCTTAAAGTCCAAACACCATTTTGTACTTAAGCTTATTCCCAAATTATTCTAGTCAAACTAGAATACTCTAATTCCTCTAATTATCATGCTCTTTGTGTGTGACCCTATAGGCTCTCATAACGTTGGCAGTGGACCTAAACTCTTTTAGATACACAAGCAATGAGCATCTAGCAATACATCATTGCTACCCGTTCTGAGATAAGTCAAGATCCGACTAACCTTTCCGTGACTACTATAATATATGACCGTGTCCTTCTATCCTTGATATCAGATTGATCAATGAGGCATAGACCGTGTCATCCTCGATCAATCTATGTGTTTCTTGATCCCTGAGTAAACTAACTCAAACAAATGAGCTCAATATCTCATATTGACTCATTCGAGCATGGCCATGCGTTTTAGTAGTTCTACTCAATCAAGGGGCCCACCGATATCACTCCCGTAATATGGAAGGGATAGATCCCATCTACATCACTCACATCCCTCCGCATAATTTGTTACATACCCAGTAATCGCCTTTATGGTCCACCCTGTTACGGGTGACGTTTGACGATACCAAAGTACATAACTCCTTATGTAGGGAACCGTAGTGACTTCAGGTCTAAGGACTATTCATACCAATAGTCACATGAGAAAGTTTATGACACTCATATAACGATCCATGAAACTTTCTCATGGCGGGTCAGTTCAGTATATATTCTCCAATATATACCCATGTGTCAACTCGATATCATATATCCATGACTTGTGAGATCAAGTCATCAATTGACCTACATGCTAGTCTTTATGTATTAATATTGCCCTTGCATATTAATACTCGACTAGGAACATTTAGGAAAGTGTTCTCTACAGCCTCTCATAATCAATTCTGCCAATTGATGTGCTGTAGATAAGAACCTACTTTTCTAGGGCATTATTATATTTAAATTAGCTGGCACAAGCAAGATGTAAATATAATAACCAATCCTTTGCCTTTATAGAATATGATACAAAATGTTCCCTATTCAACCATCACATGATTGGTTCTAGGGCTTTAACTAACAACCCGATGGATCGGAACCACACAAACTTGATCCATCAATGATGTTCCATTCCACTAGAGGATCATCATCGAACTACCTCACCAACCCCCATAAATTAATATGGGCTCCATATATTATTTGTACATCCATCTCCTCGTGTTTAAGATATCGGATGTCCGTCAATTAATTGATTTACTGACCATCAATTAATTAACATCTAACTCCTCGAGTAGTACCACTCAACCTTATCATCATGTTGACTAAGTCAACCTGCAGGGTTTACATGATGAACCTTATGAGCTCCTCAAGGGGACATCATCAACCTAATACATAGGACACGGATTCCTCCTATAATCAACGACACACCATGTAAATAATATCATTTCCCAACTTACCGGGCATATTGATTTAATCCATAGAAATCTCACCCTCTGGTAAATCAAAGAAATAAATACTAAGTACATGTGTCCGTTATTATATCGGGATTAAGAGCATGTACAACATAATATCCGAGGTCCGATTCAATTATGTAGTCAGCAACAAATTGAATCACCTCTATGTCGGTCCTGCTCAATACACCTAAGTGTACTAGTGTAACTTTATGTTCAAGACAAAACAATACCAAGCTACACTACAACCATGCCAATGGTTTGTCCAAAACCATCTTGGTTGTGAGCCTCTACTTATATTCTACAAGGGACTGATAACATGATCTTCTGTGCCACACCAAGCACCATGTTATCTACAATGTAAAATATTAGACAATTTTGCATAATCATAAAAATATGCAAACAATGATCATGTGATTCTTATTTCAAAATAAAGATGTTCATACAAAAGAGCTAGGCTTTCAGTATACATCCCAACATATGAATCCTGGTAACCAAGTGATCCCTTGATCATTTGGTTACCAGGATTCATAAACTTTAGTACTTAGCCTGGAGGTCTAGAGTTCGAATCCTGGGGAAGGCAAAAACCCACTTCCAGGGGTGGGAAGTCCAGGTGGGTAACGACGGGCCAACAGGGGCGATGGTCGTCGACCAATAGGGGTCGTCGAATTCCGCCAATAGGGGCCCGGTCGTTACAAGTGTGCTTCATCCAAAGAAGTTGAGCCACACACTCACCCATCGCAACGTACTCAGCTTAGGTGGTAGATAAGGCAACACAATGTTGCTTTTTACTACACCAGCTAACTAGACTTGAATCGAGGTGTTGACAATAATGACTCGTGCTCTACCTATCGAGTTTACTACCGGCATAATCTGAATCGGAGTAGTCGATTAGTTTGAATTCGTTAGACCTAGGGTACCAAATTTCTACGTTTAGTGTCCCTTTAAGGTATCAAAATATGCATTTGACTAGCATTAGGTGTGACTCCTTAGCACAAGATTTAAATCTCGCACACATACTTATTGCGAAGAGTATATCGGGTCGACTCACAGTTAAGTAAAGGAGGCTACCTATCGTGCTTCTATAGTATTTTAAATCAATTGGTTTTCCTTCTAAGTCTTCTCCTATATTCACATTAGTTGTGTTTGGTGTGTTAATTTCCTTAGCATTTTGTATTACAAATCTATTAATTAATTCCTTAGCATATTTTCATTGGTGTAGGTAGATACCTTCTCTAGTTTGTTTAATTTGTAAGCCTAAACAAAAGGTCAATTCACCTATTAAGTTCATTTCGAATTCACTTTCCATTAGTGAAATAAACTCATTTTGTAATATTGAATTAGTTGTTCCAAAGATTTTCATCTATGTAGATTTAGGCAATGAAGATCTCTTTTCCTACGGATTTTACAAATAAGATTGGGTCAACTAAGCCTTGATTAAAACCCTTAGGCTTAAGATAAATAGAAAGCCTTTCATACCAAGCTCTAGGAGTTTGTTTTATTCCATATAAGGCTTTTTTTTAAGTTTAAAGACATGGTCGGATTTGTCTAGACTCTCAAATATGGGTGGTTGACTAACATAAACTTCCTCCTTAATGATTCCATTCAAAAATGTTGACTTAACATCCATTTGAAATAGCTTGAATCCTCGATGTGCAGCGTGGGCTAATAACATTCTAATCGATTCAAGTCTAGCTACGGGTGCATAGTTTCGTCATAGTCTAAGCCTTCAACTTGGCTAAATCCTTTAGCGACTAACCTAGCCTTATTTCTAACTACTTCTCCTTTATCATCAAGTTTGTTTCGAAATACCCACCTTGTTCCAATTATCATTTTTTTTTAGGTGGGGGTACTAATTCTCAATCTTGACTCCTAGTAAATTGAGCTAACTATTCTTGCATAGTTATAATCCAATCGGGATCAAAAAGAGCTTGTTCAATTGTTTTGGGTTCAATTTTTGAGATAAGTGAAATTTGGCTTAGGTTCCTATAGGATGCTCTAGTTCGAACTCCTAAATTGGGATCACCTATTACTTGATCAATAGGATGATTTGTTTATAACCTAGATTGATTTGGGTTACGATTTAAACTAGATTAGTTTTGTGAGTTAGATTCATGTGTAGAATTGGGTTGAGGTCTAGAGTTAGGTTCAGGTCTAGAGTTAGGTTTATTAATCACTTCTAATCTGAGTTTTGTAGTTTTGTTTCCTTCATCAAATACTACATTAATTGTTTCTTCAATTTTTAGGATTTCATTGTTATACACCCTATAGGCTTTACTAGTGGTTGAGTATCCTAGGGATGTCCCGATAGTTGTTTTAGAAGTGAATTTCCCTAAGTAATCCTTAGTGTTCAATATGTGCACCTTACAACCAAAGACCCTAAAATACTTAATGTTTGGTAATTTTTCATAATAAAATTCATAAGAGGTTTTAAGGTGTCTTCTAACTAGGAGGATCCTATTTTGAACATAGCATGTCATATTGACCGCTTTTGCCCAAAACCTATTAAGTAAGTTATACTCATTCAACATGGTTCTAGCGGCTTCTTGTAATGTTTGATTTTTACATTCGATTAGACCATTTTGTTGAGGAGTTCTAGGGCAGGAAAACTCATGGTGGTATCCGTTTTGGTTGTAAAAATCGGTAAACTTATGGTTTTCGAATTCACCACCATGATTACTTCTTAGTCTTTTTACCTTAAGATTCTTTTCATTTTCTATTAATTTACATAAGTTGGTGAGTTTCTCTATGGTTTCATTTTTATGTTTTAGAAATCCAACCCAAGTGAACCTAGAGAAGTCATCGACTATGACTAGACAATATTGACTTCCATTTAGTGACTTGGCTTTATGAGAATCAAATAGGTCTAAATGTAGAAGCTCAAGTATCCCTTTGGTTCTTTCTTGGTTGGTTAGTTGATGTGAGATCCTAGTTTTTTTACCTTGTTGACAAATATTACAAATTTTATTTTCCATGTGATTAAGGTTGGGCAAACCTCAGACTAAATCACTCAGACTCATTTTATTTGCAAGTCTTGGGTGAGAGTGGTCGAGTCGTCGATGCCACAATCAGGATTCCTCTTGTTGTGTCATAAGACACTTGGTTGAGGAGTTGGGTAGGTTGATTGTGCAAATGTTGTTATTCCTAGTTCCTTTAAGTATTGTTTTTGAGGTATCATTAGTTTTAATTAAACATTCATTTTGTAAGAAGGTAACCTTATAGTTGTTATCACACAATTGACTTAAACTAAGTAAATTAAAATCAAAATTCTCAACTAAAAGTACATTATGAATAATAAAGGTCGAGTTCAGCTCAATATCACCTGATCCGATTATTTTGAGCTTCCCGTTATTTTCGAATGCTACCGACCCTTGATTTTTGAATCTGAGCTTCGAAAATTTTAGTCAATCTCTGATCATGTGTCGGGAGCACCCACTGTCCAACATCCATTGATCCTACACATATAGTAGTTGGACCGGACATTGGAATTTTATGAGTTAGTTTAATATTTTAGCCTAGTAGTCATCTCACCCTTTCTAAATGATCAAACATGTTAACCTTATATGTTTTGTGAGATGACTTCAATTTTACTTGATTAAGTTTAGTGAATTGAAGATAGTTAACCTTGGGTTAGATTTGGATTTAACCCTTAGCTCATCAAGTAATCTTTTCGAGAAATTGGCCTCCAAGTCGTGCCGAGGCACAAAGCCCTTCTTTGATCGGAACAACAACCACTTCCTTGGACAATGCCAAATTCAAGAAATTCATCACTTGAGTCACTTAAGATTACTTCCTGGTCTCACTAGTTTAGGATATGATGAGGTAGCTTCAGCAAGTTTAACTTAGTCGAGTGCACTAAGCTAGATATGTCTTATCTAGTTCAGACACACAAAACATCGTTTCCCTAACGTACTATCATCTCGTCGTGTCCTGATACTATGTTGTCAAGGTTGACTAACTATTAACCCTATTTAGTCGTTCTAAAAATTAAAAAAAAAATTAACTAAGCATGTAAGTCTAATTCAAGAAATAAAACAACCAAGTTTAGTACTAGCTCCCCCTAGACCATTGAATCGATTCGGTCTTTCCACGTAGTGGATTTGGTCCTTAGGAACCCAGTTCTTATTGGATCCTAATTGTGAAATTAAAGCGGTCTAAAATACCCATGCTTGGACTATTTTCTTATTTCGATTCACAATTGACATATATGATTTATTTGTTGTGTTTGATCTAAACCTGAGTACCGCCTTATTTTACACTACCCTTTGTGATCCAAGTAGTAGGTCAAGACCCTTGGACCCCAAAGTGAACCTTTTCAATGTTTGCCTAAGATCTTGGACTTGTCCTTTCAAGAGAGAGTTCTCTTCTTCGAGTTTTTCAACTCGAGTTGAGTTCTCCTCTTGAACTCGACTAGTCGAAGAGGTTAGGGAGACCTCATGTTTAAGGAGTTTCACCTCCTCAACTAAGGTCTTGACCTTGGACTCAGACTTAGCTAACTTTTTAGTTAAATACTTAATTGCATTGTAAAGAGTATCAATTAAAGACCAACTTACCTTGATCGAATATCTTAAACCGGATACAGATCCATGGCTTATCTTGAATTGAAGTTCATCATCGGATCAGGAGTCGAACTTGGTCTTAGACTCGTCACTTGCTTTGGGTTCGGACTCATTTTTGGGCTTGGTCGGCTTTGCCATGAATGCAATGTTGTTGAGCTCATCTTCCTCTGATGATGACTCCTCCCATGTTGCATTGAGCGCCTTCTTCTTGAATTGAGATGGTTTGTTCTTTAGTCTTGGGCAATCCGATTTGATGTGACCCATCTTGTTGCATTCGTAGCATCTATAGTTGGAACTTTGCTTTTCCTTGGATTGCTTGATCAGGAGTTTTCGGCTCTTGATCATCTTCCGAACTATATTCACTAGTTCGGTCTCCATCTCGTCATTCACCTCCGATTCGTACTCTTCTTCTTCTTCTGGAGGTGGTTTGCTTTTCGTCTTCTTCTTTCGACCTGCAACCAACGCAATACCTTTCTTGGTCGGGACCACATTAGATTGTTCATGTAATTCAAATTCTAAAAAATGTTGTCTAACCTTATTTTAGATAGATCTCTAGTTACCTTATAGGCATCAACCATGGATGGCCAAAAGGTGGTCCTAGGAAAAGCATTTAAGGCATACCTGATAACATCTCTATTTTAGACCTTTTGTCCGATCGAGTGTATCCCATTCATAATATCTTGAATTCTTGCATGGAGTTGAGTGGTCGACTCATGTTCCTACATTTTCAAATTAAATAATTTATTCAACAGGAGATCTCTTTTGCATACCTTAGGGTTGGTGGTTCCTTCATGAAACTTGATGAGCTTATTCCATAGGTCCTTCGTGCTTATGAACGAACCGACGCAGTTGAGCTCCTCCTTGGAAAGACCGCATTATAGGATTTTGGTTGCCTTTGCATTGGCCTCCACTTGATGCTTCATGGAGTTCGTCCACTTGTCACAATCTAGGAACTCGCCATCTTCATTATTAGGTAGTGAGAATCCGGTTTGAATCATAATCCACATCTCTACTTGGGTTTTTAAGTAGCACTCCATTCGACCCTTCCAGTAACATAAGTCATCTCCATTGTAAAACAGAGGTCAGGCAGTGCTAAACCCTTCGAGATGGGTCATCTAAACAAAATATTGAACATAAACAAAAAGACACAAAAAAAAGTTCCAAGACTTCGCCTTGGATTAGTAGTGCGGAAAAAATAGTAAAGAAAAAATGAAATGAAAAACAATACGAAAAGAAAATAAAATCGCTAGATTGGTGGTTGCACCAAATCATAGCGCCCCCGCTCTGATACTAATTGTTGGATTAAAAGCACGCTAGAGGGGGGAGTGAATAGCGAGCGTAAAATCTTCTTTTCATTCGATTAAAACCAAATTATCGCAGTGGAATAATAAATGACAAAAAAAAAAGGAGGAAATTTGTTTTTACTTAGTTCACAACCAAACGGTTGCAACTCTAAGGCCCTACGATCCTAGACCGCGTACGGAGGGAAATTCACTAACAAGGTCTCCTCCTCATTGGAGGTAGGAGACAATGATTACACAAATGAAAGATTGAGGAAGAGGGACAATCCCACCTCTCCTCTAAACAATGAAAGTACGACGATTAAAAGCTCAAAGACAATAGTGAATACAAATAATTAAAGTATACCCACGACGATCAAGTCTTGAGTTTAGAGGCGTGTTGTCGGCGTTATGGCAGCGTTTCAGTGTCGTAGAGACACGACGTTATGGGAGCACTTTGAGAGATTTGAATGAATCCCTAAAGGGGTGAAACCCTCCTCTTTTTATATCCCTTCAACCCCCTAGACGTTGAGATCCATATCCTATCAAAAAGGCCACCTCACCCCAAGATAAGGGGATCTTGTTTGACCTTCATCGAGCTGAACAGTTTGAATAGCAGTCGACTGATGCCAGTAGCAGTCGACTACCAATAACCAACAGTCGACTGCCAGCTTGGTTATTCCACTCCAACAAAGAGTTAGCACAAGATAAATGAAAGATAGTAAATATGACGGTTCCTTACCTTTCGATCTCGACCTAGACCTTCCACTGGAAGTCTTAGTCGGATCGCTGCCTACAGTCATCCCTGTTCGGAGGACACAACCTTACCATCTCTCTTAGTACTCATGCTTACCTTCGGTCCTTTCTGACCAGTCGCTTAGCTTCCGGTCTTCACCTGGGTTCTTCGACTCCCACGAAGTTCTCCCAGTGTCGCCCGACTACTATGGTTTCTCGACTTGAGATTCTTCGAGTGTTGCTGACCTTCAGCTTAGCTTAATCATTTCCTACACACTTAACTCAGCTCTTGAGATAACAATAAGAGCTTAACTTTGAGTCTTTGCCATAATCAAAACCTAGGTTCGATTATCTGGTGTCACTGTACCAACATAAACAAATCTTGTTTAGTCGAAATCAGCACCATCAGTCAACTATGTTACCACTAGTCGACTACTCCAAGCACCATTCAATTGGTTTTTGCAAAATGCATAAATCAATTTTAGAATCCGAATTTTGATAAATCATAAGAAAATATACGTATTTTAAAAAATCATGAAACTTCATATATACATTACTTATATCAAATATAATGGGTGAAAATTATTTTTATAATAAAATAATAATTAAATTGAAGTATTGATAACTTCAATATTTTTGGCCTAACTTGGAGCGATGAATCCTCTGTTGGCTATTCAAACACCTTCGCACACTTCAACTTATACCCAATCATCCTGTGTCCACACATTGAAGGAGATATTTGCTTAAGATGTCAAAGTATAAGTCTTCATGAATAAGATGACTTTGATATCTCAAGTCAAAGGAAACTCGCACTTATGATAGAGTAAGAACTTCAAAGACATATCCATATATATAGGGAATCATATGAAGTCTTACAGTAGGTCACTCCATTGAACTAATTGTTTGTTAAATCAGACCAAGTCACGATGAGCAAACTCGAGCAGGACTCGAGTAGGATTTTGCTGTTTGACAAATGGGATTGTCAATGTGTTTATTAGTATGGTTTGACCATATGATAAGTGGATGATTGGGATATCCAAGGTCATATGAGAGAGATTGTGAGGAGGCGATTGTTAAAGCAATCGACCTTAGGTCAAGGTTGACCTAGCTCGAGTGAGACTCGAGTGGAAGTCTAAGTTTGGAGACTTGGCAAGAAAAGTTCAAGATTGGATTCTTGGCAATGGAAAAGTCCAAGTATGCATACTTGGCAAGGGAAAGTCCAATATTGTATTCTTGGCAATGGAGAAGTCCAAGTATGGATACTTGGCAATGGAAAAGTCTAAGAGTGTAGTCTTGCCCACGTAAATCCAAGTGTGTAGTCTTGGCGGTCAAAGTCCAAGCATTGAGGCTTGGCAATGGAGAAGTCCTAGAGGCACAACCTCTTAGTAAAAGAGACTCGGTTAGTATGACATAGTAGATGGAAGCACTTGAAGGCTAACACGAAGGGTGAAGGAGTCATGGAGGACTCAGATAGACCCTGAGGGCATGAGGTTGATGAAGGTGGCTAGAAGGCTTAGGTCTAGGCTAAGGGTACCCGAAGGTATGACATATCCAATGGAAGCAACTTAAGGCTAGCGTGAAGGGTGAACGAGTTGTTGAGGACTTGGACGGACCATGAGGGCATGAGGCTAATGAACGTGGCTAAAAGGTTTAGGACTAGGCCAAGAGTGGTCGATCAAGTATGAAGGGATCATACTTGGGTAGACACTCATGTTTGAGGTGTACTAGTCGAATGGATTATGGACCAGTTGACTGGCTAAGTGTATGGCACTTGGGAGCCTAGTTTTACTCGAGTAGTTGATTGGGATTATGACTCAGTCGACTAGTGTGTAGTCAATTGAGGCTTGATTGCTTGTTGTGCCTTGGCAGTTGACTGGTGGTAGTGGACACGAGTAGAGAAGCTCTGGCAGTCGACTGAGGCCTTGGCAGTCGACTGATGGTAATGGTTGTCGACTGCTCAAGTGTTCGTTGGGCGAAAGCCAATGTAGATTAGTTCATTGTGAGACAACATATAGGCGAGCAATCAATTGGGGCCTTGTGGCAGTCGACTGTCAGGCATGAAATCAACCCGAGTTGTAACTTTATAAGGAGCTTGAGAAGGAGAGTTGAAGCTAGATTTTCTTGAGGAAGTTGAAGGGGAATCACTGCTGCATTATAGACCTTCATGGCATTCCAAAAGCAACCAAAAAGCAAAGCGATCAAACTTCTTTTTGTAAAGTGTTATTTACTTGTATTTGTCATTGCATTTCATATTTGGTTGTGTATTTTTGTTTATTGTTGTAAACACTCCTTGTAAGAGGTTTCTTCACCTCCGACGTGTTGTCGAAAAGGAGATATTTGTTAGTGGTGGTATGCATCACTAGAGCTCACTCTAGAACTTGACTATGAAAGTATAAATAAATAAAGATATGGATTGACCTAATTGTAAATAAACTAATTTTGACGTAGTCCCCAGCAACGATGCCAAAAACATGATGTCGAATCAACCCACAAGCTCATGGTCATCGTCAAGTAATAAAAATATCGATCCCATACAGACTTTGTCAAGTACTAGTTGTTTGCAAAGGAAGATTATCTAGAAGAATTAATTGGTTGAGTAATGGTAAAGTAGGGAGAATCAAAATAAAGAATTGCTTTCGAGATTTATCCTAGGATGTCGGTTTTGCTATTATATCGGATATCAAGGAGAGATTCTCAGGTATTGGTATGTGTTCTTGATGGAGACACATTCTAAGGTAATCATTAGCCTCTCTCAAGGTTGTAATGATATATTACGTTGACACGATTCCTACTTTCCCTGTATTCGAACTCAAGCGACTTTATTACCTAGAATCTTGTCACTAGATTTAGGCAAGTTAAAACCTTAGTCCTACTACCGGTGAATCATAAGAATGTGTCCAAGTAAATCTTTGATGCTCTTAAAATCCATGAGAGATTTAATTACTTTTACGATGTCCATTCAAAAATAACCTTTGCCGCTGCACGAATTTGTCACTAGAACCCTATAAAATTATCTAGAATTTAATCGTTATTTGTAACTAAATTATCACGTTTAGTTCTATGGATCCAAGGTCTCGGTTCATGGCTGAGTACATCCCTTAACCCCTAAGAACACACGGAAGAGTGGCTAGCAATTACGTAATGTTAATCCATAAAACACATGATAGAACTAAATCACGAAATACATATCAATAAATAAAAAGAATCATCTAAGAGAACATGACAGAGAGCTACTCCCTAATCCTAGGACTAAGGAGAATTACTCCATAGTTGGGAAAGAAGAAAACATTGAAGTATAGAAAGACATCTGATACTAGAAGAGAATAAGAGTAAAAATTAGACTAGTTGGCATCGTAGACGCTTCTTCTTGTCCTGAAGCTTCTCCTCCTCGATCCCTTTGAATTTATTTCCCTTCTACTCCTCCCTCTGACCCAATTCCCTTCGCCCTTAACTTTGGGGGTTTTTTATAGACTTTACTAGCGAGCAAATCAGGAAATCAGTTGCAAGAAATTCAGAACAACCTTGAGAAAAATTGAGATTTCAATTATCCTAGGGCACGACCATGCCATTTGGCATGACCTGGCTGTACTAGGCATTGAGGAGACCTGGAATGCCTCAGAATCGAGCGTGCTAAAAGAGCTGGGCATGAGCATGCGTCCTAGCATGCCCTGGGCATGTTGGACACTAGGAAGTCCGAAAAATAGTCATTGTGGCTTTCCTCCATGGCTCTATTATGCCTTCTTTTATCTCTCCTAAGAGTAAAAACATAGAAACAACAGTTATCTGAACAAAAAATGAAATATGAAGGTAAATTCTTTGTTTTATGCATGATATGTAAATAAAACCTACGAAATGCATGCTAAATAAAACCTAAAAAGTATGTATGATTCACACTCATCAATAAGCACTCGGAAAGATTTGTCGACTCAGGATGAGTTGCCGATTGGGGATGAACCACCGATTCAGGCAAAGTCATCAATTAGGGATAGTCGATTTCTTAGGCAAGAACTTGGGACTCAAGCATGTGTGGATGCTCATGTGGAGTGTTCCATGACTTGAGAACGAGAGGGTGCTCGGGTGACGCGGGTGCTCGAGCGAGGATGACGTTAGCCCTCGGGCAATGCGGGGGCTCAGGCGATGTGGGTGCTCGGGCGACGTGGGGGCTTAGGCGAAATGAGTGCTTAGGCAACACGGGGGCTTAGGTGACATAGGAGCTTGAGAGACGCAGGTGTTCTAGCGATGCGGGTGCTCGAGCGCCCCTCAGAAGGTCGGTTGCTCGGGAGCCACAAAACTTGGGACAACCATGAATCTTCACTCAGAAATCTCAGATATCATCATTTATCTTGAATCAATTACAACAGTAACAATAATAAAAATGCAACTAATTTAATTAGTTGTGATTTAATAGGATTACATCCAAAATAAAAAATTAAAATCAAATAATCATAATAACGAAAATAATAATAATAATATAGATAGATTTTATAATTTATCTTTGAAATATTTTTATAAAGGAAAAATATTCTAAGAATAAGGGGATAGTTAGATTAGGCTTTGACTAAGTCTAATTATCTTATCCCAATTATAGTTAAGAGTTGATAAAAACAATTAACTCAAATTTTATTAAGAAAACCTAAATTTTAATTAAAATGGGTCTACGGTTCATATCCTTCGTACGTGCACAATCGTGCTCATGTTGCCACACCTTCCTTCCACCTTGCCACCTCTAGCCACCTCCCTAGCGTGAGCTACCACCGTGTACCAACCTCCACCATAGCTGCCACCGTCGCTACTGCCTCCTGCCTCCCCACTCCTATGGTCGCGCTCCAGTCTCTTCACCACTGTCTTCCTCGCGTGACCACCCATGCACCACGATGTCATTTCCACTAGCATGCGTGTGATTATCGTGTGTCACGACGTCGCACACCATTGCGCTACCGTCGACCACCGCAATTGTCACATGTTGCAACATAGTTGTCACCAGCATGCAAGTGATTGTTGTGTGTTGCATGTCATTGCCACCGCCCTCTCTGCCTACTGGCCCCCTCACACCCTTCTCTCTTAGCGTTGTCACCTCACCACTACCAAAACAAACCATTGCTACCTCCTTTTCCCCCCACTATAGGTTTCGCGATCATTGTCGGCCATGAGAAACGTCACCACCAGACCGCCATGTTTCTAGTCATGTCTCCTCTCTGGCACCCCAACTCCTACCCTCGTTGTTGACAATCGCACCTTCGACAATTGGACGATGAACCCTAATTTTATTACTATCAAATCCACCTTTGATTAATTAACTAATTAATTAAATTATTAGCCATATGGTTAAATGAATTAATATTATATTAGGGGTTAATTAAGTTGTTGATCTGTTTAACTGAACTATTATTCAACATGATATTGAATTATTTTGATTAATCGATTGAATAATTAATATTGATTAATATCAATTATCATTAATTAATGGATAGTTTGGATTAATTAATTAATAGCATTATAATAAAATTGAATGATCAATTGATAATAGTAATTAATTTTCTAATTAGGAAATAATTGATCAGTTTATTTATTTAACTAATTTGGATTTAAAACTCTTGCTATCTATTATAGATTTTGATTTGAAATAGATATTTTAATCGGAAGACAGTTAGGACATCCTATGATTTGAAATGGGTTACTTATATCCTTGACCTCTTAAAAAAATATTGAACTGCAATATTAACTGTTGGGTCGGATCGGTTGGCCGGCTAGAGGGGGGTGAATAGCCCTCGTTCGTTTGATGTCGTATTTCGTTCGTTCTCGTGTGCTCGTCTACAATTGTTGTTAATATACGCAGCGGAATAATAATAGAAATAACAATAATACTAACAACAATACAAGCACACCAAATACGCAAGCATATACGTGGTTCGGAACCGAATGGTTCCTACTCCACGGGCGAGCTCCTCGAGCTCTAGAGATGCACACGGCAATACTCAAACTCCTTCTCGACTACACGTCGGAGGTGGAGAAACCTCTCACAAGCAATTACAACAGTAATATAGAAATACAAGCAAATACAAAAATACAATACACAAGAAAACTTTCACCGATTGCTTTGATCACTTGCTTGTTGCTTACTTTAGATGGCTCTTAAAGGACTGGAATGCAGCAGCAATTCCCCTCCAATAGTTCCACAAAAGGCTTTGGCGAAATCCTCCAACTCATGCTCGTTTTGCGCCCATCAATCGACTGATCGTGACCATCAGTCGACTGGTCCCATAGCCGTTGTCTCACAACGGCCAGATCCACGTTGGTTATTTTCCAACGGATCACACATCAGTCGACTGATGGCACCCATCAGTCGACTGATCATCCATCAGTAGAGTGCTGGCGAGCTCGACTCCATTCTGTGCCCGTGCACAGTGTCATCGATCCGATCGTCATCCCAGCCGATCGATCCTCCAACGATCGCCCTCCCTCGGCGGTCGATCAACACCGAGACTTGGTTGGTCGAACAATCGTCGAACCCATACGACCTAGAGCATCCGGTACCTATGTCAGTCGACTGATGTCAGCTAAAACCTCAAACATAACGATGTTTGAGCCTCCGACACTCAGTCTTAGCCACTTGGCCAAGTTCACCTTATCCCTCATGGAGTTCCCCATCGAAGCTCTCTTCCCTCGGCCTACGTCCCTCAGATGCGCCAAGCGCACGGCTTCGCAACGCCATGCTTCGCGTCTCATGCCCTAGAAGTATGCTTCCCTTTGGGCTCACTCCATTCGCTCCCCGTCCGGCGGTCCCTCGGATGCACCAAGCGCACGGCTTCGCAATGCCATCCTTCACCGACTTAAGGACCCCGAGCCTAGTGAACTTACCAAGTCCTCAAGACTTCCCAAATGCACCAAGCGCATGGCTTTGCAATGCATTTCTCACCAAGCACCAAGCGCACGGCTTCGCAATGCTTTGGATTTCCCATGCCAAGCACCAAGCGCACGCCTTCGCAATGCTTTGGATTTCCCATGCCAAGGCTTCCCCCTTGGACTTCCACACCAAGCTCCATGCCTGGATTTTCCATGCCAACCCCATGTTGGACTTTCCCATGACAATCCCATGTCATGAGCTTTGTCTATCATCAAAATATCATCAAGGTAGCCAGTCAAACTCAAACTCGAGTCAACCTGGGCCGATTGCACCAACAATCTCCCCCTTTTTGATGATTGACAAAACTACCATCTCAAGTCTAACAATTCTCCCATATTGGCAATTCTCATATCCCAATGAGAATTCCAACGAACCCTAATTGGTAACTTGATAACTTCTCCTCCTTTTTAACATTACATCAAAAAGGTCCTCGCCAAGGGTATGAATGTCTCATATCCCAATGAGATCTTACAATCTCTCCCTTGGAGGAACACATGCCTACCATCTTTCTAGTGATCCCATATCACTTAAAGAGAGGCAACCCAATTTTCCTCCCATGAGGAAATACACATCCATCTTCCCATGATGGATACCTCCCCCTAGAGGCTTGCTCCCCCTTGACCATTGCACCAACAATGTCCTTGAAGAGTCCCTAAGCCAATAGGAGCATTAACCAAATCAAAATTAAGGCAAAGTTCAACAATGAACTCTCATCCACCTTAAAATTGATACTCACCCTCAACCCAACTCCTAATCCATATCCAATGGATTTCCACCCTCTCTAATGCTCTCCCAAGCATATCCTAGGGTTAGGAGTGGTTAGGGGACCAAAACACAGCTGAACATGGGCCTAACCATGATACGATTGGACTTACCATCGATCATTGCCATTATAGGTCGATCGATAATGACGATCTATGAGCTTTTGATTTGAAAAATTGGATTTTCGAAATCCATAAGTAAATATACGTAATTTTAAAAATCTTGAAAATGCATACGTATAATACTTATCCTAAACACTATGGGTGAAAAATATTGAAAATTTATTTTACCCATTAAATTAGGAGATTGATACAAAGTTCAAAATTTTAAGAAAAGCTTCAATAAAGAGCCATCTTTGTATCATCCCATTCAATGGTGATAGCTATCAAAAGATAGGCTTCACCAAGGTTTTTCAAAATGTTTTCAAAATGTTTTTCAAACCTTTATTTTCTTTTTCCTAAACATCTCACAAATATCTAGATGTGTAAAACACATTCAAGGCAATTATTCTAGTGAGATGTGGGTTTTTGTTCTTTTAAATTCTCATGCATATTTCTAAGGCAATATTATTTGATTCCCATCAAATTATGCCATAGTCCTTAATTTCATTTTAATTTATGCATGATGATGATTATGGCATAATTATGATATAGATAGAGGCATATGCCAAAATCATGATGTCATGGCATGTGAATGAAAATTAAGCATACATGACATACAAACATAAGTCTAAACATTATCATGACATTTTTATAATTAAAAATGAGAATGATGTCATGACATGGCAAGGCAAACAAATCATGGCAAGTAAAGTATACTAAGGTATAGAATACCTAAGTGTTAAAATCAATTTGCCATTTCTAGGGATTAAGTTCATTTTGCCTTAATGCCATCCATTTTCCTAGTGTGCCAAAAACCCAAAATGGCACACCAATACCTCTATGACCTAATTGTGCCAATTTAAATTATTTTAAACTTCTCAAGCATATTGGAACATCCTAATGTGTCAACTCTACTATGGTTAGGTTAACTACCCATCCACTTATGGTTGACACACCCTAACCCATTTAGCGTGAATCGATCACGCTTTTAGGAATCCAATATCTATTGGAGCTCCTTGGGTTAACAAGGTATTCTCTAGGTATAACTTCCCTAGATACCTTCCTAATGACCCTTTTAGGCTTTGAAGCCATAGTCTTTTGGGTCTTTCCTAGGTCAACTCTAGAGGTGACTCCTCCATTGACCTTCTTAGTGGCTACATTTGATTTCCTTGAGGTGTTAGCCACTAAACACATACCATGGCTAGACTTAGGGATGACTTCCCTATTAGCCTTGGTTTTCCTAGACCTAGATGTGGTTCCATAATTAAATGGAACATTATGGCAGGACATAGGTTTGTGACCCAAACCCTTCTTGCCCTTAGATGTTTATTGTTTCCTAGGTCTTGACTTTTGTGCATTAGACCCCTTAACCGAATTTGATATTATTTCTAGGGTCTTTTCCAATTTCTCTAGCCTTGACCTCAAGGCTTGGTTCTCTAGCTCTAATTTCCTCAATTTTGAATTTTCATTAGATTTTTGAGGAATGTTCTTCTTCTTAGGCATGTGCCTACCCTTCTTAGGGTTAATGCCTAGATGGTTTTCAACTCTCCTAATGGACTCTTTTGGTACAATAGGTCTAGTGTTTTGTGTCCTAGGTTTGTCCTTAGAGAAATTAACATGCTTGGCACCTAAGCAATAAATCTTATCATTTCTCCTAGCATGCTTTTCATTTATAATTGCAAGAGAGCTAAAATAATTTTTGACATGCTTTTTGACTCTAGGAATTAAAGGTGCATTAACTAAATGTACCTTAGGGTTAGCTTTAGGAGCTCCCCCTACATGAGTTGCACCTTCTTGCCCTTTCTTCCTCCCCCTAGGGCATTGGCTTCGGTAGTGTCCCTTTTGATTGCATTTGAAGCACACAATGTGCTCTTTGCTCTTGATTTTGGGAACACCGGCATCGTTTGACTTTGGGTTGACCTTTGGTGTCGATGCCTTCTTCTTAGCCAATTTAGGGCATTTGCTCTTGTAATGCCCTTTCTCCCTACACTCAAAACATATTATGTGATTTTTATTTAAAATAATAACACTTGAGTTACCTAGGGAGGTGGTGGAGGCCTCTTCCCGATCTTCACTTCTCCCGGATGTGGATGCTTCTTGTTCTTGCTCCGGGATGGAAGGTTGCCTCTCCTCCCCCTCAATGCTAGAGGTGGAGGTCTCCACCAAGTCATCAACATCTTCAAATGTTGTGGGTTCTTCTTCGGCATTCTCCTCTTCTTGTGCCGATTGGGAATTTTCTTGGAATTTCATTACCTTATTCCATAATTCCCTTGCATCCCTATAATCACCCAATCTAGACCAAATAGTGTTAGGTAACAAATCACTAATCAACTTGATTACCTTGAGATTTGTCTTGAAGTCTTTGATTTGGTCTTGGGTCCACTTTGATTTTTCAATGGGCTTGTTGTGTTTGTACCTAGGCATCTCAAAACCATTTTCTATAATAATCATATAATCAAAATCGGTTTTGAGATATACCTCCATCAGTTTCCTCCACCAAGAAAAATCTCCATCGAATTTCGGTGGATGGATGAAGCCGGCCATTTGTGTTAGGGAACTTGGAATGGCTAGAGGGGTGGGGGTGATTAGCCTTTCTTTCTTTCTACAAAAACGTTAGCGGAAGCAATACAAATATAAGCACAAACAAAAGTAAGAAACAAAGCTAACACCCGATGTAACGTGGTTCGGAGATGACGATCCTACTCCACGGCAATCCGTAAGGTGGATTAGCCCTAATCAATCTTCACTAGAACCTCCTTTGGATGAACCAAGGTGGAGAAACCTTATCTTACAATGCACTCCTCTTCTTTACAATGATGGAAGATTAGGATTAGAGAAGAGGAGGTTTTGGATTGCAAAAAACACTTGGAAAGCTTGGTGAGCACGTAGGTGTAGTTGGGAGCAAGAGCACTAGCTTCACCAAGCTCCCCATGGCCCCTTTATAGAAGAGGGTTGTTTTTTCCGCTTGATCGATCGATGTTTACCATAAGTCGATCACGCCAAAGCCAATGACTTCGAACGTGACCTCCGCGGAGATTCGAGCCGCAATCTCCAACGGCCAGTGATCACGATCGATCCTCCATCGGCCGATCGATGGGGTGATCGACCGAGTGATCAAGGCGCAATGAGCGGCGATCGCATTCGTGGTGATATTCCCTTGATCGATCGATGCCTTTGGCGATCGACCGATCACGATCGCCGATCGCTTGCTGGCGCGATCGATGGTTAGGGTTTCACCGACTCGGTCGAATGCCGACCGATCGATACATCGATCAATCGACTGATACTCATCAAGTATGAGTAATTCATACTTGATTTTATACCCTAGACCTAGACTCAACCTTCTAGCTCCTCAATAAGCCTTGCGCCTTCAGGATCCCTCCGAGTCCGCGACTTGTTCATCCTTTGCGCTTTGCTTCCAAGAGCTTCCTTCGGTTTCGTCATGTCTTGGGTTGCCAAATGCTTGGACTTTACGCCGCCAAGATTACAAGCTTGGACTTACGCTGCCAAGACTTTACTTTGGACTTCCTTTGCCAAGGTTCACTTGGACTTTACGCTGCCAAGACTACAAGCTTGGTCTTACGCTGCCAAGTCCATCCCTTGTACTTCCTTTGCCAAGATCATACTTGGACTTCCTTTGGCAAGATCATACTTGGACTTCCTTTGCCAAGATCATACTTGGACCTCCCTGTCACTTAAACATTTTCGCAATTAGATCACAAGATATTGCCTAACTTAGATGATTATCCAAACATCAAAACATATATAAATGCTTGGAGCATTGTTGCACCAACAATCTCCCCCTTTTTGATGTTTGACAATCATTTAAGTTAGGTCTTTAAAAGTACTCACATAATATGAATTATAACTTAAAACACTCCTTCTCCCCCTTTGACATACATCAAAAAGAGAAGGATTCAAAAATGAAAGAATTAAAGGTGTTGGATCTTGGACTAAGGCATAAGATAGAAAGTAAGCTCCCCCTTAATCCAAGATTTGCTTTATAATGTGTAAACAATAGTTGAAGCAAATCTTTTCAAAAATAAAGTCCTAACTTTGCACTAACAATGGTTTTGGGGATGAAAAAGATATAATTTATGAAACCTCCCCCTAAAACACTGCATTAATTAGTCCTAAAACTTGTTTATACGCAATTTTATCATACTATAGTGTTAGGATATCAAAGATACACTAAATATCAGAAAATGGAGTTTATTACAGAAAACACAGTGTATCATCGATCGTTTCAACGATCACAGTTCAAAACCAAATTTCAAATTTTTCAAATTTAATTTCAGAAATGCGGTAGAAATTCCAGAAATCTCAAAAAATCACGAAATTTTGTGTACACATTTCTGAAATCATACTTTATCAAGGAAAAATAATTTGAAAAATATATATTTTCCAGATTACATGATTGATACAAACTTGGAACCTATCAAAAGTTCTAAAGAATTTGTAAACTTTGTATCACTTTTGTGTTCCATTTGAAAACTGTTTTTCAAAATATGATGAACATAGTTTAAAATATATATTATTTGGAATTTCCAACCATGTTCTTGGAGCTATGTATTCATTACTTGAGTACAAGCCTTCCCAATGATTGGTCCATAAGGTTTTTATGTCTCTAGGTGTGGTATTAGCTCATAGTAATGCATCATAACAAGCATGATGAGCCAAGTACACCTTTCCTATCATCTCACATGGTTCTAAGTGTCTCAATATAAAAATCAAGGTTTCTTAAGGCTTTTTGTGAGATGCATCAAGGTATAAAGAAGCTATATAAGTATAGGATCATGCAAACCTAGAATTTTACTCTACAAAGCACATACCAAGCTCTCTCCTTAATGATGAAAATTCAGCTTCGGGAAGAGCTTTGGTGAAGATATCGGCAAGGTTGGACTTAGATTATACATAATTAAGTTCAATGTTCCCTCTTGCCACATGATCTCTTATGAAGTGATGTTTCACTTCAATGTTCTTGGTTCGAGAGTGATGTACCGGATTTTTGGTCAAGTTGATGGTACTCACATTATCACAATAAACTTTAATGTTAGAGTAGTGTAGCTCATAGTCCACAAGAGTATGTCTCATCCAAAGTAATTGAGCTACACAACCACCCATAGCCACATATTCGGCTTCGGTGGTTGATAAAGCAACACAATGTTGCTTCCTACTACTCCAACTAACTAGGGAGGACCCAAGAAATTGGCATCCACCACTAGTACTCTTCCTATCCAATTTGCACCCGACATAATCGGAATCGGTATAACCAAGCAATTCAAATGACTTAGTCCTAGGATACCAAAGTTCTACATTTAGGGTGCCTTTAATATATCTTAATATTCTTTTGACGGCTACCAAATGTGATTCTTTGGCACAAGATTGGTATCTTGCACACATACCTACCGCAAATAAAATGTCGGGTCTACTAGCGGTTAGGTATAGTAAGCTACCAATCATACTCCTATACAGTTTAAGATCAATTGATTTACCTTCATTATCACTATCTATTCTAGTGATAGTGGCCATAGGAGTGGTTACAATTTTGGCATTTTCCAAACCAAATTTCTTGATCATTTCATTTGCATATTTGGTTTGATAAATATGAATACCCTCATTGGTTTGTTTGACTTGTAAGCCTAGGAAAAAGGTAAGTTCTCCAACCAAACTCATTTCAAATTCATTTTCCATATTTTTTATAAAGTCTTGAAGAATATCATCATTCGTTGACCCAAAAATGATATCATCAACATATACTTGGGCTATGAATATATCTTTTAATGTTGAATTTATAAACAAAGTTTGATCTACTTAGCCTCTTCTAAAATCCTTAGAAATTAAGAACGATGACAATCTTTCATACCATGCCCGGGGAGCTTGTTTTAACCCATCTAATATTTTCCTAAGCTTACATACATGATTTGGATAATCTATGTTCTCAAATCCGGGTGGTTGCTCTACATATACTTCCTCCTTTATATAACCATTTAAGAATGCCGATTTAACATCCATTTGGTAAAGTTTAAATCCCATGTAGGAAGCATACCCTAAGAGAATCCTAATAGATTCTAACCTCGCAACCGGGGCATAAGTCTCATCATAGTCAAGCCCCTCAACTTGATTGAATCCCCTAGCAACCAACCTAGCCTTATTTCTAGTGATATTTCCTTGATCATCTAGCTTATTCCTAAAGACCCATCTTGTAGTAATTATGGTGCTATCATTGGGTCTAGATACTAATTCCCACACTTGACTTCTCTCAAATTGAGCCAATTCATCTTGCATTGCCAAAATCCAATCCGGATCATATAATGCATCATTGATCGACTTGGGCTCAATTTGTGAGATAAGAGCGACTTGACTAGTAGGAGGTCTATGAAATGACCTAGTTCTTACTCCTTGAGATAGATCTCCTACTACTTGGTCAAGTGGATGATCTTGATGAATTCTTAGGTTTCTAGAAGGTGTTTCAATTTGATCATTGTTATCTTCCACCCTTCTTTCATCATCGGAGTCTCCTCTTCCTCCCCCATGATCATTACCCCTAATGGTCAAATTTTGAAGTTTTTGGGTAATGTCTTGATTATTGTCATTAATATCCTTATCAATGGAGGACTTTCTAGGGTAGGTACTAGTATTTTCATCAAATTGAACATTGGAAGACTCCTCAATCCCTTTGGTTCTCTTATTATAGACTCTATACCCTCTACTTGTGGATGAGTATCCAACTAGGATTCCCTCATCCGCTTTTGATTCAAATTTTCCTAAGTTATCTTTGGTGTTTAGAATATAAACTTTACATCCAAAGACTTTGAAATAATGAATTGTGGGTATAGTCCCATTCCATAATTCAAATGGTGTTTTTCCTAAAAACCTATGGATTTGAACCCTATTTTGGATATAGCAAGCGGTATTAACCGCTTCCGCCCACAAGTAGCTAGGTAGAGAATATGCATTAAGCATAGTCCTAGCCGCCTCTTGTAGGGCACGATTTCTCCTTTCCACCACCCCATTTTGTTGGGGTGTTCTAGGACAAGAGAACTCATGCTTGTACTCCAAAAAATTGTGAAAATTTTAAGTTTTCAAATTCACCACCATGATCACTACGGATCCGGTTGATTTTGAGACTCTTTTCATTTTCAACCCTTTTACTAAATCCTATGATTATTTCTAAGGTATCATCCTTATGTTTCATAAAGTGGACCCAAGTATACCTAGAAAAATCATCTACTATAACCAAACAATATTTATTACCATTTAAAGATGGAGTACTATGGCAATCAAACAAGTCAAGATGCAATAACTCTAATGGTAAAGAGGTGTTAGTTAGAGTTTTACCTTTGTGTGATGCCTTTGTTTGTTTTCCTTCTTGGCATGCATCACACAATTTGTTCTTGACATACTTGATCTTTGGTAGCCCTTTGACCAATTCCATCTTGGCTACCTTGGCTATGTTTTTCATGTTGATGTGCCCCAATCTTCTATGCCATAGCCAACTTTCCTCTTCTTTTGCAACAAAACACTTAGTAGAAATGTTAGAAGCATATGAAAGATCAACATAATAGATGTTTGATTTCCTATATCCAACTAACATGAAATCATTTAATTCCTTATGTTTAATCATGGATTTAGAGGATTCAAAGGAGACATGATAGTTTGCATCACAAAGTTGACTAACACTTAATAAATTGAATTTCATATTTTCCACTAGTAAAACTTTGTGAATGACAATCTTGGGGGATACCTCAATTGTACCTCTACCTAATATCTTGAGTTTTTTACTATTCCCAAAGGACACCGCTCCCTTCTTCACATATTTAATTATGGAGAACTTGCTCACATCCCCGGTCATATGTGTTGAGCAACCGCTATCCACAATCCACATACCTCGCTCTCCTACCTAAATCACATGAAAAACACAAGCTTTTGGTACCCAAACATTTGGACCGGTAACATTAAGTAAAAACTTCTTAGGTACCCATGCTTTCTTGACTTTTCCCTTAATGGTTGCTTTCCTATTAATCAATGAAATATAAGCAACTTCTTTTTCTTTTGGCTTATATCCTAAACTGGCCTTGTTATAAACCACTCTTTGCCTACTAAGAATCATATCAAGACACTTTGAGCCAATTGAAAATTTTTCTAAACATGCTTTCAATTCACTAACCTCATCCCTAAGTTTGTCATTTTCTTCCTTAAGCATGCAGAAATCAACATGTGAAGGTTTTTCATTTCTAATAGCCTTTAGTTCTACCTTCATGCTCTTAACCTTAGATTTATACTTATCTAGAGCTTCTTGAAGATAGGCAATTGATTTATAAAGGAGCTTAACCTTGGGAGAGTCCATTACCTTATCGTCACTAGATGACGATTCATCGCTTGAGGAATCTTCTTGGCTTGATGTGCCCGAATCATCTTCTAGTGCCATGAGTGCCACATGACGTGTGATGTGGCAAAGCTCATCATTGGAGGAAGAGTCTTCAACACTTGGTGTGTCCCATGTGGTTTGAGCCACCATGGCCTCCTTCTTCTTCTTCTCCTTCTTGTCCTTCTTTTTCTTTTCCTTTTCCTCCTTCTTTAGCTCCCACTGCTTTATGTGCCCCTTCTTGTTGCAAGCATGGCAAATCACATTATTGTTAAAACTTGAATTACCACTATTTTTACCTCTTGAAGAATGGGACCCCTTTCTTGCATCTCTATTCTTGAATTCCTTTGATTTTCTAAGGAACTTCTTGACAAAATGGGCCATCTCACTAGCCGAATCTTCGTCACTACTTGACTCACGCTCCGACTCGGATGATGATGACACCTCTTTCCTTTCTTTCTTCTTCTTTTCTTTCTTCTCAACAAATAGAGCTAAGCACTTTTCCTTAGAAGACATGTTAGTTTGCTCATGCAATTCAAACTCACAAAATAGTTCATCAATTTTAATCTGCGAAAGATCCCTAGTTACCTTAATGACATCAACTATAGAGGTCCATAAAGAATTTCTAGGAAATGCTTGTAAAATATACCTTACCAAATCCTGGTTGTCAACTCGCTCACCTATGATATGGAGTCCGTTAACAATTTCTTTCAACCTTCCATGCATTTGACTTACGGTTTCATGCATCTTCATTTGGAAGGCTTGAAGTTGTCCAATTAGTAGGTCCTTCTTGGCTCTCTTTGACTCCTTGGAACCTTCATTTAGCTCAATGAGCTTTTCCCATAGCTCCTTAGCGGATTCGAAAGGCCCCACCTTGTTGAGTTGCTCCATGGTAATGCCGCATTGAATGGTGAGTACCGCCTTGGCATTTGATTCGAATTTGCGGTTCATTTCCCTTGTCCAATCCTTGCTTGGAATAGGGTCTCCATGTTCATTCACCGGTTTCTCGAAGCCATCTACAATGCTATGCCAAATTTCAATATTACTCATAAGATAGTACTTCATCCTACCTTTCCAATACGCAAAATGACTCCCGTCGAAGAGCGGTGGCTTGGCGGTGCTATATCCCTCTTGAAGAGCCATTGATGTCTTGGTTGATGGTGAGATCTTCCAAGCTATCCGGGCTCTAATACCACTTGTTAGGGAACTTGGAATGGCTATAGGGGGGGTGATTAGCCTTTCTTTCTTTCTACAAAAACGTTAGCGGAAGCAATACAAATATAAGCACAAACAAAAGTAAGAAACAAAGCTAACACCCGATGTAACGTGGTTCGGAGATGACGCTCCTACTCCACGGCAATCCGTAAGGTGGATTAGCCCTAATCAATCTTCACTAGAACCTCCTTTGGATGAACCAAGGTGGAGAAACCTTATCTTACAATGCACTCCTCTTCTTTACAATGATGGAAGATTAGGATTAGAGAAGAGGAGGTTTTGGATTGCTAAAAACACTTGGAAAGCTTGGTGAGCACGTAGGTGTAGTTGGGAGCAAGAGCACTAGCTTCACCAAGCTCCCCATGGTCCCTTTTTATAGAAGAGGGGCTGTTTTTCCCTGATGCTTACCATCAGTCGACTGCCGCCGAAGCCAACGGCTTCTGAAACGCGATCTCCGTGGAGATTCGTAGCCGCAATCTCCAACGTCCAGTGATCACCGACCGATCCTCCATCACGATCGATGGGGTGATCACCGAGTGATCAAGGCGAGTCGAGTGTGACGCATTCGTGGCGATATTCCCTTGATCACCGATCGATGCGGCGGGCCGATCGATCGCGATATCCGATCGATTTACCCAAGGCGAATCGATGGTTAGGTTTCACCGACTCGCCGATCGACTGGCCGATCGATACATCGTATCAGTCGACTGATACTCATCAAGTATGAGTAATTCATACTTGATTTTATACCCTAGACCTAGACTCAACCTTCTAGCTTCTCAATAAGCCTTGCGCCTTCAAGATCCCTCCGAGTCCGCGACTTGTTCATCCTTTGCGCTTTGCTTCCAAGAGCTTCCTTCGGTTTCGTCATGTCTTGGGTTGCCAAATGCTTGGACTTTACGCCGCCAAGATTACAAGCTTGGACTTACGCTGCCAAGACTTTACTTTGGACTTCCTTTGCCAAGGTTCACTTGGACTTTACGCTGCCAAGACTACAAGCTTGGTCTTACGCTGCCAAGTCCATCCCTTGTACTTCCTTTGCCAAGATCATACTTGGACTTCCTTTGCCAAGATCATACTTGGACTTCCTTTGCCAAGATCATACTTGGACCTCCCTGTCACTTAAACATTTTCGCAATTAGATCACAAGATATTGCCTAACTTAGATGATTATCCAAACATCAAAACATATATAAATGCTTGGAGCATTGTTGCACCAACAATTTATAGTGCTCTCGCGGCGGTTAGTCCTTGAAGAGCGACCTCGGCTCTGATACCACTTGTTGGGTCGGATCGGTTGGCCAGCTAGAGGGGGGTGAATAGCCCTCGTTCGTTTGATGTCGTATTTTGTTCGTTCTCGTGTGCTCGTCTACAATTGTCGTTAATATACGCAGCGGAATAAGAATAGAAATAACAATAATACTAACAACAATACAAGCACACCAAATACGCAAGCATATACGTGGTTCGGAACCGAATGGTTCCTACTCCACGGGCGAGCTCCTCGAGCTCTAGAGATGCACACGACAATACTCAAACTCCTTCTCGACTACACGTCGGAGGTGGAGAAACCTCTCACAAGCAATTACAACAATAATATAGAAATACAAGCAAATACACAAATACAATACACAAGAAAACTTTCACCGATTGCTTTGATCACTTGCTTGTTGCTTGCTTTAGATGGCTCTTGAAGGACTGGAATGCAGCAGCAATTCCCCTTCCAATAGCTCCACAAAAGGCTTTGGCGAAATCCTCCAACTCGTGCTCCATTTATAACCTGCATCAAGCTGTTTTCACGCCCATCAGTCGACTGATCGTGACCATCAGTCGACAGGTCCCCTAGCCGTTATCTCACAATGGCCAGATCCACGTTGGTTAAGTTCCAACGGATCACACATCCGTCGACTGATGGCACCCATCAGTCGACTGATCATCCATCGATCAGTCTTTGGCGAAGCTCGACTCCATTCTGCGTGCGCAGTGTCATCGATCCGATCGCCATCCCAGCCGATCGGTGATCCTCAATAGTCATTGCCCTTCCTCGGCAAATGATGATCAACGAACTTGGTTTAGTCGAACGGTCGAACCCATACGACGTAGCGATCGGCACCTATGCTGATCGGCGATCGATGTCACTAAAACCTCAACCATCACGATGTTTGAGCCTCCGACACTCAGTCTTAGCCACTTGGCCAAGTCCACCTTCTCCCTCCTGAAGTTCCCCACCGAAGCTCTCTTCCCTCGGCCTACGTCCCTCGGATGCGCGCGCGGCCGCAAACGCCATGCTTCACGTCATGCCCTAGAAGTATGCTTCCTTTGGGCTCACTCCATTCGCTCCCGTCCGTGGTCCTCGGATGCAAGCGCCGCCGCAATGCCATCCTTCACCGACTCAAGGACCCCGAGCCTAGTGAACTTACCAAGTCCTCAAGACTTCCCAAATGCGCCAAGCGCACGGCTTCGCAATGTATTTCTCACCAAGCACCAAGCGCACGGCTTCGCAATGCTTTGGATTTCCCATGCCAAGAACCAAGCGCATGGCTTCGCAATGCTTTGGATTTCCCATGCCAAGGCTTCCCCCTTGGACTTCCACACCAAGCTCCATGCTTGGATTTTCCATGCCAACCCCATGTTGGACTTTCCCATGACAATCCCATGTCATGAGCTTTGTCTATCATCAAAATATCATCAAGGTACTGCTCGAGTCAAACTCGAGTCAACCTGGGCCGATTGCACCAACATTAACAACCTCTCTCAGTTGTCCTATCAAAAAAGGAGGTAAATTAGAAGGGTGCTAATGTAGGTTGTCTCAGCAGATCTAGTACCCCAAGGGATCGATCTCCATTGGGAGAAAAGTCTACAAATATATCATAGTTAAAGATTGACCCAGGGTTCCTAGAAATTTACATGGATATCTTACCACTGCATCATAGCTTGTAGATTTATCCTTGATGTCTTGAGATTCTACCTTGGTGCATGATGCTTTATTTAAATTCAATTTATATTGATTATGAAATTACATGATGCTCTATCTGCTTGTTAAATTGACTATTTACTTATTTGACCTTCCTATATCGATTGTTATCTAGGATATCCTTATATGTTATTTAGATTTAAATCTTATAGCTTGTTTGACACATTACACTTGAATTCTTCCGAGTTAATAAGTGGTTAACTTATTTTGCTCAAGTGAGAGCTTTAGCAGGAAAAATTTTCCTTGTGATGCTGTGACGGGGAAGAAGATTTGGGGACTTCCTCTCGACGCGATGGAGCGCGAAGGAAGTTTAGGGGGTTCTCTCCGACCGCAACAGTAAAAATGAAAATGTGAAGCAAAGACACGCGAGCCAACCCAGACAACAAACCAAGACACAGGATGTAACATGGTTCGGAATAAAAATTCCTACTCCACGGAGGTGAGATCTCTCATCGGCTGCTGTGCCAAAGCACTTT
This sequence comes from Wurfbainia villosa, assembly GCA_025175895.1. Taxonomy (NCBI): domain Eukaryota; kingdom Viridiplantae; phylum Streptophyta; class Magnoliopsida; order Zingiberales; family Zingiberaceae; genus Wurfbainia; species Wurfbainia villosa. The sequence goes on from CM046002.1 coordinate 66,764,074, forward strand.
CACTATGAACGTCCTCCTTCATGGAAAAGAACTTCCGAAGATGGAGGAGAAAACCTCTTTCAATCAAGTTAAGATACAGGAATCAATACATGAAAGATAAAGATCACCACTCTCCTTCTCTTCTTCTCCGGCGAAGTGGTAGCTCTCCTCTTTCCCTAATGTGTCTTTGTCTCTTGTTGGTTAGAATAATGTGGATCTCCTTTCATTTGTCCTACTCTTCCCTTTTATTCCCCTCCTCTAATCAATTGTTGCATCACAAGCTTTCTTCATCGTACACGTGGCCACCATGTCCACCTAGAGAATCATTCTGTTACAGACACGAGGAGCGAAGGCTCCTCGGAATATTGTGTGGGGACCCCCCTTCTGTTGTGTAACAACCTCTCATCTATATTTTGGGAAATATGCTAGCCTATCCCTTTCAACCGTTTGCCTTTGGTGAAACTAATCTAGACATATAGCTCACGTGTGGCATAGCCCTTGGGCTCTTCTCAGCAGCCCGAACCGACTCCCCTTCTTTCCGCACCAAACTATTTTCGGACTGGCTATACCAAGTCGATTCTCGTCTGCCCCATCTGCTTCTAGGCCTACTAGGCCGAATCAATTCTCGTTCATCTCCTAGCGAAGCGATCTCCACCTTCGCTTTGCCGTGCCAATTACCTCAATTGGTCCTCCCATTCTAATTGTCCTAGACGATTGCATCCGAACCATTCTTCCTTACTTTCTTCGCCGAACTGATTATTTGGTTTGGATAGTGACTTACAGGTGAGCCCTTTTACCCGGTTCACAGAGAAGAGGTAATAGCAGTATCATTAGTCAACCCCCAAAAATAGTCAAGCAAAGTTATAAGCTTGACTTTCTAAATGTGTAAAGTCTCTACCCCACCCTTTGCTCGCCAATTCGGATTCACTCTCCTCTTATGACCCTACCTCATATACTCGGGGCGGTTTAATGGGCCCATGGGCCCCACTTCTTCTTTTCTCTTAGATAGTCGAATGGTTATACAAAACCCTATATAAATCTTCGCCCTTTCCTTTTAGGCATAACTTAATGTGTCTAACAATCCAGTCTTTTCCGCTTCCTCTTCCTAGCAACTTTCTCTAGCAGCGTTTCAGCGACCTAACCCCCTCTTTTGCAAACACTCCTCCTCCAACCTTCAAGTAAGTACCCTTCCCCGTTCTGTAGCTATGGCCCCTAAAACCTTACCTTCACCTCCTTGGTACGAACACACCATCACCCAACTGAGCAGCGAACATTATTTCTTTAACATGAGGGACCAATTTATAGACTCTTCCATTCATTGCCGTTTTAACACTAAAACATACCGACTGCATCGTCCTCCTCCTGGCCTAACCTTCTTCTTCTCCGAACAATTTCTTAACGACTTGTTTTTACCCGTGCCCTCCTATTATTTGGAAATCCTCGACTTTTACGGTCTACCCTTGAATCAATTTACCCCCAATTCCTTCCGCCTTTTGTCGGCGGCCATCATAGTATTCCAACACCTGAACCTCCCATTATCCCCCCAAATATTCCATTGCTTCTTCCAACTGAAATCTTCTAAGGCAGACCTTTTTTACCACTCCAGCCACATAGATTGACAATTTTTAATAAATATCCCTTCTTCACATAAAGGGTGGGAAGAATTATATTTTTTTGCTCAGCTTCCCACACCTTTATCCCACTCGGATACCTAGAAGCTAGATCTTCTTGAGCTACCTCCCTTTTGCGAAATGAGGATCCAATGTCCCTTCTTGGAGGTTTGTAAAGTGTTGGGAGAATCCCACTACTGCTCGGAACATCTAATGAAACCCCCACTCCTCAGTCACTTTAGGTTGTCCCCTTTCCCTCTAACGGCTCCGGCCGCCATAGGTAGGACGACGTTTGTATTTCAATATAGCTTATTATCTAGATTAACTTATCCTTCTTTCTTGTGAATTCCGCAGATAACCTAATATAGAGCGCTTTAGTAAAAGGTGAAGAAATTGAAGCAACCAAGAAGAAAAAGGCCTCCACCAAGTGAGGTAAATCCGTAGTTGCCCCTTCTTCCCCTCGGAAGAAATTGCGCCAAGTTAAGGAAGAAGTTCTCAGCTCATCATTTCCTCCTTCCTCCTCTTCTGATCAGTAGGAATCCCTACCTCTAACCATCTATGAACCGAGGACAAGGGATACCACCTTAGCCACCCCATCCTCTTCTCCCCAAGGGGGAAATTCTCCTTCCCATTCTCCTGTTTCATCCTCCCTTCATCTTGACTCTCCCACACCTTCCCGAACCGAATCTATCTCAGTCCCCATTCCTCCAGAAATACATACTTCTCCCGCTCCCCTCCAGTGTGTAGATCCCCCTCCCCCTTCGGAGGGGGGGGGGAGTCTTCCTTCCCCGAACCCTTCATTGGTTATATTGGGGTGCCTTCTGAAAATCTGTCACCTTTCAGAGGTAAAATTTTTCAACCAATCCGGTATACAGGGCCCCTGTGATCAAATGAGCAAAATACTAGCCGAGGTAATTATTTTTCCTCTTTACCTTTAGCATACATATATATTGATGTGCCAACGCTTAGCATTTGCATCCTTTTCCCTTCAGGTCTCGGCCATGCATAATAAGATGATGTCTCATATAGCCCAATTTCAGTCCAATGTGGAGACACGCCACTTTGCTTCCTTATCGCATAAAAAACAACTCACTCAACAACTAAGTGAGAAGGAGAAAAAAGAATCTGATCTGGTTGGCCAATGCGAAGACTCCATGACACAATTAGCCTTGGTTCAGAGCGAGAAGGAGGAGCTTCAGCGAAAGAATGAAGACTTCGAACAACAAATCTTCTTGTAGTCCAACGAGCTTCAGCAAGTGGAGCTTCTTACTCATGAGCTAACATGATATAAAAGACAGCTTGGGGATGCAATTATTCAAGCTGTTGACTCCTCAACTATTATTCATCAGTTGCGACAAGAATGCCAAGTGTGGGCGGCCACCGAAAAGTCTTGCTTGGAGAGGTGCCAAGAACTCTCTTCATTGGTGGCTACCTTTCCCAAAGCCCTGCTGGTTGTGGCTCGGCAACAAAAAGAACTCCATCAAGAATACACCGAGGCATTTTCGACTGTGGGTAAATGGGCCATGATGGCAGCAACGGAAAGAGATGGCTTGGCAGCCCAGTTAGTTGAAAGTCAAGCCCTGCTAGCTGCGTGCCAAGGCCAACTTGTTACCTACCAGTCACAGCTGAAGGAGTAGGAGGCCGATCTGAAAGAGTGTTATGTCAAGAAGGGGGTGGATCTATTCATGCTTGGCTTCGACGGGTCCTCAACTTTAAACGCGGAACGAGGGTATCCTCCCCCCGGCACGAACACTAGCTATTTAAACCCCGTTGATGCTTTATCCAAATGCCCTCTCGAACTTTTTCAAACTGTAATTTGTCCCACTTTGATCCTTGCAATGACTCTTTTGTTATTGAAGAATGTTGGCATTGACACAGTTGTTTGTGATTTTTTACACATATCTTGGTACAGGTCAAGAACTTTGGGTCTGCTCAGTATTTCTTTCTCTTTATAACGACAAACCCTTTTTTGCCCTGTATAAATGAAAGGGCGACACTTTGGAATCGGTTGGGATATCCTTGGAAAGATCTTTTTCCTAGCCCGAACCAATATGTTGGGCTCAGTCGGCAATTTAACCCACCTTAACCTCTGATCTTCTCAAAATAATTAATTGCTCCGGAAATGATATCTCGACAATTTCCTATGCTGACGCCATTACAATGTTGGTCCTTTCCTCTTCTTCTCCTTTCCGAGGACAAATGCAACTTCTCCTCCCTCGATTATAAATTACCACCTCAAGTGTCTTCGCCTTTCCATCTAGCTCTCATAGCTTCCACGTAACACCTCATTGAGATCTCTTCAGACTCTGACTCTTTCGAACTGCACGACTCGGCCACTGAGGATACTGAGGAATCAGAAATGCGATCGACTACGACTTCTATGTTCCATCCGTCCCTGACTCAACCATCAACCACTGCTTCCCCTCTTAATCCAGGGAGATACTTTCGAGCACCCTTCCCTTCCTTTCGCAATAGGGTCTGGAATCCTCCCTTGACCTAGGAGTACACGGTAGGAGATTCTCGGGCCTCCACTGAACTTTCTCCTCTTCCACCGACCCTAGCATTCATTCCAGCCCCTCCAGCGAGGACTCGTCCGCCCTCTTTTGATGAAGCTCCACCAGTGTTACCTCCTGCTCAAGGCGATCTCTACAGAGTCATCTTGGCGCCTTCCCCCTCGGAGGAGCTTTCTAATAATCCTCCTACTAAGAATGATCATAAAAAGCTTATGTAGCTTAAATGATGTAATTACTATCAAGTACGTTAATAAAAAGGAAGAAAGGAACTGATGTTAATTCTTGTTGTTTTCTTGTAAAGGTAGAGCAACTGCCATTAGAAAAGACTATGACCTTAACTGAACATACTTCCCTTTACTTCTTCCGTGGAATTTGAACCATCCCTCTCATAGTTACTGTACTAGCAACTTTTCACCTACTGTTTTTACATTTCTCCTTCTTTACTAGCATTTATTATTTGTATCTTCTCTGCGAATAAATGTATCTTCCTCCTTCGTCGTTATAAGGACCACAAACTATCGCCGCTTAACATTCATCTTCTCTTTTTCTTCTCCCCGTCATGGAAGAAACTTCTGAATAGGGTAGCAGCTCTTTCCCTTTTGAAGAGAAGACTGAAGAACAACGTTACATCGCTAATCTAGAAGAGCAAGTGGGATATCTGCAACGACGCTTGAGGGAAGCTTCCACCAGCAACTACTCCTTGCGCCAACAACTAGCAGTGTCCCAGAAGGACCTGTCTAAGCACATCTTCATACAACAATCTTACCTTTTGCAGCTATGGCACCAACCCAAGCCACACAAAGAAACTTCTTCAGTACCTCCCAACAAAGAACTGTAATACCCTATAAATAAGGGTTTCTTTTTTTATTTTCTTCTTGTGGGGGAATTGTAATATGTGATTTTTCCGAAGTAGTGAACCTTCTGCAATGTAAGCCTTCGCCTATATTCTTCCCCGCTTATCTTCTTCTTCTGACATTTCTCTGGCTATGTCAAATTCTACACTCCTCTTGGATAATACGACAATTAAATAAACATACAACTTCCCCATTCTTTCATTACACAGAAATTGCGAATACACTTCCACTACACGAGAATAAAATGACATACAGCTGAGGGAACACTCAGCTCTTCCGTTTCACGGGGATAAAATAATGTATAAAGTTGAGGAATCAACTCAACTCTTCCATTTCGCCACCACATGGGGATAAAATAATATATAGTTGAGGAATGAACTCAACTCTTCCGTTCTGCCACCTCACGGGGATAAAATAATATATAGTTGAGGAATGAACTCAACTCTTCCGTTCCACCACCACACGGGGATAAAATAATATATAGTTGAGGAATGAACTCAACTCTTCCGTTCCACCACCATACGGGGATATAATCATTATACAGTTGAGGAATGAACTCAACTCTTCCGTTTCACGGGGATAAAATAATATACAGTTGAGAAATAAACTCAACTCTTCCATTCCGCCACCACACGGGGATAAAATAATATGCAGTTGAGGAATGAACTCAACTCTTCCGTTTCACGGGGATAAAATAATATACAGTTGAGAAATAAACTCAACTCTTCCGTTCCGCCACCACACGGGGATAAAATAACATGCAGTTGAGGAATGAACTCAACTCTTCCATTTCACGGGGATAAAATAATACATAGTTGAGAAATGAACTCAACTCTTCCGTTCCACCACTACACGGGGATAAAATAATTATACAGTTGAGGAATAAACTCAACTCTTCCGTTCCGCCACCACACGAGGATAAAATCATTATACAGTTGAAGAATGAACTCAACTCTTCCATTTCGCCACCACACGGGGATAGAATAATATATAGTTGAGGAATGAACTCAACTCTTCCGCTCCGCTATCTCACGGGGATAAAATAATATATAGTTGAGGAATGAACTCAACTCTTCCGTTCCGCCATCTCACGGGGTTAAAATAATATATAGTTGAGGAATGAACTCAACTCTTCCATTCCGCCACCACACGAGGATAAAATAATATATAGTTGAGGAATGAACTCAACCCTTCCGTTCCATCATCACACGGGGATAAAATAATATATAGTTGAGGAATGAACTCAACTCTTCTGTTCCGCCATCACACGGGGATAAAATAAAATAATATATAGTTGAGGAGTGAACTTAACTCTTCAGTTTCGCCACCACACGGGGATAAAATAATAGCGACCCAAGCCTTCTGTATAAAGAGTGCACTGACTTGACCTCTGGTTCTGCCTTTATACCGCTATTATTTCTTCCTCCATCTTAAAGGTGAATACCCTCATACATTCCCTCATATGAAAGCAAGGGTTTTATCAAATAACGGGCCATCAGAGGAATAAATCATCATTTTTCTTCTTCTTAGGGCCCCTTTTTATAAATTAGGAGCCCAATTGCCATTGCAAGCCTATCTCTCCTTTATGTGGACGCCAATTAGCACATGTAACTGAATCTATTACCGTCATTCTTTCATCCTTTTCGTCTCCTTCTTTGTCCGTTCTTCTTTCCTCCGCCATCCTCCGGTGCTCTAATCATTAACTCCAGCGCTTCTCTTCTTTCTTCAGTGGGCAAGATGTATCCCTTCTTCCACCGAGAAATAGCAAGCCGTTATTCACAAATCAAACGGGATGAGGGTCATCCGCCAGCATCAACTTTGCCTTTTCGTCCATTACCATCACACCTATCTCATCTCTCCCTTTTCCTCTACCTTCCCCTAAAAATTGGCAAAACAAGTGATAGATCCCGGGGGCAGGGTGTTGAACCATTTTTGTGTCGAACCAGTTAAGGTGGTCCTGAAGACTCGGCACTTGAGGGTGTCGGTATAGCAGTGGAGCGAGGCCGCTCCAACAAATTGCGATAGGTGTTCTTCCAGATCCATTGAGCCATCGTACTTGTCTACTTGGGGATTCCGAAAGTATGATGGCGGGATTTCTGAAAAGATGTCCATGGTAAAAGGGTTGGGCTCATAAACCTCTGAAGCCCTAGTTGACCATCTTTCGCCCTGTTCTTCTCGTCGATTCTGGGTTAATGGCAGAGTGTTCTGATGTACTCGCCCTCCCAGCCCCTCTCTAGGCAATGCTTCAATGTTAGTGGTTGTACGGGGAGGAGGGGGCACCTCTGGTGGTGGTCTGCGAGAAGAAGGTTCACCAGAATGAGGATGATGATATCCTGTCCTTCTTCTTTCTCTGGCGAAGGCCTCAGCCACGGCGTTGTCCACCATGGCTCTCAGTTGTGATGGTAGAATCGTAATGGGGTTTTCCTCCGCTGTAGAGGCAACTGGATGTTGTATCTCTTCTGGCTGCATCTCTATGTCTCACTCAAGTGTTTCCCATACACGGCGCCAACTGATGCGGTGATGGGGAAGAAGATCTGGGGACATCCTCTCGACGCGATGGAGCATTAAGGAAGTTTAGGGGGTTCTCTCCGACCGCAACAATAAAAATGAAAACATGAAGCAAAGACACGCGAGCCAACCCAGACAACAAACCAAGACATAGGATGTAACGTGGTTCGGAATAAGGATTCCTACTCCATGGAGGTGAGATCTCTCACCGGCTGCTGTGCCAAAGCACTTTCACTATGAATGTCCTCCTTCACGGAAAAGAACTTCCGAAGGCGGAGGAGAAAACCTCTTACAATCAAGTCAAGATACAAGAAACAATACACGAAAGATAAAGATCACCACTCTCCTTCTCTTCTTCTCCGGCGAAGTGGTAGCTCTCCTCTTTCCCCAATGTGGCTTTGTCTCTTGCTGGTTGGAATAATGTGGATCTCCTTTCATTTGTCCTGCTTTTCCCTTTTATTCCCCTCCTCTGATCAGTTGTTGCATCACAAGCTTTCCTCATCATACACGTGACCACCATGTCCACCTGGAGAATCATTCTGTTACAGACACGAGGAGCGAAGGCTCCTCGGAATATTGTGTGGGGACCCCCCTTCTGTTGTGTAACAACCTCTCATCTACATTTTGGGAAATATGCTAGTCTGTCCCTTTCAACCGTTTGGCTTTGGTGAAACTAATCTAGACATATAGCTCACGTGTGGCATAGCCCTTGGGCTCTTCTCAGCAGCCCGAACCGACTCCCCTTCTTTCCGCACCATACTATTTTCGGACTAGCTATGCCGAGTCGATTCTCGTCCGCCTCATCTGCTTCTAGGCCTACTAGGCTGAACCAATTCTCGTTCATCTCCTAGTGAAGCGATCTCCGCCTTCGCGTCGCCATGCCGATTACCTCAACTGGTCCTCCCGTTCTAATTGTCCCAGACGATCGCGCCCTAACCATTCTTCCTTACTTTCTTCGTCGAACCGATTATTTGATTCGAATAGTGTCTTACAGGCGAGCCCTTTTACCCGGTTCATAAAGAAGAGGTAACAGTAGTATCACCTTGGGTAGATATATTTATAATAAATGATTTGATTATACTCTTATTTGCATGTTTGAGATATCCCACTAAATTTTTGGCAAAGTTAATTAGCTTATGTTGCTTTAGTAGGAATATATCTATATCGATAAATTTAAGACAAACAATCTGAATACACTCTTTATTAGTGGTCAAATAGTAGTTAATTAACTAAGGGTAACCCTTGTAACGAACGATTAAAATATATGCATGGAGTAAAGGCTATTAATTTATTGATTAGGTTGATTATAGATCAATCATTGTGTTATTTGGTAAATCGATAGTTTATTTAAAACAATAAATTTAGTTAAGTCTATTAATAAATGATACTTTAGATTAGTTAATTGAGTATTTGATGAATTAATCATCAAATACTAAGTTAATATATGAATTAATCGATAATAATATTGATTAATTATATAATGGTTGGTAAATTTGTTATTAATTGGCTAGATACTTGAACAAATTAGTAACCATTAATTTGTTGGTGCAATCAGCCTCTAGGATTTTGATGTTTGACAATATACCTTTGTCTAGTCAAAGTATTAACCATGGATCGATCCAAAAAGGACCAAAATGTTTGGATGTGAGTTAAATGGGAAGTCCTAGTAGGTTTGTAGAATTTGACTAGGCAAAGGAAAGTCTTAGCGGGATTGAAGACACCAGGTGAAGCATTTGTGGTGCGTCAGAAGGGTTTGGACATCAAAAGGAAGTTATGGTGCTTGAAGACACCAAGTGAGGATTCGTAGTGGGTCAGTGGGGACTGGACATCAGAAAGAAGTCATGGTGGTCAAAGACACCAAGTAAAGGATTCGTGATGGGTCAGTAGGGTCTGGATATCAAAAAGAATCCATGGAGATCAGAGGATCAGATGCTAAGCAAGAAAGTCCAAACAAGGTTTGGCAAAGGTAAGCAAGGTAAGCACCTCGTGTTGAGTGGTTCTTCTGGACAAGAACAATTGGTAAGGTCATGTTCTTGTTACGGGGACAATCTTAGGTGTTGGTCCGAGTAAGGGTTCCGAGGAAATATCATAGTCAATATCGGACAGTCGGAAGACGGTCATTACTACTCTTTGTATGTTGTGCTAACTCGGTGATACAGGTACATCTAGGGCCTGGAAAGAATCTAGGCGACTAGAGCCGAGTTTAGATGACACCCAGATCTAGTCCAAGTTCATCGACGAATTCAAGTGCCTGGAAGTGTTCCAGGTGACTAGGATAGGATAAAGCCCGACTTCAACAAATCGAATCAAGAATTGGTTGGAGGTGCCCGGATGGACTTCTAGGTGTGTGGAAATGGCTATAAAAGAAGTCTCAAATAGAGAGCCCTAATCATCAATCTCCAAGTGCTTGTGTCTTGTGTTCGATGATCATCATCAATGTTACAGTGATAAAACTCCGACTGTGCACTTCATACTTCATCATCTCAATGTCGATATAGTTATTTGTATTTTGTAATGTTTCTTTCTACACTTATATTTAGAGGACGGTAAAGTTGTTACCATTCCTCATCTTTTGTAAAGAAGCGAGTCTCTTACCTCAACGAGAAAGAGACATTTATTGGATTATCCACTAATAGCGATCTCAGATCATTGTGTCTTGGATTAGCAGCCTTATGGCTATGAACCAAGTAAAAAGAATTTGTGTCAATGTGTTTTTACTTTTTTGCTGGGTACTCATACATGTTTTAATGAAAAATGAAGAAAATATCTTTACGCTATTCAACTCTCCCATCGTATTTTCAATCCTACATAATTGGCTAATCTATTTGTGATTATTAAAGTTCTTAAGGAATGAATAATTGATAAATTAATTAGTTGACCGGTTAATTATCTATCAATTTGATATTCGATTAATTAGATATTTAATGGTATAAATTAGCAAGTGGCTAATTGATTAGTGGATGAACAAACAAATTATTAATTAGTCGAATAATTAATTAATTGAAATATTAATCGACACGATAATCAATTTGTAAATAGACAATGCAAATATTAATTGATTTAATAATTGATTAATTGAATATCAATTGGTTTGATAATGGATTTATAGATAGTTAAATAATTGATTTGTTGAAATATTAAACAATGTGTTGATTAATCAATAGGTAAATAATTGAATTAGATTATTACTGAATTTGGTAACTGATTTAAGGGTTAATTATATAATTAATCAATTTGATAATTAGTTGTTAAGTGATTAATCTACTCAACCTTGATGTGAATTAAATTAATAACGAATTTAATCAAGTTAATTATTAAGTAAGTCAATTAACTTAGAAGCTAGTTGAGAGGCTAACTAGATTGATAATAAATTAGAAAGTAGATAATTGAATTATCAATTATCTTATTAATTGACTAATTAAAATATTAATCAGTTCAATAACTGATAACTAAATAGATAATTGAATTATTAGTTGATTTAATAATTGACTAATTGAAATGTTAATCAATTTAATAACTGATTAATAGATATATAATTGAAGTACTAGTGATTTAACAATTGACTAATTAGAATATTAATTAGTTAGATAATTGATTAATATGTAAACAATTTGATTATTAATTCATTTAATAATTGATTTAATTGGACTATTAATTAATTAGATAACTAATTATCTGGTTGATAATAGAGTTAATCAATTTAATAATTGATTATGAAACAAGTGATTAAATTTTTATTCAGTATAACTATTTATTATTCGATTGAATTGAATTACTGATCCTTAATCATTGATAATTAATCTAATTAATTTGATTAATTAACTGAATTAATAATCAATTTGATAACTAATTATTAGATAATCAATTAACTTTGAAGTTAATTGAATTACCAAAAAGGTTGATAACTGATTGAGTAACAAAGTTAAACATAAGATGGACATTTTGATGATAATTGTGTTATCCATTGTAGTTATGCCTTGACCTTGGGTAGGTGATGTGTGTAAATCATATCTATATTTTTTTATATTATTTAGCGTGTAATTATTCGAATGTATGAATCATGAGCATATTTTCATTAGTTCTACACTTAGTCTATCTATTTGATTTGGATGATTGCAATGTATACCTTATATTGTTAGGATGCTAAGTTGGGACAAAAACATAGTTAAAACACCCTTTGAAAGAAGAAATCAAGCATCTGACAGAGCCTAGCTATGCCTTCAAACATGGGTGTGCTTCATATGGTGAATACAACATGCAATGGATCGGAGTATGGACTTCCAGAGCCTGACATGGGCAAATCGTACCAAGAAATTATGCCACCTACAGTGCCCATCGAAACAATCATGCTTGGCCATCCAGTGCTAGTCATGACTAGGTCATGCTAACGAGCATGACAGTGTCACAATACAGTGCCAAACATGGCCAGGTCATGCCAACCGGCATGGTCGTGGCGCTCATCGCCACCTGATATTTCAGATGTTCTATTACAACTTGGCCAATGTTGGGGCTATAAAAATGACTCTAAACCTAAAATCCAAGCCATTGATGGATCTCTCAAGAGGCCCCATCGAGGGATCTCATAAGAGAACCTAAGATAAATGGTTTTCCCTGTGACAAGGATGTTAGTGAAAGCCCTAGAGTCAATCATGTGATGATTGTTGTATGGAATTTATTATATCATATTCTTATTTATAAAGGCATGGTTATTATATTTACTTGTATTGGTGCCAAAATAACTAAGTATAATAACGTCTTTGAGTAGAATGTTCTTATCTATATCAATCGATTGGTTGAATCGATAATGAGATGATATAGAGAACACTACTCTTAATCATTCCTAGTTAAGTATTAACATTTAGGGACAATGTTAAGGTGTAGAGACTAGCATGTAGGTCAACTCGATGAATTGATCTCACAAGTCATGGATATGAGATATCAAGTTGACACATGGGTATACATTAGAGAATATATACTGAATGACCCGCCATGAGAAAGTATCATAGATCGTTATATGAGTATCATATACTTTCTCATGTGACTATTACTATGACTATTATGTTAGTTATAGCCCTAGAACCAAACATGTGATGGTTGAATAGGGAACATTTTGTATCATATTCTATAAAGGCAAAGGATTGGTTATTATATTTACATCTTGCTTGTGCCAGCTAAATTAAATATAATAATGCCCTAGAAAAGTAGGTTCTTATCTACAGCACATCAATTGGCAGAATTGATTATGAGAGGTTGTAGAGAACACTTTCCTAAATGTTCCTAGTCAAGTATTAATATGCAAGGGCAATATTAATACATAAAGACTAGCATGTAGGTCAATTGATGACTTGTTCTCACAAGTCATGGATATATGATATCAAGTTGACACATGGGTATATATTAGAGAATATATACTGAACTGACCCGCCATGAGAAAGTTTCATGGATCGTCATATGAGTGTCATAAACTTTCTCATGTGACTATTGGTATGAATAGTCCTCAAACCTGAAGTCACTACGGTTCCCTACATAAGGAGTTATGTACTTTGGTATCATCAAATGTCACCCGTAACAGGGTGGACCATAAAGGCGATTACTGGGTATATAACAAATTATGCGGAGGGATGTGAGTGATGTAGATGGGATCTATCCCTCCCATATGACGGGAGTGATATCTGTGGGCCCCTTAATTGAGTAGAACTACTAAAACGCATAGCCATGCTCGAATGAGTCAATATGAGATATTGAGCTCATTTGTTTGAGTTAGTTTACTCAGGGATCAAGAAACACATAGATTGATCGAGGATGACACGGTCTATGCCTTATTGGTCAATCTGATATCAAGGATAGAAGGACACGGTCATACATTATAGTAGTCACGGAAAGGTTAGTCGGATCTTGACTTATCTCGTAACTTGGGTAGCAATGATGTATTGCTAGATGCCGCTCATTGCTTGTGTATCTAAAAGAGTTTAGATCCACTGCCAACGTTATGAGAGCTTATAGGGTCACACACAAAGAGCATGATGATTAGAAGAATTAATGCATTCTAGTTTGACTAGAATAATTTGGGAATAAGCTTAAGTACAAAATGGTTTTTGGACTTTAAGCTTAATGAGAATTTTAGCTTATTGATTTAATGAGATTAATTCAATATGCTAAGCTTGATTGATTTAATAAGATTAATTCAATATGTTACCTTATTGATTTAATAAGATTAATTCAATATGATAACATAAGCTTATTGAATTAATAAGATTAATTCAACATCCATGAATGCCACATAAGCATGCCACCTAAGCATGCCACATAAGCATGCCACCTAAGCTTGATGAGTTGGAAGGAGACAAAGGGTTTTGACCCTTGGATTTCCTCCACATGTGGCCGGCCAAAACAAGGAGGATAACTCCTTGTTTAATTATCTTTCAATGCCATTGATTGCATTGAATGTGATAGGAGATGAAAGGTTTTTCAAATCCTATAAAACACCCCATGGGGTCGCCGGCCAAATGAGTTGAGTTAGATCTTAAGGCTTGGTGAGAGCTTGGTGGGAGAGGCTTTTGTTGTGTGGTTTTGTGAGTGTAAGCTAGCAAGAAGAGTAGTCTTCTTCTTCCTTTCTCTTCTTCCCTACCTTCCTCTCCTTTAGAGACTTCTCTAGCAAGAAGTAAAGGAGAGATCTTCTAGTTTTCTTTTGTGAGACAAGAGCTTGCTCGTGTGGATACATATAGAGGCACGGACATTTGAACGTGCTAAAAGATCCAACACATACAAGGAAAAGCGGGATTGCAAAGGGCACGCAACAAAGGTAGAACTCTCCTATAAGATAGGTTTTCTTTTGAGAAATTTATTTTTGTACGAGTTTTTCTTTCGCAAGGATCACTTGGAAGGGATCCTAATTTTTCCGTTGTGCATATGCTATTTTGCTTAAAGAGATCCCAACATATTAGTCCTTGGACCTGAAGTCACCATGGTTCCCTACATAAGGAGTTGCATACTTTGGCTTCGTCAAACGTCACCCGTAAATGGGTGGACTATAAAGGTGATTACTGTGTATATAATAAATTATGCGGAAGGGATATGAGTGATGTAGATGGGATCTATCCCTCCTATATGATGGGAGTGACATCGTTATTCTTGATAGAGTGAGACCACGAAGTGCATGGCCATGCCCAAATGAGTCAATATGAGATATTGAGCTCATTTGATTAGAGTGAGTCTACTTAGAGTTCAAGATATAGATTGTACCGAGGATGACACGGTCTATGCCTCAATTGGTCAATCAAGATGTCAAGGATAGAGGGACATTATCACAAATTGTGAGAGTCACAATTAGTAGTCACAAAGGTGATGTTGGATCTCAACATTCTTGTAACTTGGGTAACAATGATGTGTTCTAGATACCGCTCATTCCTTATGTTCCTAAATCGGTTTAGGAGCATTGCCAACGTTACAAGAACCTATAGAGTCATACACAAAGGGCAATTAGATGGAGATTAGGTTCATATGATGAACCATGAGGATTAGGTTCATGGGATGAACCAAATTGGATTAAGAGTAATCCAAATTAGACTAATTGAGTTAGAATCAATTTGATTCAAGTGTTGAATGAGTCTAATTTAGATTTGATTCATTGAGTCAATTTAAATTAATGAATAGAGATTCATTAAATCAAATTGACTTGAATCAAGTGGTTAGATTTGATCAACCATGGGAGATAATAGGTCAAGTTTGACTTGACTTGAGAGGGAAGATGAATGGTCAATTTTGACTTGACCAATTGCTATGTCATGGTGACTTGGCATGGGGGCCGCCCAATGATGATGTTCCACATCATCATGGACTTATCACGGGGTGCCACCTCATGAGGAAGACCAAGAGCCATTGGCTCTTGGAGTTTTATGCATGCATGTAACCACCCCCCCCCCCTAACACCCCCCCCCTCCCATTTGGAAGTGGTAGGCCACTTTGCATTTGTGTGGGTGAAGTTATTGGAATTAACATCATCTTCTTCCTTGGTTGCTTCCTCTAAAGCACCCTCCCTCATCCTCTTCTTGCCGAGATTCCTCAAGGGTGCTAGCACACTCTAAGGTGTCTTCTCCACCATTTGTCTGTATGGATACTTGTAGAGGAGTGTACACTTGACACTCTTCGAGATCCGGCAAAGCATTTGAATAAACGGGATAAGCGAAGGGTGTTGCTGTTAGTAATATATGAGAGATGTCCTAAGGCAATCGCTTTATGTATGAACCATTTATATGATAAATGAAGATTCACTATTTGAGTATACATGTTTTCATGTATTTGATTGGATCTTAAACTCATTTACTGAATGTCCACGATACGATTCACAGCATGAGAGAATTTATGATTGGATCACAACTAGTGAGTATATCTACATGTGTAATTGTGATGTATCGGAATTATCCCTAGTCGATGAATTGATGGATTTGGACACCATCAATTCTGTCGAGACTAGCACGAGGTATACTCCTTGGTGTATCCAAGCAGCTGATTCTCACTGGCTGGAGACATTGTGATGTCCGGAGTTGATCGTGGATGCTAGTTATGGTAACTAGTTCATTGGAGTGACCAGCCGTAAGACTTCATATGGTTCTCTGCATATATAGATATGTCAATGAAGTTCTTACTGTAGCTTAAGTGCAATGTTCCTTTGACTTGCGGTATTCAAGTCATCTTGATCATGGAGACTTATGCATTGACATCTTAAGCAAGCATCTCTAAGGAGATGTGGACCCGGGATGATTGGGTATAAGTCGAAGTGATCGATGGTGTTTGAATAGCCTATAAAGGATTCACCACTCCTTGCGAGGAGATGTATACCCATGGCCTCTCGTCGGATTGTTACTAAAGTCTTTGGCTAAAGCATTACATGTTTAGAGTAAGGTACTCTTCGATACATGTGGAGTAACTAGAATCCGTAGGATGAGAACATGATACTTGGGCTAGGTGTGATGTAGTCAGCCTAGTGGGGACTGACACTATAGACCATGTCCTGAACCAAGTGGGTATAAGATTAGTGAAGGGAATGGGGCACGATTCATTCGAGCTGCTGAAGGGTTTCACAAATAGTTCTGGATCAACCGTTGATCTTTTCGGTTAATTGGACATCATGATGTACTACTAGGTGCCACTCATGATCGTTCTATAATTAATGGTTATTTATAGACGGCCAACATAAATCGAGAACCTATTTGGTTACACGCACAACGAGCGTAATCCGAAGGATTTAAAACGAGCTTGAGAATGAGATTCTCAGACCGAGAGAAACTAAGTTTGGTTGGACCAAACAAGATGCGAGCATGAAATCGTTTCAGTCGCAATGGAAGCATGGATTGTTAGTAATATATGAGAGATGTCCTAAGGCAATCGCCTTATGTATGAACCATTTATATGATAAATGAAGATTCACTATTTGAGTATACATGTTTAATGTATTTGATTGGATCTTAAACTCATTTACTGAATGTCCACGATACGATTCACAGCATGAGAGAATTTGTGATTGGATCACAACTAGTGAGTATCTCTACATGTGTAATTGTGATGTATCGGAATTATCCCTAGTCGATGAATTGATGGATTTGGACACCA
Organism: Wurfbainia villosa; assembly: GCA_025175895.1. Taxonomy (NCBI): domain Eukaryota; kingdom Viridiplantae; phylum Streptophyta; class Magnoliopsida; order Zingiberales; family Zingiberaceae; genus Wurfbainia; species Wurfbainia villosa. The sequence continues at coordinate 66,781,147 of CM046002.1, forward strand.
TTAATTCTGTCGAGACTAGCACGAGGTATACTCCTTGGTGTATCCAAGCAGCTGATTCTCACTGGCTGGAGACATTGTGATGTCCGGAGTTAATCGTGGATGCTAGTTATGGTAACTAATTCATTGGAGTGACCAGCCGTAAGACTTCATATGGTTCTCTGCATATATAGATATGTCAATGAAGTTCTTACTGTGGCTTAAGTGCGATGTTCCTTTGACTTGCGGTATTCAAGTCATCTTGATCATGGAGACTTATGCTTTGACATCTTAAGCAAACATCTCAGGAGATGTGGACCCGGATGATTGGGTATAAGTCGAAGTGATCGAAGGTGTTTGAATAGCCTATAAAGGATTCACCACTCCTTGCGAGGAGATGTATACCCATGGCCTCTCGTCGGATTGTTACTAAAGTCTTTGGCCAAAGCATTACATGTTTAGAGTAAGGTACTCTTCGATACATGTGGAGTAACTAGAATCCGTAGGACGAGGAAATGATACTTGGGCTAGGTGTGATGTAGTCGGCCTAGTGGGGACTGACACAATAGACCATGTCCTGAACCAAGTGGGTATAAGATGAGTGAAGGGAATGGGGCACGATTCATTCGAGCTACTGAAGGGTTTCAGAAATAGTTCTGGATCAACCGTTGATCTTTTGGGTTAATTGGGGATCATGATGTACTACTAGGTGCCACTCATGATCGTTCTATAATTAATGGTTAATTATAGACGGCCAACATAAACCGAGAACCTATTTGGTCACACGCACAACGAGTGTAATCCAAAGGATTTAAAACGAGCTTGAGAATGGGATTCTCAGACCGAGAGAAACTATGTTTGGTTGGACCAAACATAGAGCGAGCATGAAATTGTTTGATCGCAATGGAAGCGTGGATGGGCCGTGTCTTATGAAGACATAATGGATGGACCAAAATGGTTTGGTTCTAATCCAATGGATGAGAATAAACCAAAGGGTTTGGTTTATTTTAAACGAATGAACCAAAAGTTGGTTCGGTTCGTTTTAACTTAAAATAAACCATCATGGTTTGGTTTATTTTAACTTATCTTAATGGAGCGGGTTAACGGGCTTTATGGATATGATCCATTAACCATTAAGAGAATTAGTTCTCTATAAAATAGGGCTTAAACCCTAACCCTAAAGCTAATGAAGTTTTGGCCGCCCAACCCTAGCCTCCTTTTGTTGTTGCCGCCCAACATGTTGTTGCCGCCAACTTCATGGAGCTGCTGCCACCTCCTTGCCGCCGGCATCCAAGCTTCAGCCGGCGATGCTCCGGCGACCCTCCGGTGATCTCTTGTGGGTTCGGTGATAAGGTGAGCTCCACATCTCCTTTGGCCGGCCTCTATTCCTCCACCAAAAGCTGTCCAGTTTTTCTGGACAGCTTGTTTCTTTGTTGTCGGAGCATCGTTTGGACGACGGTTAGTGCTCCGACAGCGGCTAACTTACCGGGGATTTGATCTCCGGTAATCCTCTGAGGTGGAGGACGAAGGATTCGTCAAACGGTTGACGAACACCTCTCCGGGGAAGCGAGTTTTGAGAACTCGATTTGGATCCGAATTTGGATTCGGATCGTGATCATCTCTCGATCACGTCGTCTTCAACACGAGGCTAGTGACCCGTACGAAGACGAAGCTCGTGACTTAGCGAAGTCATCCCGAGGAGCTCGGCGTGGATACGGATAGAGACGATTCTTACGAGGATCGTTCCGGTTGATGTCGTTCCCGCTACACGTCATACGGAAGGTATAACGTAGTTTAATTTCCTTTTATTGCAAATTTAATTTACGGTTATGTCTACACTTGTTGTAATATACATGCGTGTGTTGTGTGTGTTTTAATAAATATAGATTTATTATTTTTAATTGCTTCCGCTATGTTCATGTTTATGAAACATGATCGAACACACACACGCCGCGGTGCCGGAAACCCAACAGTGGTATCAGAGCCCAGGTTGTGTTTCGACATAATCGTAAAATGGTTTTGCGATAGTCATAATGTATTTCTTGAAATTTTCTAATTTTGGAAATTTAGAAGTATTTATGGAAATTTTTCAATTTTGGAAAGTCTAGAAGTATTTATGGAAATCTTCCACTTTTGGAAAGTTGGAAGTATTTATGGAAATTGATATTTTCCATAAACAAAATATTTGATTAGATTCTGGAAATTTGTTTCCTAATTTAATCATGATTTGATTTGGGAAATCAAATCTTAAAATATTTTATTTCCATAAGTAGTTTTAATGATTTAGGAAATTGGTTTCCTAAATAGATTTTCCTTAATCAAATAATTCCATGAATAAAATATGTGATTAGATTTGGAAATTTGTTTCCTAATTTAATTATGATTTGATTTGGAGAATCAAATCTTAAACATATTTTATTTCCATAAATAGTTATGACATATAAGGAAATTATATACATGACATAATTGTATGCCATGTAATTGCATTAGATGCATAACATTATGCCATGCGTGTCGTGACATGTAGATGTATGTCATGTATGCCATGCCATGTAGATAATAGTTATTTGCATGCAAAGAGGATGAGACATAAAAACCCTAACTCAATATTAAAGCCTACACCTTCCATTAATATGGTTAGAACCGAGTTACATTTCTGTTTGGGTTGTTGGACTCACTCAAGCCCTCTCGAACTGAACATGTTCAAATCATTGGAATAGTTTAACTCTAATATGGTAAGAGTGAGGTCAATCGTTAGTTTGGGTTGTTGGACTCACTCCAAGCTGGCTAATTGGTTGAATGCGCTCTAACCATATTAAAACTATTTCGCGATTAATGGGTCGGCTTTAACTTGGAGCATCGATTTGTTGGACTCACTCCAAGGTCGATGTGAAGAGAGGTGAAGTTGAGTGCTATGCATATGATGCATACTTGTTAATGTGTTAACAACCCAATGTATGTGTAAACATTCAATTAGTTGATAGCACATTGTGATAGTTACATATACATGATATGTAATCGGTATACTTGATACCCACCATCATAGCTAAGAATGGCTTGTTGGACTCACTCCAAGGTTGTTCTTATCTATGATGGATATCAGCTCATTCGGAGATGGACCTACGATCTCCCGAAGTGATTTTAAGGGTTTTTTGAAATTCGAAAAATGAATGGGATTTATAAATGTATATTGATGCATTTTAAAATCATCTTTCTCATATATGCTCGTTTTGTATTTCTAAGTTAATATATTGATCATGATGTGTTTGAATTTGCGTTCCATTTTGGATTCAAATAAATTGACTGGGCCGAACTCCTTGGACTAGCTTAGAAACTTGAGAATTGTTCTCAAGGTGGAAAAGCTTGCGTATGTCCTCGAAGCGCCTCTTCCCGCCCATCCTAGTGGCAATGCAACTCTGGACCAATTGTTGGCCTATCAGAAACATGTGAGTGATTCTGAACAAATGAGTTGCATCATGCTAGCCACGATGGAACCCAAGCTACGAAAGCAGCATGAGCATATGGATGCTCATATCGTAGTCCTTCATCTTTGTGAGTTGGTTGATGAGCAAGTGAGATTCGAAAGGTTCGAAGTCTCAAAGCTCCTCTTCACCTCTGAGATGCTAGGAGGTTCATCTGTGGTACTACTCAATATGCTGAAGACTGTGGAGTCTTCTGAGAAGCATGAGTAGGGGACGGTGCTGTTAGTTGATTCCTCAAAGAAAGGTTCTAAGAGGAAGTCAAAGGAACAGCAGAAGGGAAAGAAGAGAAGGGCTAAGAAGGTAGAACTAGCACAAAAGGAAACTTGTCATCATTATGGCAAGGAGAGACATTTGCGAAGAAAGTGCAAGATTTATCTTGAGTCCATGAAGAAGGATAAGGCATCGGATGCCCCATCTTCTTCAGAAATCTTCTTTATTGATTGTCATTCTATTTCCTCAGACACTTGGGTATTTGATACTGGGTGTGGCTCACATATATGTAATGACATACATGGGCTAAGGAATAGAAGAAGACTCGTCTAAGGGAAAGTCAAATTTACGTGTTGGGAATGGAGCAACGGTTGCTGCACTCGCTATCGGAACGTATTTGTTGGAACCCCCTGTAGGACTTGTCTTAGAACTGGACAATTGCTTTTATGTTCCTTCGTTGATAAAGAACATCATTTCTATTTCGTGTTTAAATAGAAATGGGTACCATTTGACTTTTAGTAACAATTGTTGTTACATAACTTTGAATGGAGTTCTTTATGGGACTGGAACTTTAAGCAATGGTGTTTATACGTTGGACGTATCCAGTGACATTTTCAATATCGAAGCGAGCAACACGCGTGCTCGAAAGAATAATCAAATAGACTCCTATATGTGGCATTGTCGTCTTGGCCATATAAGCAAGAAATGCATGTCCGAATTACACCGATGTGGAATTCTGGAATCGTTTGAATTGGATTCATACGATACATGCGAATCATGCTTAAAAGGCAAGATGACTAAGTTACCTTTTATTGGAAAAGGTGAACGAGTGGGAGAGTTACTAGGTCTAGTACATACTGATGTATGTGGACCTATGTCAACTCAAGCATTAGGAGGCTATAGCTACTTCATTACCTTCACCGATGATCACTCACGGTTTGGGTATGTGTTCTTGATGAAACACAAGTCTGAAGCCTTTGAAAGGTTCAAAGAATTCAGAAATGAAGTAGAGAAACAACATGACAAGAGTATTAAAATACTTCGATCGGATCGAGGTGGTGAATACTTAAGTCAAGAGTTTCTTGATTATCTAAGAGACAAAGGCATATTGTCTCAATGGACTCCGCCCTATACACCACAGCATAATGGTGTATCTGAGAGGCGTAACCGGACCTTGTTGGACATGGTCAGGTCAATGATGAATCATGCAACTCTTCCCAAGTCCTTTTGGGGTTATGCACTTCAGACAGTTGTTTACTTGTTAAACAGAATGCCTACCAAGGTAGTCTCTACTACTCCATATGAGATATGGGCTAGTAAGAAACCTCATGTATCTTACTTGAAGATATGGGGTTGTCCTACTTATGTGAAGTGGACTGTATCAGACAAACTGGATGCTAAGTCTGATAAATGTCTATTTATTGGATACCCTAAGGAAACAAGGGGTTACCAATTTTATCATCCTGTGGAACAAAAGGTGTTTGTTTCAAGGCATGCTGTGTTTCTAGAGAAAGAGTTTCTCTTGCAAGAAAACAGTGGGAGTGTCGTCGAGCTTGAGGAGGCTCGAGAGACTCAAATAGACATTGATGAGATACGGTGAGCACTGTGGTAGACAACTCATAGTGATGAGCAATCGGACCTATTGTAACACCACATCTTCGTAGATCTGGTAGAACACGCAATATTCCTGAGAGATATGGATTTCTCGTAAGTGAATCGAACGACGTGTTACTCATTGATGATGAGGAGCCTACCAGTTATGAAGAAGTGCTGACAAGTTCAGAAATGGATAAGTGGCTTGGTGCCATGAAGTCGGAAATGGATTCCATGTACGAAAACCAAGTTTGGAACTTGGTTGACCCGTCTGAAGGCATAAAGCCTATAGGGTGCAAGTGGGTTTTCAAGAAGAAAACCGACATGGATGGTAATGTGATTACCTATAAGGCTAGATTGGTGGCGAAAGGATATCGTCAAAAACAAGGTGTTGATTATGACGAAACCTATTCGCCTGTAGCTATGCTTAAATCCATTCGGATGCTCCTGGCCATAGCGGCTCATTATGATTATGAGATATGGCAGATGGATGTGAAAATAGCTTTCCTTAATGGAAACCTGCTCGAGGACGTGTATATGATACAGCCTGAGGGTTTCACATTGGTTGACAAAACCAAGGTATGCAAATTGCGACGTTCCATTTATGGATTGAAGCAAGCATCCAGGAGCTGGAATATTCGTTTTGATGAGACAATCAAAAAGTTTGATTTCTCACAAAATCCAGACGTACCTTGTGTGTACAAGAAGGTTAGTGGGAGTGCAGTCGTGTTCCTAGTATTGTATGTCGATGACATATTACTTATAGGAAACGATGTGTCAATCTTACAGTCAGTTAAGGTTTGGTTATCCAAGACATTCTCCATGAAAGACCTGGGAGAAGCAACCTACATCCTTGGGATTAAGATCTATAGAGATAGATCGAAACAGTTGCTTGGTCTTTCGCAGTCTACATATATAGACCGAGTGCTAAAGAGGTTTAGCATGTCGGAATCCAAGAAAGGTTATCTACCCATCAGGCATAGGGAACACCTTTCGAAGTCTATGTGTCTGCGCACAGAAGACGAGAGGATTTGCATGAGTAAGATTCCCTATGCATCCGCAATAGGATCTATCATGTATGCTATGTTATGTACGAGGCCCGATGTATCGTATGCTCTGAGTGTCACGAGCAGATACCTGTCCGATCCAGGAATGGATCATTAGGTGGCTGTTAAGACAATCCTTAAGTACTTGAGAAGAACTAAGGATGTGTTCCTAATATATGTAGAAGGGGACATGGTGATACGTGGGTATACGGATGCGGCTTCGAGACGAGACAAGGATGATTCCAGTCTCGATGCGGATATGTGTTCACCTTGAATGGGGCGCGATGAGTTGGAAAAGTTCCAAACAAGAGATCAGAGCGGATTCTACCGAGGCGAGAATATATTGCGGCAGCGTGAAGAAGGCGGTTTGGATCAAGAAGTTCGTTCATGAACTTGGTGTGATTCCGGCCATTGTTGAAGCAATACCGGTCTACTGCGACAACAATGGAGCAATTGCACAGGCGAAAGAGCCAAGGTCTCATCAACGATCCAAACATGTGCTTCGCCGCTATCATCTTATCAGAGAGATCATCAGTAGGAACAAAATACAAATCGAGAAAATTCCCACTGAAAGGAACTTAGCGGATCCCTTGACTAAGGCATTACCTCAAAATAAGTTTGAGGGTCATGTTCGAGCTTATGGTATTGGATACCGTAGCGATTGGCATTAGGCCAAGTGGGAGTCTGTTAGTAATATATGAGAGATGTCCTAAGGCAATCGCCTTATGTATGAACCATTTATATGATAAATGAAGATTCACTATTTGAGTATACATGTTTAATGTATTTGATTGGATCTTAAACTCATTTATGAATGTCCACGATACGATTCACAGCATGAGAGAATTTGTGATTGGATCACAACTAGTGAGTATCTCTACATGTGTAATTGTGATGTATCGGAATTATCCCTAGTCGATGAATTGATGGATTTGGACACCATCAATTGCCGAGACTAGCACGAGGTATACTCCTTGGTGTATCCAAGCGGTGATTCTCACCGGGAGACATTGTGATGTCCGGAGTTAATCGTGGATGCTAGTTATGGTAACTAGTTCATTGGAGTGACGGTAGTAAGACTTCATGGTTCTCTGCATATATAGATATGTCAATGAAGTTCTTCTGTGGCTTAAGTGCGATGTTCCTTTGACTTGCGGTATTCAAGTCATCTTGATCATGGAGACTTATGCTTTGACATCTTAAGCAAACATCTCAGGAGATGTGGACCGGATGATTGGGTATAAGTCAAGTGATCGAAGGTGTTTGAATAGCCTATAAAGGATTCACCACTCCTTGCGAGGAGATGTATACCCATGGCCTCTCATCGGATTGTTACTAAAGTCCTTGGCCAAAGCATTACATGTTTAGAGTAAGGTACTCTTCGATACATGTGGAGTAACTAGAACTGTAGGGACGAGAAATGATACTTGGGCTAGGTGTGAGAGTCGACCTAGTGGGAGACAATAGACCATGTCCTGAACCAAGTGGGTATAAGATGAGTGAAGGGAATGGGGCACGATTCATTCGAGCTACTGAAGGGTTTCAGAAATAGTTCTGGATCAACAGTTGATCTTTTCGGTTAATTGGGGATCATGATGTACTACTAGGTGCCACTCATGATCGTTCTATAATTAATGGTTAATTATAGACGACCAACATAAACCGAGAACCTATTTGGTCACACGCACAACGAGCGTAATTCAAAGGATTTAAAACGAGCTTGAGAATGGGATTCTCAGACCGAGAGAAACTATGTTTGGTTGGACCAAACATAAAGCGAGCATGAAATTGTTTCAGTCGCAATGGAAGCGTGGATGGGCCGTGTCTTATGAAGACATAATGGATGGACAAAAATGGTTTGGTTCTAATCCAATGGATGAGAATAAACCAAAGGGTTTGGTTTATTTTAAACGAATGAACCAAAAGTTGGTTCGATTCGTTTTAACTTAAAATAAACCATCATGGTTTGGTTTATTTTAACTTATCTTAATGGAGCGGGTTAACGGGCTTTATGGATATGATCCATTAACCATTAAGAGAATTAGTTCTCTATAAAATAGGGCTTAAACCCTAACCCTAAAGCTAATGAAGTTTTGGCCGCCCAACCCTAGCCTCCTTTTGTTGTTGCCGCCCAACATGTTGTTGCCGCCAACTTCATGGAGCTGCGGCCACCTCCTTGCCGCCGGCATCCAAGCTTCAGCCGGCGATGCTCCGGCGACCCTCCGGTGATCTCTTGTGGGTTCGGTGATAAGGTGAGCTCCACATCTCCTTTGGCCGGCCTCTATTCCTCCACCAAAAGCTGTCCAGTTTTTCTGGACAGCTTGTTTCTTTGTTGTCGGAGCGTCGTTTGGACGACGGTTAGTGCTCCAACAGCGGCTAACTTACCGGGGATTTGATCTCCGGTAATCCTCTGAGGTGGAGGACGAAGGATTCGTCAAACGGTTGACGAACACCTCTCCGGAGAAGCGAGTTTTGAGAACTCGATTTGGATCCGAATTTGGATTCGGATCGTGATCATCTCTCGATCACGTCGTCTTCAACACGAGGCTAGTGACCCGTACGAAGACGAAGCTCGTGACTTAGCGAAGTCATCCCGAGGAGCTCGGCGTGGATACAGATAGAGACGATTCTTACGAGGATCGTTCCGGTTGATGCCGTTCCCGCTACACGTCATACGGAAGGTATAACGTAGTTTAATTTCCTTTTATTGCAAATTTAATTTACGGTTATGTCTACACTTGTTGTAATATACATGCGTGTGTTGTGTGTGTTTTAATAAATATAGATTTATTATTTTTAATTTCTTCCGCTGTGTTCATGTTTATGAAACATGATCGAACACACACACGCCGCGGTGCCGGAAACCCAACATGGATGAGCCGTGTCTTATGAAGACATAATGGATGAACCAAAATGGTTTGGTTCTAATCCAATGGAGGAGAATAAACCAAAGGGTTTGGTTTATTTTAAACGAATGAACCAAAGTTGGTTCGGTTCGTTTTAACTTAAAATAAACCATCATGGTTTGGTTTATTTTAACTTATATTAATGGAGCGGGTTAGCGGGCCTTATCGTAATGATCCAATAACCATTAAGAGAATTAGTTCTCTATAAAAGAGGGCTTAAGGGTTTGTTAAGCCCTAATCCAAAAACCCTAACCTAAGAGTTGCCGCCCACCTCCCCTTGGTGATTTTCGGCGCCAACACCTCCATTGCCGCCGCCCAGCCCCTTGTGCCGCCGTCCAAATTGTTGCCGGCGTCCAAGCTTCGGCTGGTGATCCTCCGGCAACTCTCCGGTGATCTCCTTTGGGTTTGGCATTAAGGTGAGCTTCATCCTACCTTTTTGGCCGGCTCTAATTCCTCCACCAAAGCTGTCCAGTTTTCTGGACAGCTTGTTTCCCTCTCGTCGGAGTGTCATTGGGACGACGTTTAGAGCTCTGACAGCGGTAGCCTTGCCGGGATTTGATCTCCGGTAATCCTCTGAGGTGGAGGATGAAGGATTCATCAAACGGTTGACGAATACCTCTCCGGAGAAGCGAGTCTTGAGGACTTGTTTTTGGATCCGAATTATGATTCGGATTGTGATCATCTCTCGATCACATCGTCTTCAACACGAGACTAGTAACCTGTACGAAGATGAGGCTCGTGACTTAGCGAAGTCATCCCGAGGATACTCTGTGTGGATACGGATAGAGACGATTCTAGCGAGGATCGTTCCGGTTGATGTCGTTCCCGCTACACGTGATACGAAAGGTATACGTAGTTAAATTTCCTTTTATTACAAAATTTAAATTTATGGTTATGTCTACACATGTTGTACTATGCATGCGTGTGATGTGTGTGTTGTAATAAATGTAGATTTATTATTTTTATTTCTTCCGCTGTGTACATGTTTGCGAAACATGTTCGAACACACACTCGCCGCGGTGCCGGAAACCCAACAGTTGCTACGAGGGTAATGCTCTCATCATGTAGGTCTAAGGTAGATCTAGGTTTCCATAACACTTACATGAATTTATTTTTATATAACTTTGCATGGATCTGTGGCCGGGATTCCGAGGTTTTCGCAACGCAAAAAGCGGTTGTTGTGGCTCGGAAAGTCGGTATCAGAGTCACGTGCGAAGCATGTATGTGTTTTAAATTTGTAGTTTTTGTATTAGATATAAAAATTACATATTTTTATGTTTCTGTAAATTTCAAATTTTAATAGATTTTTTGGGTATTTTTCTCGAAGAGTTGAAGCAACAACTGTTGGGACACTTGAAGGCTTCAACCACCGAGAAAAACTCTCCTGAACGGCGAAATCTCACTTTAGGTTTTTGGGACAGTGACTTAAGTCACTGTAAGATCTTGATGGGACACTCGCAATCTCGAGATCGTGCCCGGAAACTGCTTAGCGGGACCGTTACAGAGATGTGACTCATAAAATTGAAAAAAAATAGAAAAAATTATAGAAATTTTCTGTAAAATACATAATTTAGAATTATATATAATTCTATGATGGTCATGGTCCAAGAACCCCAATATGATTGGATGATAAATGTGTTGTAATTCATAATACGGTCTGCGTGTCATTTTTGTTTTTTTTTATGAAAGGTAAATATATATCATCAAAGATTGCACGTACATACAAAATCCTGAGATGCATTCTCATGTCATGTCTGACGATGTGTCAGATCTGAGATGCATGCAGGTGGTGTACATGTGCTCTCATGGGTATCTCAACTCTCATGTATACTACATCTCTCATGCCTACATAGCCCCATACATGTGTCCTTATTCCGCCCTTTCTCTTGCACAGTGCAAGTGTATCTCCTGTGTTTCCTTCTCTCATCCATACTATCTCTTTGCGTCCACCGCTTCATGTGTTCCTTCTCGCATTGTTTATCCATGTCCATCTTCGCCGCGATGTTTGTGCACTCAATCATCAAATATTTGTCACTTTTGGTAAGTGACCAACCATCAACGGATTTGCCTTATCTTTACCGTAGCCGTTTGCTACGGACTAGATAGGCCATTCAGGTGGGCCTATTCACCTCTACTAGGCTTATTGGCCAAGCCTCAGCCATAAACGGATTTAGAGTGTCTTTACCATAGCTGTTTGCTACGGACTAGATAGGCTATTATAGGTTGGCCTATTCACCATTTTTTTTTTGTTTTTTTTTATCAAATCTGTCCTGAAGTTACACCCGCTTCATCTTGATAAAATTGGCCTGGCGTCTTGAATCCTTAGAGATGACACTAGTCTGGTCTGCATTTGGGAAGGTTGATCTGGTCCAACCACCCTGAAGCTGAAAGTCCCCTGCTCTTTGCGTGGGTCCGCCCTGTTGACCCTGGGCTTGAGGGAAAGGGCAGTTCAAAACCGCCCTGGCCAAAACCACCCTGGTCTTCCTGCTCCTTACGTAAACCCGCCCTGGCAACCCCCTCAAAAACTACCCTGGAGTTGAGTAGACCACCCTGGGGTTGAAACAAACTGCTCTGGTGCCATACCACTCTGATTGCTCTAGATTTAGGGAAGGCACGCTCGAAATTTGCCCTGACGCCACCTTTGAAAACTGCCCTGGGATGTTACTTTATGCGCAAAACCTCCCTGGGCCAATATCGCCCTGAGAGGTTTGTCTTTGCACAAAACTGGGGCAATACCTCGATTGCTCGAGTTTGACTGCGCCACAGAGTTGAGAAAAGCGCCTGGCGCAAACTACTGGGACAATACCACCATGGGACAATACATGCTCGGAGGTGACTTTCTGTGCAAAACCGCCTCGGGCAATACACACAGGACAAAACATACTGGGACAATACACATACTGGAGGTAACTTCTCTGCGCAAAACCACCTTGAATAATACCGCTCTGATTGCTCTGATTGCTCTGAAGTTGGGCAGACCGCCCTGGCGCCGGCTCGAAGACCCCCTGGCTTTGAGAAGAACTGCCCTGGCTTTGACAAAATCGCCCTGGGATAATACCGCCCTGGGAGGTAACTTCTCTACGCAAAACCACCCTGAATAATACCGCTCTGCCAATACCACTCTGATTGCTCTGAAGTTGGTCAGACCGCCCTGGCTTGAGGAAACCGCCCTGGCGCCCGCTTGATGACCCCCCTAGCTTTGAGAAAACCGCCCTGTTTTTTTTTTGAAACACATTGCCCTGGAGTTGAGCAAACCGTCCTGAAATTGAGATAGGAAAGAAAGAAAAGAAAGAAGAGGAAGCGCCCTGGCCTTGGCTTGGGGTTGATGGAAGGGATTGTAGTATAGGAGACGGTTTGCCCTGGAACTGGAGTAGAGAATAGGATAGGAAACAGATGTCCTGGGATTGGAATAAATAGAGGAACTGCTCTGGGATTAAGTAGAAGCTTTGTGGAGTGGGGTGTTTTGGAGTTAGGAAGTAACCCAAATGTAAGGAGAGGCAATGCGGATGATGTGCCTTGGACAGGAACTTCAAGATTTCTTGAGTAGGGGGTGAGAGATTATGAGGCGGGTGGGGTGGAGGCAGGTGAATTATTACCTTGGTTTCATGTGATCTCTACTGGCAGTGATATGTTGTTGTCCTCCATCGTCCTATACACATGGATCTGCACCTTGCGAAAGATTAGGTCTCCATCAAACTTCGCATCTTCAAATCTGCTTGAGTTTCTCTGCCTCCAGACTATGTGGATTAGTGTTGACATTGCTAGGTGTCGGGCTCGATTCATAGGCGTATCTCTCTTGTACCGCGATCTGAAAATTCTGAACATGTATCGGTAAGTTACCATCGCTCCTATCATCCTTAGCCATCCTCTAATCCTGCTCCATAGAAGTCGTATTTGTTCACATTTGAAGAAAATATGTTCCATGGTTTCCTCCTCCTGTTTACAGAAAATGCATTGTTTGTCCTCCATATATTCTTTTCCTGCTCTGACCGGTAATTTGCCATTGCCCAGCATCCACAGTGTGAATCTGTGACTAGGTTGTATATCTTTCTGCCAAACTGTTATTGTCCAAGGCTTTTTGTCTCCACTTTGCCTGAAGTAGTCATATGCCTTCTTAACCCCGCCTTTGCCCTGCCCAAACCATGCTGTCAGACACTGGCTTGCTGCCACTGCAGTATTTGTGGTGCTTAGGATGGTGCTTTTGATCCATATTAATTTCTTCATGAGCGGTGAGTATATCTGTTTACTTTGCCATCCCCAGATGTCTCCTCCCTGTATTTACGCATGATGAACCCACCGTATCCACAGCGTGTCTTGCTTCTCTTGTATCCGCCATAGGACCTTGGCTAGTAATGCCATATTCCATGCCTTCAGGTCTCTTAGTCCTAATCCTCCTTCATCCTTGGGTTTGCACATTATCTTCCAGGCTACCGGAGGATTCTTCGTATTCCACATAAGTGATCGGCAGATACCATATATCTTTTCTATTACTCCTATTGGGATTGGCAGGATTGACATCTAATAGCATTCTATTCCTTGTAAAACTGAGGCTATTAGCTGGCTTTTCCCTGCATATGACAATGTGTCTTTTGGCCATGAGTTGACTTTCTTCATGAGGCTGTCCAGTAATGTGCAATAATCAGTGACTTTCAGTTTCTTGGAGGTAATTGGTATCCCTAAGTACCTAAATGGCATCTCCCCTACTTTGAACCCAGTGATATGAATCAAACTTACACGGGTGCTCGGATCCACTCCTGCCATATAGATGCTTGATTTAGCCATATTAGCACTCAGGCCTGCCATGCTGGCAAATTGTGTTAGACAGTCTTTCAAAACAGCCACCGATGACATATCCCCATGGCTAAGGAGCAAGAGATCATCAGCGTACATTAGGTGAGATATTTTGAGTTCCTTACACTTGGGGTGAAACTGAAAATCTGATCTACTGGTGTACTTGGCTAGCATTCATGAAAAGTATTCCATGCATATGTTGGAATGTATACTGAAAAGCCTAGTTCTTTTTGTATGAACATTTTATTTTGAAATAAGAATCACATGATCATTGTTTGCATTTTATATATTCATTATATATGTGTGCATATTGTCTAATATTTTACATTGTAGATAACATGGTGCTTGGTGTGGCACAGAAGATCATGTTATCAGTCCCTTGTAAAATATAAGCAGAGGCTCACAACCAAGATGGTTTTGGACAAACCATTAGCATGGTTGTAGTGTAGCTTGGTATTGTTTTGTCTTGAACATAAAGTTACACTAGTACACTTAGGTGTATTGAGTAGGACCGACATAGAGGTGATTCAATTTAGTACTGACTACATAATTGAATCGGACCTCGGATATTATGTTGTACATGCTCTTAATCCCGATATAATAACGGGCACATGTACTTAGTATTTATTTCTTTGATTTACCAGTGGGTGAGATTTAGATGGATTAAATCAATATGCCCGGTAAGTTGGGAAATAATATTATTTACATGGTGTGCCGTTGATTATAGAAGGAAACCGTGTCCTATATATTAGGTTGATGATGTCCCCTTGAGGAGCTCATAAGGTTCATCATGTAAACCCAGCTGGTTGACTTAGTCAACATGATGATAAGGTTGAGTGGTACTACTCGAGGAATTAGATGTTAATTAATTGATGGTCAGTAAATAAATTAATTGACGGACATTCGATATCTTAAACACGGGGAGATTAATGTACAAATAATATATGGAGCCCATATTGATTTATGGGGGTTGGTGAGGTAGTTCAATGATGATCCTCTAGTGGAATGGAACATCATTGATGGATCAAGTTTGTGTGGTTCCGATCCATCGGGTGGTCAAGACCAAACTCCTCCTTATGGTCCCTATCGTAGCCTAATATAATCCTTGTGAAGTCTAGATCCAAGAATGTAAAACAAAACCTAGAACCAACGGTTGGGATTAAATCCCTAGATCCAATGGTTGGATGAAACCCTAGAACCAACGGTTGGGATTAAATCCCTTGATCCGATGGTTAGGATGAAATCCTAGAATCGGCGGTTGGGATTAAATCCCTAGATCCGACGGTTGGGATAAAACCCTAGATCCGACGGTTGGGATGGAACCTTAGATTCGACGGTTGGGATGAAATCCTAGATTCGACGGTTGGGATTAAACCCTAGATCCGACGGTTGGGATAAAACCCTAGATCCGACGGTGGAGATTAAATCCCTAGATCCGACGGTGGAGATTAAAGGAGGCTTAAGCCTAATTCTATAAATAAGGGGCTTAGGCTTGGGCGGCAAGAACAAGTTTTAAGAATTGGAGTTAGGGTTTTGGGCGGCTAGGGTTTTTGGGCGGCTAGGGTTTGGAGCAAAGTGGGCGGCAACCTCTTCCATCTTGTTGATTGCCGGCGCCCACTTCCATTGATAATTCCTTGGCCGGCGCCCATCCTAGAAGCTTCCCCCTTCTTCCTTGGCCGGCTGTTCTCCTCCCATTGGTGGCCGGTTCTCTTCCTCCTCCCTATTTTCCAAAGTGGCCGGCGGCAACACTTCTTGAAGTTGGCCGGCGCATCATCCATTGCTCCTTGGCCGGCGGTTGCACCAAATTCCCTAATTTGGTGGCCGGTTCTAGATAGGAAAGGTATTTGTGAGTTCTTCTCTTTGTTCACAGCGGACAAGGTAGAGAAGAAAGCGATCTAGAAGGCTTCTACTCGTGGAGGAACCGTCACACCATTAGATCCACGAGAAGAAGGATAGGACATACGGTAGAAGATCATGAGGTATAAAGTTATTTTAACTTTATGTACTGATCTGAGCATGTTCTTATTTGTTTTGATTATGCATGTGTGTGTATGAATATATATTGTATAATCATGTACCCCGAAGACAAACACAAAAACCGACGATCCATCCGTCGTCTCTTCCGCGGCTAACCAACTAGAAGAGTTGTGTTGCTTGAACAACTAGTTTGTTCAAGTGACCACTCAAGTTGTTAGCACGACGACGAATAGGTTGTGCTAAGGAAGCTCATCCCTCCGGATTAATTCTTTCATTAGTGAAAATTTTAATCCGGGGACATGGGAGCCAATGAGCCTCCGATGCGGCCACCTAAAATTGGTATCAGAGCCATCAGTTTCCGGTTTTGTGTGTTTAGGATTCGGTTAATTTTTTATGCATTTTTCATATATTATATGTGCCGGATAATAGTAGGATATGCGTAGTTTAACTTTTTGGTTGCAGGCATAAGATCCGACTATTATGGCCATGTGTGTGTATGTGAATGGATGTGTGTAAAAATTTATTATTTGAATCCTCGGGGTTGACGAGGCTAGATTAGTATTTAATTTTTGTAATTAAATACGACATTGTTTAGCCGATCATTTTAGTTTACTTTCGATCTAGACTATTTGTACACTCCTTCGTGGAGTATAGGATCGATGGATGTAAATAAAATGATTTATCTCGGCTCGGAACTCTTTGGTGACTTGCGCATGGGAAAAGATGGAGCGGACGAGGTGGCGACACGACGGGATGCATATTGGAGGACAATGCCATAATAGTTGGAAAAATTCTGTTTTTTCCATATTTATTGCTTATTTGTTTTATATGCATGTTGTGTATGATTTAAAATTCCTCAATTTTAATTTACTAAGTGGGAGAGGGACATTTTATTTAATTCCCGCGGCCTCCATTACAATTTGACATGTGATGCAACAAACTTGTGTGTCGGCTCTGAGTGCCTTCCTCCCTGAGGACGGGTTTATTTGCGGATCACTAGGTCAAATAATGGTTATAAGAAATTATCTAGGAGCATGTGTACTTCCACAGAGATAAGGCACATAATCCAAAATAATTCCCTTAGTATCGTGTAATGGTGCACACTTAGATACAAATAAAAGTATCCTCCCCATAGGAGTCACTGCTTTTATTTGTAGGGCCAAAGAGGAACCAACTATTAATTTTATTTGTCAGAAAGTAAGGTTGACAAGATAATAAAATTAATGGGTAAAACCTCCTCTTACAAATGTAGAATTCGTATACGTCCACACAGAGTGGCATGAGACATTCTCGGTGATTTGAGGTGTTGGTTGATTTCGGGATTTTATTGTTTTGAGGAATCAATAATTTTTGAAATCTAATATTTTGATCATTGTGATTTTTAGGATTTTCAAATGACTTTCAACCCAATTGTTGTGATTTTAAAAGAAAACAAACTTACTGGTCCAAACTACATTGATTGGAAAAGAAACCTGGATATTGTCCTAACTGCGGAGGAGTACAAATTTATACTCTTCGAGGTCTGTCCTCCTAAGCCCTCCGATGACTCTAATGAAAAGGAGAAAGAGCATTATAAGAAATGGGTTAAGGCAGATGAGATGGTGCGGTGTTACATTTTGGCATCTATGTCAAATGTGCTGCAACATCAGCATCAGGCCATAGCCACTGCTTATGACATGATGTTCAATCTCAAGGAACTTTTCGGACATCAGAGTAGGGCGGCTAGGCAGGAGGCTATGAGAAACTTGATGACGACCTCCATGATCGAGGGAACACCCGTTAGGGATCATGTTCTCAAGATGATGGCTCATCTTAATGAGATGGAAGTCCTAGGAGCTGAGATCGATGGGGAAACCCAGGTCGATATCATTCTCCAGTCTCTGCCTAGGAGTTTTGAGCAGTTCCGCCTCAACTACAACATGAACAAAAGGTTGTATTCGTTGGCGGAGCTTCTGATAGAACTCCAGGCGGCAGAGGGGCTTTTTCGTCAGAGTGCTCAAGCCATGGTCGCTCAGAAGGTTTCTTCCTCTAAACCGAAAGGTAAGAAGAAGAAGAAGCAAGGTGGAGCGAAGAAGGTGGCAACGGGACCTCAGGCAGGAGTGAAGAAGCCGAAAGGCAAGTGCTTCACTTGCAAGCAGACTGGACATTGGAAGGCGGACTGTCCTCGCCGAAAGAACAAAGGTATATCTTCTTGTTTAGTTGTTGAAACATGTTTAGCGGTGTTATCTACCAGTGCCTGGTGTGTAGATACAGGAGCCACTGATCATGTCTGCAATACTTTGCAGGGGTTCCAAGAAACCTGACGACTAGCTGAGGGAGAGATTACCGTCTTCATGGGCAATGCTTCAAAGGTGGAGGCTATTGTAGTGGGAGACGTTTATTTATCTTTTGATAGGAATAACGTT
The DNA here is from genome assembly GCA_025175895.1 of Wurfbainia villosa. Taxonomy (NCBI): domain Eukaryota; kingdom Viridiplantae; phylum Streptophyta; class Magnoliopsida; order Zingiberales; family Zingiberaceae; genus Wurfbainia; species Wurfbainia villosa. The sequence goes on from CM046002.1 coordinate 66,799,533, forward strand.
TTGGTTTTAAGAAATTATCTTTATGTACCTACTTTTAGAAAGAATTTAATTTCAGTTTCTAAATTTTTTATGGATGGATATTCTGTTTCTTTTAATGATAAAGTGGTTATAAAGAGGAATAGGGAGATTATCTATTCTGGTACATTGGTTGGCAATTTATATACTCTTGAACCAAAAACTCCCACGATGCATATAGAAATCAATAACTCATCTTCTAAGTCAAATAAGAGAAAAGGACCTTCGCAAATGAACCAAACATATCTTTGGCATCTAAGGCTTTGTCATATTAACCTAAGCAGAATTCAAAGGTTGATAGCTGATGAACCTTTGGGTTCATTAGTGGTGGAGGATCTCCCAACCTGCGAATCTTGCTTGGAAGGTAAAATGACCAAGAGGCCTTTCAAGGCCAAGGGGTATAGAGCCAAAGATGTGTTGGAAATGATTCATTCTGATTTGTGCAGTCCTATGTCTATCCAGGCAAGAGGTGGATTTGAATACTTCGTCTCATTTATAGACGATTATTCAAGGTATGGATACAATTACTTGATGCGCCGCAAGTCTGAATGCTTTGACAAGTTCAAAGAATTCAAGGCTGATGTGGAGAACCGTCAAGGTAAAAGTTTCAAGACATTACGATCTGATCGTGGTGGCGAGTACCTCATGGGAGAGTTTAGGAGTTACTTATCAGAGGCTGGGATTCAATCCCAATTGTCCGCACCTGGCACACCCCAGCAGAATGGTGTGGCGGAGCGAAGGAATAGGTCTCTTATGGAGATGGTCAGATCGATGATGAGTTATTCTGAGTTACCTGTTTCGTTCTGGGGGTATGCACTGGATACGGCAATGTACACTCTAAACTTGGTTCCATCTAAATCAGTACCTTCTACCCCTATAGAATTGTGGACTGGGCGAAAGCCTAGTCTGAGACATATTCGGATATGGGGGAGTCCAGCACATGTGCTGAAGGCTGATGCTGGTAAGTTGGAACCTCATACAGAAGTGTGCATGTTTGTTGGCTACCCTAAGGGAACGAAAGTTGGTTTGTTTTATAATCCTAGAGATCAGAGGGTGATCGTTAGCACGAACGCTAGATTTCTAGAGGAGGATTATGTAATGAACCACAAGCCCAAGAGTAGGATTGTTCTTGAGGAGTTGACAGGGGAAGTCCCGACTTCAGTACCACCGGTACAAGAGGAGACACCACAAGTCACTGCACCGCGTGTCACAGAGCATACACAGGAGGCACCTCGTCATAGTGGGAGGGTTGTTAGACAACCCGAGAGATTCATGTTTTTGGGAGAGTCTTCGGACTTAGTCCCTGGTGAACATGAACCTGATCCCTGGACATATGACGAGGCAATCCTGTTAGAATGTATACTGATAGCTTAGCTCTTTTTGTATGAACATTTTATTTTGAAATAAGAATCACATGATCATTGTTTGCATTTTATATATTCATTATATATGTGTGCATATTGTCTAATATTTTACATTGTAGATAACATGGTGCTTGGTGTGGCACAGAAGATCATGTTATCAGTCCCTTGTAGAATATAAGTAAAGGCTCACAACCAAGATGGTTTTGGACAAACCATTGGCATGGTTGTAGTGTAGCTTGGTATTGTTTTATCTTGAACATAGAGTTACACTAGTACACTTAGGTGTATTGAGCAGGACCGACATAGAGGTGATTCAATTTAGTGCTGACTACATAATTGAATCGGACCTCGGATATTATGTTGTACATGCTCTTAATCTCGATATAATAACGGGCACATGTACTTAGTATTTATTTCTTTGATTTACTAGTGGGTGAGATTTAGATGGATTAAATCAATATGCCCGGTAAGTTGGGAAATAATATTATTTACATGGTGTGCCGTTGATTACAAGAGGAAACCATGTCCTATATATTAGGTTGATGATGTCCCCTTGAGGAGCTCATAAGGTTCATCATGTAAACCCAGCTGTTGGTTGACTTAGTCAACATGATGATAAGGTTGAGTGGTACTACTCGAGGAGTTAGAGGTTAATTAATTGATGGTCAGTAAATCAATTAATTGACGGACATTCGATATCTTAAACACGGGGAGATAAATGTACAAATAATATATGGAGCCCATATTAATTTATGGGGGTTGGTGAGGTAGTTCAATGATGATCCTCTAGTGGAATGGAACATCATTGATGGATCAAGTTTGTGTGGTTCCGATCCATCGGGTGGCCAAGACCCAACTCCTCCTTATGGTCCCTATCGTAGCCTAATATAATCCTTGTGAAGTCTAGATCCAAGAATGTAAAACAAAACCTAGAACCAACGGGTGGATTGAATCCATAGATCCGATGGTTGGGATGAAACCCTAGAACCAACGGTTGGATTAAATCCATAGATCCGTGAGTTAGGATGAAATCCTAGATCCTACGGTTGGGATGAAATCCTAGATCCGACGGTGGAGATTAAATCCCTAGATCCGACGGTGGAGATTAAATCCCTAGATCCGACGGTGGAGATTAAATCCCTAGATCCGACGGTGGAGATTAAATCCCTAGATCCGACGGTGGAGATTAGTGGAGGCTTAAGCCTAAATTCTAGAATTAGGGTTTGGCTCATCAATAGGTTGGGCGGCAACAAATCTTAAAGGGGTTAGGGGTTGGCCGGCAAGAATATAGGAGTTAGTTCCTATAATTTTGGCTAACCAACTTTCTCCTAAATTCTATAAATAAGGGCTTAGGGTTGGGCGGCAAGAGATAGATTTTCGAATAGGGATTAGGGTTTGGAAAGAGTTGGGTGGCTAGGGTTTGGAGCTAGGTTGGGTGGCAACCATCTTCATCCAACATTGTTGCCGGCGCCCAATTCATTCAAGCTTTCCTTGGCCGGCACCCTTCATCTTAGCCACTCTCTTCTTCCTTTGCCAGTGTTCTCCTCTCATTGGTGGGCAAGATCATCTTCCTCCAATTCCCAAAGGTGGCCGGCGGCTCCTCTTGTTTTGGTGGCCGGCACATCTTCATCCATTCCTTGGCCGGCGGTTGCATCAAACTTCCTAGCTTGGTGGCCGGTTCTAGATAGGAAAGGTATTTGTGGTTTTTCTCTTTGTTCGCAGCGGACAAGGTAGAGGAGAACTGGATCTAGAAGGCTTCTACTCGTGGAGGATCTTCGTCCACACGTCGTCCACGAGAAGGATAGGACATACGGTAGAAGATCGTAAGGTATAAAGTTATTTTAACTTTATGTACAGATCTGAGCATGTTCTTATTTGTTTTGATTATGCATGTGTGTGTGTGCAAATATATTGTATAATCATGGACCCCGAAGACAAACACAAAAACCGGCGATCCGTCCGTCGTCTCTTCCGCGGCTAATCAACTAGAAGAGTAGATTTGCTTGAACAACTAGTTTGTTCGAGCGACCACTCAAGTTGTTAGCACGACGACGAAATGGTGTTGCTAAGGAAGCTCATCCCATCCGGATTAATCCTTTCATTAGTGAAAATTTTAATCCGGGGACATGGGAGCCAATGAGCCTCCGAAGCGACCACTCCCATCAAACTGGTATCAGAGCCACGGTTTCCGGTTTTGTGTGTTTTGGATTCGGTTAATTTTTATGCATTTTTCATATATTATATGTGCCGGATAATAGTAGGATATGCATAGTTTAACTCTTTGGTTGCAGGCATAAGATCCGACTATTATGGCCATGTGTGTGTATGTGAATGGATGTGTGTAAAAATTTATTATTTGAATCCTCGGGGTTGACGAGGCTAGATTAGTATTTAATTTTTGTAATTAAATACGACATTGTTTAGCCGCTCATTTTAGTTTACTTTCGATCTAGATTATTTGTACACTCCTTCGTGGAGTATAGGATCGATGGATGTAAATTAATATGATTTATCTCGGCTCGGAACTCTTTGGTGACTTGCGCACGGGAAAAGATGGAGCGGACGAGGTGGCGACACGACGGGATGCGTATTGGAGAACAATGCCATAATAGTTGGAAAAATTCTCATTTTTCCATATTTATTGCTTATTTGTTTTATATGCATGTTGTGTTTGTTTTAAAATTCCTTGATTGCAATTTACTAAGTGGGAGAGGGACATTTTAATTAATTCCCGCGGCCTCCATTACAATTTGATGTGTGATGCAACAAACTTGCGCGTTGGCTCTGAGTGCCTTCCTCCCCATCGGATGGGTTTGTTTGCGGATCACTAGGTCAAATAATGGTTATAGGAAATTATTTAGGAGCGTGTGTACTTCCTCATCGGTAAGGCACATAATCCGAAATAATTCCCTTAGTATCGTGTAATGGTGCACACTTAGATGCAAATAAAAGGTATCCTCCCCATCGGAGTCACTGCTTTTATTTGTAGGGCTAAAGAGGAACCAACTATTAATTTTATTTGTCAAAAAGTAAGGTTGACAAGATAATAAAATTAATGGGTAAAACCTCCTCTTAAAAATGTAGAATTCGTATACGTCCACACTATCGTGACATGCGATATTCTCGGTGTTTTGAGGTGTTGGTTGATTTCGGGATTTTATTGTTTTGAGGAATCAATATTATTTGAAATCTGATATTTTTGTTCATTGTGATTTTTAGGATTTTCAAATGGCTTTCGACCCACTTGCTATGATTTTAAAAGAAAACAAACTTACTGGTCCAAACTACATTGATTGGAAAAGAAACTTGGATATTGTCTTAACTGCGGAGGAGTACAAATTTGTACTCTTCAAGGTCTGTCCTCCTAAGCCCACTGATGACTCTGATGAAAAGGAGAAAGAACATTATAAGAAATGGGTTAAGGCAGATGAGATGGCGCGGTGTTACATTTTGGCATCTATGTCAAATGTGCTGCAACATCAGCATCAGGCCATAGCCACAGCTTATGACATGATGTTCAATCTCAAGGAACTTTTCGGACATCAGAGTAGGGCGGCTAGGCAGGAGGCAATGAGAAACTTGATGATGACCACCATGGTCGAGGGAACACCCGTTAGGGACCATGTTCTCAAGATGATGGCTCATCTTAATGAGATGGAAGTCCTCGGAGCTGAGATCGATGGGGAAACCCAGGTCGATATCATTCTCCAGTCTCTGCCTAGGAGTTTTGAGCAGTTCCGCCTCAACTACAACATGAACAAGAGGTTGTATTCGTTGGCGGAGCTTCTGACAGAACTCCAGGCGGCAGAGGGGCTTTTTCGTCAGAGTTCTCAAGCCATGGTCGCTCAGAAGGTTTCTTCCTCTAAACCGAAAGGTAAGAAGAAGAAGAAGCAAGGTAGAGCGAAGAAAGTGGCGTATGACCCAGCAGGAGTGAAGAGTGAAGAAGCAGAAAGGCAAGTGCTTCACTTGCAAGCAGACTGGACATTGGAAGGCGGACTGTCCTCGCCGAAAGAACAAAGGTATATCTTCTTGTTTAGTTGTTGAAACATGTTTAGCGGTGTTATCTACCAGTACCTGGTGTGTAGATACAGGAGCCACTGATCATGTCTGCAATACTTTGCAGGGGTTCCAGGAAACCCGACGACTAGCTGAGGGAGAGGTTACCGTCTACATGGGCAATGCTTCAAAGGTGGCGGCTATTGTAGTGGGAGACGTTTATTTATCTTTTGATAGGAATAAAGTTTTGGTTTTAAGAAATTGTCTTTATGTACCTACTTTTAGAAAGAATTTAATTTCAGTTTCTAAATTGTTTTTGGATGGGTATTATGTTTATTTTAATGACAGAGTTGTTATAAAAAGGAATAGGGAGATTATCTGATACAGTACATTGGTTGGCAATTTATATACTCTTGAACCAAAAACTCCCACGATGCAAATAGAAATAAATAGCTCATCTTCTAAATCTAATAAGAGAAAAGAACCTTCGCAAATGAACCAAACATATCTCTGGCATCTAAGGCTTGGTCATATTAACCTAAGTAGAATTCAAAGGTTGATAGCTGATGGACTTTTAGGTTCATTAGTGGTGGAGGATCTCCCAACCTGCGAATCATGCTTGGAAGGTAAAATGACCAAGAGGCCTTTTAAGGCCAAGGGGTATAGAGCCAAAGATGTGTTAGAACTGGTTCATTCTGATTTGTGCGGTCCTATGACTATCAGGCAAGAGGTGGTTTTGAATATTTCATCTCTTTTATAGACGATTATTCAAGATATGGATACATTTACTTGATGCGCCGCAAGTCTGAATGCTTTGACAGGTTCAAAGAATTCAAGGCTGATGTGGAGAACCGTCAAGGTAAAAGTATCAAGACATTACGATCTGATCGTGGTGGCGAGTACCTCTTGGGAGAGTTTAGGAGTTACTTATCAGAGGCTGGGATTCAATCCCAATTATGTCCGCACTGCACACCTGACAGAATGGTGTAGCGGAGCGAAGGAATAGGACTCTTATGGAGATGGTTAGATCGATGATGAGTTATTCTGAGTTACCTGATTCGTTCTGGGGGTTTGCTCTGGAAACAGCAGCACACATTCTGAACTTGGTTCCATCTAAGTCAGTACCCTCTACTCCCACAGAGTTGTGGACTGGGCGAAAGCCTAGTCTAAGACATATTCAGATTTGGGGTAGTACAGCACATGTGCTAAAGGGAGATGCTGGTAAGTTGGAATCTCGTACAGAAGTGCGCTTGTTTGTTGGCTACCCTAAGGGAATGAAGGGTGGTTTATTCTATAGTCCTAGAGATCAGAAGGTGATCGTGAGTACGAATGCTAGATTTCTAGAGGAGGACTATGTGATGAACCACAAGCCCACGAGTAGGATTGTTCTTGAGGAGTTGACAGGGGAAGTCCCAACTTCAGTACCACCGGTACAAGAGGACACACCACAAGTCACTGCACCGCGTGTCATAGAGCATACACAGGAGGCACCTCGTCGTAGTGGGAGGGTTGTAAGACAACCCGACAGATTCATGTTTTTGGGAGAGTCTTCGGACTTAGTCCCTGGTGAACATGAACCTGATCCCTGGATATATGACGAGGCAATCCAAAATAGAGATGCAGTATCTTGGCAAAAAGCGATGAATTCAGAGATAGAATCTATGGATTCTAATCAGGTCTGGGAGCTAGTAGAGCCACCCGATGGTGTAAAAACTATTGGATGCAAGTGGATCTACAAGAGAAAGAGAGGGATAGACGGGAAGGTTGAAACCTTCAAAGCTAGGCTTGTTACGAAAGGGTATACTCAGAAAGAGGGTATCGATTATGAGGAGACCTTTTCGCCGATAGCTATGCTTAAGTCTATCCGGATTCTCTTATCTATAGCTGCTCATATGGATTATGAGATATGGCAGATGGATGTCTAGGCGACTTTCCTTATAAGTCTTGAGGAGAACATCTATATGCGGCAACTGGAGGGATTCATTGCTAAAGGCAAAGAGCATCTTGTATGTAAGCTTAATCGGTCCATTTATGGATTGAAGCAAGCTTCTAGATCTTGGAACATCCGCTTTGATGAGGTAATCGGTCATATGGATTTATTCAAAGCCGGATGAACCTTGTGTATACAAGAGATGTGACGGAAATGTAGTGGTGTTTCTTGTACTATACGTAGATGACATTTTGTTAGTTGGCAACAATATCAAAGTGTTATCGAGAAGGGTATGGTTGTCCAAGCAGTTTGACATGAAGGACTTGGGAGAAGTGGGACACATCCTTGGGATCAAAGTTATAAGGGATCGCAAGAAAAGGATGTTGTGCTTATCTCAAGCTTCATATTGACACTATCCTTGCTCGTTTTAGCATGCAGAACTCCAAGAAAGGTTTTCTACCTTTTAGGCATGGAGTTCCTTTATCTAAAGAGATGTGTCCCAAAACATCAAAGGAGATAGAGGACATGAAGGCGGTTCCTTATGCTTCGGCAGTAGGAAGCCTTATGTATGCTATGCTATGTACGAGACCGGATATCTGCTTTGCCGTGGTCAAGGTTAGCAGATATCAGAGTAATCCTGGACAGGGACATTGGACTGTGGTAAAGCATATATTGAAGTACCTGAGAAGGACTAGGGATTATATGCTGGTTTACCGGGCAGATCAATTAGTCCCTGTGGGTTACACGGATTTGGATTTCCAATCAGATAGGGACAAGAGTAAGTCTACCTCGGGGTTTGTGTTTACTTTTGGAGGTGGAGCCATAGTATGGAGGAGTGTCAAGCAGAAATGCGTGGCGGACTCTAGCATGGAAGCTGAGTATGTGGCAGCCTCTGAGGCAGCCAAGGAAGCTGTATGGCTCAGAAACTTCTTGATGGACTTGGATGTGATTCCTGGTTTGCCCATAACTATCACAATTTATTGTGATAATAGTGGTGCAGTTGCAAACTCGAAGGAACCACGAGCCCATAAGGCGAGTAAACACATAGAGCGTAAGTACCACCTTATACGAGAGATCGTAAAGCGAGGAGAAGTTGCTGTCGCCAAGATTGCATCAGAGGAGAACCTGGCAGATCCATTCACTAAGGCCCTTCCAGCGAAAGCGTTTGATAGGCATGTGGAGGACATGGGGATCAGATGTATGGCATTGTGATGACGGCATAGTCTTTTAGTATAAGTGGGAGATTGTTAGAATGTATACTGAAAGCCTAGCTCTTTTTGTATGAACATTTTATTTTGAACTAAGAATCACATGATCATTGTTTGCATTTTATATATTCATTATATATGTGTGCATATTGTCTAATATTTTACATTGTAGATAACATGGTGCTTGGTGTGGCACAGAAGATCATGTTATCAGTACCTTGTAAAATATAAGTAGAGGCTCACAACCAAGATGGTTTTGGACAAACCATTGGCATGGTTGTAGTGTAGCTTGGTATTGTTTTATCTTGAACATAGAGTTACACTAGTACACTTAGGTGTATTGAGCAGGACCGACATAGAGGTGATTCAATTTAGTGCTGACTACATAATTGAATGGGACCTCGGATATTATGTTGTACATGCTCTTAATCCCGATATAATAATGGGCACATGTACTTAGTATTTATTTCTTTGATTTACCAGTGGGTGAGATTTAGATGGATTAAATCAATATGCCCGGTAAGTTGGGAAATAATATTATTTACATGGTGTGCCGTTGATTATAGGAGGAAACCGTGTTCTATATATTAGGTTGATGATGTCCCCTTGAGGAGCTCATAAGGTTCATCATGTAAACCCAGCTGGTTGACTTAGTCAACATGATGATAAGGTTGAGTGGTACTACTCGAGGAGTTAGAGGTTAATTAATTGATGGTCAGTAAATCAATTAATTGACGGACATTCGATATCTTAAACACGGGGAGATAAATGTACAAATAATATATGGAGCCCATATTAATTTATGGGGGTTGGTGAGGTAGTTCAATGATGATTCTCTAGTGGAATGGAACATCATTGATGGATCAAGTTTGTGTGGTTCCGATCCATCGGGTGGCCAAGACCCAACTCCTCCTTATGGTCCCTATCGTAGCCTAATATAATCCTTGTGAAGTCTAGATCCAAGAATGTAAAACAAAACCTAGAACCAATGGGTGGATTGAATCCATAGATTCGATGGTTGGGATGAAACCCTAGAACCAACGGTTGGATTAAATCCATAGATCCGTGAGTTAGGATGAAATCCTAGATCCTACGGTTGGGATGAAATCCTAGATCCGACGGTTGGGATAAAATCCTAGATCCGACTGTGGAGATTAAATCCCTAGATCCGACGGTGGAGATTAAATCCCTAGATCCGACAGTGGAGATTAAATCCCTAGATCCGACGGTGGAGATTAAATCCCTAGATCCGACGGTGGAGATTAAATCCCTAGATCCGACGGTGGAGATTAAATCCCTAGATCCGACGGTGGAGATTAGAGGAGGCTTAAGCCTAAATTCTAGAATTAGGGTTTGGCTCATCCATAGGTTGGGCGGCAACAAATCTTAAAGGGGTTAGGGGTTGGGCGGCAAGAATATAGGAGTTAGTTCCTATAATTTTGGCTAACCAACTTTCTCCTAAATTCTATAAATAAGGGCTTAGGGTTGGGCGGCAAGAGATAGATTTTCGAATAGGGATTAGGGTTTGGAAAGAGTTGGGCGGCTAGGGTTTGGAGCTAGGTTGGGCGGCAACCATCTTCATCCAACATTGTTGCCGGCGCCCAATTCATTCAAGCTTTTCTTGGCCGGCGCCCTTCATCTTAGCCACTCTATTCTTCCTTTGCCGGCGGTTCTCCTCTCATTGGTGGCCGGCAAGATCATCTTCCTCCAATTTCCAAAGGTGGCCGGCGGCTCCTCTTGTTTTGGTGGCCGGCGAATCTTCATCCATTCCTTGGCTGGCGGTTGCATCAAACTTCCTAGCTTGGTGGCCGGTTCTAGATAGGAAAGGTATTTGTGGTATTTCTCTTTGTTTGCAGCGGACAAGGTAGAGGAGAACTCGATCTAGAAGGCTTCTACTCGTGGAGGATCTTCGTCCACACGTCGTCCACGAGAAGGATAGGACATACGGTAGAAGATCGTAAGGTATAAAGTTATTTTAACTTTATGTACAGATCTGAGCATGTTCTTATTTGTTTTGATTATGCATGTGTGTGTGTGCAAATATATTGTATAATCATGGACCCCGAAGACAAACACAAAAACCGGCGATCCGTTCGTCGTCTCTTCCGCGGCTAATCAACTAGAAGAGTAGATTTGCTTGAACAACTAGTTTGTTCGAGCGACCACTCAAGTTGTTAGCACGACGACGAAATGGTGTTGCTAAGGAAGCTCATCCCATCCGGATTAATCCTTTCATTAGTGAAAATTTTAATCCGGGGACATGGGAGCCAATGAGCCTCCGAAGCGACCACTCCCATCAAATCCAAGATAGAGATGCGGTATCTTAGCAAAGTGCGATGAATTCAGAGATAGAATCTATGGATTCTAATCAGGTCTAGGGGCTAGTAGAGCCACCCGATGGTGTAAAAACCATTGGATGCAAGTGGATCTACAAGAGAAAGAGAGGAGTAGACGGGAAGGTTGAAACCTTCAAAGCTAGGCTTGTTGCAAAAGGGTATACTCAGAAAGAGGGTATCGATTATGAGGAGACCTTTTCGCCGGTAGCTATGCTTAAGTCTATCCGGATTCTCTTATCTATAGCTGCTCATATGGATTATGAGATTTGGCAGATGGATGTCAAGACGGCTTTCCTTAACGGAAGTCTTGAGGAAAACATCTATATGCGCCAACCAGAGGGATTCATTGCTAAAGGCAAAGAGCATCTTGTATGTAAGCTTAATCGGTCCATTTATGGATTGAAGCAAGCTTCTAGATCTTGGAACATCTACTTTGATGAGGTAATCCAGTCATATGGATTTATTCAAAGTCCGGATGAGCCTTGTGTATACAAGAGATGTGACGGAAATGTAGTGGTGTTTCTTGTACTATACGTAGATGACATTTTGTTAGTTGGCAACAATATCAAAGTGTTATCAGACGTAAGGGTATGGTTGTCCAAACAGTTTGATATGAAGGACTTGGGAGAAGTAGGACACATCCTTGGGATCAAAGTTATAAGGGATCACAAGAAAAGGATGTTGTGCTTATCTCAAGCTTCATACATTGACACTATCCTTGCTCGTTTTAGCATGCAGAACTCCAAGAAAGGTTTCCTACCTTTCAGGCATGGAGTTCCTTTATCTAAAGAGATGTGTCCCAAAACATCAAAGGAGATAGAGGATATGAAGGCGGTTCCTTATGCTTCGGCAGTAGGAAGCCTTATGTATGCTATGCTATGTACGAGACCGGATATCTGCTTTGCCATGGGCATGGTTAGCAGATATCAGAGTAATCCTGGACAAGGACATTGGACTGCGGTAAAGCATATATTGAAGTACCTGAGAAGGACTAGGGATTATATGTTGGTTTACCGGGCAGATAACTTAGTCCCTGTGGGTTACACGGATTCAGATTTCCAATCAGATTGGGACAAGAGTAAGTCTACCTCGGGGTTTGTGTTTACTTTTGGAGGTGGAGCCATAGTATGGAGGAGTGTCAAGCAGAAATGCGTGGCGGACTCTACCATGGAAGCTGAGTATGTGGCAGCCTCTGAGGCAGCCAAGGAAGCTGTATGGCTCAGGAACTTCTTGATAGACTTGGATGTGATTCCTGGTTTGCCCAGAACTATCACAATTTATTGTGATAACAGTGGTGCAGTTGCAAACTCGAAGGAACCACGAGCCCATAAGGCGAGTAAACACATAGAGCGCAAGTACCACCTCATAAGAGAGATCGTAAAGCGAGGAGAAGTTGTTGTCGCCAAGATTGCATCAGAGGATAACCTGGCGGATCCATTCACTAAGGCCCTTCCAGCGAAAGCGTTTGATAGTCATGTGGAGGACATGGGGATCAGATGTATGGCAGAGTGATGATAACATAGTCTTTTAGTATAAGTGGGAGATTGTTGGAATGTATACTAAAAGCCTAGCTCTTTTTGTATGAACATTTTATTTTGAAATAAGAATCACATGATCATTGTTTGCATTTTATATATTCATTATATATGTGTGCATATTGTCTAATATTTTACATTGTAGATAACATGGTGCTTGGTGTGGCACTGAAGATCATGTTATCAGTCCCTTGTAAAATATATGCAGAGGCTCACAACCAAGATGGTTTTGGACAAACCATTGGCATGGTTGTAGTGTTGCTTGGTATTGTTTTGTCTTGAACATAAAGTTACACTAGTACACTTAGGTGTATTGAGTAGGAGCGACATAGAGGTGATTCAATTTAGTACTGACTACATAATTGAATCGGACCTCGGATATTATGTTGTACATGCTCTTAATCCCGATATAATAACGGGCACATGTACTTAGTATTTATTTCTTTGATTTACTAGTGGGTGAGATTTAGATGGATTAAATCAATATGCCCGGTAAGTTGGGAAATAATATTATTTACATGGTGTGCTGTTGATTATAGAAGGAAACCGTGTCATATATATTAGGTTGATGATGTCCCCTTGAGGAGCTCATAAGGTTCATCATGTAAACCCAGCTGGTTGACTTAGTCAACATGATGATAAGGTTGAGTGGTACTACTCGAGGAATTAGATGTTATTTAATTGATGGTCAGTAAATAAATTAATTGAGGGACATTCGATATCTTAAACACGGGGAGATTAATGTACAAATAATATTTGGAGCCCATATTGATTTATGGGGGTTGGTGAGGTAGTTCAATGATGATCCTCTAGTGGAATGGAACATCATTGATGGATCAAGTTTGTGTGGTTCCGATCCATCGGGTGGCCAAGACCCAACTCCTCCTTATGGTCCCTATCGTAGCCTAATATAATCCTTGTGAAGTCTAGATCCAAGAATGTAAAACAAAACCTAGAACCAACGGTTGGGATTAAATCCCTAGATCCAATGGTTGGATGAAACCCTAGAACCAACGGTTGGGATTAAATCCCTAGATCCGATGGTTAGGATGAAATCCTAGAATCGACGGTTGGGATTAAATCCCTAGATCCAACGGTTGGGATAAAACCCTAGATCCGACGGTTGGGATGGAACCTTAGATCCGACGGTTGGGATGAAATCCTAGATCCGACGGTTGGGATTAAACCCTAGATCCGACGGTTGGGATAAAACCCTAGATCCGACGGTGGAGATTAAATCCCTAGATCCGACGGTGGAGATTAAAGGAGGCTTAAGCCTAATTCTATAAATAAGGGGCTTAGGCTTGGGCGGCAAGGACAAGTTTTAAGAATTGGAGTTAGGGTTTTGGTTGGCTATGGTTTTTGGGCGGCTAGGGTTTGGAGCAAAGTGGGCGGCAACCTCTTCCATCTTGTTGATTGCCGGCGCCCACTTCCATTGATAATTCCTTGGCCGGCGCCCATCCTAGAAGCTTCCCCCTTCTTCCTTGGCCAGCGGTTCTCCTCCTATTGGTGGCCGGTTCTCTTCCTCCTCCCTATTCTCCAAAGTGGCCGGCGACAACACTTCTTGAAGTTGGCCGGCGCATCATCAATTGCTCCTTGGCCGGCGGTTGCACCAAAATCCCTAATTTGGTGGCTGGTTCTAGATAGGAAAGGTATTTGTGAGTTCTTCTTTTTGTTTGCAGCGGACAAGGTAGAGAAGAAAGAGATCTAGAAGGCTTCTACTCGTGGAGGAACTTCGTCCACACGTCGTCCACGAGAAGGATAGGACATACGGCTTTCCTTAACGGAAGTCTTGAAGAGAACATCTATATGCGCCAACCAGAGGGATTCATTGCTAAAGGCAAAGAGCATCTTGTATGTAAGCATAATCGGTCCATTTATGGATTGAAGCAAGATTCTAGATCTTGGAACATCCGCTTTGATGAGGTAATCCAGTGATATGGATTTATTCAAAGTCTGGATGAGCCTTGTGTATACAAGAGATGTGACGGAAACGTAGTGGTGTTTCTTTTACTATACGTAGATGACATTTTGTTAGTTGGCAACAATATCAAAGTGTTATCAGACGTAAGGGTATGGTTGTCCAAACAGTTTGATATGAAGGACTTGGGAGAAGTAGGACACATCCTTGGGATCAAAGTTATAAGGGATCGCAAGAAAAGGATGTTGTGCTTATCTCAAGCTTCATACATTGACACTATCCTTGCTCGTTTTAGCATGCAGAACTCCAAGAAAGGTTTCCTACCTTTCAGGCATGGAGTTCCTTTATCTAAAGAGATGTGTCCCAAAACATCAAAGGAGATAGAGGATATGAAGGCGGTTCCTTATGCTTCGGCAGTAGGAAGCCTTATGTATGCTATGCTATGTACGAGACCGGATATCTGCTTTGCCGTGGGCATGGTTAGCATATATCAGAGTAATCCTGGACAGGGACATTGGACTGCGGTAAAGCATATATTGAAGTACCTGAGAAGGACTAGGGATTATATCTCGTTTAGCGTATAAATTAGTCCTCGTGGTTACACGGATTCAGATTTCCAATCAGATTGGGACAGAGTAAGTCTACCTCGGGGTTTGTGTTTACTTTTGGAGGTGGAGCCATAGTATGGAGGAGTGTCAAGCAGAAATGCGTGGCGGACTCTACCATGGAAGCTGAGTACGTGGCAGCCTCTGAGGCAGCCAAGGAAGCTGTATGGCTCAGGAACTTCTTGATGGACTTGGATGTGATTCCTGGTTTGCCCAGAACTATCACAATTTATTGTGATAACAGTGGTGCAGTTGCAAACTCGAAGGAACCACGAGCCCATAAGGCGAGTAAACACATAGAGCGCAAGTACCACCTCATACGAGAGATTGTAAAGCGAGGAGAAGTTGTTGTCGCCAAGATTGCATCAGAGGAGAACCTGGCGGATCCATTCACTAAGGCCCTTCCAGCGAAAGCGTTTGATAGGCATGTGGAGGACATGGGGATCAGATGTATGGCAGAGTGATGACAACAGTCTTTTAGTATAAGTGGGAGATTGTTGGAATGTATACTGAAAGCCTAGCTCTTTTTGTATGAACATTTTATTTTGAAAAAAGAATCACATGATCATTGTTTGCATTTTATATATTCATTATATATGTGTGCATATTGTCTAATATTTTACATTGTAGATAACATGGTGCTTGGTGTGGCACACAAGATTATGTTATCAGTCCATTGTAAAATATAAGCAAAGGCTCACAACCAAGATGGTTTTGGACAAACCATTGGCATGGTTGTAGTGTAGCTTGGTATTGTTTTGTCTTGAACATAAAGTTACACTAGTACACTTAGGTGTATTGAGTAGGAGCGACATAGAGGCGATTCAATTTAGTACTGACTACATAATTGAATCGGACCTCGGATATTATGTTGTACATGCTCTTAATCCCGATATAATAACGGGCACAAGTACTTAGTATTTATTTCTTTGATTTACCAGTGGGTGAGATTTAGATGGATTAAAGCAATTTGTCCGGTAAGTTGGGAAATAATATTATTTACATGGTGTGCCGTTGATTATAGAAGGAAACCGTGTCCTATATATTAGGTTGATGATGTCCCCTTGAGGAGCTCATAAGGTTCATCATGTAAACCCAGCTGGTTGACTTAGTCAACATGATGATAAGGTTGAGTGGTACTACTCGAGGAATTAAATGTTAATTAATTGATAGTCAGTAAATAAATTAATTGACGGACATTCGATATCTTAAACACGGGGAGATTAATGTACAAATAATATATGGAGCCCATATTGATTTATGGGGGTTGGTGAGGTAGTTCAATGATGATCCTCTAGTGGAATGGAACATCATTGATGGATCAAGTTTGTGTGGTTCCGATCAATCGGGTGGCCAAGACCCAACTCCTCCTTATGGTCCCTATCGTAGCCTAATATAATCCTTGTGAAGTCTAGATCCAAGAATGTAAAACAAAACCTAGAACCAACGGTTGGGATTAAATCCATAGATCCAATGGTTGGATGAAACCCTAGAACCAACGGTTGGGATTAAATCCCTAGATCCGATGGTTAGGATGAAATCCTAGAATCGACGGTTGGGATTTAATCCCTAGATCCGACGGTTGGGATAAAACCCTAGATCCGACGGTTGGGATGGAACCTTAGATCCGACGGTTGGGATGAAATCCTAGATCCGACGGTTGGGATTAAACCCTAGATCCGACGGTTGGGATAAAACCCTAGATCCGACGGTGGAGATTAAAGGTGGCTTAAGCCTAATTCTATAAATAAGGGGCTTAGGCTTGGGTGGCAAGAACAAGTTTTAAGAATTGGAGTTAGGGTTTTTGGCGGCTAGGGTTTTTGGGCGGCTAGGGTTTGGAGCAAAGTGGGCGGCAACCTCTTCCATCTTGTTGATTGCCGGCGCCCACTTCCATTGATAATTCCTTGGCCAGCGCCCATCCTAGAAGCTTCCCCCTTCTTCCTTGGCCGGTGGTTCTCCTCCCATTGGTGGCCGGTTCTCTTCCTCCTCCCTATTCTCCAAATTGGCCGGCGGCAACACTTCTTGAAGTTGGCCGGCGCATCATTCATTGCTCCTTGGCCGGCGGTTGCACCAAATTCCCTAATTTGGTGGCCGGTTCTAGATAGGAAAGGTATTTGTGAGTTCTTCTCTTTGTTCGCAGCGGACAAGGTAGAGAAGAAAGCGATCTAGAAGGCTTCTACTCGTGGAGGAACTTCATCCACACGTCGTCCACGAGAAGGATAGGACATACGGTAGAAGATCGTGAGGTATAAAGTTATTTTAACTTTATGTACAGATCTGAGCATGTTCTTATTTGTTTTGATTATGCATGTGTGTGTATGAATATATATTGTATAATCATGGACCCCGAAGACAAACACAAAAACCGATGATCCATCCGTCGTCTCTTCCGCGGCTAACCAACTAGAAGAGTTGTGTTGCTTGAACAACTAGTTTGTTCAAGCGACCACTCAAGTTGTTAGCACGACGATGAATATGTTGTGCTAAGGAAGCTCATCCCATCCGGATTAATTCTTTCATTAGTGAAAATTTTAATCCGGGGACATGGGAGCCAATGAGCCTCCGATGCAGCCACCTACAACATAAACCAAACAAATATGGGGAGAGAGGATCCCCCTGTCTAAGTCCCCTGCTGCCTTTGAAGAACCCGTGCATGTAGCCATTAATTACGACCGAGAATGTTGGACTGGTGATGCTTTCTCTAATCCATGCTATGAATTTGTCTGGGAATTGCAACGATGAGAGGATATCTTGAAGGAACCCCCAGTGTACTGAGTCAAAAGCTCTTTGTAGATCAACTTTAAGTATACACCGTGGAGAAATTCTTTTCCTGGTGTAATTACGCATAATCTCTTGAGCTAGATGGATGTTTTCTGTAATGCCTCGCCCTTGCACAAATGCAGTTTGTTCTTTATGTAGCAAATGATCCATAACTTCTGATAGTCTTCCTGCTAGAAGCTTAGCAATAATCTTGTACACCACTGTGTAGCAAGATATTGGTCTATATTCTTGGACCTTGTGTGCATGTGGAGATTTCGGAATCAAGGTGATTACTGTATGATTCCAGGATTTCAGGAGTTTACCATTGATAAAGAATTCCAGGATTGCTGCTACTACATCGTGCTTGACTAGATCCCATGAGTGCTTGAAAAATTTTGAATTGTATCCATCTGGTCCTGGGGCTTTGAGGTCTCCAATGTCAAATAAGGCTGTCCGAATTTCTTCTTCAGTTGGTAATCTGGTTATTTGTCTCTGCTGAATTTCAGTGAGTTTCCTTCCAAACTGCATGCATTCTTCTTTGAAATCAGTTCTTGTCTCTTCTACTCCTAGTTGATTCTGGAAATATGTTAGGAATTCCTTTGTTATTTCCTCCGTTGAGCTTGTATGTTCCCCATTAGTCTTCTCTATAGTTACTATTTCTCTTTTCTTGTTATTTCTCTTTACCAGTGCATGAAAGAAAGATGTGTTTCTGTCTGTTCCCCGGTAATATTCATGTTTTGCTCTCTGTAGGTAGAATAGGTATTCTGCTCTCTCAAGTAGTTCCACTTTCCTCCTTATGGCTTTATAATTCTCATCCATATGTCCTCGTGTGAGTCCTTGCTATTGCACTGCCTCCAGATGTTGCCGTGCCAGCCTGACCCTCTCTTGAATGTGTTGGTAGTGGAGACGGTTGAACTGTCTGAAATGTGGTTTGAGGAGCGCGAGTTTCTGTCTTAGCTTATACTGCATTGTGCCATTCATAGTGTTGGGGATAGCTGTTTGACACTTTTCTTGCAGTATTTGCTCGTAGTCAGGATGACTCATCCACATATTATAAAATCTGAATGGTTTGGCTTTTTGCTTTGGGGTTCCAAGGACAGAAACAACACATGCTGCATGATCCGAGATTGTTCTTGGTGTTCGGAAATCGACATAACTGCTCTAATTCTGTTCCATCCATATTCTATTACCCATTGCTCAATCTAATTTGCTCACTATGTGCCCGTTTGTCCATGTGAATTGACACCCTATGGAGTGTAAATCTTCAATACCAGCCTCCATTATAAAATCCTGAAAATCAACTGTGGCATAGGATGTGATGGGCATGCCTCCTTGCTTGTCTGCCGGGGAAAGAGGTGAGTTGAAATCTCCTAATATTAGCCATGATATCTGTGTTGTACCGGCAATCTGTGAGAGTGCTACCCACATGGCTTTCCTACTTGTGATTGAGAGTTGACCGTATATGAATGTGACTGCATAAATGCACCCTGTGGTTTTGCATTTTATCCTGGTGTGTATCAATTGCTCTTCCCACTTCTCAACAGTAAGATCAATGAGCTGTGGTTCCCATATGAGTAGCATTCTGCTCCTTAGAGAGTTACCTAATCTCTGCTCGATCTCCCATTTCTGAAACCTTCCATTCTTTAACTTCAGGTAGTATTGATGTGTTAGCTTTGTCTCCAGTACACATAGAATACCCATCTTTTGTTGCAGAAGGAGGTCTGCCACCGCCTTCTGTTTGAGGCCTTTATTGAGGCCTCTTATATTCCATGATCCAATCTTCATGGTTTTGTAGCCGGCTTCCGCCGTCTAGCATTAATGGTCTTCCCTTGATTTTCATGTTTCTGCTCCATGTTCGATCCTTTTCCTTTCTCTGCTTTCTTTTCCTCTGGTTCTTCATTGGTATCCTCAAGATATTCCTCCTGTATTTCTTTATCTCCAACTGTTTTTGTTGATGTCTCTTTCTTGCCCCATCGATCAGCTGGTAACCCTAGGATGATCATCGGGAGGTTACTTACTGGCCTGTCTTGCAATTCTGCTTCCCCACTATTCATCTCGTCACCGTCATGCTGCTCCTGTGATTTGCTGTTGAATGTTGTCTCATGTCCTCCCGCTTCTTCATTTGGACTGTCTGAAGTTCTTGTGTTGTTTCCTCTCGATGCTTTTGCTTTTATGTCTGTACCGCTGGTCTCTGAAAGCTCTTTTCCGTCATTATCTATATCCACTGCTCTTGATCTTATCCTTTGTGGTGTAACTGACGATAGCTTTAGTGTTTTGTTCTTATGCTGTGTAGACAACTGTTGTGTTCTTACGTTGTGCAGGCCTCTACTGCTCTTGTCCATTTCTTTCTGTTCGTCATTCTGTTTCTCATTATTTCCCCCTTTCTTTCTGATAATCCGTCTGAGACTGACCTGTTTATTGTTCATCTCTCCCAAACTTGTTATTTCAGTGTCCCTGTTGCTGTCATCTAGCGTGCCAGTTTGTGTGCCACTCTTCGTTGTTCCGTCTGCCATAATGGTTGCTGGCTGGCCTCTTATTATGTTGTCCCCATCTCCTATTTTATGCCCTGCCTGGTCATGTACTTCAAGTTCCATTCTGATATACCTTATATTTTCTGTGTTAGTCCTAGCCGATACCACGGGTTCCTGCATAGCTTCCCCATCAATGTTTGATTTTTGCTGCCTGGAGGTCCTCTCTTTCGCTTGTGGCTTACTACTGTCATGCATGCTAGTTTTTGTGCCAGCCTGAGCTTTATCTGATGCTATTGCTTCCAAACCTACTTCTTGATCTAATTTCTCCTTGATTCTTATCATCTTCCTTCTCCCTTGATTTCCTATACTTCTTTCCCCATCTTGTGTTCTATCCTCTGGATGGTATTCGTATGCACCAAATTTCGTACCAGTCTCCACCATGTTGTTTGCATCATTCTTGGCTCTTGTCTGATTTTTATCCTGGTCCTGGATCAATTGCTTCACTGATAATGGATTGACTGGTACATGCACTGATGCGTGCCCATTCTGCTCATTCTGCTCTTGCTGGCTTTGCTCCTTCCCCTTATTTCTTTTTTGCCCTTGTTTTTGTTTCCCCTGGCCTCCTTGGCTGCATGAACTCCTTGTTACCTCTATTCTTTGTCGTCTTAGTTGCATTCCTTCATGATGTTGTTTCCTCCTCTTTCCATTATATTGCCACTCTCCTTTATCGGTGCTGGTGTGTTCCGGTGCCTGCCCCTCTTCTGGTGTACTTGTTTTTGTATTTCCCCCTGCTTCAGCTTCCCCCCCTATCATCATTCCCTTTGTTGCAGCATCCATGTATACTATTATTTGATGGTCCATTGCCTCCATTGCCTCCATAGGCGTTGTTGATTGTTGCTCCCTCACAATCATTGGACAGTTTCCTTGGTAGTGGCCCATTTGTTTACAAAAGCTACAAATTTTCAAGCTGGATTCGAATTTAACCTCTAGATCAGTGTCTGTGCCATCCGGTAGGGTGACGCCTATAACTGTGGGTAGTTCCTTTGAGATATCCACTTCTACCAAGACTCTGGCGTAATTAACCCGCTCCCTTACCTTGGTGTACCTGTCTGTGTATAGCGGTGTGCCAACTTGCGAGGTGACTTTGCTTAGCCCTGAGGTGAACCAGCAATCCAAAGGCAATCCGCGAATTTGCATCCACATTGGTATTTGAGCTTGAGCTTCCACCTCGAAAGAGAAGCACGTCGGTAATGTTTTGAGGTACAAGGGACTTCCATATGCAATGTATGGTCCTCCTTCTAGTACTGCATCCCGTGACTCCTTGTAAATTTGAACACCATCCATAGTGAGTTATGCGTGAGTAGCTTATGTGGTGCCCTCCATCTTGCTGTGATCCCTTTCAGCGCCCTCCATCCCGGGAATTTCCCTAAGAACCTGCCAATCAGACAAAATTCAACTGATTCTTCTATTGCCTCTAAGTCCTCAGCACCGCCCTTCTTGTTTCTGGAATTGTTTCAGGGCAGTGTCTGAAGTATATACTCTATTCTCCCTGAAAAGATCAGCCCATTTGTTTGTCTTGCGTATTTGCTTTTGCTGTAGGTCCGTCTGCTCCGGGGATGGTGGTACATGATGTACTTCTTCTTTCCCCTCGCCCATGTCTCTATTTGTTGCCTCCCCTTGTTGAGTGTTCCCAGTTTCCTTTCCAGGCCCATTTCCTTCCTCTGTTGGCACACCTTCCGGCACCAGGTTCCCTTTGTCGATTTCTATCTTGTCTAGCTGTAAGACCTTCCATTGTCGTTTCGCGTTCTTCCCCATTCCTTTTCATCACAGGTGCCCTAAGCTAACCGGGTTAGCGGGTGCGGAAAAAAAATAAACTTAAGTGAACGGGTTGCTGGGTTCGGAGAAAACTAGGAATAGTGGTCCCGGGTGAAGCTTCGTTGGATCCGGAATTTTGAAAACAGCAACGTTCCTTTTGTCGTCTCATTGACAGCGCCTTCCGTACAGTACGGCAGCCTGGTGTTCACCTACCACTGTCCTTGTTTTTCTTCTTCCTCCTGTCGCCGGTGAACTTCGAGTTTGACACCCTAGGCCACTGGAGAAGGCGTTGCACGCACCAGTGTTCTTTGGGACTTTAAGGTCCAGCAACCTTAGAGGCTTTGGTTTCCCACGCTCCCAGGTTGTGCACCACCTTCACTCTATTCCGTCGCAGTCATCGTTCTTTCCTTCGCTCTTCCTCAGTTGCTCATTCCTGCCTTCCTTTACCTGTATTATTAATTTAGTTGCGTGAACATACCTCGTATTCGCCAGAATAGGTTCCTTTCCTTGTCCGGTGGTAACCACAACGCCGCACCAATCTCAGATACTCCTTGATTTGTTGATTCCCTCGTGGATCCACAGTCTTGAGTACCTCCACCAGTTCCAGTGATCCCAGGAGGTACCGTAGATGTCGTTGATGCCTTGCCGCTCCTTCACAGCCGCCCGCCACCGTCGTATTCCTGGAGTTTCTAGAGAGAAGCCAGAGCTTCTCTCTCTAGCGCCTAAAAACATGACTACTGACTCCTGTGTGTCATTTTTGTGATTTTGCATGTTGTATAGGGTATGCGATTTGCGCGTCGTACCTCTTATTTTAAAATTCTAGTTGTAAATAGTTTTAGACTCGAATGTAAATCGTGTTTCATGTTTGTAATGTACAAAATGAAGCGGTGGAAGGTCCACTAGTAGACGGAGTTACGAGAAGGGTGCCGAGGACACATGGCGGTCAAAGGAGGCGCTTGGAGAAGCCGCTAACCCTAGGTTGACCGTCCGATCTTCTCATTGCCCTGAGAAGATCATAGTAGGGCCATGACCACATCACAATTAATTTATATATATATATATATATATATATATACATATATATATATATTTGTTTTGCTTGTATGTATGTGATGCATGCTAGTGTAGGGAAATAAAGGCCTTGATGCGTATATGATACACATTCATGATTAGATTAGATCCTAATCGAATCAACTCGAAAATGCCTACCAAGTCTTGATACCTATCACTACCTCGATCATTTGTAGTTGTTGAATCTGCCAAAGCAGAGCAACGCATATTATCTTGGTAGGGTGCGGAGGAACAATCTTGGTCCCGCCTATCATGGCTTGGGTGAGAGTAAGCTCAATTAGATTGAGTATAACTAGTTAACTGAATTGGATCGAGTAGAACTATAGGCATATTCCAACCGTTGGAAAGATAGGATAAGATCGCATTTACACTAAATCTTGAGCGATTTAGCCAAAGCTAACTCAAGGTCTTTTGTAAATGTGGGTCTTGATCCTATAAACAAGAGTTGTATAGAGATGTAATCGGTAATGTGTTACCTACCGATCATACTAAGTCTTGGGTGATTTAGCCAAAACTAACTCAAGGCCTAGTATGATATGGATCTTGTTCTGCAAGAATTATAGCATGTTTGTATGAATCTAGTAATGTGGTTTTACCGCATCCATAACTCGATTTTATAAAAGTCCTATAATTCAGTGGGAGCATCATTTGATTAAAGGCCTAATTAAATGATAAATGGAATATGATATTAATTTTCTACATTGTGTATGTTGTAGATTACTATGTAGACAAACACAAACACTCTCTCCCTGCATTCTGTCCTTGAGAAGGACATGCTCAATGGAGCAAATTTCTTGGACTGGTACAGGAACCTGAGAATTGTTCTCACCCAAGAAAGGAATCTGTACATCCTAGAGCAACCCATTCCGGAGGCACCTCCTGCCACTGCCTCGCGAACTGACAAAGATGCTTACAAGAAGAATCAAGATAATGCATTAGATGTGTCATGTCTCTTGCTCGGGACCATGAACTCTGAGCTTCAGAAGCAACACGAGTTCATGAATGTTTATAATATGGTTGAACATATTCGTCAACTATATCAAGGACAAACAAGGCGCGAGAGATATGAGATCTCTAAGGCATTATTTTAGTCCAAGATGTAAGATGGGACTCCCGTAGGTCCATATGTACTCAAGATGATTGGGCACATAGAAAACTTACATAAATTAGGATTTCCACTTGGCCAAGAGCTGGCCACTGACTTGATCTTGCAATCTTTGGCACAAACCTACAATAAATTTGTCATGAATTACAATATGAATGAAATTGATAAGCCACTGCCTGAGATGCTCGGCATGTTGAGAACTGTTGAGCTCAACCTTAAGAAGGGAAAATCTAACTCCATTTTGATGGTGTAAAAGAAGAAAGGCAAGGGCAAGCCTAAAGGTAAGGGAAAGTCCCAAGCCAAGGGCAAAGGCAAAGAACTGAAACTCAAAGGAGGGGTGGCCAAAGAAGGGACTTGCTTCCACTGCAAGGAAGCTGGACACTGAAAGCGTAACTGCAAAGCATACCTGGAAGATCTTAAGAAGAAGAGAAGTGAGACTTCTACTTTAGGTATAAATGTTATAGAAGTCAATCTATCTATTTCTTCATCATGGGTATTAGATACCGGATGTGCATCTCACCTTTATACCAATGTGCAGGCGCTGAGAAATAGTAGGGCATTGACAAAGGGCGAGGTGGACCTACGAGTAGGCAATGGAGCAAGAGTTGTTGCTGTTGCTGTAGGAACCTATGATCTATCTTTGCCTTCTGGGCTTATACTAGAACTAGATGAATGTTGTTATGTGTCTGCTTTGACTAAGAACATAATTTTGGTTTCTTATTTGGACAAGAAAGGATTTACATTTATAATAAAGAATAAATGTTGTTCAGTTTATTAAAATGATATGTTCTATTGTAGTGCACCTCTAATGAACGGACTCTACTTTCTAGACTTAGAGAGCCCTATCTATAGCATAAGTACCAAAAGGTTCAAGTTAAATGAGTTGAAACAAACCTATCTCTGGCATTGTCGCTTAGATCACATAAATGAGAGTCACTTATCTCAGCTCCATAAGGATGGGCTACTGGACTCATTTGATTTTGAATCATATGAGACATGCGAGTCTTGCCTTTTAGGCAAGATGACCAAGACTCCCTTTAGTGGACACAACGAAAGAGCAACAAACTTGTTAAGACTTATACATAGTGATGTATGTGACCCTTTCAATGTTGCTGCGAGAGGTGGTTACAAGTACTTCATTATATTTACTGATGACTTCATTAGATATGGTTATGTGTATCTCATGACACATAAATCATAATCTTTTGAAAAGTTAAAAGAATTCAAGAATGAAGTACAAAACCAGCTTGGAAAGAGTATTAAGATACTTCGATCAGATCGAGGTGGTGAATATCTTAACGATGAGTTTCGTCACTATCTAGCTGAGTGTGGGATTCTATCCCAACTCACTCCTCCTGGAACACCACAGTGGAATGGTGTATCCGAAAGGAAGAATCGTACCATATTAAATATGGTACGATCTATGATGAGTCACACAAATCTTCCTATATCCTTTTGGGGATATGCTCTAGACACAGCAGCCTTCACACTTAATCGTGTACCATCCAAGGCTGTGATAAAGATACCATATATGATATTGATAGGGAGAAATCCCAAGATGTCTTTCATGAGGATTTGGGGTTGTGAGCCTTACGTTCGATGTCATGTCTCAGACAAATTGGGACCCAAATCCTATAAGTGCTATTTTGTTGGATATCCCAAGGACACGAAGGGATATTACTTCTACATTCCTAGTCAGCACAAAGTGTTTGTGGCAAAGACTGGTGTATTTCTAGAAAGGAATTTTTTTTATAGAAAAACTAGTGGGAGTACGTTCGATCTTGAAGAAATTCAAGATAAGGACCATAGCACTGAGGCCTTGATGTAGGTTGAACAGGAACCACAAAGTGTTGTGGGTGATGAGATTGTTGCACAAAGAGTTGTGGAACAACCACCTGTTCAAGTAGACATACCTCTTCGCAAGTCTGATAGGGTACGTCGTCAGCCTGAGAGATACTCATTTCTCTTGTCTGACCATGATGACGTTATGCTCATTGAGAATGAGCCTACCTTTTATCAGGAAGATGTGATGAGCCCAGATTCTGAGAAATGGCTAGAAGCCATCAGATCCGAGATGGAATCCATGTACACCAACCAAGTATGGACTTTGGTTGATCCACCTGAAGGCGTCAAACCCATTGGGTATAAGTGGGTCTTTAAAAGAAAGACTGACATGGATGGACTTATGCATACCTATAAGGGTCAATTGGTGGCTAAAGGTTTCAAGCAAATTCATGGTATTGACTATGATGAAACCTTTTCTCTAGTGGAGTCCATTCGGATCATGCTTGCTATTGCAGCATACCACGATTATGAGATCTGGTATATGGATGTCAAAACCGCATTTATGAATGGAAACTTGCTCGAGGATGTGTACATGACATAGCCTGAGGGTTTTGTGGATCCATAGCATACTGGGAAAGTATGCAAGTTGCAAAGGTCCATTTATGGGCTGAAGAAAGCTTCTCGGAGTTGGAATCTTCGATTCGATGATGCGATCAAATAGTTTAGTTTCATCAAGAATGAAGATGAACTACGTGTCTACAAGAGGGTTAATGGGAACACAGTTGTCTTCCTTGTATTGTATATGGATGACATACTATTCATTGGGAATGATATCCCTTCACTACAGTCTATGAAGACTTAGCTGGGGACGTGCTTCTCAATGAAGGACTTAGGTGAAGCAGCCTGTATTCTAGGCATCAAGATCTATAGAGATAGATCTAAGAGATTGCTTGGCCTATGTCAGAGTACATATATTGACACGGTATATCTACGGTTTGCCATGCAGAATTCCAAGAAGGGACTTCTGCCGATGTCACATGGTGTGAGTCTTTCGAAGACTCAAAGTCCCTCTTCTAGAGAAGAGAGAGATCGCATGGGTAAGATCCCTTATACATATGCTATAGGATCTATCATGTACGCCATGCTATGTACTCATCCTGATATCTCGTATGCTTTGAGCATGATGAGTAGATACCAGTCAGATTAAGGTGAGCATCACTGGATAGCAGTCAAGAATATTCTTAAGTACTTGAGAAGGACTAAAGAATATTTCTTGATATTTGGAGGCGATGAGGAGCTAGCTGTAAAGGGTTACATCGATGCCAGCTTCCAAACTGACCAGGATGATTATAGATCACAGTCAGGGTTCGTGTTTTGCTTGAATGGTAGCGCTATGAGTTGAAAGAGTACGAAGCAGGATACAGTTGCTGATTCTATAACAGAGGGCGAGTATATCGCTGCATCTGAGGCAACAAAGGAGGCAGTTTGGATCTGCAAGTTCATTACTGAGCTTGGGGTGGTTCCAAGCATAACAGATCCCATAGAGCTCTATTGTGACAATAATGGAGCGATTGCGCAGGCTAAGGAACCTCGCTCACACCAGTGGACCAAACATATATTACGACGCTTCCATCTCATTCAAGAGATTATCGATAGAGAAGATGTGAAGATTTGTAGAGTTCCCACAGAGGCTAACATCGCAGATCCCTTGACCAAGGCTTTGGCACAGAAAAAGCATGATGGTCACACTAGGTCATTGGGTATTAGATACTACGATTATTGACACTAGTGCTAGTGGGAGATTGTTAGTGAAATCCCTAGAGCTAATCATGTTATGATTGTTGTATGGACTTTATTGTATCATATTCCTATTTATAAAGGCATGGTTATTATATTTACTTGTATTGGTGCCAAATAACTAAGTATAATAACGTCCTTGAGTAGAAGGTTCTTATCTATATCAATCGATTGGTTGAATCGATAATGAGATGATATAGAGAATACTACTCTTAATCATTCCTAGTCAAGTATTAACATTCAGGGACAATGTTAAGGTGTAGAGACTAGCATGTAGGTCAACTCGATGACTTGATCTCACAAGTCATGGATATGAGATATCAAGTTGACACATGGGTATGCATTGGAGAATGTATACTGAATGACGCGCCATGAGAAAGTATGATGGATCATTATATGAGTGTCATATACTTTCTCATGTGACTATTAGTATGACTATTAGTCGTTGGACCTGAAGTCACTATGGTTCCCTACATAAGGAGTTGCATACTTTGGCTTCATCAAACGTCACCCGTAAATGGGTGGACTATAAAGGCGATTACTGGGTATGTAATAAATTATGTGAAAGAATGTAAGTGATGTAGATGAAATCTATCCCAACTATATGATGGGAGTGACATCGTTATTCTTGATAGAGTGAGACCACGAAGTGCATGGCCATGCCCAAATGAGTCAATATGAGATATTAATCTCATTTGATTAGAGTGAGTCTACTTAGAGTTCAAGATATAGATTGTACCGAGGATGACACAGTCTATGACTCAATTGGTCAATCAAGATGTCAAGGATAGAGGGACATTGTCACAAATTTTGAGAGTCACAAAGGTGATGTTGGATCTCAACATTCTTGTAACTTGGGTAGCAATGATGTGTTGCTAGATACTGCTCATTGCTTATGTTCCTAAATCGGTTTAAGAGCATTGCCAAGGTTACAAGAACCTATAGGGTCACAAACAAAGGGCAATTAGATGGAGATTAGGTTCATATGATGAACCATGAGGATTAGGTTCATGGGATGAACCAAATTGGATTAAGAGTGATCCAAATTAGACTAATTGAGTTAGACTCAATTTGATTCAAGTGTTGAATGAGTCTAATTTAGATTTGATTCATTGAGTCAATTTAAATTAATGAATAGAGATTCATTAAATCAAATTGACTTGAATCAAGTGGTTAGATTTGATCAACCATGGGAGAAAATAGGTCAAGTTTGACTTAACTTGAGAGGTAAGATGAATGGTCAATTTTGACTTGACCAATTGTCATGTCATGGTGACTTGGCATGGGGGCCGGCCAATGATGATGTTCCACATCATCATGGACTTATCACGGGGTGCCACCTCATGAGGGAGACCAAGAGCCATTGGCTCTTGGAGTTACATGCATGTATGTAACTCCCCCAAATAGAAGTGGTCGGCCACTTTGCATTAGTGTGGGTGAAGTTATTGGAATTAACATCATCTTCTTTCTTGGTTTCTTCCTCTCAAGCTCTCTCCCTCATCCTCTTCTTGCCGAGATTCCTCAAGGGTGCTAGCACACTCTAATGTGTCTTCTCCACCATTTGTCCGTGTGGATACTTGTAGAGGAGTGTACACTTGACACTCTTCGAGATCCTGCAAAGCATTTGGATAAGCGAGATAAGCGAAGGACGTCGCTACGAGGGTAACACTCTCATCATGTAGATCTAAGGTAGATCTAGGTTTCCATAACACGTACATGAATTTATTTTTATATAACTTCGCACGGATCCGTGGCCTGGCTTCCAAGGTTTCCGCAACGCAAAAATTGATTTTTGCGGCTCGGAAAGTCCAACAAAGGAACCCTAGGAGAGTTGTTCCAAGGAGCCGCTAAGAGTCGTACATCATCAGAGTCCTGGGTTTAAGCCAAGGAGATGTTCACACTATGAATAAGCCTTCTATTCTCTCTTTCATGATATGTAGCTTGTTTTTTCTCATGTCCCTTACTTGTAACTCCATCTCTATAGAGTAGATTCCCTTAGTTATAGGATAAGAGAGTAACCCAATGACTTGTTCACATTTTCACTTTATAAATTTGCTTCTTTTATTTTATTTTATTTTATTTTGATTAGGACCAGGGTATTCAAACTTTTGGTCTAACTAATCCCTAAGAGTGATTGACCCTATCCCACGGACCTTCGGGATGCCTCGCCAACAGTTGAGCCGGGTAAGGTCAGAGCCCAAGTGACCTCCACCGACCACCAAAGGTAAATCAGGGAAGTACTCATAGTTTTTTCATGGTTCATCCTGGACTCCGTAGTCGTGCCATCCCTGAATGACGGTCCAATGTCGAAACAATACTTCGTTCACTGGTCAAACACCTGGGCCCCAAGGTCGCTTGAATGGATTTTTTCTAAATTCGCCATCGAACGATGTCACAACAAAGGATGAAATTGTGTTCTCCTATAGGATGCATCTCTGCTTATGCCGTTGTGCCATGCCCCTGCGGGAAAATTTGCTTCTTTTATTGCTTGATGTGTTCTTTGCATGATTCTATTTTATTGAGCTTACATGTTATTGTAGTGATAACACCTTCGCATACCATAGAGATGTGGGGAAAATTCTGACAGGTGACTCCCATCTCCAAGCCATAAACACAGAACTTGAGGGATTATTCAAGAGTAAGGATTGAAGTCCAAGGGTCATGGGTGCTCTTGTGACAGGGGTATCCTAACCAAAGATTCCTTGATACTATAATCACGAAAGTAGTTCAAACCCTATCAAGGGCACTATTGGTGATCACAAAACATAAATGAGTTTATCTGGATTCGACGTCATGAAGTAGGGAAAACCACCTAGAGGACCGTGGTGTATCGTGATAAGAGCCTCCTAAAGAAAGTGGTCTCTTTAGTAAGGTTACCTTGAAAGTAGGCATCACATTTAGGTAAGCACACCAATATCGTTCCAAAAGTGTATATCAGTTAATTCGGGATAGACCACCTTCATGTATGAACACGGAGATAGAAGAGCAAACTATCCTTAGGGTATCAATATTCATCGTTGAAATCAAAACTCTAGAACTGCCTACCTAAACTAGTTTTCTCCATCTCTTTTACTTGTTTCTTCAATTTCTTGACTCTCATAACTTCTCTCTCAACTTTCGTTCATTTAGATAGCCTACTTTGCATTCGATCTAGTAATTCATTTATAGTCACTGTGGGATCGATATTTTTATTACTTGACGATAGTCGTGCACTTGCTATTTTTCCCCATCAAGTTTTTGGTGTCATTGCTGGAGACTATTTCAAGTGGATACTAGATCCACATGAAATTTGGCTAATCTAGATCTCATTTTTCCTTAACGAGTTGGTGGAGAGAGAAAAAAACACAACCACCTCCGACTACGAGCTCCTCTTTGATATTTATATGGGGCAAACTTATGACCTAAAATAAGTGCTTCTTGGGAGGCAATTCGAGTTTATTTTGCATTTTAGCTTTTCTATTTTCTTTTGCAATTTGATATTTTAGCACTTTATTTTTTTGGGTTTTAGGGATGTTCAAGGTGGTCAAGGATTTTTAAGGATGGAACACTAACCATGGCTTGCTCATTGAAGGAACAAAAATTGTAGCACTCCTTTGCGCATTAAAAAGCAAACATCTATCTCCAAGTCACCTCTACCCACCTTCATGAGATTATTTTATAATGTAAACTCCTTTCTTACATTGAGAATAATACATATTTTAATTGAGGATAGTCATAGTCAATCTGTCTTTTTATTTCTATTGACCTATTCATCACATCATGTTTGTCGTCACTTGTTTGTTTCTTATAGCATGACATTGGCATGATAAATTATTTGTTTCCTTGAAAAATATTCTCATATATTTAGCAAATTTTATCTTTCGATTTGTGACAGTATGACATTAGCGTATAGTTGAATATGAAAGTTTCGATATTGGCCTACTTGCTTAGTATCTTACTCTAACTTTATACTCGATCTCGATAGTTGATATATCTAAAAATAGTTATGATTCATTTTGTTGGACTAGTACCTTGGTTTTCTAGTGGGTCCTCACTATATTTTGGTTACAGGAGAAACACTCGGAGTGTGTATCTCATAAAAAAATGATAATTTGATTTTTGCATGATTCTAAAGAAAACTTTCTTTTGCATTGATTATGAGTAGAAACAATAAGATACCCCTTTGAGATATAGTGATTACTAGAGAAATACCGAGTTAGGTGCCACTTTGAGATCTCGAGGTTATTGAAGAAATACTATCAGTTTCTTTCAATATCGAGTGCTCCTTTGAGACCTTTAGTAGGATTAGAGGGGATGATGCTTGTTGTTGCAGGTAAGTACCTCTTGTGTTGAAAACTTTAGGAAACAGAATGGTATGAAGACTTAATTAGGATTGGTAATTGATGTTTTAGATTTGAGTCACTTTGTACTGCGCACAGAGAACTTTTATATTAGGCTACATTGAAATAATTCATATACCTTTGCTCATTAATCAAACTACTGAATAGAATTACATGAATTTGCTAAGGATGATGATGTTTCATTCACACACATGAGTTTTGACTGTAGGTTCTTCTTGAGGGCAAGTAAAGGTTTAAGTATGGGCATGTGATGTGTATCAATCATATCTATATTTTTAGTCTTATTTAGTATGTATTTTATTGTATTTCATGAGCATATCTTCATTAGTTTGCATTTAGTCTATCTATTTTATTTAGATGACTGCGATCTATGCCTTATATTGACACGATGCTAAGTTGGGACAAAAAGAGAGTTATACCGCCCATTAGAAGGAGAAATCTAGCAACAAACATTACACAACCATGCCCTCAAACATAGTCATGATTCATATGAGGAACAAAGTGTGCAACGGTGAAGAATGGACTTCCATTGTCACGCCCGCCCTTCCGGGACCCTAAATGTCCGGAGAAGCGGCGCGTGACGCGACCGTACATACATTTCATACAGCGGAAGACTTTATATATATACTTCTTATTTCTTACAGCGGAAGACTTAAGACCTAAATACCTTTTTTTTTTCTTTTAAACATAAATATGCATTAACACTTCTTCTTAACATAGAGTATGTTTCATAGCATAGCATGCATAGATACTTCTTCTTACTTCTTCTTATCAACATAAAGCATGCATCATATATATATATAGATACTTAAGGCTTAGTAGGTTCATAACATCATCGTCATAGGGAGACATAAGTAAAGACATCCATAGACATCATCATTATAGATAATACATGTATAAGTAGACTTAACGGATCTTCTCCACCATGCCACTACCACACACATTGACCCCTCCTGCTGTTCCCTTTAGTTTATCCATCCCTTACCTTTATCTGCAGTACGAGGGAAAGATAAACTATAAGCACATAGGCTTAGTAAGATCCTGTCCTACTCACAAAAACCATACATCATCATTGATCATGACTTGTGGCATTTATAACATATAATCAATATATCATGTAACATACATGGCATCATCAACTTAACTTGTAGCTTAAGTAACATAAACATAACATACATGGCATCATATGTAACTTAGTAACCTAACATCATAGCGTGCCATCGAACATAACATGTAACTTATACATCATGACATATCATCTAACATAACAGGTAACTTAAACATTATGGCATATCATCTAGCATAACAGGTAACTTAAACATTATGGCATATCATCTAACATAACATGTAACGTAAACAATCATGGCATATCATCTAACATAACATGTAACTTAACAATCATGGCATATCATCTAACATAACATGTAACTTAAACATTATGGCATATCATCTAGCATAACACGTAACTTAAATATTATGGCATATTATCTAACATAACATGTAACGTAAACATTATGGCATATCATCTAACATAACATGTAACGTAAACAATCATGGCATATCATCTAACATAACATGTAACTTAACAATCATGGCATATCATCTAACATAACATGTAACTTAACAATCATGGCATATCATCTAACATAACATGTAACTTAAACATTAACATGCAAACATATGCAAGATGCTTTTGAAAACATATATATATACGTAAATATAGATCTCAACATATTTGGGCCCGGCATTGTACCACTTCTTCATTATCATAGCGCGCATCCCTAAATAGGCCCGAGGTAGCAAGTCTCGAACCTAATAGGTTCCTAGGCCCGAGTCTTATTCCATCGACCTAGGGGCAATCGTCATAGCGTAGAAGCCCATCCTAGGCCCGAGTCTTACTCCATCGACCTAAGGCATCTTGGAGCCCATCCCGTACTAGGCCCGAATCTTATTCCATCGACCTAGGGGCAATCATACATAGAAGCCCATCCTAGGCCCGAGTCTTATTCCATCGACCTAGGGCATCTTAGGAGCCCATCCCTTCTTTGGACCTTGTTAAGGTCTTGGTACAAGCCATGCAGAAAGTAAAATACTTATATGCTTATTTTACAACATAGCTTATTTCTTTAACATAGCATAGCATACTTCATTTCATAACACATCATGCTTCATTTCACTCACATAGCATAGCATACTTCATTTCATAACAACATAGCTTATTTCATTAACATAGCATAGCATACTTCATTTCATACACATCATGCTTCATTTCATTAACATAGCATAGCATACTTCATTTCATAACAACATAGCTTATTTCATTAACATAGCATAGCATACTTCATTTCATACACATCATGCTTCATTTCATTAACATAGCGTAGCATACAAATTCCATAAAATTCATGGTATGAACTTCATTGTAACCTAAAAGACCAAAGGTGGCCGAATGGCCCTTATAGGCTTTTTAGGGTTTAGACCTTTAACCTAATTCAAGTAACATACATAGGCATACAAATTCCATAAATTTTATGGTATGAACTTCATTGTGACTTAAAGGACCAAAGGTGGCCGAATGGCCCTTAAAGGCTTTTTAGGGTTTAGACTTTTAACCTAATTCAAGTAACATACATATGCATACAAATTCCATAAAATTCATGGTATGAACTTCATTGTAACCTAAAAGACCAAAGGTGGCCGAATGGCCCTTATAGGCTTTTTAGGGTTTAGACCTTTAACCTAATTCAAGTAACATACATAGGCATACAAATTCCATAAATTTTATGGTATGAACTTCATTGTGACTTAAAGGACCAAAGGTGGCCGAATGGCCCTTAAAGGCTTTTTAGGGTTTAGACTTTTAACCTAATTCAAGTAACATACATATGCATACAAATTCCATAAAATTCATGGTATGAACTTCATTGTAACCTAAAAGACCAAAGGTGGCCGAATGGCCCTTATAGGCTTTTTAGGGTTTAGATCTTTATCCTCAACCCCCTAACATGTTAACATCATTATTTACAAGTAAAACAAGCTATAAAACTTCAATAAAACACCAAGATCCATATTGGCCGAATGGTTCTTAGGGTTCATTAGGGTTAGCTTTTGTCCTAATCCACTTTAACCCCTAACATCATCATCTAGTTACAAAAACATGGCATGGAACTTCATTGAAACCCTAAAAGTAGGGTTTGGCCGAATAGGTCTTTAGGGTTCATTAGGGTTAGCTTTTGTCCTAATCCACTTTAACCCCTAACATCATCATCTAGTTACAAAAACATGGCATGGAACTTCATTGAAACCCTAAAAGTAGGGTTTGGCCGAATAGGTCTTTAGGGTTCATTAGGGTTAGCTTTTGTCCTAATCCACTTTAACCCCTAACATCATCATCTAGTTATAAACAACATAGCATAGAGCTTCATTGAACCCTAAATCATGGCTTGGCCGAATGGGCTTTAGTGGGTATTAGGGTTAGCTTTTGTCCTAATCCCCTTTTAACATGCTTATAACATCATATGTATACCAACATGGATTAAACTTCATTAGGACATCAATATAAGGGGGGTGGCCGAATGGCCTATGTAGACTTTTAGGGTTAGATCTTTATCCTAAACCCCCTAACATGTTAACATCATTATTTACAAGTAAAACAAGCTATAAAACTTCAATAAAACACCAAAGTCCATATTGGCCGAATGGTTCTTAGGGTTTTCCTAGGGTTAACTTTTGACCTAATCCATTTTTAACCCTAACATCATCATATAGTTTCAAAGCATGGCATATAACTTCATGGAGACCCTAAATCATAGTTTTGGCCGAATATAACAATATAGGTTTCCTTTTTTTTTTTTTCAAAAATAGAAATCGGAACTACTCGTATGCAGGTGAGGGATACTTACATCCTTCGCTTTGCTTGTAGTGTGAAGAAGATGACCTAACACAAACCCTAGCCCTTGCTTCTTGCTTGGAGGAGTTTCGGCCAAAGGTGGAGAAGGGCTAGAATTTTGGTGAGGAGAAGAAGAAAAAGAGTGGAAGTGACCAAATCCAACCTTCCCTCTTCTTTATAAAGGGGGGGAGGAAGAGAAGTTCCTCTTTTCTTTTCCATGCCTCTTCATTTACTCCTAGTCCCACTTATCTATAGTTTCCTCTTCCTTAATCATGTAATCCTATTGGTCTTCTGTTAGTGGGTGCATCTATTAGGCTTGGCTATCTCTAGAGGTTTGGAGTTCAATTCCTAGGCCTTGCACCCCTTTGGCTTATTTCCTTTTATTTTGAAAAGGCCCACATAAAGCCCATGATCATCAAGCCAAAAATTTCTGTAAAATTGCTAGGAATTTTACGGGCGTTACAATCCTTCATACCTTTAAAAAGTTTCGTCCTCGAAACTTAGAACAATTCTGGGTACTTCTGCCTCATGTCCTCCTCGCGTTCCCAGGTAGCTTCCTCGTACCGTTGATTCTGCCACAGGACCTTTACTAAGGGCACCTCTTTGTTCCTTAGCCTCTTGATTTCTCGGTCTAGTATTTGGATAGGCCGACTTTCAATACTCAGGTCCTCTTGAACTTGTACTGTTTGTGGCTCGATCACTTGGTCCGTACTAGAAATGCATTTCTTGAGCACAGAGACATGGAACACGTTGTGAATAGCCGACATCTCTTGAGGCAGCTCTAGCTTGTAAGCTACATTGCCGATCCTCTGCGATATCGGATACGGTCCCACGTAACGTGGACTCAGTTTACCCTTCCTTCCGAACCTCATTACTCCCTTCATGGGAGCCACTTTGAGGAATACTAGGTCCCCAACCTCGAATTCTAATGGTCTACGCCTCTTATCCGCATAGCTCTTTTGTCGGCTTTGGGCAGTTTCAATCCTCTGGCGGATGTTCCGTATAGCTCTGGTGGTGTCGTCGATGAAATCCGTCTGGAGTCCCATCCTCTTCTTTTCACCACCCTCGTACCAGCATATGGGAGATCTACATTTCCTCCCGTATAGAGCCTCGTAAGGTGCCATTCCGATAGTAGCTTGGTAGCTATTATTGTAGGCGAATCTCGCAAACATAAGTATCGACACACTACCTTTTTGAAATCAGCGTATGCAGCTCTTAACATATCTTCCAAGATTTACTTGATTTACTCTTTCTGCTCGTCTGCGGGGATGGAAGGCAAGATCTTGAACAATAGCTTGTGCCTAAGGCCTTCTCAACGCATTCCTGAAATGGAGATAAAGCGACCATCTCTCGAAAATGATGGTCTTAGGAATTCCATGTAGTCTAATAATTTCCTAGCATATAATCGAGCCACTTGCTCATCAATAGGTCATCTTGATTGCTAAGAAATGGGCGGACTTAGTCAACTGTCTACAATCACCCATATAGCATCGTAACCGTTCGTTGTCTTGGGCAATCCTGAGAAGAAATCCATAGAAATGTCCTACCATTTCCATTAACGAATCTGGATCGGCTGCAGTGTTCCTCCAGGTCTTTGGTGCTCTGCCTTAACCCTTTGGCAGGTCAGGCAAGTACTGACATACTGAGCCACATCTCTTTTCATTCCGAACCACCAGAACTTTCGTTTAAGGTCTTGGTACATCTTGGTGGTTCCAGGATGCATCGCATAGGAGTTTTGTGAGCTTCTCAAATATCTCCTCCCACTGACGGATTGTCGGGAATACACAAGCGATCCCTGAGGTAGAGTACTCCATTATCAGAGATCCGAAACCCGTCGTCCTTTCCCTCTAGGACCTCTTGCTTGATCCTCTGAAGGCTTGGGTCACGGCTTGCTTTTCTAGTATATCATCGAACAATTGGTGCTATCGCGTGGTCGAGTCGTCGGAGATGATTTCAACCTCGTAATTCATTACTCCCCCTTTTTTTTTTTTTGTATGTTCCAGTCTACCCAGCATTGTTCAACTATATCATACACATCCCATGCAATGAACTCATCATCAATTTCAAAAAGAGAAACGACTTGTCGTCTCTTATTCACATCTCTTATTCATCTTTTCCAATCATAAGGAGAAATGTTAACAGATAACATTCCTTATTTCCAAATTAAACCACAGCAACTATTTGAGAAGATAGTTCATTATGACTCCCACTAGGACAAACCCTAGTGCGATCGTAATTATTTTTCGTCCCATCTCCTTCACCAGGGTGGTCCTTGGTTGGCCAATAAGTTGACTGTTTGCAGATCCTTCTTCCTTCCTCCCGAGGCCAGCTACCACCGGATTCTCTACCACAGGCTTCTCTTGAACCCTGTGCTCCAGCAGTTCCCAGCACAACTCCGCATAGGTTATCCGCCCTTCATAACGGCCCCACACGTGGTGTGCAGCTACCATGAACTCATTTGGCAGGGAGCGGACCAAGGCCCAGATCTTATAGTTATCCAGTAACGGAAACTCCTGCCGCTCGAGTCTCCTAAAAAGACCATCGAGCCTTCTCATGTGTCCGGTGACCCCACCATCTGGTTTATAGACTATCTCTTCAATAGCTTCCCTTAATAGCTTTTGACACATCACGACGGGTCATGGTAGTCATCGTCCGTGCCATCTGAAATTGAAATAAATGAAGTCAGTACAAAACCGACCAACCCGTACGAAACCGGCTTAATTCAATTCAGATGAACATAGACCTTACACAATTAATTACGAAAAAATCAAATTTTCGTAACAAAATTTGTTTATTTATTTGTTTATATATATATATGTATATATATATATATATATATATATATATATATATATATATATATATATATATATATATATATATATATATATATATATATATATATATATATATATATATATATATATATATGTATATATATATATATATATATATATATATATATATATATATATATATATATAGATATTTTATTATTATTATTTTTTTTTTGTAATTAAACTAAGGCTAGCATAAGGTTGTTTTAAGCTTAAGGCATCATAGCTTAAGGCATCACTCATGTTCTCCTGCATAATTTAAGCTTAAGGTATTTTATATCATACATGAACAATCATAAGGGTATCATACATATTTTCGTGCATGTTTAAGCTAGAAGCATTTCCTATCATACATGAATCAAGCATAAGGGAAAGGCATTTTATAAATAAGCTAGAGGCATTTTATATTATACATGAACTAAATAATCTAAAGATATTTCATATCATGCATGATCAAAATTAACAAAATTTAGAGTATAGACATAGAATTCTTACTTGGAGCAGTAGGATTTGGAGCTTGATGTGTGTGTAGTGGAAAGGATCCGCTCTGATACCAACTCACACGCCCTTCCGGGACCCTAAATGTCGGAGAGGCGGGCGTGACGCGACATGCATACATTTCATACAAATGGAAGACTTTATATATATACTTCTTATTTCTTACAGTGGAAGACTTAAGACCTAAATACTTTTTTTTTTTCTTTTAAACATAAATATGCATTAACACTTCTTCTTAACATAGAGTATGTTTCATAGCATAGCATGCATAGATACTTCTTCTTACTTCTTCTTTACTTCTTCTTATCAACATAAAGCATGCATCATATATATATATAGATACTTAAGGCTTAGTAGGTTCATAACATCATCGTCATAGGGAGACATAAGTAAAGACATCCATAGACATCATCATTATAGATAATACATGTATAAGTAGACTTAACGGATCTTCTCCACCATGCCACTACCACACACATTGACCCCTCCTGCTGCTCCCTTTAGTTTATCCATCCCTTACCCTTATCTGAGATTTAGGGAAAGATAAACTATAAGCACATAGGCTTAGTAAGATCCTGTCCTACTCACAAAAACCATACATCATCATTAATCATGACTTGTAGCATTTATAACATATAATCAATATATCATGTAACATACATGGCATCATCAACTTAACTTGTAGCTTAAGTAACATAAACATAACATACATGGCATCATATGTAACTTAGTAACCTAACATCATAGCGTGCCATCGAACATAACATGTAACTTATACATCATGACATATCATCTAACATAACAGGTAACTTAAACATTATGGCATATCATCTAGCATAACAGGTAACTTAAACATTATGGCATATCATCTAACATAACATGTAACTTAAACATTATGGCATATCATCTAGCATAACACGTAACTTAAATATTATGGCATATTATCTAACATAACATGTAACGTAAACATTATGGCATATCATCTAACATAACATGTAACGTAAACAATCATGGCATATCATCTAACATAACATGTAACTTAACAATCATGGCATATCATCTAACATAACATGTAACTTAACAATCATGGCATATCATCTAACATAACATGTAACTTAAACATTAACATGCAAACATATGCAAGATGCTTTTGAAAACATATATGTTAGGTACGTAAATATAGATCTCAACATATTTGGGCCCGGCATTGTACCACTTCTTCATTATCATAGCGCGCATCCCTAAATAGGCCCGATGTAGCAAGTCTCGAACCTAATAGGTTCCTAGGCCCGAGTCTTATTCCATCGACCTAGGGGCAATCGTCATAGCGTAGAAGCCCATCCTAGGCCCGAGTCTTACTCCATCGACCTAAGGCATCTTGGAGCCCATCCCGTACTAGGCCCGAATCTTATTCCATCGACCTAGGGGCAATCATACATAGAAGCCCATCCTAGGCCCGAGTCTTATTCCATCGACCTAGGGCATCTTAGGATCCCATCCCTTCTTTGGACCTTGTTAAGGTCTTGGTACAAGCCATGCAGGAAGTAAAATACTTATATGCTTATTTTACAACATAGCTTATTTCTTTAACATAGCATAGCATACTTCATTTCATAACACATCATGCTTCATTTCACTCACATAGCATAGCATACTTCATTTCATAACAACATAGCTTATTTCATTAACATAGCATAGCATACTTCATTTCATACACATCATGCTTCATTTCATTAACATAGCATAGCA
Source organism: Wurfbainia villosa (assembly GCA_025175895.1). Classification (NCBI taxonomy): domain Eukaryota; kingdom Viridiplantae; phylum Streptophyta; class Magnoliopsida; order Zingiberales; family Zingiberaceae; genus Wurfbainia; species Wurfbainia villosa. The sequence goes on from CM046002.1 coordinate 66,840,560, forward strand.
TACTTCATTTCATAACAACATAGCTTATTTCATTAACATAGCATAGCATACTTCATTTCATACACATCATGCTTCATTTCATTAACATAGCGTAGCATACAAATTCCATAAAATTCATGGTATGAACTTCATTGTAACCTAAAAGACCAAAGGTGGCCGAATGGCCCTTATAGGCTTTTTAGGGTTTAGACCTTTAACCTAATTCAAGTAACATACATAGGCATACAAATTCCATAAATTTTATGGTATGAACTTCATTGTGACTTAAAGGACCAAAGGTGGCGAATAATGGCCCTTAAAGGCTTTTTAGGGTTTAGACTTTTAACCTAATTCAAGTAACATACATATGCATACAAATTCCATAAAATTCATGGTATGAACTTCATTGTAACCTAAAAGACCAAAGGTGGCCGAATGGCCCTTATAGGCTTTTTAGGGTTTAGACCTTTAACCTAATTCAAGTAACATACATAGGCATACAAATTCCATAAATTTTATGGTATGAACTTCATTGTGACTTAAAGGACCAAAGGTGGCCGAATGGCCCTTAAAGGCTTTTTAGGGTTTAGACTTTTAACCTAATTCAAGTAACATACATATGCATACAAATTCCATAAAATTCATGGTATGAACTTCATTGTAACCTAAAAGACCAAAGGTGGCGAATGGCCTTATAGGCTTTTAGGTTTAGATCTTTATCCTCAACCTAACATGTTAACATCATTATTTACAAGTAAAACAAGCTATAAAACTTCAATAAAACACCAAGATCCATATTGGCGAATGGTTCTTAGGGTTCATTAGGGTTAGCTTTGTCCTAATCCACTTTAACCCTAACATCATCATCTAGTTACAAAAACATGGCATGGAAACTTCATTGAAACCCTAAAAGTAGGGTTTGGCGAATAGGTCTTTAGGGTTCATTAGGATTAGCTTTTGTCCTAATCCACTTTAACCCCTAACATCATCATCTAGTTACAAAAACATGGCATGGAACTTCATTGAAACCCTAAAAGTAGGGTTTGGCCGAATAGGTCTTTAGGGTTCATTAGGGTTAGCTTTTGTCCTAATCCCCTTTAACCCTAACATCATCATCTAGTTATAAACAACATAGCATAGAGCTTCATTGAACCTAATTGGCTTTAGTTCATGGGTTTAGGGTTAGCTTTTGTCCTAATCCTTTAACATGCTTATAACATCATATGTAAACGACATGGATTAAACTTCATTAGGACATCAATATAAGGGGGGTGGCCGAATGGCCTATGTAGACTTTTAGGGTTAGATCTTTATCCTAAACCCCCTAACATGTTAACATCATTATTTACAAGTAAAACAAGCTATAAAACTTCAATAAAACACCAAAGTCCATATTGGCCGAATGGTTCTTAGGGTTTTCCTAGGGTTAACTTTTGACCTAATCCATTTTTAACCCTAACATCATCATATAGTTTCAAAGCATGGCATATAACTTCATGGAGACCCTAAATCATAGTTTTGGCCGAATATAACAATATAGGTTTCTTTTTTTTTTTCAAAAATAGAAATCGGAACTACTCGTATGCAGGTGAGGGATACTTACATCCTTCGCTTTGCTTGTAGTGTGAAGAAGATGACCTAACACAAACCCTAGCCCTTGCTTCTTGCTTGGAGGAGTTTCGGCCAAAGGTGGAGAAGGGCTAGAATTTTGGTGAGGAGAAGAAGAAAAAGAGTGGAAGTGACCAAATCCAACCTTCCCTCTTCTTTATAAAGGGGGGGAGGAAGAGAAGTTCCTCTTTTCTTTTCCATGCCTCTTCATTTACTCCTAGTCCCACTTATCTATAGTTTCCCCCTCTTCCTTAATCATGTAATCCTATTGGTCTTCTGGTTAGTGGGTGCATCTATTAGGCTTGTCTATCTCTAGAGGTTTGGGGTTCAATTCCTAGTCCTTGCACCCCTTTTTGGCTTATTTTCTTTTATTTTTGAAAAGGCCCACATAAAGCCCATGATCATCAAGCCAAAAATTTCTGTAAAATTGCTAGGAATTTTACGGGCGTTACATCCATATCATGACACGGGCAGGTAATGTCACCTAGCACAGTCGTGCCAAGAAATCATGCCACCTACCGTGCCATCAACATAGTCATGCCTACCCATCCAGTGTTAGGCACGACCAGGTTTTGCTAACTTGCACGACCGTGTCATGTTCAAGAGACAGTCACGACCAGGCCATAGGCATGACCATGGCATGTCGCTACCACTTGATATTTCAGACATTCTATTATGACTTAGTCAATGGTGGGGCTATAAAAAGGACTCTAAACTTCCTATCTAAGCCATCGAGGGCTTTCAGAAGAGGCCCCATCGAGGGGTCTCGTAAGAGACCCTAAGATAAAGGGTTTTCCTAGTGATAAAGAAGACTAGAAGGGTCATTCAAAGGATCTGCCAAGAGTCGTACACCATGAGAGTCCAGAGTTCAAGCCAAGGAGATGTTCACGCTATGAATAAGTCTTCTTTTCTCTCTTTCATGATTTGTAACTTGCTCTTTCTCATGCCCCTTGCTCGTAATTCCATCTCCATGGAGTAGATTCTCTTAGTTCTAGGATAAGGGAGTGGCCCGATGACTCGTTTACATTAACACTTTATAAATTTGCTTTTTTATTACATGATGTGTTCTTTGCATGATCCGATTTTATTGAGCTTACATGTTATTGTAGCGATAGCACCTTAGCATACCATAGAGATGTGGAGAAAATTCTAACTGGTGACTCTCATCTTCAAACCATAAAGACCTAACTTGAGGGATTGTTCACGAGTAAGGGTTGAAGTCTAGGGGTTGTGGGTGATCTAGTGACAAGGGTGTCTTGACCAACAATTCTTTGATATGACAATCATGAAAGTAGTTCAAAACCTCTAAAGGGCAGCATTGGCTATCACATAACTTAATGGGTTTATCTTGATTCGACATCATGAAGTAAAGGATAACACATAGAGGACAAAGGGGTATCGTGATAGGAACCTCCTTAAGAAAGTGGTCTCTTTAGTAAGGTTACCTTGAAAGTAGGTGTCACATTTAGGTAATAACACTGATATCATTCCAAAAGTCCATATCGGTTAACTCGGAATAGACCACCTTTCTGTATGAACATAGAGATAGAAGAGTAGTAGACTCCTTGGATCATGTATGCCTGTGCTATTTTGATGATATATATATTTACCTTTATAAAAAAAAAAATAGAGATAGAAGAGTAAAATATCCTTAGGGTATCAACAGTGATCCTGGTGAAACTGAAACTCTAGAACTGGTACCCTAAACTGGTTTTCTCCATCTCTTTCACTTTTTGCCTCAATTTCTTGATTCTCATAACTTCTCTATTAACTTTCGTTTATTTAGATATCCTATTTGTATTAAGTCTAGTAATTCTCTTACAATTCCCATGAAACTGATATTTGTATTACTTGACAATAGTCGTGCACTTGCAGTTTTTGCCCATCAAGTTTTTAGCATCATTGTTAGGGAATTGTTTCAAATGGGTACTAGATCCACGTACAATTTGTCTAAACTAGATTTCATTTTTCCTTAACGAGTTTGTGGAGAGAAGAAAGAAACACAACTTCCTCCGACCATGAGCTCCCCATTGAGATTTTCATAGGTAAAGCTTATGACCTAAAATAAGTGTTTCTTGGGAGGTAATCCAAATTTATTTTGCATTTTATTTTTTTTATTTTCTTTTGCAATTTGATATTTTAGCACTTTATTTTTATATTTATTTTTTTAGGAATAATCAGGATGCTCAAGGCTAAATATTTTTGAAAGATGGAACACCAACCATGGCTAACTCATTGAAGGAACTAAAATCGTGGCACTCCTTTGGCATTAAAAAGTAAACATATATCTCCAAGTCATCTCTACCCACCTTTATAAGATTATTTTATACTGTAAACTTTTATCTTACATTGAGGATAATATATATTTTAAGTGTGGGAGAGTTATTGTCAATCTATCTTTTTATTTCTATTGACCTATTCATCACATCATGTTTGTTTGTCACTTGTTTGTTTTTTATAGCATGACATTAGCATGATAAACTCTTTGTTTTCATGAAAAGTATGCTTGTATCTTTAGCAAATTATTTCTTTTGATATGTGGTAGTATGACATGAGCGTGTTAGGAATTGCTTCGGAGGCTCATTGGCTCCCATGTCCCCGGATTAAAATTTTCACTAATGAAAAAACTAATCTAGATGGGATGAGTTTCCTAAGCACAAACAATTCGTCGTCGTGCTAACAACTTGAGCGATCGCTTGAACAAACTAGTTGTTCAAGCAACACAACTCTTCTAGTTGGTTAGCCGCGGAAGAGACGACGGACGGATCGCTGGTTTTTGTATTTGTCTTCGGGGTCCATGATTATACAAATACATACAAATGTAAACTAGTATAATCAACACATACTAGCATAAAGATAAGAACATGCAAAGATCAATAAAAGTTGTAAAACTTTTATACCTCTCGATCTTCTATCATATGTCCTATCCTTCTCGTGGATGTCGTGTGGGCGAAGATCCTCCACGAGTAGAAGCCTCCTAGATCACATTCTTCCTTTCGTTGCTCTATCCGAACAAAGAGAAGAACCAAACTAAAACTCCTTCTCCTTTCTAGAATCGGCCACCAAGCCAAGGATCTTGATATAACCGCCGACCAAGGAGTAGCTTCTTGAGCACCGGCCAACCTTGAAGCAATGTTGCCGCCGGCCACCAAGATGGGATATGGATGAACGCCGGCAAACCATGAAGCAATGTTGCCGCCGGCCACCAAGGAGAAAGTGAGGAGGAAGAGCGCCGGCAAAGGATGAGAAGTGGAAGAAGGGCGCTGGCCAAAACCCTAGGGAGAACCAAGCTTGCCGCCCACTTCTAGCCGCCCAAAACCCTAACTTCTCTAGGGTTTGTTGCCGCCCACTTTTAGATAGGCAAAACCCTAATCCACAAGCCTTAGTTGCCGCCCAAGCCTTAGCCCTCTATTTATAGAGTTGGGCTTAAGCCTCCTTTAATCTCCACCGTCGGATCTAGGGATTTAATCTCCACCATCGGATCTAGGGTTTCATCCCAACCGTCGGATCTAGGGTTTCATCCCAACCGTCGGATCTAAGGTTTCATCCCAACCGTCGGATCTAGGGTTTCATCCCAACCGTCGGATCTAGGGTTTCATCCCAACCGTCGGATCTAGGGTTTCATCCTAACCGTCGGATTTAGGGTTTTATCCCAACCGTCGGATCTAGAGATCTAATCTCAACCGTCGGTTATAGAGTTTTGTTTTCCATCCTTGGATCTAGACTTCATGAGGATTATATTAGGCTACGATAGGGATCATGAGAAGGAGTTGGATCTTGGCCACCCGATGGATCGGAACCACACAAACTTGATCCATCAATGATGTTCCATTCCACTAGAGGATCATCATTGAATTACCTCACCAACCCCCATAAATCAATATGGGCTCCATATATTATTCGTACATACATATCCCCGTGTTTAAGATATCGAATGTCCGTTAATTAATTGATTTACTGACCATCAATCAATTAACATCTAACTCCTCGAGTAGTACCACTCAACCTTATCATCATGTTGACTAAGTCAACCAACTGGGTGTACATGATGAACCTTATGAGCTCCTCAAGGGGACATCATCAACCTAATATATAGGACACGGTTTCCTCCTATAATCAACGACACACCATGTAAATAATATCATTTCCCAACTTACCGAACATATTGATTTAATCCATCTAAATCTCATCCTTTGGTAAATCAAAGAAATAAATACTAAGTACATGTGCCCGTTATTTTATCGGGATTAAGAGCATGTACAACATAATATCCGAGGTCCGATTCAATTATGTATTCAGCAATAAATTGAATCACCTCTATGTCGGTCCTGCTCAATACACCTAAGTGTACTAGTGTAACTCTATGTTCAAGATAAAACAATACCAAGCTACACTACAACCATGCCAATGGTTTGTCCAAAACCATCTTGGTCGTGAGCCTCTACTTATATTCTACAACGGACTGATAACATGATCTTCTGTGCCACACCAAGCACCATGTTATCTACAATGTAAAATATTAGACAATATGCACACATATAATAAATATAAAGTGCAAACAATGAACATGTGATTCTTATTTAAAAATAAAAATGTTCATACAAAAAGAGCTAGGCTTTCAGTATACATTCCAACAATCTCCCACTTATACTAAAAGACTATGCTGTCATTACACTGCCATACATCTGATCCACATGTCCTCCACATGCCTATCAAACACTTTCACTGGAAGGGCCTTAGTGAATGGATCCACCAGGTTATCCTCTGATGCAATATTGGCTACAACTACTTCTCCTCGCTTTACGATCTCTCGTATCAGGTGGTACTTGCGCTTTATGTGTTTACTCGCCTTATGGGATCATAGTTCCTTCGAGTTTGCAACTGCACCACTGTTATCACAATAAATTGTGATAGTTCTGGGCAAACCAGGAATCACATCCAAGTCCATCAAGAAGTTCCTGAGCCATCTGACTTCCTTGGCGCCTCAGGTCGCCACATACTCAGCTTCCATGGTAGAGTCCGCCACGCATTTCTGCTTGACACTCCTCCATACTATGGCTCCACCTCCAAAAGTAAACACAAACCCCGAGGTAGACTTACTGTTATCCCTATCTAATTGGAAATCCGAATCCGTGTAACCCATAGGGACTAATTGATCTGCCCGCTAAATCAGCATATAATCCCTAGTCCTTCTCAGGTACTTCAATATATACTTTATCGCAGTCCAATATCCCTGTCCAGGATTACTCTAATATCTGCTAACCATGCCCACGACAAAACAGATATCTGGTCTCGTACATAACATAGCATACATGAGGCTTCCTACTGCCGAAGCATAAGGAACCGCCTTCATCTCCTCTATCTCCTTTGATGTTTTAGGACACATCTCTTTAGATAAAGGAACTCCATGTCTGAAAGGTAGAAAACATTTCTTGGAGTTCTGCATGCTAAAACGAGCTAGGACAGTGTCTATGTATGAATCTTGAGATAAGCACAACATCCTTTTCTTGCGATCCCTTAGAACTTTGATCCCAAGGATGTGTCCCACTTCTCCCAAGTCCTTCATGTCAAACTGTTTGGACAACCATACCCTTACGTCTGATAACACTTTGATATTGTTGCCAACTAACAAAATGTCATCTACATATAGTACAAGAAATACCACTACGTTTCCGTCACATCTTTTGTATACACATGGCTCATTCGGACTTTGAATAAATCCATATGACTGTATTACCTCATCAAAATGGATGTTCCAAGATCTGGAAGCTTGCTTCAATCCATAAATGGACCGATTAAGCTTACACACTAGATGCTCTTTGCCTTTAGCAATGAATCACTCTGGTCATACGAAAGGTATAACGTAGTTAAATTTCCTTTTATTGCAAAATTTAAATTTACGGTTATGTCTACACTTGTTGTAATAAGCATGCGTGTGTTGTGTGTGTTGTAATAAATAGGAGTATTTATTATTTTTATTGCTTCCGCTGTGTTCATGTTTACAAAACATGATCGAACACACACACGCCGCGGTGCCGGAAACCCAACAGAAAGAGGGTATCGATTATGAGGAAACCTTTTCGCCGGTAGCCATGCTTAAGTCTATCCGAATTCTCTTATGCATTGCAGCTCATATGGATTATGTGGTGTGGTAGATGTATGTCAAGATAGCTTTCCTTAATGGAAGTCTTGAGGAAAACATCTATATGAAGCAACCAGAGGAATTCATTGCTAAGGGCAAAGAGCATCTTGTATGTAAGCTTAATCGGTCCATTTATGGATTGAAGCAAGCTTCGAGGTCTTGGAACATCCACTTTGATGAGGTAAATCAGTCTTATGGATTTATTCAAAGTCCGAATGAGTCTTGTGTATACAAGAGATGTGATGGAAACGTAGTGATATTTCTTGTACTATATGTAGATGACATTTTGGTGATTGACAACAATATCAAGGTGTTATCGGGCGTAAGGGTATGGTTGTCCAAACAGTTTGATATGAAGGACTTGGGAGAAATTGGACACATCCAAGGGATCAAGGGATCGCAGGAAAAGGATGTTGTGCTTATCCCAAGCTTCATACATACACACGATTATGGATCATTTTAGCATGCAGAACTCCAAGAAGGGATTTCTACCTTTCAGGCATGGAGTTCCTTTATCTAAGGAGAAGTGTCCTAGATCATCTGAGGAGATAGAGGAGATGATGGTGGTTCCTTATGCTTCGGCAGTAGGAAGCCTCATGTATGCGATGCTATGTACGAGACCAGATATCTACTATGTCGTCGGCTTGGTCAGCAAATATCAGAGTAATCCAGAACAAGGACATTGGACTATGGTAAAACATATATTGAAGTACCTGAGAAGGACTAGGGATTATATGTAGTTTACCGGCCAGACCAATTACTCCCTATGAGTTACATGGATTGTGACTTCCAATCAGATAGGGATAACAGTAAGTCTACCTCAGGTTTTGTGTTTACTTTAAGAGGTGGAGCCATTGTATGAAGGAGTGTCAAGCAGAAATGCGTGGCGGACTCCACCATGGAAGCTGATTATGTGACAGCCTTTGAGGTAGCCAAAGAAGTTGTGTGGCTTAGGAACTTTTTGATGGACTTGGATGTGATTCCTGGTTTGCCCAGAACTATCACAATTTATTGTGATAATAATGGTGCAGTTGCAAACTCGAAGGAAACACGAGCTCATAAGGTAAGTAAACACATAGAGCGCAAGTACCACCTGATACGAGAAATCGTAAAGGAGGTAGAAGATGTTGTCGCCTAGAGTGCATCAGAGGATGACCTAGTAGACCCTTTCACTAAGACCCTTCTAGCGAGAGCTTTGATAGGCATGTGGAGGGAAGGGGAATCAGAAGTATGACAGTATAAGGACAGCATAGTCTTTTAGTATAAATGGGAGATTGTTGGGATGTATACTGAAAAGTCTATCTTTTGTATGAACATCTTTATTTTGAAATAAGAATCACATGATCATTGTTTGCATATTTATATGGTTATGCAATATTGTCTAATACATTACATTGTAGATAACATGGTGTGTGGTGTCACAAGGGAGATCATGTTATCGTCTCCTTGTAAAGTATAAGTAAAGGCTCACAATAGAGATGACTTTGGACAAACCATCGGAATGGTTGTAGTGTGATTTGGTATTGGTTTGTCTTGACCATAGAATCACACTAGTGCACTTTGACTGTATTGAGCACGACTGACTTAGAGGTGATTCGATTTATTGCTGACTATATAATCGAATCAGACCTCAAATATTATTTAGTACATGATCTTAATCCCGATATAATAACTGGCACATACCCTTAGTAATCATCTCTTTGATTTACCAATGGGTGAGATTTATAGATTAAATCGATAGGCTCGGTAAGTTGGGAGATGATATTATTTATATGGTGTGTCGTTGATTATAGGAGGAAACTGTGTCCTATATATTAGGATGATGATGCCCCCTTGAGGAGCTCATAAGGTTCATCATGTAAACCCTGCAGGTGGACTTGGTCCGGCATGATGAAAAGGTTGAGTGGTACTACTCAAAGAGTTAGATGTTGATTAATTAATGGTTGGTAAATTAATTAATCGACGGACATTCAAGATCTTAAACACGGGGAGAAAATGTACAAATAATATATGGATCCCATATTATCATATGGGGGTTGGTGAGGTAGATCAATGATAATCCTTTAGTGGATTGGATTATCATTAGTAGATCGGACTTTATGTGGGCTTGATCCATGGGTGGCCAAGACCCAACTCCTCCTCATGGTCCCTAATGTATCCTATTAACACCTCATGAAGCTTAGATCCAATGGATAGAAACAAAATTCCTAGATCCAAAGGTAGAGATTAAATCTCTAAGATCCGACGGTTGAGATTAAATCTCTAGATCTGACGGTTGAGATTAAATCCCTAGAACAAATGGTGGAGATTAAACCAAGTCTTATCCCTAAATCTATAAAAGGGAGGACTAGGGGTGGGCGGCTAGACAATGGAGAGGAATGGGGGCTAGGGTTTTAGGCTGCAAGAGCAAGGGAGGTTAGGGTTTTGGGTGGCCACAATTAAGGAAAGTTCTTCTTCTTCTTCTTCCTTTGGTGGCCGGCACCCTTCTTCCCTCATATCTCTTTGGCTTGTCCGGCGTCCACCATTCTCCCTTTCATCTATGGCTGATGATGGATGGGGATTAGGGCTTGTCCCTTGGGCGGCAACCAAATCCTAATTAGATTAGGATTGGGCTTGGGCGGCTAGGGTTAGGGTTTTGGGATTAGGTTGGGCGGCAACAAGAAGATGAAGCTCCTTTCTTCTTCTTCCTAAGGTTGGTCGGCCACTATCCTTGTTCCCTCTATCTTGGCCGGAGCTCAACCTATTCTCCTTCCTTTCACCCTTGGCTGGAAATTAGGAGAACTTAGTTTAGGGTTTGGGTGGCAACAAGGAGGAGGATTGCTTTCCTTTCTCTTTTCCAAGTGTTGGCTGGCGCCCATGCCCTTGTTGTTTCTACTTTGGTTGGTTTTCATACTCCATGTTCTCTTCCTTAGCCGGTGGCAACATCGAGTTTATTGACTTGGTGGTCGCTTCTAGATAGGAAGATGAGTTTTGTTTAAGGATCTTCCTTTGTTCAGAGTGAACAAGGAAAGGAAGATTGGTGATCTAGGAGGCTTCAACTTTCGGTAGATCATCGCCCACATGACGTCCAAAGGAGGAAGGACATACAATAGAAGATCAAGAGGTATAACAAGAGGTATAATCTTGTTTATTTTGATTATTGTTCTTTTGTTTTATGTTTATAATTGCTTTTCAATTATATGCATGTTTTGTGTGGATGGTTACTTGCTTGTATTTGATTTTCAACTATGAGCATGATATAACTCTGTGTATGTGGCTAATATAACTTGGACCCCGAACATAAACACAAAAACCGGCGATCCGGACATCGTCTATTCCGTGACTACTCGTAGAATAGAGGATGGTCGCTTGAACAATGAGTTTGTTCAAGTGACCTCTCTAAACAATTAGCACGACGATGACTTGGTTGCTTTGGCAATCCCTTTTGTCTAGGATTAAATTTTTTAATCCGGGGACATAGAAGGGATCACCATGATCAAGAAAACGAGGTGAATTGGGAAGCAAAGTTTCCCCTCACAAACTCGATAAGCAAAACCCTTCAATTGGTATCAGATCTTCTGGGCAAAACCCTTCAGACTTAACTAGGATTGGTAATTGATGCTTTAGAGTCGAGTCACTTTGCACTGCACATAGAGAACTTACATGTTAGGCTAGATTGAAATAATTCATATACCTTTGCTCATTAATAAAACTACTATATAGAATGTCATGAATTCACTAAAGATGATGATGTTTCATTCACACACATGAGTTTTGACTGCAGGTTCTGCTTGAGGACAAGAAAAGGTTTAAGTGTGGGGGTGTGATGTGTGTGAATCATATCTATATTTTTGGTCTTATTTAGCATTTATTTATTGTATTTCATGAGCATATCTTCATTAGTTCTACACTTAGTCTATCTATTTTATTCGTATGACTGCAATCTATGCCTTATATTGACATGAAGCTAAGTTGGGACAAAAAAGAGTTAAAATGCCCTTTGGAAGGAGAAATCCAATAGCCAACACGACCAAGTCATGTCCTCAAGCATTGTCATGCTTCATATGAGGAACATAACACACAATAAAGTAGAGAATGGACTTTTAGAGGCTGACATGAGTAGGTCGTGCCACTTGGCACGACCATGCCAAGGAACCATGCCACATATCATGCCCATTAACATGGTCATGCCTTACCATCCAGTGACAGGCACAACTGTGTCACGATCTATCCCTAGGCATGATCGGGGTGCATCACTACCACCTGATATTTTGGATGTTCCATAACCATTTAGTTGATATTTGGGATATAAAAAGGACATTAAACCTTCTATCCAAGCCATCGAGAGCTCTCATATGAAGCCCCATCGAGGGGTCAATAAGAGATAGTAAGATCAAGGTTTTCATGGAGACAAGGAATCTTAGGAGAGTCATTCCAAGGAGCCTCTAAGAACTATACGCCATCGAAGTCCAGAGTTCAAGCCAAGGAGACATTCACACTATGAATAAGTCTTCTTTTATCTCATTCGTGATTTGTATCTTGCTCTTTGATGATGTAAAAACCAATTCCTCAGCTATTGAACAAAAGACTTGATGTGCGAAAACCCGGCAAGTGCACGGTTGTGGTCAAGTAATAAAAATATTGATCCCACGGGGACTGGTAAATTGAGTACTGGTTTACTAGGTGAATATAGATTATCTAGACCAAATCAGTTGGTTAAGAAAATAAAGTATTCACAAGAAGAAGGATCATAGAGCAGAGGAAAAAGAAAGTCAGGTTAGTTGAGAAGAAATCTTAGGGGTTTGGTTTCACTACCATGTCTATCATCTCAGTAGTTCTCTTTTATATCAAAATATCTTTCTGAAGGAAACTTATCTACAATGATCAATAGTGCCTTTCGATATCTACGATGTGTTTGTCTAACTCAATTCCTACTTTCACGATGTTCGTGCATAGATGATCTTAGTTGCAATAAGAACTTATCACGAGAACCCCAACAGATCAAATTCTAGACTTGCACCAATTACTTGTTATATCAAGATTAGATAAACCCCTTATGTTCTAGGATAAGTTTAAGACATCATTGAGAAGTTTTAATTACTTTTGTGGCATCGATGCATAGCCGAACTTGTTTGCAATGGGAACTTATCATGAGAATCCCAATGGATCAGGTTTAGATTTCAACCCTTAGTCATTATTAATTCTTCAAATTTAGTTCTACAAGTTAGGGGTTGAGGTTCACCTTTCGATTCATCCCTCATTCCCTAAAGAATACGATTAAATTAGCTAGAATACTCATAAGCAAATCGATCATGCATGGCAGCATTAAATCGGAAAATACCGTTCGATAAAAATAAGAGTTTACAATTTTCCAAGATGAATCGACAATAAGCTACTCTCTAATCCTAAAATACAGAGACTACTCAATAAAGGAGTTACAAAATATAGATGAAAGGAAGGAAAGAAATCACCTAGCGTCCTATTTGTTGAGCCTCATCTCCTTGGCTGCTTCCTAGATGGATCACTATCATTGACCCTTGGATCCTTGGCAAGTAGAGAAGCTCTGGAATGACATCCTCAAGCAGTTTGGGGGGCCTTGGATGGCCCCCTTCAAGTTTTGGGAGCCCTAGGGTGACTCCCCTTGTGATCCTTTGCCTCTTGGACTACTTTCCTTTATATAGAGTCGACTCCGACATTCCATAAATATGTGGAAACTATTGACTCGTGATAAGAGGTGCCACCACATGACCGTGTGAATTTTGTTAGTGCAATCGACCCAAGTTACGATTGACCGGACTCGAGTGGGACTTGAGTAGTGTTTTGATGTTTGACAAATGGGCTGACAATGTGATTGTCATGGGAAAGTCTAAGTCATTGGTACTTGGCAATGAAAGTCCAAGCATAGGTCAAGGCAATTGAAAAGCCCAAGTCATGGATACTTGGAATGGAAAGTCCAAGAATGGTCTTGTCATGGAAAGTCCAAGCATGAGTCTTGACATGAAAGTCCAACATGGAGTTGGTAAGGAAAGTTGAAGTATGGATAGTTGGCAAAGGAAAAGTCCAAAGGTGAAATCTTGGCAGCATAAGTCCAAGTGTGTAGTCTTGGCGGCGTAAAATCCAAGTGAACTTTGGCAAAGGTAGACCCGGTTAGCATGACTAGGCTCACGGAAGAACTTGAAGGCTAGCACGATGATGAAGAGTCATGGACTCAAGGGATCCAAGAGGCGTGAGATTGATGGAAGTGGCTAGAAGACCGAGGTCTAGGCTAAGGGTACCCGATTAGCATGGCATAGCCGATGGAAGCACTTAAAGGCTAGCGCGATGGGCAAACGAGACATGGAGGACTTGGAGGGATCCGATAGGCGTGAGGCTGATGAAGGTGGCTAAAAGGCTTAGGTCTAGGCTATGGGTGGTTATAAAGTATGAGAGGATCATACTTGGAGTAAACCTCATGGTTGAGGTATACTAGTCGACTGGGACTTTGGGTCAGTTGACTGGCCGAGTATTGGACACTTGAGAGGCCTAGTTGACTTGGATAGTGGACTGGGGTTAAGACCGAGTCGATTGCCCAAGTCAACTAGGCCAGTGGGTCAACCAAGTCGTGCTGTGAGACTCAAGAAATCGAGTTTTGTGCTTGGACAATCGACTACCATGTTAGGGTAGTCGATTAGCCTTGAGCAGTCGACTATCATAATGGGCAGTCGACTGGTCAAAGAGGACATGAGCACAAAAGCTTCGATAGTCGACTGGAAGTCAACTACTAGCTTGGCAGTCGATTGGAAGTTGATGGCAGTTCACTGGTCAAGTGTCCGTTGAGTCGAATCCCACGTGGATTAGTCCATTGTTAGATAGCAGATGTGTGGGCAGTCGACTGGTGGGTAAGGCCAATCGACTGCCAAACGAAAATCAGGCCAACATGAGGACTTAAAAGGATCTCAATGGGGAGGTTTTCCTCAGCAATTTTTGGGCAATTTTGAGGTGAAGTGCTGCTGCATTTCAAGTCTTCAAAAGCCATCCAAAGCAACCAAGAAGTAAGTAAGCAACATCGCAATCTTGTAAGAGTGTTTTCACTTCCTTCTTTCATTTGCTTTGTATACTTGTATTTTTGTTGTATTTATTGTAAGCTTTGTGTTGTAAAGATATTGTACGAGGTTTCTCCACCTTTGGTATTATATCGAGAAGGAGAGAGTTCATAGTGAAGGTAGATCACTAGAATATAGTCCTGGAGTAGGAACCCTAGTTGCGAACCACATAAAATTGCTTTGTGTATTGCATGCATGATTGTTTTTGTGTTTGTTCTTGTTTATGATTGTATTTCCACTACATACTAACTATTTGTAGACGAGCATACAAAAGGCGAGAATCCAAGCGAAGAAATCGATGAATCACTATTCACCCCCCCCCTAGTGCTGTCAACCGATCCTCTACAAATTTCACATGGCCCGACCATGTGTCACTATGGAAATCAACCTAGAAAAATGCATGGTTGTGTGTAAACATATCACGGCTGCCCTTTCCAAGGGTTCGGAGGGGCGGCACTGTTAGTTATAGCCCTAAGAACCAATCATGTGATGGTTGAATAGGGAACATTTTGTATCATATTCTATAAAGGCAAAGGATTGGTTATTATATTTAAGTCTTGCTTGTGCCAGCTAAATTAAATATAGTAATGCCCTAGAAAAGTAGGTTCTTATCTACAGCACATCAATTGGCAGAATTGATTATGAGAGGCTGTAGAGAACACTTTCTAAATGTTCCTAGTCAAGTATTAATATGCAAGGGCAATATTAATACATAAAGACTAGCATGTAGGTCAATTGATGACTTGATCTCACAAGTCATGGATATATGATATCAAGTTGACACATGGGTATATATTAGAGAATATATAATTGAATCGACCCGCCATGAGAAAGTTTCATGGATCGTTATATGAGTGTCATAAACTTTCTCATGTGACTATTGGTATGAATAGTCCTCGGACAAGTCACTACGGTTCCCTACATAAGGAGTTATGTACTTTGGTATCGTCAAACGTCACATAGAGGTGGACCATAAAGCGATTCTGGGTATATAACAAATTATGCGGAGGGATGTGAGTGATGTAGATGGGATCTATCCCTCTCATATGACGAGAGTGATATCGGTGGGCCCCTTGATTGAGTAGAACTACTAAAACGCATGGCCATGCTCGAATGAGTCAATATGAGATATTGAGCTCATTTGTTTGAGTTAGTTTACTCAGGGATCAAGAAACACATAGATTGATCGAGGATGACACGGTCTATGCCTCATTGATCAATCTGATATCAAGGATAGAAGGACACGGTCATATATTATAGTAGTCACGAAAAGGTTAGTCGGATCTTGACTTATCTCGTAACTTGGGTAGCAATGATGTATTGCTAGATGCCGCTCATTGCTTGTGTATCTAAAAGAGTTTAGGTCCACTGCCAACGTTATGAGAGCCTATAGGGTCACACACAAAGAGCATGATAATTAGAGGAATTAGAGTATTCTAGTTTGACTAGAATAATTTGGGAATAAGCTTAAGTACAAAATGGTTTTTGGACTTTAAGCTTAATGAGAATTTTAGCTAATTGATTTAATGAGATTAATTCAATATGTTACCTCATTGATTTAATAAGATTAATTCAATATGATAACATAAGCTTAATTGAATTAATAAGATTAATTCAATATGATAACATAAGCTTAATTGAATTAATAAGATTAATTCAATATGATAACATAAGCTTAATTGAATTAATAAGATTAATTCAACATGCATGAATGCCACATAAGCATGCCACATAAGCATGCCACCTAAGCATCCACCTAAGCTAGATAAGGTGGAAGGAAACAAAATGGTTTTGTCTCCTTAAGTGGCCGGCCAAACAAATGTCCCAATGCAATGGATTGCATTGAATGTGTGGAGGTGAAAGGGTTTTTCCAACCCTATAAAAGACCCCATGGAGTGGCCGGCCAAAGCAATTGTGGGTGTTGTTGTTGGGAGCTTGAGGCTTGGAGAGAGCTTGAGAGCTTATTGTTGTGTGGCTTTTTTGAGTGTAGCAAGAAGAGTAGTCTTCTTCTTCCCTTCTCTTTTTCCCTAGCTTCCTCTCCTTTAGGGACTTCTCTAGCAAGAAATAAAGGAGAGCTCCTCTAGTTTTCTTTTGTGAGACAAGAGCTTGCTCGTGTGGATACATATAGAGGCACGGACACTTGAACGTGCTAAAGATCCAACAAACAAAAGGAAGAAGCGGGATTAACAAGGGCACGCAACAAAGGTAATCCTCTCCTATAAGATAGGCTTGGTTTAGAGAAATTTATTTTATACGAGTTTGCTTTCGCATGGATCACTTGGAAGGGATCCTAATTTTTCCGTTGCGCATATGCCATTTGGCATAAAGAATTCCCTACAGGCACGACGCGATCGTACATACATGCATTACAGCGGAAGACTACATGTACTTCTTACAGCGGAAGACTTTAGACTTATATTTTTTTTTCTTCTTTAAAACATAAACGTACGTCATCATTTCATAAATACTTCCTTTTGAACATAGAGTATGCATCATCATTTCATAAGTACTTAGTTCAAGTTCATAAAAAAAATCATCTTAAAGGAAAACATGCATAAAGAAACATAACAGATCTCTGCCACCATGCCACTACCACACACACTTTACCCCTCCTGCTTCTCCCTTTAGTTTAGCCACCCTTTACCCTTATCTGCAGTACAAGGGAACATAAACTATAAGCACATAGGCTTAGTAAGATCCTATCCTACTCACAAAAACCATATGTCAAACATTAAGCATAGAGTAGTGACATGATCATATAACACATATAAGCATAACATTCATATAAACATACAACGACATATAAACGAACATAACATACATATAAACATACAAGAACATAAGCAAACATAACATGCATATAAACATAAGCATAACATGAACATAACATCATAATGATCCAGACATGAACTAAGGGTATATGCAGGATGCTCTTGGAAAATATATATTATAGGTATTTAAACATAATCTCAACATATTGGGCCCGACATTGTACCACATCATTGTTGGGATCTCTTTATGCAAAATAGCATATGCGCAGCGGAAAAATTAGGATCCCTTCCAAGTGATCCTTGCGAAAGAAAAACTCGTACAAAAATAAATTTCTCAAAAGAAAACCTATCTTATAGGAGAGTTCTACCTTTGTTGCGTGCCCTTTGCAATCCCGCTTTTCCTTGGATGTGTTGGATCTTTTAGCACGTTCAAATGTCCGTGCCTCTATATGTATCCACACGAGCAAGCTCTTGTCTCACAAAAGAAAACTAGAAGATCTCTCCTTTACTTCCTGCTAGAGAAGTCCCTAAAGGAGAGGAAGGTAGGGAAGAAGAGAAAGGAAGAAGAAGACTACTCTTCTTCCTAGCTTACACACACAAAGCCACACAACAAAAGCCTCTCCCACCAAGCTCTCACCAAGCCTTAAGCTCCCACTCAACCCCTTTGGCCGGCCACCCCATGGGGTGTTTTATAGGATTTGAAAAACCTTTCATCTCCTATCACATTCAATGCAATCAATGGCATTGAAAGATAATTAAACAAGGAGTTATCCTCCTTGTTTTGGCCGGCCACATGTGGAGGAAATCCAAGGGTCAAAACCCTTTGTCTCCTTCCAACTCATCAAGCTTAGGTGGCATGCTTATGTGGCATGCTTAGGTGGCATGCTTAGGTGGCATGCTTATGTGGCATTCATGGATGTTGAATTAATCTTATTAATTCAATAAGCTTATGTTATCATATTGAATTAATCTCATTAAATCAATAAGGTAACATATTGAATTAATCTTATTAAATCAATTAAGCTTAGCATATTGAATTAATCTCATTAAATCAATAAGCTAAAATTCTCATTAAGCTTAAAGTCCAAAAACCATTTTGTACTTAAGCTTATTCCCAAATTATTCTAGTCAAACTAGAATGCTCTAATTCTTCTAATCATCATGCTCTTTGTGTGTGACCCTATAGGCTCTCATAACGTTGGCAGTGGATCTAAACTCTTTTAGATACACAAGCAATGAGCGGTATCTAGCAATACATCATTTCTACCCAAGTTACGAGATAAGTCAAGATCCGACTAACCTTTCCGTGACTACTATAATGTATGACCGTGTCCTTCTATCCTTGATATCAGATTGACCAATGAGGCATAGACCGTGTCATCCTCGATCAATCTATGTGTTTCTTGATCCCTGAGTAAACTAACTCAAACAAATGAGCTCAATATCTCATATTGACTCATTCGAGCATGGCCATGCATTTTAGTAGTTCTACTCAATCAAGGGGCCCACAGATATCACTCCCATCATATGGGAGGGATAGATCCCATCTACATCACTCACATCCCTCCGCATAATTTGTTATATACCCAGTAATCGCCTTTATGGTCCACCCTGTTACGGGTGACGTTTGACGATACCAAAGTACATAACTCCTTATGTACGTAGTGACTTCAGGTTTGAGGACTATTCATACCAATAGTCACATGAGAAAGTTTATGACACTCATATGACGATCCATGAAACTTTCTCATGGCGGGTCAGTTCAGTATATATTCTCTAATATATACCCATGTGTCAACTTGATATCATATATCCATGACTTGTGAGATCAAGTCATCAATTGACCTACATGCTAGTCTTTATGTATTAATATTGCCCTTGCATATTAATACTCGACTAGGAACATTTAGGAAAGTGTTCTCTACAGCCTCTCATAATCAATTCTGCCAATTGATGTGCTGTAGATAAGAACCTACTTTTCTAGGGCATTATTATATTTAATTTAGATGGCACAAGCAAGATGTAAATATAATAACCAATCCTTTGCCTTTATAGAATATGATACAAAATGTTCCCTATTCAACCATCACATGTTTGGTTCTAGGGCTATAACTAACAATCTCCCACTAGCACTAGTACCAATCACTATGATATCTAATACCTAGTGACCTAGTGTGACCATCAGGCTTCCTCTGTCCCAACGCCGTGGTCAATGGCTCTGCGATGTTAGCTTCGGTCGGTACTCTGCATATCCGCCCATCGCCTCTATCGATGATCTCGCGAAGGAGATGGAAGCGCCGCAGTATGTGTTTGGTCTGGCGATGTGATCGAGGTTCCTTAGCTCGCATAATAGCCCCATTGTTGTCACAATAGAGGTCTATTGGATCTGCAATGCTAGGAACTACTCCAAGTTCAGCGATGAACTTGCGGAGCCAAACACCTCCTTTCTTGCATCGCATCAGCAATATACTCGGCTGTAGAATCGAGCTGTCTGCTTGAACTTTTCGACTCACAGCTCCACCATTCAGGCAAAACACGTACCCCGATTGCGATCTATAGTCATCCTTGTCTGTTTGGAAGCTTGCATCACTGTAACCCTTTACAGCTAGCTCCTCATTGCCTCCAAATATCAAGAAATATTCTTTCGTTCTTCGTAAGTATTTAAGAATATTTTTGACTGCTATCCAGTGACTTTCACCTGGATCCGACTGGTATCTACTCGTCATGCTCAAAGCATACGAGACGTCAGGACGAGTACAAAGCATGGCGTACATGATAGACCCTATGGCAGATGCATAAGCATGGCGTATATGTTAGTTAAATGAACATGTCACTATCTTATGTGTAATTTATGTCGTATGGCTTTTGTGAGTATGAAAGGATCTTACTCAGCATATGTGTTGATAGTGTCATTTTTCCCTTGTACTGCAGAGCAAGGCAAGGAATGGAATAATTGAAGGGAGCAGCAGGAGGCAAAGATGTGTGTGGCAGTGGCATGGTGGATAAGATTTAGTTTATGGTTCGGGGAGATTATGCATGTTTTACCGTTTAGTGTTAAGACTTAAATGATGTTTTTGCCTTTGTTGTCACTCCCGTTTATTTTATAAATCTTGAATTTCTTTAGTACATGTTTAGTTAAGAAAATTGCTAAGACCGTTACATCATAATTAATCTGTTAGGTGGATTAGGTTAATATAGTTAGCTTAAGAAGGGATTTTATTGTTTTAAATGCTTCCGCTGTATGTATATGCATGTATGTATGATCGCGTAACGCCGCCCTTCACTCCCCTCTGAGGTACGAGAAGGGCGGGCATTACAGGTTGGTTTCGGAGCCTAGTTCTGCCTTTCCACTACACACACATCAAGCTTCAAATCCTGCCACTCCAAGTAAGAAATTCTATGTCTACTCTATTTCTTTCATGTAAGATAAGAAATGCTTTTAGCTTAAATATGCATGATAACCTTATGCTAGCCTTTAGTTTAAATATGCATAAATAAATATGAATGATAACCTTATGCTAGCCTTATTATAATATATGAAGATAAGCATGGCTAGAAGACGTAGTCATAGAGTCAATGAGACAAGTAATATATGGAAGACGTAGTAATAGAGTCGATGAGATGAATATATTCATAATAATCTTATGCTAGCCTTATTATAATATATGAAGATAAGCATGGTTGGAAGATGTAGTAATAGAGTCGATGAGATAGTAATATATGGAAGACGTGGTAATAGAGTCGATGAGACAGTAATATATGGAAGACGTAGTAATAGAGTCGATGAGATAGTATATCACTCTCCATGAGGAGCTCCGGTACTGTTCGTAAAAAAGAAGGATGGGACTATGTGCCTGTGCATAGACTACCGAGCGCTAAATAATGTGACGATCAAGAATAGGTACCCTTTACCACGGATTGACGATCTGTTCGACCAGTTAAAAGGTGTCACCGTCTTTTCAATGATTAACCTCAGATCTGGCTATCATCAAGTGAAAGTGAAATCAGATTATATACTGAAGACAACTTTCCGAACAAGATATAGACATTATGAGTTCGTAGTCATGTTTTTCGGAGTGACGAATGCTCCTGCTATGTTCATGGACATGATGAATCGGGTATTCTCGGCGTTTCTTGACAAGTTCGTGATCGTCTTCATTGACGATATCCTCGTCTATTCGAGAAATCAAGAAGAGCATGTCGAACACCTGAAGATGGTATTACAGATTCTTCGAGAAAAGCAACTATATGTCAAGTTCTCCAAATGTGAATTCTGGCTTGATTAAGTATCTTTTCTGGGTCATATTATTTCCAAGGACGGAGTTATGGTGGACCCGAGGAAGATCGAGGTCGTGAGTAACTGGAGCAGACCAAGGAATGCTAGCGAAGTCAGGAGTTTTCTCGGATTAGCGGGCTATTATTGAAAATTCGTTGAGGACTTCTCCAGAATCGCAGCACCTATGACAGTTCTTGTAACACCTGTAAAATTCCTAGCAATTTTACAAGAATTTTTGGCTTGATGATCATGGGCTTTTCAAAAATAAAAGAAAATAAGCCAAAAAAAAAAAGGGGTGCAAGGCCTAGGAATTGAACCCCAAACCTCTAGAGATAGCCAAGCCCTATAGATGAACCCACTAACCAGAAGCCTAATAGGATTATATCATTAGAGGAATAATGGAGATTATGGTTAAGTGTAAGGGAGATTAAGGGACTCTTTAGGTGAATAAATAGGGGGGGATGAGGAGGCATGAGTGAGCAACTTCACTTTCTCCTCTTCTCTTCTTCTTCTCACCGAAATCCTAAAGCTCTCCCTCTCCATTTCCACCCTTTGGCCGAAACTCATCCAAGCAAGAAGCTAGGGCTAGGTTTTGTGTTCCTTAGGTTATCTTCACACTACAAGCAAAGCGAAGGATGTAAGTATCCCTCACCTGCATACGAGTAGCTTCGATTGATGTTTGTAAAAGAAATCTATATGTTATATCCGGCCAAGCTATGTTTTAGTTTATCAATGAATTTGTATGCTATGTTTAGGAAGTAGATGATGATGTTAAGATGGAAAAAGGGATTAGGTTAAAAGCTAACCCTAATAGCCACTAAAGCCTATTCGGCCAAGCCATGATTTTAGGTTTCAATGAAGTTCCATGCTATGTTTTTTTTGTAACTATATGATGATGCTAGGATTTAAAATGGATTAGGTTAAAGGTTAACCCTAAAGACCTACATGGACCATTCGGCCACCCCTAGATCTTGATGATTCAATGAAGTTTAATCCATGTTTTTGTGGGATTATGATGTTGTTGTTATGTTAAATGAATTAGGTTAAAGGTTAACCCTAAAAACCCTACATGGACCATTCGGCCAACCTATGTTTTGGGTGACTAAATGAAATTTTAATCCATGTTCTATATGCAAATGAAGTTGTTGTTATGTTAAATGAATTAGGTTAAAGGATAACACTAGAAAACCCTATGGATCATTCGGCCACCATGAATTTTGGGTGATTAAATGAAGTCTAATTCATGTTCTATGTGCAAATGAAGTTGTGGTTGTGTTAAATGAATTAGGATGAAGGATAACCCTAGAAACCCCTATGGACCATTCGGCCATCATGTATTTTTGGGGATTAGATGAAGTTTTAATTCAAGTCTTATGTGCATATGAAGTTGTTGTTAAGTTAAATGAATAGGCTAACATGTGTTTTATGTTGGGTGAATGCATGTTGACTTGTGATATTAATTAATGCTAGATGAAGATAACATGCCTTAGGTTAATTCAAGTCTTATGTGCATATGAAGTTGTTGTTAAGTTAAATGAATAGGCTAACATGTGTTTTATGTTGGGTGAATGCATGTTGACTTGTGATATTAATTAATCCTAGATGAAGATAACATGCCTTAGGTTAATTCAAGTCTTATGTGCATATGAAGTTGTTGTTAAGTTAAATGAATAGGCTAACATGTGTTTTATGTTGGGTAAATGCATGCCATGCCTTATGCCATGTCTATGTGTATGCGACAAAATATGTTATGAAATGGAAAAAGATAAGATTATGAAATGAAAAAAAACGATATGTTCACGACATAAATATGACATCATGATGAAATGAAGAATGATATGTTATGAAATGAAGAATGGTATGGTTATGAAATGAAAGATGATATGTTCATGAAGTGAAGCATGATATGTTATGAAATGAAGTATGCTATGTTGCAAGATGAAATAAGCTATGTTATAAAATAAGCATATAAGTATTTTACCTTCTGCATGGCTTGTACCAAGACCTTAACAAGGTCCAAGAAGGGATGGGCTCCTAAGATGCCCTAGGTCGATGGAATAAGACTCCGGCCTAGGACGGGCTTCTATGTATGATTGCCCCTAGGTCGATGGAATAAGACTCGGGCCTAGTACGGGATGGGCTCCAAGATGCCTTAGGTCGATAGAGTAAGACTCGGGCCTAAGATGGGCTTCTACGCTATGACGATTGCGCTAGGTCGACGGACTAAGATTTGGCCTAGTAACCTAGTAGGTTCGAGACTTGCTACCTCGGGCCTATTTAGGGATGCGCACTATGATAATGAAAAAGTGGTACAATGCCGGGCCCAAATATATTGAGATTTATGTTTACGTACCTAAAATATATGTTTTCAAAAGCATCCTGCATATGTTTACCTGATTGATTGGTATGTTCACATGTTATGTTTAATATGCCATGTTTACGCCACTATGTTACATAGGTTGTATGTTATGTTGATATGTCATGTACACGTTGCTATGTTACATATGATGCATGATATGTTTGATTAAGTATATATATTCATGTTATGCTTCTAAGTTGTGGATTATACATGTTATGTTTACTCATGTTACTTATGCTACATGTTAAGTTGATTACGCCATGTATGTTACATGTTATATTGCTTATATGTTATGAATGTTACATGACATGATTAATGTCGATGTATGGTTTTTTGTGAGTAGGACATGATCTTACTAAGCCTATGTGCTTATAGTTTATCTTTCCCTCGTACTGCAGATAAGGGTAAGGGATGGATAAACTAAAGGGAGCAGCAGGAGGGGCCAAATGTGTGTGGTAGTGGCATGGTGGAGAGGATCCGTTAGGTCTATATATATATATATGTTTACCTATGATGATGATGTCTATGGATGTCCTTACTTATGTCTCCTTATGACGATGATGTTTATGAACCTGAACTAAGCACTAAGTATCTATATATTGTTGGTGCAGCAGGCACCTAAGTCGAACCTGAGTTTTGATTATAGAAAACGATACAAAGTTAAGCTCATGTCGTTATCTCACGAGCTGAATCAAGTGTGCAGAAGATTGCTAAAGCTAGAGCTGAAGGCTAGCGACACCCGGAGGAAGCCGCGGTGGTCGGGCGACACTCGAGTGATTTCGGAGGGAGCCGATGGAATCGAGTGGAAGGCCGGAAGCAAAAGCAACACGTAAGCATCGAGGTAAGCTCGTGTGTGTGAGCGTAAGTGAGGTCGTATCCTCTTTACGGGGATGATCTTAAGCGTAGATCCGACCTAAGACATCTCATAGGTGGTCTAGGTCGAGATCGGACGGTCGACGACCGTCGGAATTATGTTTTTGTTGAGCTAACTTTGACTTGCAGCAAGCATCAGTCAATGCCCGGCTTGGAGGACTCATTGCGCGTGTCGATCGACTACGAAGGTCATCAATCGGCCCGATGTCTGCCATCGGTCGGATGGATGCCATCGATCGTGATGGTCAATGATCGATTCGAAGAGTCAAGGCTTATCACTCCACCTCAGCGGTTTGGTGTCCATTTGTGATTGGTTGAAGACCCACTCGAAAGGGGCTCAAAGGCTATAAAGGAGGGCCAAACCTAGGGTTTTGACAACAATTCTAAGCTTCTAAAAGTCTCCATAAAGCTCTACCGACAACAACGTGCTTCTTCTTCTCCGGCGTCTAGGTTTCATTTCCTTTATTTTTGTCATCGGCTTTAATTTTAGTGTCGTTGCTCATTTACATTCTTGAGCTTTTTATCGTAGCGAGGAGAGAGTGTCCTCTACCTCAAGTTCTTTTTGTATCGGTTAACTCCTACCTCCAACGAGGAGGAGTTTGTTTAGTAATTTGCCCTCCGTACGTGGTCAAGGACCACTAGGGCCTTGGAG
The DNA here is from genome assembly GCA_025175895.1 of Wurfbainia villosa. NCBI lineage: Eukaryota > Viridiplantae > Streptophyta > Magnoliopsida > Zingiberales > Zingiberaceae > Wurfbainia > Wurfbainia villosa. The sequence continues at coordinate 66,866,281 of CM046002.1, forward strand.
TAGTAGCCTTCGGCTACGAACCAAGTAAATCTCTTGTGTCTATTGTCTCCTTTACTTTTTGTTTTGCTTATCTTTCCGCTGCATATAAGTTTTCTTTTAAAACGAGTTCGTACGAGAAAAATTTTCTTTCGCTATTCACCCCCCCCTCTAGCGAACCGCATCGATCCAACAATTGGTATCAGAGCCGGGGGCGCTTAGATTTGGTGAAACCACCAATCTAACATTTTTTTTACAGATTTGTTTTTCGTTCGTTTAAATTTTTCTCCCGCACTACTAATCCAAGACGAAGTCTTGGTACTCTTCGTTTGATTTTGTTTTGCAAGCATTCGCTTTTGGAGTAGCCGACGGTCAAATGGTCATAACCTTTTGTACAAGTTGACCCACGACACGGTCTACCTACCAAATCGAAGCCCTCGCAGAGATCTACACTTCTTACGAGGGGTTTACCCCCGTAACAAGTTGTTTTCGTCCTCAAAAATCGACGTTTAGTAGCCTTTCGGGGACATCGAAGGTTGTGAGTACTTACTTTTTATTTAGTTTCTTATTTCGTTGCTTAACTTTCTATTTTTTGTTTGTTTCTTTTTATTTCCCACACTACTAATCCAAGACGCAAGTCTTGGTACTTTCGTGTGTTTTTTTTTCGTTGCTAGGTCGTCTTTTTAGTCTCCTTGTTTTTTGTTCTAATGGCCCATCTCGAGGGTTTTAGCACCGTCCGACCTCCGTTTTACAACGGAGATGATTTCCGTTACTGGAAAGGTCGGATGGAATGCTTTCTCAAAACCCAAATCGAGATGTGGATCATAATCCAAACGGGTTTCACACTTCCGACTAATGAAGTGGGTGACTCCTTGGATTATGATCAATGGACCGTTGCAACAAAATGACAAGTCGAAGCCGATGCCAAGGCAACACAAATCCTCCAATGCGGCTTGTCCAAGGAGGAGCTAAATCGCATCGGCCCCTTCATAAGCGCAAAGGATCTTTGGACAAAACTAATCGAGTTACACGAAGGATCGGATCAAGCTAAGGTTTGCAAACGTGATTTGTTATTCAATAAATTGTACACACTAAAAATGCAGGAACACGAGTCCGCGACGCAACTCCACGCCCGTGTCCAAGACATAGTCAACAACCTACACGCAATCGGGCAAAAGGTCGAAAACCGCGACCTTATTAGGTATGTCCTAAACTCTTTTCCGAGGACTACCTTATGGGCATCCATGGTTGATGCCTATAAGGTCTCCAAGGACCTTTCTAAAATTAGGTTAGATGAACTCTTTTCGGATTTCGAATTACATGAACAATCCAACTTTCGGAACTGAGGGGTATAGCCTTGTTTGCAGGTTCAAAGAAGAAGAAAATCACAAGCAAGCCACCACCACCCGAGGAGGAAGATGAGTCCGAAGAAGAAGTTGACCCGGAGTTGACTGCCGAACTAATGAACCTAGCTCGAAGGATAGCCAAGGGACGAAAGCGAACTACGACTTGACCCAACCAAGGTAAACCTAAAAGTTCTAACATTAGGTGTTATGAGTGCAACAGGTTTGGACATATCAAGTCCGAGTGCCCCAAGCTCAACCACCAAGCACCTAAGCACAAGAAGGCCCTCAATGCGACATGGGAAGAAGCGTCATCCGAAGAAGACGAAGACCACGTCTTCATGGCGAAATCAATTGAGTCAGACACGGAGACCGAACTTGAGTCAGAACCTGAGGATGACTCGGACTACGAAGCTACCTTCAAGTCAAGCCACGGATACGCATCCGGTTCAAAAGATACCCTTAAGGTGAGTCGAACTTTATTTAATACTTTACATAATACGGTTAGGTTTTTGTCTAGGAAGTTAGCTAAGTCCGAGTCCAAGGTTGAGACCCTTGTTGAGGAGGTTAAACTCCTCAAACACGAGGTCTCCCTAACCTCTTCGACTAGTCGAGTTCAAGAGAAGGACTCAACTCGAGTTGAAAAGCTCGAAGTTGAGAACTCTCTCTTGAAAAGTCAAGTCGAAGATCTTAGGAACACGTTGGAAAGGTTCACTTCGGGATCCAAAGGACTTGACCTCCTACTTGGATCTCAAAGGGCCGTGTAGAACAAGGCTAGACTCGGGTTTAACTCAAACACGACTAATAGGTTGTATATGTCGATTGTAAGTCGACATAAGAAACATGTCCAAGCATGGGTCCCTAAGAACTTTTTGATTTCAACTCTAGGATCCAACCCGTACTGGGTTCCCAAGGACCAAATCCACTATGTGGATAGACCGAACCGATTCAACGGTCTAGGGGGAGCCAGTACAAAACATGTTTGTGCTTTAACTTAGAAATTGCATGTTTTAACTTAGAATGTTTATGCTTTAACTTAGAAATTACATGCTTTAACTTAGAAAGTTTGTACTTTAAAACTTGTGAACTCACTTAGAACAAAAACATAACCAACTAAAATTTTTCGAAAAGATTGAGCCTCGGGGAGCCTCTTTTCAAAAACATAACCAACTAAAATTCTTCCAAAAGATTGAGCCTCGGGGAGCCTCTTTTCAAAAATAACTAGTTAGACGAGGAAATAATTTTAGGTAAGTCTAGTCATCATTTTCTTGAAAATGGCTTTGTCTAAGGAAGTGGTCGATGATCCGATAAAAGAAGGCCCCTTTGCCTCGCCACGACCTGGAAGCCATGATCTTGAAAAGGTAAACTTGACAAGCCTAGGGTTAAATCCAAATCTAACATAAAATTACTTGAACCTAAATCCACTTAATCAACTTAATTAGAAGTCATCTCAAAATAAACACATAAGTATAACATGCTTGATCATATAGACTCCGGTGAGATGACCTAGGGTTAACAACTTACAACAAATTTTCTTAACAAAAATCTAACATCCAATCCAACCACCTTGTGTGTAGGATCAATGGATGTTGGACGTGTTGCTCGACACATGAGAGGATCAACTCAAATTCAAAGCTTCGATTCAAACGACAAGGATCGGTAGCCTTTGGGAATAACGGCAAGCTCAAAATCATCGGATCAGGTGATATCGAGCTTAACACGAATTTTGTTATTAAAAATGTATTACTTGTAGAGAATTTTGAATATAACTTACTAAGTGTAAGCCAATTGTGTGATAATAACTATAAGGTTATATTTCTAGAAAATGAATGCGTAATTAATACCAGAAACCTCTAAAACAATTCTTAAAGGAACTAGAAATAACAACATTTATACGATCAACTTAACCAACTCCTCAACTAAGTGTCTTATGACACGGCAAGAGGAATCATGGTTGTGGCACCGACGACTCGGTCACTCGCACCCAAGACTCGTCCACAAGATGAGTCAGAGTGGATTAGTCAGAGGCTTACCCAACCTCAACAACTTGGTTAATAAAATCTGTAATGCTTGTCAACAAGGAAAACAACCTAGGACACAACACAAGTTAACTAACCAGAAGCAGACCTCAAATGTACTTGAGCTCCTGCATATGGATCTATTCGATTCACATGGAGCCAAGTCACTCAATAGAAGTCAATATTGCTTAGTCATAATTGACGACTACTCCAGGTTTACCTGGGTTAGGTTCATCAAGCATAAAAGTGATACCCTAGATCAATTAATCAATCTATTCAAATTAATCGAGAATCAAAAAGACCTTAAGGTTAAAAGACTTAGAAGCGATCATGGTGGTGAATTCGAAAATCAAAGGTTCACCGACTTCTGTAACCTAAACGGATACCACCATGAATTCTCTTGCCCTAGGACCCCTCAACAAAATGGCCTAGTGGAGCGGAAAAACCGAACTCTACAAGAAGCCGCTAGGACCATGTTGAATGAATATGACCTACCCTATAGGTTTTGGCGGCAGGCTGCTATGTCCAAAATAGGATCCTTATGGTAAAGAGGCACCTTAAGACCTCGTACGAGATTTATCACGATAAAATACCTAACATCAAGTACTTTAAGGTATTTGGGTGTAAGGTACATATCCTAAACACTAAGGATTACCTAGGGAAATTTACATCCAAAACCACGACCGGACTCTTTCTAGGATACTCGACTACAAGTAGAGCTTATAGAGTATATAACCACGACACCCTTAGAGTCGAGGAGACTATCAATGTAGTATTCGATGAAGGACATGAACCTACAAAACCCCCGGCAACCCCAATTAGCGAGCCGATTCATACTAGACCTTACTCTGATCCGGAGATCAGATCTAGTGTTAATCCTAACCTAAGTCAACCTAGTCACTCTATTGATCAAGTGATAGATGACTCCAACCAAACTAGTGTTCAACCAAGTCACCCCATTGATCAAGCATTAGGTGACACAAACCCAACCCAATCTAGGATTCAGACTAACCACCCTATCGATCAAGTAATAGGAGATCCTAATCTAGGAGTTCGAACTAGAGCATCCTATAGGAACCTTAGTCAAATTTCCTTAATTTCAAAGATAGAACCCAAATCAATTGAACAAGCTCTTCTTGATCCCGATTGGATTATTGCAATGCAAGAAGAGCTAGCTCAATTTACTAGGAATGAAGTGTGTGAATTAGTACCATCACCTAAAGACAAAACGATAATTGGAACAAGGTGGGTGTTTCGAAACAAGCTTGATGATAAAGGTGAAGTAGTTAGAAACAAGGCTAGGTTAGTCGCCAAAGGATTTAGCCAAGTCGAAGGCTTAGATTACGACAAAACCTATGCCCCAGTAGCTAGACTAGAATCCATTCGAATGTTGCTAGCTTATGCCGCACATCGAGGATTTAAGCTGTTTTAAATGGATGTTAAGTTGGCATTCCTAAATGGATACATTAAAGAAGAAGTTTATGTTAGCCAACCCCCCGGATTCGAAAATCTAGATAAACCCGACCATGTTCTAAAACTTAAGAAAGCTCTCTATGGACTTAAACAAGCTCCTCGAGCTTGGTATGAGAGACTTTCAATCCATCTTAAGTCAAAAGGGTTTAACCAAGGCTTAGTTGACCCAACTCTCTTTGTAAAAACCTTAGGTAAAGAAATATTCATAGCTCAAATTTACGTAGACGATATAATTTTTGGAACCTCTAACTCAGCCTTACTAAACGAGTTCGTTTCGCTCATGGAAAGTGAGTTCAAAATGAACTTGGTAGGCGAGTTAAGTTTCTTTTTAGGTCTACAAATTAAACAAACTAAGGATGGTATATACCTATATCAACAAAAATACACTAAGGAGTTAATTAAAAGATTTGGAATGCAAGACGCTAAGGTAATAAACACCCCAATGGCGATAAATGTTAACATAGGAGAAGACCTAGAAAGTAAGTCCATTGACTTAAAGTACTATAGGAGCGCAATAGGAAGTCTTCTATACTTAACTGCGAGTCGACCCGACATCCTATTGAGTAAGTATATGCGCACTTTCTAACCCTAGTTAAGCGTATCCTTAGATATCTAAAGGGTACACTTAATGTCGGTATTTATGGTATCCTAGATCTACCGAGTTCGAACTAATCGGCTACTCGATTCGGATTATGCGGTAGTAAACTCAGAAGAGCACACAGTGGTTGTTGTCAACTACTCGGCTCAAGTCTAGTGAGCTGGTGCAGTAGGAAGCAACATTGTGTTGCCTTATCTACCACCGAAGCCGAATACATCGCGATGGGTGAGTGTGTCACTCAACTTCTTTGGATGAAGCACACTCTCCGCGACTTTAAGTTAGACTTTACGAATACTAAACTTCACGTAGATAACATTAGTTCAATTAATCTTACCAAGAATCCAATATGTCACTCTAGGACCAAACATATAGAAGTCAAACACCATTTCATTCGAGAACATGTGGCCAACGAGCCATACAACTCGACTAGTCGAATCAAAATCTAACCTAGCGACCTATTTCCTAAACCCCTACCCGGTCGAATTTAGTCTATTAAGGCGAAAATTGGGCATGTGTAATAAAATAAGAACTTGCAAACTATATTTTCTTACTACTATTTCTTATTTTTCATTTTGATGGAACTAGCATAGGACATACCTTAGATATCATGCACCTATAGATTTAAGGAGCCAGTACATCTCACAACACATAGGACTAATGTGTTTGTGTACTTAGCCACGTAGATGGGCGTGAGATGTTAGGACCCTACTCCAGGTTCCAAGATGTAGATCAAGTGCGTCAATATGAACCTCGGAGTATAAATATGCAACTAATATTAACCAACTCTAATCAGGACTTGTTGATAATATCATTTCAATCAAGTCAAACTAGAGTTGAACATTTAGATGAATTATTTTCACATACTATTTTCAAAATCATCATGCTTGGACTTAAGGTTTTCTTAAACCCCCCCCCCCCACTTTTTCCTGATTTATGTCAAAAGGGGGAGAAAGAGCCAAAGTTAAGGGCCAAAGTTAGGGTTCAATTTCAAATTTTAACCTTGATTCTGGCCTAAGTTAAGGGTGAGTAAGGTTTAGGTTTCAACTCTTCGGAATTGAAAACTTTAAAGGCCTAAGTTAAGTAATGCCATTTACTTAACTCATTACCTTTTGTGTTTGGAGAACTAAAAGTCTTTTTCAAGTACTCACCCTCGGTCAAGGGGGAGGTTTCCTCAAGGGGGAGTACTTGAAGAAAATGGGGAGTACTTGAAGAAAATCCTTACTACTCCAACTTAATCTTCGTTTGTTTCTAATGCACATTATTCTTTATGCTTGCTATTTACTTAACTTTGTATGTGGGTTTGCCATAAATCAAAAAGGGGGAGATTGTTGGTGCAGCAGGCACCTAAGTCGAACCTGAGTTTTGATTATAGCAAACGATACAAAGTTAAGCTCATGTCGTTATCTCACGAGCTGAATCAAGTGTGCAGAAGATTGCTAAAGCTGGAGATGAAGGCTAGCGACACCCGGAGGAAGCCGCGGTGGTCGGGCGACACTCGAGTGATTTCGGAGGGAGCCGATGGAATCGAGTGGAAGGCCGGAAGCAAAAGCAACACGTAAGTATCGAGGTAAGCTCGTGTGTGTGAGCGTAAGTGAGGTCGTATCCTCTTTACGGGGATGATCTTAAGCGTAGATCCGACCCAAGACATCTCATAGGTGGTCTAGGTCGAGATCAGATGGTCGACGACCGTCGAAATTATGTTTTTGTTGAGCTAACTTTGACTTGCGGAAGCATCGATCGCCCGGCTTGGAGGACTCCAGTGTATCGATCGAGAAGGTCATCAATCGGTGATCTTGCCATCGATCGTGATGATGGCCATCAGTCGACTGATGGTCAATGATCAGATTCGAAGAGTCAAGGCTTATCACTCCACCTCAAAGCGGTTTGGTATCCATTTGTGATTGGTTGAAGACCCACTCGAAAAGGGGCTCAAAAGCTATAAAAGGAGGGCCAAACCTAGGGTTTTGACAAAAATTCTAAGCTTCCAAAAAGTCTCCGCAAAGCTACCGACAACAACGTGCTTCTTCTTCTCCGACGTCTAGGTTCATTTCCTTTATTTTTGTACGTCGGCTTTAATTTTAGTGTCGTTGCTCATTTACATTCTTCGAAGCTTTTTTTTCGTAACGAGGAGAGGGGGAGTGTCCCTCTACCTCAAGTTCTTTTTGTATCGGTTAACTCCTACCTCCAACGAGGAGGAGTTTGTTTAGTAATTTGCCCTCCGTACGTGGTCAAGGACCACTAGAGCCTTGGAGTAGTAGCCTTCGGTTACGAACCAAGTAAATCTCTTGTGTCTATTGTCTCCTTTACTTTTTGTTTTGCTTATCTTTCCGTTGCATATAAGTTTTCTTTTAAAACGAGTTCGTACGAGAAAAATTTTCTTTCGCTATTCACCCCCCCCTCTAGCGAACCGCATCGATCCAACATATATATGATGCATGCTCTATGTTGATAAGAAGAAGTAAAGAAGTAAGAAGAAGTATCTATACATGTTATGAAGCATACTCTATGTTAAGAAGAAGAAGTATATATATATATATATATATATATATATATGTCAATGCATGTTTATGTTTTAAAAGAAAAAAAATAGGTCTAAAGTCTTCCGCTGTAAGAATTAAGAAGTATGTATAAAGTCTTCCGCTGTATGTAATGTATGTATGTACGGTCGCGTCACGCGCCGCCCCTCCGGATTCTGGGTCCGAAAAGGGCGGGCGTGACAGGTTGATATCAGAGCGGATCTGCCTTTCCACTACACACACATCAAGCTCCAAATCCTGCCGCTCCAAGTAAGAATTCTATGTCTACTCTAATTTTGTTAAATTTGTTCATGTATGATATAAAATGCTTTTAGCTTATTTCGTTCATGTATGATAGGAGATGCCTTTAGCTTATTTTGTTTATGAAATGCCTTTAACTTATTTTGTTCATGAATGATAAGAAATATTTTTTTTTTAGCTTAAATATGCATGAATTCATGTAGGATAATCTTCTGCTAGCCTAGCCTTTAGTTTAAGTAATGCATGAATATACAAATGATAGCTTTATGCTAGCTTTAGTTTAATTACGCGTAGAGAAACGAACAAAAAAAAAAACTTATACTAGCTTCACAAGAAATACTTGTGATTTGGTCAAAGGTAGACAAATTAGGTAAATCAAAATTGATCAGCGAAAAAAAAATTGACGATGGTCAATTTAAATAATAACCCAAGTGTCGAATAGTTGTTAGTACAACTTGAATTCGGAATAAAAACTAGGGGAGTCGATTGTTCAGTTGAACTCATCACCCAAAAACTCCTAAAATTACGAAGAATTGATTTTCGTAATTAATTGTGTGAGGTCTATGCTCATATAAATTGAATTAAGCCGGTTTCGCACTGGTTAGTCGGTTTCGTACTGACTTCATTTATTTCAATTTCAGATGGCACGGACGATGACTACAATGACCCGTCGTGATGTGTTACGAAACAAATTGAGGGAAGCTATTGAAGAGATAGTTTATAAACCTAATGGTGGGGTCATCGGACACATAAAAAGGCTCGATGGTCTCTTTAGGAGACTCGAGCAGCAGGAGTTTCCGTTACTGGACAATTATCGGATATGGGCCTTGGTACGCTCTCTTCCAAATGATTTCATGGTAGTTGCGCATCACGTATGGGGCCGCTATGAAGGGCGGATAACATATGCTGAGTTGTGCTGGGAACTACTGGAGCACAAGGTTCAAGGGAATCCTGTGGTAGCTAGCCTCGAAAAGAATGAAGAGAGTTCTACAAACAGTCAACTTATTGGCCAGCCTGAGACTACCCTAATGAGGCCAAGGAAGATAGGACTAAAAATAATTACAACTGCACTAGGGTTTGTCCTAGTGGGAGTCGTAATAAACTATCTTCTCAAGTAGTTTTGTTCCGATTAGAAATAAGGAATGTTATATATTAACATTTTTCTTTTCTGAACGTATGAATAAGAAATGATGAGCTCGTTTCCTTTGAAATTAGTGATTAGTTTATTGCATGGGATGTATGTGGTATAGTTGATTAGATTGGGGACATACGAATGATGAGTGGAAACGAAGTTACCGCTTGATGTTGTAACCCAATTCAATTTGACATTGAGTCAATCAGAGACTGCATGTGACCTATCGGTCAGCGAAGCCGTGAAGAGATTCAGCCGACTCGCATGCCTATACCCAGAGTTGGTCAGCACGGAAAGAGAAAGGGGCAGACTCATGCTGAAGATGCTCCGACCAGAAATAACTCGGAATGTGGCCGGCGGAGCTCATAGACCGCAGACCGCAGAGGAGTTATTCAGTAGTGCCCTGATTACTGAGCATTACCTGAACGTGAGACAGCGCAGATGGCTCGAGCTCGTCAAGGATTAAGACTGCGAGATTCTCTACCATCCGGGGAAAGCTATCAAGGTGGCCGATGCACTCAGCAGGAAGTCCTGCGCCACCTTGATTTCTCTATTAGTGTTATCTCGGCCCTTAGAAAAAGATATTATGCGTTACGGGGTTGAAATCATTTCCGGACAGCTCTCGACCATGACGATAGCACCGACGCTGTTCAATGATATATTGGAAAAGCAAGCCCGTGACCCAAGCCTTCAGAGGATCAAGCAAGAGGTCTTAGAAGGAAAGGACGACGGGTTTCGGATCTCTGATAGTGGAGTACTCTACCTCAGGGATCGCTTATGTATTCCCGACGATCCAGAATTTGGGAAGGAGATATTTGAGGAAGCTCACAAAACTCCTTATGCGATGCATCCTGGAACCACCAAGATGTACCAAGACCTGAAACGAAAGTTCTGGTGGTTCGGAATGAAAAGAGATGTGGCTCAAGATGTCGATTACGCACTGACCGCGGAGGGTTAAGGCAGAACACCAGAGACCTGGAGGAACACTACAGCCGATCCAGATTCCAGAATGGAAATGGGAGGACATTTCTATGGATTTCATCTCAGGATTGCCCAAGACGACAAATGGTTATGATGCTATATGGGTAATTGTGGACAGATTGACGAAGTCTGCCCATTTCTTAGCAATCAAGATGACCTATTCGACGCAAAGAATGTGCTCGATTATATGCTAGGGAAATTATCAGACTACATGGAATTCCTAAGACCATCATTTCTGACAGAGATGGTCGCTTTATTTCCCATTTCTGGGAATGTGTTCAGAAGGCCCTAGGCACGAAGCTATTGTTCAGTACTGCCTTCCATCCCCAGACGGACGGACAGACCGAAAGAGTAAATCAAGTACTGGAGGATATGTTACGAGCCTGCGCCCTGGATTTCAAAGGTAGCTGGTGCCGATACTTATGTTTGGCAGAATTCGCCTACAACAATAGCTATCAAGCTACTATTGGGATGGCACCCTACGAGGCTCTATACGGGAGGAAATGTAGATCTCCCATATGCTGGTACGAGGGTGGTGAAAAGAAGAGGATGGGACTCCAGACGGACTTCATCGACAACACCACCCGAGCTATACGTAACATCCGTCAGAGAATTGAAACTGCTCAGAGCCGACAAAAGAGCTATGCGGATATGCGGCGTAGACCATTAGAATTCGAAGTTGGGGACCTAGTATTCCTCAAAGTGGCTCCTATGAAAGGAGTGATGAGATTCGGAAGGAAGGGTAAACTGAGTCCACGCTACGTGGGACCGTATCCGATATTGCAGAGGATTGGCAAGGTAGCTTACAAGCTAGAGCTGCCTCAAGAGATGTCGGCTATTCACAACGTGTTCCATGTCTCTGTGCTCAAGAAATGCATTTCCAGTGCGGACCAAGTGATCGAGCCACAAACAGTACAAGTTCAAGAGGACCTGAGTATTGAAAGTCGGCCTATCCAAATACTAGACCGAGAAGTCAAGAGGCTAAGGAATAAATGAATTAGGTTAAAGATTAACCCTAAAAACCCTACATGGACCATTCGGCCAACCTATGTTTTGGGTGACTAAATGAAATTTTAATCCATGTTCTATATGCAAAAGAAGTTGTTGTTATGTTAAATGAATTAGGTTAAAGGATAACACTAGAAAACCCTATGGATCATTCGGCCACCATGAATTTTGGGTGATTAAATGAAGTCTAATTCATGTTCTATGTGCAAATGAAGTTGTGGTTGTGTTAAATGAATTAGGATGAAGGATAACCCTAGAAACCCCTATGGACCATTCGGCCATCATGTATTTTTGGGGATTAGATGAAGCTTTAATTCAAGTCTTATGTGCATATAAAGTTGTTGTTAAGTTAAATGAATAGGCTAACATGTGTTTTATGTTGGGTGAATGCATGTTGACTTGTGATATTAATTAATGCTAGATGAAGATAACATGCCTTAGGTTAATTCAAGTCTTATGTGCATATGAAGTTGTTGTTAAGTTAAATGAATAGGCTAACATGTGTTTTATGTTGGGTGAATGCATGTTGACTTGTGATATTAATTAATGCTAGATGAAGATAACATGCCTTAGGTTAATTCAAGTCTTATGTGCATATGAAGTTGTTGTTAAGTTAAATGAATAGGCTAACATGTGTTTTATGTTGGGTAAATGCATGCCATGCCTTATGCCATGTCTATGTGTATGCGACATTTAAAATATGTTATGAAATGGAAAAAGATAAGATTATGAAATGAAACAAAACGATATGTTCACGACATAAATATGACATGATGATGAAATGAAGAATGATATGTTATGAAATGAAGAATGGTATGGTTATGAAATGAAAGATGATATGTTCATGAAGTGAAGCATGATATGTTATGAAATGAAGTATGCTATGTTGCAAGATGAAATAAGCTATGTTATAAAATAAGCATATAAGTATTTTACCTTCTGCATGGCTTGTACCAAGACCTTAAAAAGTTCTAAGAAGGGATGGGCTCCTAAGATGCCCTAGGTCGATGGAATAAGACTCGGGCCTAGGACGGGCTTCTATGTATGATTGCCCCTAGGTCGATGGAATAAGACTCGGGCCTAGTACGGGATGGGCTCCAAGATGCCTTAGGTCGATGGAGTAAGACTCGGGCCTAGGATGGGCTTCTACGCTATGACGATTGCCCTAGGTCGACGGACTAAGATTGGGCCTAGTAACCTAGTAGGTTCGAGACTTGCTACCTCAGGCCTATTTAGGGATGCACGCTATGATAATGAAGAAGTGGTACAATGTCGGGCCCAAATATGTTGAGATTTATGTTTATGTACCTAAAATATATGCTTTCAAAAGCATCCTGCATATGTTTACCTGATTGATTGGTATGTTCACATGTTATGTTTAATATGCCATGTTTACGCCACTATGTTACATAGGTTGTATGTTATGTTGATATGTCATGTACACGTTGCTATGTTACATATGATGCATGATATGTTTGATTAAGTATGTTTGATTAAGTATATATATTCATGTTATGCTGCTAAGTTGTGGATTATACATGTTATGTTTACTCATGTTACTTATGCTACATGTTAAGTTGATTACGCCATGTATGTTACATGTTATATTGCTTATATGTTATGAATGTTACATGACATGATTAATGTCGATGTATGGTTTTTGTGAGTAGGACAGGATCTTACTAAGCCTATGTGCTTATAGTTTATCTTTCCCTCGTACTGCAGATAAGGGTAAGGGATGGATAAACTAAAGGGAGCAGCAGGAGGGGCCAAATGTGTGTGGTAGTGGCATGGTGGAGAGGATCCGTTAGGTCTATATATATATATGTTTACCTATGATGATGATGTCTATGGATGTCCTTACTTATGTCTCCTTATGACGATGATGTTTATGAACATGAACTAAGCACTAAGTATCTATATATATGATGCATGCTCTATGTTGATAAGAAGAAGTAAAGAAGTAAGAAGAAGTATCTATACATGTTATGAAGCATACTCTATGTTAAGAAGAAGAAGTATATATATATATATATGTCAATGCATGTTTATGTTTTAAAAGAAAAAAAATAGGTCTAAAGTCTTCCGCTGTAAGAATTAAGAAGTATGTATAAAGTCTTCCGCTGTATGTAATGTATGTATGTACGGTCGCGTCACGTGCCGCCCCTCTGGATTCTGGGTCCGAAAAGGGCGGGCGTGACAGTTCTCACCCGGAAAAATAAGAAGTACGAATGGACGGATGACTGCGAGAAGAGTTTCACGGAATTGAAGAGGAGATTGACTAGTGCTCCTATCCTTACTCTTCCAAACTTTGACGAATCCTTCAACATGTACAGCGATTCCTCTAAATTGGGACTCAGAGCTGTACTTATGCAGAGTGGTAAAGTTATTGCCTATGCCTCTAGGCAACTCAAGGAACATGAAAAGAACTATCCCAGTCACGATTTAGAGTTGGCCGCTGTGGTCTTCGCTCTCAAGGTATGGAGGCACTATCTATATGGAGCACAGTGTAAGATCTATACAGACCACCAGAGTCTGAGATATTTCTTCACACAGAGGGACCTCAATATGAGACAACGCAGATGGCTTGAGCTCATGAAGGACTATGACTGCGAGATTTTCTATCACCCAGGGAAAGCGAACAAAGTGGCCGATGCACTAAGCAGGAAGTCCAGTGCCACCTTGATGTCTCTATCGGGATTGTCTCGACCGCTGGAGACGAAAATCATGAGCTATGGAATCGAGGTTATTTCTGGACAGCTTTCGACCATGGCAATAGTACCATCACTATTCGATGACATATTGGCAAAACAAAGTAGTGATCCAAACCTCCAGAGGATCAAGCAGGAGATCCTAGAAGGAAAAACCGAGGATTTTCATGTCGCTGATAGCGGAATATTATACCTTAGGGATCGTTTATGTATCCCTAATGATCCGGAACTACGCAAGAAGATATTGAAAGAGGCTCATGGGACCCCCTATTCTATGCATCCAGAATCCACCAAAATGTATCAAGATCTGAAAGAGAAATTCTGGTGGTCCGGTATGAAGAGGGATGTAGCACAACACGTCAGTACCTGCCTGACCTGTCAGCAAGTTAAAGTAGAACACCAGAGGCCTGGAGGAGTTATGCAACCGATCTAAATTCCAGAGTGGAAATGGGAAGACATCTCTATGGATTTCATTTCAGGTGTTCCCAGGACTACGAACGGATATGACGCTATATGGGTTATCGTTGACAGATTGACAAAGTCAGCTCATTTCCTAGTGATCAAGATGACATATTCGATTGAGCAACTGGCTCAATTATAGGCTAAGGAAATCATCAGACTGCATGGTATTCCCAAGACCATCATTTCAGATAGGGATGGTGGCTTCACTTCACAGTTTTGGAGATGAGTTCATAAGGCACTTGGCATGAAGTTGCGTTTCAATACCGCCTTTCATCCTCAGATAGATGGGCAAACAGAAAGGGTGAACCAAGTACTGGAAGACATGTTACGAGCTTGTGCCTTGGATTTCAAAGGGAGTTGGTGCCGCTACTTATGTTTAGCGGAATTCGCTTACAATAATAGCTACCAAGCTACCATCGGAATGACACCTTATGAAGCATTATATGGGAGGAGATGTAGGTATCCGATCTGTTGGTACGAAGGCGGTGAGAAGAAAGAGATGGGACTTCAGACGGATTTCATCGACGACACCACCCGAGCGATACAGAATATCCGCCAAAGAATAGAGACTGCTCAGAGCCGGCAGAAGAACTATGCAGATTAGCGACGTAGACCTTTGGAATTCAATGTCGGAGATTTGGTATTTCTCCAGGTAGCACCAATGAAAGGAATAATGAGATTCGGGAAGAAAGGGAAGCTAAGTCCGCGATACGTAGGACCATATCCGATCCTGAAAAGAGTTGGCAAGGTAGCTTATGAGCTGGAGCTACCTCAGGAGATATCGGCTATTCACAACGTGTTCCATGTGTCGATGCTCAAGAAGTGCATTTCCAGTAGAGACTAGATGGTTGAGCCACATACAGTGCAAATTCAATAGGACCTGAGTTACGAAAGTCGACCGATCCGAGTACTAGACCGGGAAGCCAAAAGACTAAGAAATTAAGAAGTGCCCTTAGTAAAAGTTTTGTGGCAAATTCAACAATATGAAGAAGCCACCTGGTAACGCGAGGATGATATGAAATGAAGATACCCAGAACTATTCTAAGTTCGAGGACGAACTTTTTATAAGGTAT
The DNA here is from genome assembly GCA_025175895.1 of Wurfbainia villosa. Classification (NCBI taxonomy): domain Eukaryota; kingdom Viridiplantae; phylum Streptophyta; class Magnoliopsida; order Zingiberales; family Zingiberaceae; genus Wurfbainia; species Wurfbainia villosa. The sequence continues at coordinate 66,881,833 of CM046002.1, forward strand.
GGGGGATTGTAACGCCCGAAAAATCTTAGGAGTTTTATAGATAATGAGGCATGATAATAAAGGAGCCCTTATGTGGGTTAAAGAAAATAAAGATAATTATGCATGATGATAATAGGCTTACGTGGGATTTAAAGGAAATAAAAGAAAAGATAAAAGAAAAGAAAACCGGACAAGAAGGGGTGAGTCACCAAAAATCCAATAAAAATTTTATATGATTAGGGAGAAGTCACAAATTTAATTGAAGAAGGAATTAATTCTGTTAAAGAGAGAAATTTAAGGAAATTTATAAGGGAATAGGTTAAGCCTTGATGGTAATAAGTTTACCTCCCTAATACCCTAGAGGACACCTCTCTACTCTCTTGATCCCGCCACCGCCGAACCACACATCAAGGAGAATTCTCTCCTAGGGTTGTCTTCTCCGCTGAATCCAAGGAAAGGTGGGATTCAAGAGACCATGGAGGGCAGCTGCTAGGGCGGGACAGAAGGTTGCATCTCATTAGGTTTTACAAATATAAGATAAAGCAATCGAAGGTAAGAATTCCATCACCTGCAGTACATGGGTTTCTCTCGAATGGCTTTCATGTTCCTAATGTTGTGCTATGCAATAAAGAGTTTTTCATATTCTTCTTTTCCCTGTATTGCATATGATTAACCTTAGTCGAGGTTCCATGGTTGATATTGCTTAAGACCCTAGGGCGAGGTTCGTATAAACCAAATAGCTCGAGGCGTAAAGGTCTGCCGCAAAGCACAAAAGCAAGCCGCTTCGGCGCTTGGCGCCAGCGTGTCGCTCACTGGAGGAGTCTTTGCTGCTAGCTAGCGAGCGCTACGCATACCCACACGGTGTGTGTCGTCCAACGCGCTTATATATATATATATATATATATATATATATATATATATATATATATATATATATATATATATATATGATTCCGAATGATTTTCCATGTTATGCTAGGTATATATATGGTATTGATATGATGCTAGTTAGACGATATATTTGCATGATTTCATACCTTATGTCCATGTTAACGGCTAATGTAGGACCATTGTATCATAATGTATATGTTAAGTTTTGCTCATTTTATCATGATGTACCTGTTTATGTTCATGAACGATAGGCACCCCTATGCTATGGTTACATAAGGCTTATGAATATGAATTGGTTAAGAAATGATTCCCTAAGAGTGGGAACAAGAACACTCTTTATGTTATGTCAAAGAACAGGTATGCTATTTTACTTTACGCATGACTTGTATCCAAAGTTGCCGCTGGGTCGAAGTACAGGCCTAGTGGTAATGACACAGTCGACGTGCCGACGGTCGATGGTCGACGACCACAAGGGGTAGCCAAATGGGCCGCCTAATGGACCGCCAAATGGGCTGGGCTGAGTCATGGATACAATGCCGGGCCCTAATGTTGAGATTATGTTTAAGTACATATGAAAGTATATGTTTTCAAAGAGCATTCTGCATATAACTATTCCATGCCTATGTTATTACGAGATGTTATGTTATTGTGATAAAAATGCCATGGGGATACATGTCCTAGATGATCATGTCACGGATTGCTTTACTCATGAATTTGTAATGCTAAGTCTCTATGCCTCTTGATGATTATGTTAATAGTTACATCCATGCTATGACTATATGTTAGTTAAATGAACATGTCACTATCTTATGTGTAATTTATGTCATATGGATTTTGTGAGTAGGAAAGGATCTTACTCAGCATATGTGCTGATAGTGTTGTTTTTCCCTTGTACTGCAAAGCAAGGCAAGGAATGGAATAATTGAAGAGAGCAGCAGGAGGCAAAGATGTGTGTGGCAGTGGCATGGTGGATAAGATTTAGTTTATGGTTCGGGGAGATTATGCATGTTTTACCGTTCAGTGTTAAGACTTAAATGATATTTTTGCCTTGGTTGTCACTCCCATTTATTATATAAATCTTGAATTTTTTTAGTACATGTTTAGTTAAGAAAATTGCTAAGACCATTACATCATAATTAATCTGTTAGGTGGATTAGGTTAATATAGTTAGCTTAAGAAGGGATTTTATTGTTTTAAATGCTTCTGCTGTATTTATATGCATGTATGTATGATCACCTAGCGCTGCCCTTCGCTCCCCTCTGAGGTACGGGATGTTAGTTATAGCCCTAAGAACCAATCATGTGATGGTTGAATAGGGAACATTTTGTATCATATTCTATAAAGGCAAAGGATTGGTTATTATATTTAAGTCTTGCTTGTGCCAGCTAAATTAAATATAGTAATGCCCTAGAAAAGTAGGTTCTTATCTACAAAGACATCAATCAAGTAACTGATTATGAGAGGTCAGAGAACAACACTTTCTAAATGTTCTAGTCAAGTATTAATATGCAAGGGCAATATTAATACATAAAGACTAGCATGTAGGTCAATTGATGACTTGATCTCACAAGTCATGGATATATGATATCAAGTTGACACATGGGTATATATTAGAGAATATATACTGAACTGACCCACCATGAGAAAGTTTCATGGATCGTTATATGAGTGTCATAAACTTTCTCATGTGACTATTGGTATGAATAGTCCTCAGAACTGAAGTCACTACGGTTCCCTACATAAGGAGTTATGTACTTTGGTATCGTCAAACGTCACCCGTAACAGGGTGGACCATAAAGGCGATTACTGGGTATATAACAAATTATGCGGAGGGATGTGAGTGATGTAGATGGGATCTATCCCTTCCATATGACGAGTGATATCGGTGGGCCTTGATTGAGTAGAACTACTAAAATGCATGGCCATGCTCGAATGAGTCAATATGAGATATTGAGCTCATTTGTTTGAGTTAGTTTACTCAGGGATCAAGAAACACATAGATTGATCGAGGATGACACGGTCTATGCCTCATTGATCAATCTGATATCAAGGATAGAAGGACACGGTCATACATTATAGTAGTCATGGAAAGGTTAGTCGGATCTTGACTTATCTCGTAACTTGGGTAGCAATGATGTATTGCTAGATGCCGCTCATTGCTTGTGTATCTAAAAGAGTTTAGGTCCACTGCCAACGTTATGAGAGCCTATAGGGTCACACACAAAGAGCATGATAATTAGAGGAATTAGAGTATTCTAGTTTGACTAGAATAATTTGGGAATAAGCTTAAGTACAAAATGGTGTTTGGACTTTAAGCTTAATGAGAATTTTAGCTAATTGATTTAATGAGATTAATTCAATATGTTACCTTATTGAATTAATAAGATTAATTCAATATGATAACATAAGCTTAATTGAATTAATAAGATTAATTCAATATGATAACATAAGCTTAATTGAATTAATAAGATTAATTCAACATGCATGAATGCCACATAAGAATGCCACATAAGCATGCCACATAAGCATGCCACCTAAGCATCCACCTAAGCTAGTTAAGGTGGAAGGAAACAAAATGGTTTTGTCTCCTTAAGTGGCTGGCCAAACAAGGATATGTCTCAATGCAATGGATTGCATTGAATGTGTGGAGGTGAAAGGGTTTTTCCAACCCTATAAAAGACACCTCAAGTGGCCGGCCAAAGAGAGCATTGGCTTTTGTTGTTGGTGGAAGCTTTGGTTGTGTTAGTGGTGAGAGAGCTTGGTGGAAGCTTTAGTTGTGTGGGTTTGTGAGTGTAGGCTAGCAAGAAGAGGAGTCTTCTTCTTCCTTTCTCCTTTTCCCTCTCTTCCTCTCCTTTAGGGACTTCTCTAGCAAGAAGTAAAGGAGATCTCTTCTAGTTTTCCTTTTGTGAGACAAGAGCGTGCTCGTGTGGATACGTATAGAGGCACGGACACTTGAACGTGCTAAAGATCCAACAAACCGAAAGGAAAAGCGGGATTAACAAGGGCACGCAACAAAGGTAGAACTCTCCTATAAGATAGGCTTGGTTTAGAGAAATTTATTTTATACGAGTTTGCTTTCGCATGGATCACTTGGAAGGGATCCTATTTTCCGTTGCGCATATGCCATTTGGCATACGAGATTTCCCTACAGTGGTATCAGAGCCACTTGCGAAAGATCGTATAAAAATAGGTTTTCTCTATTTTATATGTGATATAGAAGTAGGATAAATTTTATTATGAGTTGATAATTGCATTAGCAAATTTTCAAACATAATAAAATATCCAATGTCTTTTAAAAGTTAAAATGACATGGTGCATGGTTATGGCCTAGTCCCAAAAAGTTTGTGATTGTGTGTTGTAATTCTTAATACGGCCTGCGTGTCGTGCCTTTCTCCTAATATTCTTGTTGTAAAATTAGTTTTAGACTCGAATGTAACTCGAGTATTTCTCCTTTTGTAATGTACAAAACAAGGATGGAGGGTCCATTGGAAGATGAGGTTACAAGGAGGAAGTCAACACACAAGACAACCAAAAGGAAGCACTTAGGAGAAGATGCTATCCCTAGGTTGACCAATCAATCTTTTCATTGGCTTGAGAAGATTGTAGAATAAGGGCCATAACCATGACACGTTAGTTTAATATGTATGTGATGCATGTTAGTTTAGCTTGTATGTGATGCATGATTAGTTTAGCTTATATGTGATGTATGCTAATATGTATATGATACATGTTTATTTCTTAATAAGTCTAAACGATATGCCTACCAAAGTTGGTACTCACTACTTCCTCGATCATTTGTTATTGGGTTTGCCAAAGCAAAGCAATGCATTTTATCTTGGAGGTGTGCGAGTGGACAATCGTGATGTCCCGCTATCAGTCTTGGTTAAGACTTAATTAAGTGTTTTCTTAATTGGTTAAGAAAGTAGAGGCATATATTAGCTTTGAACATAAGTGTTAACATTAGTTTTGTGTGATTTCCGAACATCAGCTTTGTCTTAGAAGTGGTCGTTGCTCCGATATCCAAGAAGGCCCCTGTGCCTCGCCACAGCCTGGAAGCTGGTTTAGGAATAAACACTAAACTAATCTAAAACTTAAACAAAGCTATTAAAGAGTTACATCAGATGTAATTGGCAAAAGATTGCCTACCTAATTATACTACGTCTTGGGCGATTAGCCAAAGCTAACTCAAGACGAATTATGATGTGGATCTTTATCCCATATAAATTTATAGCTAAATAGTAGCTATGAGAATTTAGTGGGAGCCTCATTTAATTAAAGGCCTAATTAAATGATTTAGGTATGATACTTAACTTTGCATTTTAATGTTGTAGATCACCATGACATCTAACACGACACACCCCCTCAACTTGCGATCTGTCCTTGAGAAGGACAAGCTTAATGGAGCGAACTTTCTTGACTGGTATAGGAACTTGAGGATTATCCTCAAGCAAGAACGCAAACTATATGTCCTAGAGCGCCTACCCCTGAAATACCCCGCGCCACTCGTCTTTGAAAAGGATGCTTATAAGAAGCATCAAGATGACGATTAGATGTGTCATGTCTTATGCTTGCCACCAATGAACTCGAGCTTGAAGCAACATGAGAACATGGATGCCTATGATATGGTTGAGCATTTGAAACAACTATATCAAGGACAAGCTAGGCACGAGCGTTTTGAAGTGTCTAAGGCTCTTTTGCATGCAAGATGCAAGAAGGAACACCTGTAGGAACTCACGTACTCAAAATGATTGGGTACGTTGAGAACCTTGAAAGACTAGGTTTTCCACTGAGCCAAGAATTGGCAACTGATGTTATCCTGCAATCGTTGTCGGAAGCATACAATCAATTCGTCATGAATTATAACATGAATGAAATTGATAAACCTTTGCCTGAGATTCTCAGCATGTTGAGAACTGCTGAACCAAATCTCAAGAAGAAAGTTAGTAATGTACTAATGGTCAAGAAGGACAAAGGTAAGCGCAAAGGCAAGGGTAAGACCCAAGCCAAAGGCAAGGCCAATTCATCCACTTCAAAGGGTAAAGGTAAAGTACCTAAGGAAGGGGACTGCTTCCATTGCGGTGAGACTGGACACTGGAAGCGGAACTGCAAAGTCTACCTTGAGGAAGTAAAGAACAAGAGAAGTGGGACTTCTGCCTCAGGTATACACGTTATAGAAGTTAATCTATCTATTTCTTCTACATGGGTATTAGATACCGGATGTGCATCTCACATTTGTACTAATGTGCAGGGATTGAGAAATAGTAGAATAATGGCAAGGGTGAAGTGGACCTACAGTAGGCAATGGCGCAAAGTTCTTTGTAGTGTGGAACATATTCTTTGTCTTTGCCTTTGGGCTTATCTTAGAACTAGAGGAGTCCTTCTATGTACCGCATTAACAAAGAACATAATTTCTGTATCTTGTTTAGACAAGAAAAACTTTTCTTTTATAATAAAGGACAAATGTTGTTCCATTTATTTAAATGAAATGTTCTATTGTAATGCACCACTTATGAATGGTCTCTATGTTCTAGATTTAGATAACCCAATTTATAACGTAAATACCAAACGGTTCAAATCGAATAATTTGAACCAGACATATCTCTGGCACTGTCGCCTAGGTCACATAAATGAAAAACGCATATCCCAACTCCATAAAGATGGATTATTGGACTCATTTGATTTTGAATCATATGAGGTATGCGAGTCTTGTCTTTTAGGAAAGATGACTAAAACTCCATTTAGTGGACATGGCGAGAGAGCGACGGACTTGTTAGGACTCATACATACTGATGTATGTGGCCCTTTCAATGTCGAAGCCAGAGGAGGCTATAAGTACTTTATTACTTTCACTGATGATATGAGTAGATTTAGCTACTTATATTTGATGAGACATAAGTCAGAATCCTTTGAAAAGTTCAAAGAATTCAAGAATGAAGTACAAAACCAACTTGGTAAGCGTATTAAGCTACTTCGATCAGATCGAGGTGGTGAATACCTTAGTCAAGAGTTTCGTGATCACTGGTGAGTGTGGGATAATATCCCAACTCACTCCACCTGGAACACCACAATGGAATGGTGTATCTGAGAGGAGAAATCGTACTCTATTAGATATGGTACGATCAATGATGAGCCAGACTGATCTACCTACTTCCTTTTGGGGTTTAGCTCTAGAGACAGCCACTTTCACACTTAATCGCGTTCCATCAAAAGTCATAGAAAAGACACCATATACGATATGGACCGGGAAGAGTCCCAAAATGTCTTTTATAAAGATTTGGGGTTGTGAAGCTTATGTAAGGCGTCAAGTCTCGGATAAACTAGGACCCAAATCGGATAAGTGTTATTTTGTAGGATATCCCAAGGAAACTAAGGGATATTACTTTTACAATCCCACACTTGGCAAGGTGTTTGTTGCGAAATCTTGTCTTTCTAGAAAGAGAATTTATTTCTAGAAATACTAGTGGGAGTAAAATTCATCTTGAAGAAGTTCAAGATGATGATAACACTAAGGCTTCGATGGAAAATGAACAGGCACGACAAAGTGTTGTGGATGAGGAATTTGTTGCCCAAAGAGTTGTGGAGCAAACACTTGTTCAAGTAGACCAACCTCTTCGTAGATCTAATAGGATCCGTCGTCAACCCGAGAGATATTCTTTTCTCTTGGTGACACAGCGGTGATGTATTGCTTATCAATCTTGACGAGCCTACATCCTATAAAGAAGCTATGATGAGCCCAGATTCCGAGAAATGGCTAGAGGCCATGAGATCTGAAATGGAATCCATGTACACTAACCAAGTATGGACTTTGGTTGATTCACCTGAAGGGGTAAAACCCATTGGGTGTAAGTGGGTCTTTAAAGTAAAGACTGACATGGATGGTAATAAGCATACCTATAAAGGTAGATTGGTGGCTAAAGGATTCAAACAAATTCATGGTATTGACTATGAAGAAACCTTTTCACCAGATGCGATGCTTAAATCCATTCGGATCATACTTGCTATTGCGACCTACCATGATTATGAGATCTGGCAGATGGATGTCAAAACCGCTTTTACAATGGAAAGCTACTCGAGGATGTGTACATGACACAACCTGAGGGTTTTGAAGATCCAAAGCATCCTGGAAAGGTATGCAAACTGCAAAGGTCCATTTATGGACTAAAGCAAGCCTCTCGAAGCTGGAATCTTCGATTCGATGATGCAATCAAAGAGTTTGGTTTCATCAAGAATGAAGATGAGCCTTGTGTCTACAAGAGAAATAGTGGGAGCACAGTTGTATTTCTTGTCTTGTATGTAGATGACATACTTCTCATGGAAATGATATTCCCTCACTCGATCTGTGAAGATGTGGTTAGGGAATTGTTTCTCGATGAAGGACTTAGGTGAAGTGCCTATATTCTAGGCATCAAGATCTATAGAGATAGATCTAGAAGATTACTTGGCCTAAGTCGAGTACATACATTGATAAAGTGCTAGATCGCTTTTGCTATGCAAAATTCTAAGAAAGGGTTTCGCCTTTATCACATGGTGTGAGTCTTTCAAGACTCAATGTCCCTCTTCTAAGGAGAGAGATCGCATGGATAAGATCCCTTATGCATCACTATAGGGTCTATCATGTATGCGCCATGCTGTACTGCTGTCGACGCCTCGTATGCTTTGAGCATGACGAGTAGATACCTCGAGATCCGGTGAAAGTCATCGATAGTAGTCAAAAATATTCTTAAAGTACTTACGAAGAACGAAAGAATATTTCCGATATTTGGAGGCAATGAGGAGCTAATCAGTAAAGGGTTACGATGATGCAAGCTTCCAAGCGGACAAGGATGACTATAGATCGCAATCGGGTTACGTGTTTTGCCCGAATGGTGGAGCGTGAGTGGAAGAGTTCAAAGCGAGGACACGATTCTTGATTCTACAACGGTAGTATATTGCAAAGATCGATGCAAAGAAAGGAGGTCGTTTGGCTCCGCAAGTTCATTAGTGAACTTGGGGTAGTTCCTAGCATTGCAGATCCAATAGACCTCTCATGTGACAACAATGGGGCTATTGACAAAGCTAAGGAACCTCGATCACATCGGCGGACCAAACACATATCTGGCGCTTCCATCTCATTCGAGAGATCATCGATAGAGGAGATGTGAGGATATGCAGAGTACCGGCGAAGCTAACATCGGATCCATTGACCAAGGCTTTGGCACGAGAGGAAGCATGATGGTCACACTAGGTCACTAGGTATTAGATATCATAGTGATTGGTACTAGTGCTAGTGGGAGATTGTTAGTTATAGCCCTAGAACCAATCATGTGATGGTTGAATAGGGAACATTTTGTATCATATTCTATAAAGGCAAAGGATTGGTTATTATATTTAAGTCTTGCTTGTGCTAAATTAAATATAGTAATGCCCTAGAAAAGTAGGTTCTTATCTCTGACACATCAATTGGCGAATTGATTATGAGAGAACACTTTCTAAATGTTCCTAGTCAAGTATTAATATGCAAGGGCAATATTAATACATAAAGACTAGCATGTAGGTCAATTGATGACTTGATCTCACAAGTCATGGATATATGATATCAAGTTGACACATGGGTATATATTAGAGAATATATATCGAACCCACGCCATGAGAAAGTTTCATGGATCGTTATATGAGTGTCATAAACTTTCTCATGTGACTATTGGTATGAATAGTCCTCGGACACGAAGTCACTACGGTTCCCTACATAAGGAGTTATGTACTTTGGTATCGAAGCGTCACCCGTAATAGGTGGACCATAAAGCGATTCGGGTATGTAACAAATTATACGGAGGGATGTGAGTGATGTAGATGAGATCTATCCCTCCCATATGACGGGAGTGATATCTGTGGGCCCCTTGATTGAGTAGAACTACTAAAACGCATGACCATGCTCGAATGAGTCAATATGAGATATTGAGCTCATTTGTTTGAGTTAGTTTACTCAGGGATCAAGAAACACATAGATTGATCGAGGATGACACGGTCTATGCCTCATTGATCAATCTGATATCAAGGATAGAAGGACACGGTCATACATTATAGTAGTCACGGAAAGGTTAGTCGGATCTTGACTTATCTCGTAACTTGGGTAGCAATGATGTATTGCTAGATGCCACTCATTGCTTGTGTATCTAAAAGAGTTTAGGTCCCACCGTTACGCTATGAGAGCCTATAGGGTCACACACAAAGAGCATGTTAATTATATGTATTAGAGTATTCTAGGTTGAATAGAATAAATTAGGTATAAGCTTAAGTACACAATGGTTTTTGGACTTTAAGCTTAATGAGAATTTTAGCTAATTGATTTAATGAGATTAATTCAATATGTTACCTTATTGAATTAATAAGATTAATTCAATATGATAACATAAGCTTAATTGAATTAATAAGATTAATTCAATATGATAACATAAGCTTAATTGAATTAATAAGATTAATTCAACATGCATGAATGCCACATAAGAATGCCACATAAGCATGCCACCTAAGCATCCACCTAAGCTAGTTAAGGTGGAAGGAAACAAAATGGTTTTGTCTCCTTAAGTGGCCGGCCAAACAAGGATATGTCTCAATGCAATGGATTGCATTGAATGTGTGGAGGTGAAAGGGTTTTTCCAACCCTATAAAAGACACCTCAAGTGGCCGGCCAAAGAGAGCATTGGCTTTGTTGTTGGTGGAAGCTTTGGTTGTGTTGTTGTGGTTGTGAGAGAGCTTGGTGGAAGCTTTAGTTGTGTGGGTTTGTGAGTGTAGGCTAGCAAGAAGAGGAGTCTTCTTCTTCCTTTCTCCTTTTCCCTCTCTTCCTCTCCTTTAGGGACTTCTCTAGCAAGAAGTAAAGGAGAGCTCTTCTAGTTTTCCTTTTGTGAGACAAGAGCGTGCTCGTGTGGATACGTATAGAGGCACGGACACTTGAACGTGCTAAAGATCCAACAAACCGAAAGGAAAAGCGGGATTGCAAAGGGCACGCAACAAAGGTAGAACTCTCCTATAAGATAGGCTTGGTTTAGAGAAATTTATTTTATACGAGTTTGCTTTCGCATGGATCACTTGGAAGGGATCCTATTTTCCGTTGCGCATATGCCATTTGGCATACGAGATTTCCCTACACGGGAAGGGCGGGCGTTACAGGATATGGGGATCTTTATCCATTTCTAATACTACAAAATTTGCTAGAACTATAAAATTGCCTATCCTAACATGTATGCTCTCTAGAATACCTTGAGGATATCTAACAGAATGATTAGCTAGTTGTAAGGTCATAGTTGTTAATTTTATTTCTTTTAAGTTTAACTTTATTCATACATAAAGTGGCATAAGATTTACACTGGCTCCTAGATCACAGAATGTTTTACCGAATTCTAGATTATTTATTGTACAAGGAATTAAAAAACTACCTAGGTACTCGAGTTTCGGAGCTAACCTATTTTAAATTAGAGAACTGCATTCTTCTATCAAAGCTACCATTGCATGTTCCTTAAGTTTCCTTTTGTTTGTGAGGATGTCTTTTAATAATTTAGAGTAGGTGTGCATCTGCTATAAGGCCTTAGTAAAAGGAATATTTATATATAGTTTCTTAATCACATCAAGGAGCTTACCAAATTGTTCATCAATCTTTGCTTCAGCTAATCTCTGAGGGAAAGGTATGGGAGGTTTATAAGTTCTTACCTATGTTTTGATATATGAGTTACCTCCTTTTCTTACTGAGTCTCTTGCCATTGGATCTTTAGTATTTGGCATGGTCGTGTTGTATGACATGGCCTGCTCGTGCTCGGGTAATTGGTCAAAATTTTTAATTGGTGTGCCCATACAGATCTCCTCGGGTTAGTTTTGCCAATTTATGAAATCCAAGTTTTGCTCTTGAGTTGTTTCTTCTATTGATTTGTTTTTCATACTCGAGTTTTCCAGGGTTTTTCTACTCCTTAAGGTTATTTCCTTATAATGTTCTGCATAATACATCTCTGATTCCCTCAAAAATCCATCTTGTGTTCTTGAAGGTGAGTTGGTGGTCTGCTAAATTTGATTTTCTAACAATTTAGTATGAGTAGCTAAGTTATCGACCTTACATGTCAATTCCTTGATTGTTTCTGTTGCTTCCTTGTGCTTTTGATTTGATTCTATCATGTGTTGGTGGAATTCGTTATTCCGGGTTGTTTGGACTTGAATGAAATTTTCCATCATTTTCTCTAAGTTTGATTTCTGCCTCCGTTGGTATCCCGATGTTTGTTTTGGATTGTTCTGATTGAATTGACTTTGGTTGTTCCAGTATGATAAATTCGGGTGGTTCCTCCAATCTGGGTTGTATGTGTTGGAGTAAGGATTGTTCATGGGGCATTGGTTATAATTGTTGATGGCATCCACATGCTCCACATATGCTGAGAGTCCTATCTGGCAATTTTGGGTCCAATGCCTTGGTGTTCCATAAATCACACAAGAAATATCAGTGGAATTGATAGCGTTTACATTGAAGTTTTAAAATTTATGAGATAAAGCATCCAGTTTAGTAGTAAGTAAATCTATTGCACTTACTTCATAGTTACCTGACATGTGAGTGGGATTTCCTCTTTCTGCTCCCTACTAATGGTGATTGAGCGTTATGCTATCAATTATATCGAATGCCTCATCCAATATTTTGTTCATCAGGGCTCCTCCTATAGCAAAATCTAAAAAAAAATTGTTGAATAGGAGATACCACTATAAAATGTATGGATTATGAGTCATCTCTCTAATCCATGGTGTGGACATTGTTGTAGTAGTCCCTTGAATCTGTCCCATGCTTCAAAAAATGATTCTTTGTCTCTTTGTGTGAAGTTTGTAATTTGATAGCGGAGGTTTGTTGGTGCAATCGTCCCAGGTCACAATAGACTAGACTCGAGTTTGACTCGAGCAGTATTTTGATGTTCGACAAAATGTATGACAATATGATTGTAATAGAAATTCCAAGTCTTGTGTACTTGGCATGGAAAGTCCAAGCATGGGTCTTGGCAATGGTAAAGTCCAAGTTATGGGTACTTGTCATGGAAATTCCAAGCATGGGTCTTGGCAATGGTAAAGTCCAAGTCATGGGTACATGGAAATTGGAAAGTCCAAGCATGGGTCATGGCAATTGGAAAGTCCAAGAGTATGATATTGACGGCGTAAAGGCCAAGCTGTAGTCTTGGCGGCATAAGTCCAATATTTTGCAGTGTAAACTCCAAGCGTGTGTCTTGGCAATATAATCCCAAATGTACCTTGGCAATGTAGACCCGATTAGCAAGACATTAGCCAATGGAAGCACCTGAAGGCTAGCGTATGGATGAACAAGTCATGGATGACTTGGAGAGATCAAATAGGAGTGAGGCAGATGGAGGTGGCTAGACGGTTTAGGTCTAGGATAAGGGTGGTCTATCAAGTATGAGGGCATCATACTTAGGTTAAACCTCATATTTGAGGTTTATTAGTCAACTGGGGTTATGGACCAGTCGATTGGCTGAGTGTTTGACACTTGGATGCCTAGTCGACTCTGAACAGTCGACTAGGATTATGACCAATCAACTGGTCAGTAGTCGACTGGAGCTCAACTACAGTTGCGTGGCCATGGCAGTCAACTACCAGCTTTAGGCAGGCAACTGGTCTTGAGCAGTCGACTGCCATGGAGGTTAGTCGACTATTGTTTGTGAACATGGGCACAGAAAGTTTTGTAGTTGACTGGGCAGTCTACTACCGGGGTAGCAGTCGACTGCTTTTTTTTCATGTGGATAAAGTCGTTGTGAGAAAAATGCTACAAGAGCAGTCAAGTGCTACGTATGGGCAGTCAACTGGTAGGCGAAAATCAACTCGAGTTGCAGCTTTATAAGGAGCTCGAAGAGGTGGATTTTGGCTATGGTTCTTGAGACGATTTGAAGGGGAATTACTACTGCAATCCAGACCTTGAAGGCATTCCACAAGCAACCAAAGATCAAGCATTCAAAGCATTCTTTGTAAAGTTTTATTTACTTGTATTTCATTGTATTTTCTTGTATCTCTTGTTCTTATTGTTATAAGACTTTTTACGAGGTTTCTCCACCTACGGATTGTTCCGAGAAGGGGTTTATTAGTGGTGGTGTGCATCATTACGGCTCACTTGAGCTCGACCCGTGGAGTAGGAACCCTAAGGTTCCGAACCATGTTATATCTTTTCTTTTGGGTGTGTTGCTTGTGTGTTGTGTACTCGTATTTGTATTTCCATTTTGCTAACCTTGTTGTAGACAAGAATGAACACAATTGAACAATGAAAATGTGAAATGCTATTCACCCCTCCCCCCCCTCTAGCACATCATCAACAGTCCTACAATTGGTATCAGAGCTAGGATATCTTCTATGGAATAACCGCCAAGGAGCAAACATGCTAGAGGAGATGGAGCTACCTAAGGAAGGATTGGGGTATTCCATCGACATTCCTCCGCCATACGACCGAGAAGACTTTCCGGTATGGAGGACGAGAATGGAGACATTCTTGATTATGGACATAGAGAATTGGTTCATCATCATGGAAGTATTTGAACCTCCCATGGACAAGAATGGAGAACCCCTTAAATTCAAGAAATGGATTGAGGAGAAATGACAAAAATTCAAGACTGTGGTTAAGGTAACAAAATTTTTAGAAAATTTGATACCTAATGATATTTTGTGCAAACTAGGGGGTTACATGGATGCCAAGGAGTATGGACAAAGTTGGCAAGATTTCATGAGAAACCTCAATCAGTCCAAGACAATAAGGAAGAATCCAAGGATGAAGATCCATCTTCATCTCAATTGGACAAGGAGATCGAAGAAGCAAGTTCATCCTCTCAAGAGAGTGAGGATTCAGATGTCGAGAGAGAATCAACATCCAGATCGGTAGAAGAAGTGGAAGAATTGAAAGAAGCCTTCACCTCTATGATTGAGGGGGAGGAGATCCCTTCCACGGTGGAGCAAGAGCAAGAAGAATCTTCAACCTCCGAGAGGGATGAAGAACCAACTCTGGCTCCTACCACCAACCTAGGTAACTCATGCATGCAAATAAAAAATAAAAATCATATTGTATGCTTTGAGTGTAGGGAGCAAGGACACATCAAAAGCAAGTGTCCAAAAAGAGTCAAGAAGACTCAATCAATGCCAAAAGTTCATGAAAAATCTAAGGATATCAGAGCCCTAACAATCAAGAGCAAGGAGCACATAATTTGCTTCAAATGCCATCAAAAGGGGCACTATAAAAGCCAATGCCCTAAGGGAAGACAACCTAGCAAGGCCAAAGGAGGAGCTAAGGCAAACCCTAAGGTATATTTCAATAATGCTCTTTATTTACGCAATAGTCAAAAGAATGCTAGGAGTAATTTTAATTCTCTTGCAATTGTGCATAATCATGAAAGGCATGCAAATAACAATAAATATATTTGCTTAGGTGTTAAATCTTGCAATGTTAGGGTTAAGGATAAATATAGAACCAATAACCCTAAAATAATTCTACCTAAGGAAGCCATTAGGAAGGTAGAGAACCACTTAGGCATTAATCCTAAGGAGGGTAGGCATATGCCTAAGAGAAAGAATCATTCCCAAAAAGTTAATGAAAAATAAAAAATTGGGAAATTAGAGTTAGAGAACCAAGCCTTGAGGTCAAGTCTTGAGAAATTAGAGAAGACCCTTAGGAAGATGTAAAATCCAATTCAAGGGTCAAATTGACAAAATCTAGGGTCTAGGAGGCAAGAACCATCTAGGGGCAAGAAAGGTTTGAGTCACAAACCTAAGCCCAAGGAGATCGACCATAGTGTTCCATTTGATTATGGAACCATCCATAGGTCTAAGAAAACCAAGGTTGCTAGGGAAGTCATCCCTAAGGTTAACCATGGTGTGTGTCTAGTGGCCAAAGTTTCAAATAAACCTAGGAAAGCTACTAAGAAGGTCACAAGGGAAGTCGTCCCTAGAGATGACCTAGGCAAGACCCAAATAACCAAGGCTTCAAAGCCTAGAAGGGTCATTAGGAAGGTACTAAGGGAGGATATCCCTAGTGAGTACCTAGTAAACCCAAGGAGCTCCAATAGCTATTGGGTTCCTAGGAGCGTGATCCCTTCATGCTAGATGGGTTAGGTTGTGTCAACCTTGAATGGATGGGTAGTTAACCTAACCATAGCAAAGTTGGCACTTTAGGTCATTTCCAAGGTTATGGGATACCTTGAAAATAAGTTTGGATTTATATCCTAAAAGATTTTAGATGAACCAATAGAATTTGAGAAGTATTGAAAATTGATCAAAATTAGCACAATTAGGTTTGGAGGTCATGGTGTGTCATTTTGGGGTTTTACCACACTTGATAGATTTGTTGTTATGGAAAATTAGTGTAAATTTTAGAAAATGACAATTTTAGCTCAACACTTAGGTATTATATGCCTTTGTATTTTATACTTGACATGCTTTGTTTGCCTTGACATCATATTTCATTTAATCATATAAAATGTCATGATAATATTTAGGTTTAATTTTTATGTCATGTTAGTGCTTAGATTTTATTTATATGTCATGACATCATGATTATTGACATATGCTTCATTTATGCTATCTTGCATGCCATAATCATCATTCATGCATTTAGGATTAATTTAAATTGATTTAAGGACTATGACATGATTTAAAATCCCATGTATAAAGGAATCAAATAAAGTTGTCTAGAAAAATGCATGAGACATTAGATTAGGAAGAACAAAAACCCTCATCTCACATTAAATTGACATGTGTGTGTTTTCATACACCCTAGACACATGTGAGATGCTAGGAAACAAGTTAAGTTCATGTGTTTATTTAGTACATCATATTGAACTTAGAACTCATTAACTGTTAATGATGGATCATGTGGAAAGCTAATGTGCAAGTCATGTGCATTGAGCTCACAGATCATGGTCCAATATAAGATTTTAAAATCATTTAAAAATTATTTTGAAATATCTTGGTGAAACCTATCTTTTGATAGCAATCACTATTGATGAAGTTGATACAAAGCAGTCTCAAAACATTAAAGTTATCTTTATTTTTTGAACTTTCTATCAATCTCACTATTTAATGGGTATTTTATTTTTCAAATATTTTTCACCCATAATGATTGACTTAAGTATTATACTATGAAATTTTATTATTTTCAAATTACGTATAATAACTTATAATTTTCCAAATTTCATTTCAGATTTCAATTTAGATTCTAGAAGCCAATCGATCACACCATGGGCAATAACTAGTTGTCGATCGAAAGTCAATCAGAAGTGTGATTTCGGGTAAACAAAGTCTGTTTAGCCTAGTTTCAGCTAATTTAGGCTACCCTAACATTTTCTATCCCTGGGATATGCTTTGGAAATCATTGAAAGGGTGAAACTCTATTGGAAATGGATTAGAAGATTGCTTAGGGTGAGAATAAAATTTTAAGGTGTGTGAAAGTTCAAGTTTGATCTTTTGCCCTTAATTTTGATGGTTTAGTCTTCCTATAGGCTTTGGGACTCTCCAAAGACATTGCTGGTTCAATGGTCAAGGGGGAGCAAGTCTTTAGGGGGAGGTTATCCATCATGGGATGATGGATGAGTCTTTCCTTATAGGGGGAAAATTGGAAATTTAGAGAAGGATTGCATCTCATTTAGCGATAAGTGATTTATCACTAAGAAGAGTGAAGGCATCCTAAATTTTTTTTGACAAAGGGGGAGATTGTAAGATCTCATTGGGATATGAGATATTGATACCCTTGGGGAGAGCCTTTTTGATATAAGTCAAAAAGGGGGAGAATTGATGAATTGATGGTTTGAGTTAGGTGTCCTAACTCAAAGGTTTTGTGAAACATCAAAAAGGGATAGATTATTGGTGCAATAGGCCCAGGTCACAATTGACCAGACTCGAGTTTGACTCGAGCATTATTTTGATGTTCGAAAAAACGTATGACAATGTGATTGTCATTGATGTTCAACAAAACGTATGACAATATGATTGTCATAAAAAGTCCAAGTATTGTGTACTTGGCATGGAAAGTCCAAGCATGGGTATTGGCAATGGTAAAGTCCAAGTCATGGGTACTTGACATTTGGAAAGTCCAAGCATGGGTCTTGGCAATAATAAAGTCCAAGTCATGGGTACTTGGCATGGAAAGTCCAAGCATGGGTTTTCACAATGGTAAAGTCCAAGTCATTGGTACTTGACAATTGAAAAGTCCAAGCATGGGTCTTGGAGATTGGAAAGTCCAAGAGTGTGATATTGGCAGCGTAAAGTCCAAGTTATAGCCTTGGCGGCATAAGTCCAATGTTTGGCAGCGTAAAGTCCAAGTGTGTGTCTTGGCAACGTACGCCCAAATGTACCTTGGCAATGTAGACCCGATTAGCATGACAATAGCCGATGGAAGCACCTGAAGGCTAGCGTATGGATGAACAAGTCATGGATGACTTGGAGGGATCCAATAGGCGTGAGGCTGATGGAGGTTGCTAGAAGGATTAGGTGTAGGCTAAGGGTGGTCTATCAAGTATGAGGGCATCATACTTAGGTTAAACCTCATGTTTGAGGTTTATCAGTTGACTGGAGTTATGGATCAGTTGATTGGCCGAGTGTTTGACACTTGGCAACCTAGTCAACTCTGAGAAGTCGACAAGGATTATGACCAGTCGATTGGTCAGTAGTCGACTAGAGCTCGACTGCAGCTGCGAGGCCTTGGAAGTCGACTGCTAACTTTGGGCAGTCAACTAGCCTTCAACAGTTGGCTGCCATGGGGGTTAGTCGACTGTTGTTTGCCGACACAAGCATAAAAAGTTTCATAGCCTACTGGGCAGTCGACTATCGGAGCAATAGTCGACTGCTAGGGTATCCGTTGAAGTTTTTTCAGCGTAGGTTAAGTCGTTGTGAGAAATCGGCTACAGGAGCAGTCGACTGCTAGGTATAGGCGGTCGACTGCTAGACAAAAATTAGCCCGAGTTGTAGCTTTATAAGGAGCTTGAAGAGGAAGATTTTGGTTATGATTCTTTAGACAATTTGAAGGGGAATTGATGCTGCATTCTAGACATTCAAGGCATTCTGCAAGCAACCAAAGATCAAGCATTCTTTGTAAAGTTTTCTTTACTTATATTTCATTGTATTTGCTTGTTGTAAAACTTTGTACGAGGTTTCTCCATCTCTGGATTGTTCCAAGAAGGGGTTTATTAGTGGTGGTGTGCATCACTAGAGCTCACTTGAGCTCGACCCATTGAGTAGGAACCCTAAAGTTCCGAATCACGTTATATCTTGTCTTTTTAGTGTGTTTCTTGTGTGTTGTGTACTCATATTTGTATTTTGTATTTCCATTGTGCTAACCTCATTGTAGACAAGAACGAAGACAATCGAGCAATGAAAATGTGAAACCCTATTCACCTCCCCTCTACCACGTCATCAATGGTTCTACAAGGTTCACAGTCTTACTGGTAGGAAAATATTTATCAAGGAACTTTTACTCAAGTTGGTCTGAGGTCGTGATGCAGTTTTGTGGGAGTCAATGCAACCAAGCCTTGGCTTCATCCTGAAGGGAGAATGGGAATGACCTTAACCTAACAACATTTGCAGAAGCTTCATTAAATTTTAAAGTTTCACAAAATTTTAAAAATATCTCTATATGTAGATTGGGGCCTTCTGTAGATGTTCCTCCAAGCTGATTTTGTTGAATCATAGATAGTAGGGCAGTTTTTAATTTGAAGTTGTTTGCCTCGATAGGCGGTTTTTGAATACTCGATCTCCGTCCCCTTGTAGTTGGTGCATCATAATTTTTTAGAGGTTTGTTCTCAATGTGTCCTACCATAGTTTAAGATTGTGCTTCCTTGAATCGCTTCTGAAGTCTTTCTCTTGCAAGAAAAATCCTATTTATCATGAGATATGCTTCTACCAAATCTTCTTGTCTAGTTAATCTGTGCATAAAATGACTTCCAGAAGAAGGATGAGTAAAGAAAAGAAAGAAAAGAAAAATTAAAAGAAAAAAAGAAAAATCTAATTAAGAAATAAGATTTAGATTAACCTAATTTTCAAATAAACCAATATTGACGTAATCCCCAGAAACAACTCCAAAAACATGATGTGGTTCAAACCACAAGTGCACGGTTGTTGTCAAATAATAAAAATATCGATCCCACAGGGATTGGTTAAGTATCGAAAATTGACAAGGAAAGATTATCTAGATGGGTGAAATATTCGAGGAATCAAATGAACGTGAAATGGATTGAAGGTCATGTTTTAAGAATAATCCAAGGATTTCAGTTTCACTACTGTCTATTATTTGGCAGTTCTCTCCTTCTTAACATGCTTGCTCTGGCATGAGACTTCTGAGTATCAATCCTAACAAGAGTCCTAGGGTATACATCTTCTTTATATAAGGAGTGGTGAATCCTCTATAGGCTATTCAAATACCTTCGATCACTTTGACTTAAACTCAATCAACCAGGAGTTACACCTCCTATGGAGATGGCTGCGAAGAAGTCAAAGTATAAAATGCTATGATCAAGATGACTTGAATACTTCAAGTCTAAGGAATCTCGCACAAAAGCTACAATGAGATCTTCAACAACATAAAGAACCATATGGTTGGTCACTCCAATGAACTAGTTACCCTAACTAGCATCCACATGTCATTCTCAGCATCCCTATGCTTTCATTCAGTGAGTATTGAATGCTTGGATAAACCAATGAGCATAACATCTGCTAGTTTCACAGAATTGATGATGTCCAATCTCATCAATTCATTGACTAAGGATAGTTTCAATACATTCATAATTACACATGATGAGATATTCACTAATTGTGATCTAATCATAATTTCTCTCATGTTATGTATCGTATTGTGGACTTCAGTAGATGAGTTTAAGATCCTATCAAATAAATAGACAAAATATACTCAAATAGTTAATTTTATTAATAACTTCTAAGGCGATTACCTTAGGACACCTCTCAATTACATCATACTCCCACTTGGCCTATAGCCAATCGCCTTGGTATCTAATACCATAGGCCTCTATATGTCTCTCAAACTTTTTTAGGGAAGAGGCTTTGTTAAGGGATCTACTAGATTCCTATCAGTAGGAACTTTCTCTATTTATACGTCTCTTCTACGTATGATCTCTCTGATCAGATGGAAACAACAAAGTACGTGCTTGGATTGATGATGAGATCGTGGTTCCTTCGCCTGTGCAATGGTGCCATTATTGTCATAGTAAATTGGTATTGCTGCAACAATGTGCGGAACTACTTCAAGTTCAGTAATGAACTTCATAATCCATACCACCTCCTTCGCTACTTCAGAAGCTGCAATGTACTTTGCCTCAATGGTAGAATCAACAACGGTGTCTTGTTTGGAACTTTTCCAACTCATCGCATCTCCATTCAAGATGAATATGTATCCAGACTAAGATTTGGAATCATTCTTATCCATCTAAAAGTTGGCATCCATATACCCGCTTACTACCATTTCACCTCCTCCATATACCAAGAACAAATCCTTAGCCCTTCTCATGTACTTAAGGATTGCCTTGACAGCCACCCAATGTTTCATACCAGGATCCGACTATTATTTGCTCGTAACACTCAAAGAATATGATACATTGGGCCTCATACATAACATAGCATACATCATCGATCCTATACCTGATGTATATGGGATCTTACTCATGTGAATCCTCTCATCTTCTGTGCGCGAGTACATAGACTTAGAAAGGTGAATCCCATGCCTCATGGGAATGAAACCTTTCTTGGATTACCATGCTAAACCATGCACGTAGACTACAAAAGACCAAGCAACCAATTCGATCTATCTCTATAGATCTTAATCTCCAAAATATACATTGCTTCTCCCATGTTTTTCATGGAGAACATTTTGGACAACCATACCTTGACTGTTTACAAAATAGGAATAATGTTTCCTATAATTAATATGTCATCGACATACAATACTATGAACACAATCGCACACCCACTAACCTTCTTATACACATAAGGCTCCTTAGGATTTTACGAGAAATTAAACTATTTGATTGCTTAATTAAAAAGGATATTTCTGTAGGGACCTTCGTGACTGCTAGAGGGGGGGCGTGAATAGTGTCGATGCTTGTCAATGGAGGAATTCGATCGCGATCGGGTGCTTGCTACAATTCGATTAGTGCGCAGCTGAATAATGATAAAAAGCAATAACAAAAGACAAGCACAAAATTACACAACAATATAACGTGGTTCGGAACCGAATGGTTCCTACTCCACGGATTGAGCTCTACGAGCTCGAGTGATGACAACACCACTAATAGAACTCCTTCTCGACAATACGTCGGAGGCGGAGAAACCTCGTACAATTGTTTACAATAATAAACGAAAGAAATACAAGCAAATACAAAGGAAATGTAAAGAACACTTTACAAACAAGGGTTTGAGTGCTTTGCTTGTTGGTTGCTCGGATGAGCATGAAGGGACCTGAAATGTGTAGAGGAAACATTGATCGCTAGAGTGAATAGAGGTTCAACGCGTCGATGGAATTCGATTGTGTGCTTGTTTACAACACATTAGTATGTAGCAGAATATACAGATAATAAAATAGACAAACACACAAGAATACAACAATATAACATGGTTCGGAACCAAATGGTTCCCACTCCACGGATCGGACTCTAAAAGCCCTAGCAATGCAAATATGCACTACTAATCCAATAAGCTCCTTCTCGACACAAGTCTGAGGTGGAGAAACCTCGTACAATAGCTCTTACAACAGTAAGAAACAAATACAAGCAAGATATAGTACAAATATGAAAGACAAGTAAAGAAACCTTTACAACACTTTGCTTTTGATTGCTTGAATACATGGTTACTTGACTTGCAATTGGAGACCTTGATTTGCAGCAATAAATCACTCCAAAAGCTCTCAAGGAACGTTGCTGATTTCCTCCTCCATGAGCTCCCTTTAAAGCTATTACTTGGGCTGGAAATTGCCGATCAGTTGACTGCTCGGGACCATCGGTCGACTGATGCCACTGTTGTCGTGAGACAACGGCTAGATCCACGCTGGAAAAATCCAACGGATCCATCATCAGTCGACTGATCATACCTATCAATCGACTGATGGAGCCTTCACTCGACTACTAATCTCAACGGTCGAGTCCGATTCCATTATGTGCCTAAATTCTCGAGCACCAGTCGACTTATCACATGATTAGTCGACTGCTCGAGCGGCCGATCATTGCCCACCTCGCGATCACGAACACTTCCTGATCAAACCCTAGTTGACTCACACCAGTCGACTGTCATATGACACCAGTCGACTAGCACACCTCAAACATGAGGTTTTAACCCAAGTATGGTGCCTCCATACTTGCTAGACCACCCTTATCCTAGACCTAAGCCTTCTAGCCACCTCCGTCAGTCTCCCGCCTCTCGGATCCCTCCAAGTCATCCATGACTTATTCATCCATTACGCTAGCCATCAGGGGCTTCCATCGGCTATGTCATGCTAATGGTGTCTACACCGCCAAGGCATATTTGACTTACGCTGCCAAGACTCCGCTTGGACTTTACGCCACCAACCATTGGACTTATGCTGCCAAGACTCCCGCTTGGCCTTTACGCCACCAATATCAAACCCCTTGGACCTCTCAAATGCCAAGACTCAAGCTTGGACTTTCCCTTGCCAACCCATGTTGGACTTTCCATGCCAAGATCCATGCTTGGACTTTCCTTGCCAAGTACTCAAGACTTGGACTTTCCATGACATGGTCAACTCTAGTCAACCATCAAAATTCCCCTCGAGTCAAACTCGAGTCCGGTCAATCACGACCCGGGTCGATTGTGGCAACAATCTCCCCAAAACATTATCAGACATCAATGTCAAACTTTCATGACAAACATCAAAACATCGCTCGAGTCAAACTCGAGTCTGATCAATCGTGACCTGAGCTGATTGTACCAACAATCTTTCCCTTTTTGATGTTTGACAAAAACACATACCTTTGAGTTAGAACACTAACTCAAATTCCCTTACCAATTATCCCAAATTGGTAATTTCACTTGCTCCCCATTTTTGACATACATCAAAAAGGTTCTCTCCAAGAAGGTCAATGTCTCATGTCCCAATGAGATCTTACAAACTCCCCCTTGGTCCAAAAATACCTAGGATGCCTATAATCTTCCTAGTGATAAGTCTCATATCACTCAGGAGAGGCAATCCTATACACTCTCCCAATTTCCAAATTGGGTATCTCCAAAATCCATTTTCCCCCTCATGAGGAAAAATACCATCCATCATCCCTTGATGGATACCTCCCCCTAAAGGCTTGCTCCCCCGTGACCATTGCACCAACAATGTGTTGGTGCAATCAGCCCAGGTCACGATTGACCAGGACTCGAGCTTGGCTCGAGAGATGTTTTGATGTTAGACAAAAACATATGACAATGTAATTATCATGGAAAAGTCCAAGTCATGGGTATGTGGCATGGAAAGTCCAAGTGGGACACTTGGCATTTTGGGAAGTCCAAGCATGGGTCTTGGCAAGGTAAAGTCCAAGCATGGGTCATGGCATGAGAAGTCCTAGGGGTTTGGTATTGGAGGCGTAAAGTCCAAGCGGGAGTCTTGGCGGCGTAAGTCTAATGTGCCTTGGGGTGTAGACACCGTTAGAATGACATAGCCGATGGAAGCACCTGAAGGGTAGCGCGATGGATGAACAAGTCATGGATGACTTGGAGGGATCCGAGAAGCGTAAGGCTGATGGAGGTGGCTAGAAGGTTTGGGTCTAGGCTAAGGGTGGTCTAGCAAGTATGGGGGCACCATACTTGGGCAAAAACCTCATGCTTGAGGTGTGCCAATCGACTGGTGTCATGTGGCAGTCGACTGGCGTAGTCAACTAGGGTTTGAATGCGAAAATTTCCCTAGCGACCGCCATTGATGGGCAATGATCGATTGACGAGCAATGATCGATCTTGTGATCACCGATCGATGCTCGGATTTTAGGGCACAGAATGGAGTCTCACTCGACCGCTGTGATGAGCAGTCGAGTGATGGCTCATTAGTCCACTGATGCTCATGATCACCGATCCGTTGTCCTAGCCGCTGATTTTTCCGTGCATTACACCGCTGTCTCACAAGAATATACGATCGATGGTCCCGAGTAGTCGATCGATCGACTTTTCTGCTATAAAAGGAGCTCGTGATGGAGAAAAATCAATCTGGTTTTTGAGAGCTTTAGGGGTGATTTGTTGCTGCAAATTAGGTCTCCAAGTGCTAATCAAATAACCAAGCATTCAAGCAATCAAAAGCAAGAGTTGTAAAGTTTTTCTTTACTTGTCTTTCAAATAAATTGTTGTAATTTCTTGTTTTAGTTTCTTAAGGTTGTAAGATTACTTGTAAGGGGTTTCTCTGCCTCCGACTTGTGTCGAAAAGGAGTGTATATCATAGTGGTGTGTGATTGGCATCGCTAGGGTTCGTACGAACCCAATCCATGGAGTAGGAACCGTTCGGTTCCGAACCACGTTAGATCTGTGTGTTTGCATTGTTGTATTATTTCATTATTGCTTTCATTACTATTCCGCTATGCGCTAACGAAATTTGTAGAGATGACACGCGATCGAATTTCATCTAAGAACGAACACGACGCTATTCACCCCCTCTAGCGGCTTCAAATATCCTACATTTGGTATCAGAGCCCGGGACTCTTCTATGGATTAACCGCCAGGAGATAAAAGGCTAGAGGGAAGATGGAATTCCAAAACAAGCTTGGATGGGACATCAACACTCCACCGCCATATGATCAAGAAGACTTTTCGGCGTGGAGAACAAGAATGGAGACATTCTTTATGATGGATATAGAGGATTGGTTCATCCTCGTAGAAGGTTTTGAATCTCCTCGGGATAGGAAGGGACAAGTCCTCAAGTTGAAGAAATGGACCCAAGAGCAACGGCAAAAATTCAAAACCGAAGCCAAGGTAACAAAACTATTGGAAGATTTGATACCTAATGATGTTTTGTCTAGGCTAGGTGAATATCTTGATGCCAAAGAGCTATGGGACAAATTAGCCAAGTTCAATGAGAAGCCCCACTTGGCACAAGTAGAAGAAGATAAGGTAGAGGATGAAGAGAGTTCATCCTCCTCACGAGCAAGTGAGGAATCGGAAGTTGAAGAGGAGTCAACTTCCGGATCGGTGGAAGAAGAAGTAGAAGACACCTCCACCTCTAGGATTGAGGGGGAGGAAAGAATTTCCACTCCGAAGCAATAAGAGAAAGCTTTGACATCTAGTCAAGATGAAGAAGCTCCAATTCCAGTCTCAATTAACCTAGGTAACTCAAACACACTAATTTCAAATAAAATCCATATATTGTGTTTTAAGTGTAGGGAGTATGGGCATTACAAGAGAAAGTGCCCAAAGAAGGTTAAGAAGACTCCTCCGGCGGCTAAAAGTCAACAAAAGTCAAAAGATGCCGGTTCCCCATCATCTAAAGACAAGGAGCACATCATTTGCTTCAGATGTCGGTAACCAGGGCATTATCGAAATCAATGTCCTAGGGGGAGCAAAAAGACCCAAGAAGGAGTATCACAAGTAGGGGGAGCTACTAAGGCAAACCCTAAGGTATATTCTCATAAAGCTCATTCTTTAAATTCTAAGCAAAAGCATGCTAGAATTAAATCAAATAACTTTGCTATTACTCATGAATCAAAGCATGCTAGGAATGATAACTCTAGATCTATTTCAAAGAAGGAGAAATTTGGGACTAATGTCCCTAGAAATGTCATTCCTAAGAAAGAAATTAAGAAAATCAAAAACCATTTAGGTATCAATCCCAATAAGGGTAGACATATGTCTAAGGTGAATGGTAATTCCCAAAAACCTAATCAAAAATCATTTGGGCAATTAGAATTAGAGAACCAAGCCTTAAGGTCAAGGCTTGAAAAACTAGAAAAGACCCTAAAGAAGATACAAAATCAATTTCAAGGGTCTAATGGTCAAAGTCAAGGGTCAAGATCTCAAAGTCAACATCTAGGACCCAAAAGACAAAAGTCAACCAAGGGCAATCAAGGGTTGGGTCACAAACCTAAGCCTAAGGTGGCTTACCATAGTGTTCCATTTAATTATGGAACACAAACTAGGTATAGGAAGACCAAGGTCAATAGGGAAGTCATCCCTAGAGTTGACCAAGGTTTGTGCCTAGTGGCTAGGGTTTCTAGGAAACCTAGGATGACCATTAAGAAGGTTGCAAGGGGAGTTACCTCTAGAGTCAACCTAGGTAAGACCACAATGACCAAGGCTAACAAGCCTAGGAGGGTCATTAGAAAGGTATCTAGGGAGGTTATCCCTAAGGAATACCTAATTAATTCAATGAGTTCAAATAGATTTTGGGTTCCAAAGAGCATGATTGATTCACATTAAATGGGTTAGAATGTGCCAACCATGATAGGATGGGTAGTTAACTCAACCATGGTATAGGTGGCACTTTAGGTTATTTTCAAGGTTATGGTTACCTTGGAAATACATTTGAGCTTTAATCCTAAAAGATCTTAGGATGTGCCAATATACTTTTGAAATCATGAAAATCAATAAAATTGGCACAATCTAGACTTAGAGGTCATAGTGTGTAACCTTGATCTTTAGCAGACTTTAGGAATCAATGTATCAAGAGAAGTATGTTTAAGATGTAGAAGTAACATCAAGAGTGATACTCAAGTGCCACACACCTTGATGTCTTGCACTTACCATGTTTCATGTGTTTCACCTTATGTTTGCATGGAAGGAATGTCTAGGGTGGATTGCATCCCACGAAACAAGTATTTTACCTTGATTGTGTATTTCAACACTTACAAAGGGTGAGATGTTAGGATTTTGAAACCATTGGATGTAAATGTTTGCTAAAATGAAATAAAATATCAAAATACATTAACGAATACATGAATATAAGCATAACATCAATATGTTCGATATAAAAAATTAAACATGAGAAAATGGAATAAGTTAGATAACGAAATCAAGATTTTTTGAATTTCAGAATTGGAAATTAGAGATTAGTCGATCGTCTATTAGTCGATCGATCATCAGTAGCGTGATACGATCGTCCGATGATCGAGTGTTGTTTTCGAGGACTCATTGTTACACATCAGTCGATTGATGGGATACATCAGTCGATTGATGGTACTGTTCATCGAGGCAGAGGATCATCAGTCGAGTGCTCGCTGAGCAGTCGAGTGGTGATCACATCAGTCGACTGATGTCACTGTAGCACGACATAGAAGACTCAGTAGTCGATTGCTGAGCCGGAGCAGTTGACTACCGATTCAGTAAAACCGCTATCAGTCGATTGATGTTGCACATCAGTCGACTGGCGTCGCAATTTTATAATGCTGAATCGCTAGGGTTCGGCGTCTTCACGCATCTACCTCTCATTTCTCTCTTCTCTCCGGTCGCCACCTCTTTCTCCGACGAGTTTTTTCGACCGTGCCGGCCACCTAAGTCCTAGGTTTGATAGCCACTCTCTTCCACTCATGTTTTCACTCATCTCACAACCCTAATCCACTCATTTCCAGTGGTTATTTCCTCTTTTTCGATTAGGGTTCCGGCGTCCAGTCCTCCGGTGAACTTTTCGGCGGCCTTTTTCAGCAATATCCGAGTATTCTCTCATCATCCCTCCAAATGGCGCCAAAGTAAAATTTTCTTACTCAAAAACCCTAATTTTTTCCTTTCCATTATAATCTATTATAATATAATCGTGTATTGGTGCCCTTGCATTTCATGTCATTGCATTACATTCATATAGGAGATCCCATAGAAATGACCCACCCGAGGGTGAATCACGATTGTACCAAACCATGTTGGTTAGGTACATCGATAAGGACTTCTTTACACGTTACTGTAGTGACGCCATGGACATATTTGCATATTATCATCTTATGAAAATTGTATTATGCACACATGCCATCAATGATGATCTCCTTAAGGAGTTCTATCAGAACTTAAAGAAGGTAGACGATGGCCCTACCTACACTACTCGCGTTGCAAAACGCAATTTAGAGTTTACTCCTGTGATATTGCAGGAGTTTCTTGAGTGTAAGCCATCGGATGACACCTTCATTTTTTACCCTACCTTTGATGCCCCTTTACCCGAGCCCTTTGACCATATCTCTTTGGACTCCATGCATGAGCATGTTTTTGGTCATCCTCGTCCACCAGCTCAGAATTTATTTCCTATTACTGAGCTATCTGCACCTGACAATGTACTCTACAAGGTCATTGTTGGGTGTTTTCTTCCGATCGTGACTCGGGGTCTGGCAAAGATTCGGCCTCCCCATCTATTTCTACTGTACGCCATGCGTAATAGACTAGACATAAACATTGCATTGAATATGTTTCATTGCATTGTACATTTCATATCCTCTGTACAAGGGAAAGTACATATGCCTTATGGCCACATTATCACTGCATGGTTAGAGTCAGTAGGCATCAACATTCATAGGGGATCGTGAGGCGCTATACGAGTGTCTGGCATATCGATTCGTAACTTCTCGTTGGCCAGCTGGATGGGACGATGGCGGATGGAGTGGCACCTCGACCTCCTTGAGGAACGCGTGGGAGCCACCTCTAGTGCCTAGAAGGCGGCGATGAGGACTATGAGGATCATCGATGGCTGATGAGGAAGATCGGATGCATCGGCAGCGAGTATCGATCGGCTTGCCCATCTAGAGGCTAGATTCCAGGACTATCGGTAGACAGTCGACTCTCGACTGTCAGAGCTCTTAGTAGGGCAAGCCTCCATGGGCGCACATCTTAGTCGGATGGAGGAGAGATACATTCATATTACAGAGTCCCAGAGCCACGTCGAGCAATGTCAGCTCAATATGTATGAGATGATGTGGGCCTGGACTTTGAGCCAGCAGCCTCCTCCACCTCCACCGTCTGCAGATGACTAGATCTAGAAGATGTTAGAATTTTTATTTTTCAGTTTTTGTAGTGAGATTGAGCAGATCAAATCTCTATTTTGAATGTAAAAATTTAAATCTTCTTAAATTGAATGAAATTTCTGTTTGTGAAAATCATGTGGGTTTGATTATGTATTTGTATTAATGTATTGGTTTATGGAAAATTGCCATATCATGACATGAAGTTTCATCTTATCATATAACATGTAATGCTATTGTTTAGGATTATTTTAGATGTCATGTTTATTTTTAGATTATATCATATGCCATGACATCATTGGCCATGCGTTATTATTGATATCATTTATGCCATGATCATTTCATTCATTTCATGCATTTAATTGTTTAAAATTGATTCAAGGATAATGGCATGACTTGGAGTCCCATTTATAAGAGAATCAAGTAGAGTTGCCTTAGAAAAATGCATGAAACCCTAATTTAGGGAGAATAACTCCACATCTCACATCACATTGACATGTATGTGTATTTATACACCCTAGATACATGTGAGATGCTAGGATAATAAGTTAGGTTCAAGGTGCATAGGTAGTGCATCTAGATGAACTCAAACTTATTTTGATCATCACCAAGAATCATAAGAAAAGCTAATATACAAGTTATGTATATTTATCCAATAAACCATGGTTCAAAATAGGTTTTCAAAAACATTTTAAAATCAATTTAGAAAACCTTGGTGAAGTCTATCTTTTGATAGCCATCATCATTGTAGAAGTTGATACAAAGTAGATCAAAACTTTAAAGTTTTAATAGTTTTTGAACTTTGTACCAATCTCCTATTTCAATGGTAAAAATATTTTTCCAAAATTTTTCACTGATTGTATGTGTGATAAGTAATATACATATCAAATTTCATGATTTTTTGATTTACGTAGAATTACTTATGAATTTCCAAAAGTCGAGTCTGATATTTGAAAATCAGGTTTTCAGTTATCAGTCGACTGCCTCTACAGGGCAGTCGACTGATGGGCAGCGCTTGGACTCGACTGGCAGCACAGTATCACTCGACTGTTGCTTCGTGCCAGTCGACTGATGGGCACATCAGTCGACTGGTAGCTGACAGAGTCGACTGTCAATGTTGATTTCGGGAAAACTAGGGTTGTTTAGCCCGATTTTAGGTACGGTTAAGGTCCCTAATCACTCCTAACCCTAGGAGATGCTTTGGGAGGCATTATAAAGGGTTAAGATCCATTGGATATGGATTTGGAGAGGTGTTTAGGGTTTGTATCAAATTTAAGGTGTTGGAAAGTTTAATGTTGAATTTCTAACCTTATCTTTGATGGTTCAGAGTTCCTATTGGCTTAGGGTTTTCCCAAAGACATTGTTGGTGCAATAGATAAGGGGGAGCAAGCCTTTAGGGGGAGGTATCCATCATGGGATGATGGATGGTATTTTTCCTCATGTGGAGGAAAATAAAATTTTGAGAGACCCAATTTGGAAATTGGGAGAGCATATAGGATTACCTCTCTTGAGTGATATGAGACTTATCACTTGGAAGATGGTAGGCATCCTAGGTATTTTTGGACCAAGGGGGAGATTGTAAGATCTCATTGGGACATGAGACATTGACCTCCTTAGAGAGTTTGCCTCATTTTGATGTGTGTCAAAAAGGGAGAGAACATTAAATCACCAATTTGGGATAATTGGTAAGGAGTCTCTGAGTTAGATAGTCTAACTCAAATAGTTTGTTTTGTTTGGTTTTTGTCAAACATCAAAAAGGGGGAGATTGTTGGTGCAATCAGCCCAGGTCACGATTGACCAGGACTCAAGCTTGGCTCAAGAGATGTTTTGATGTTAGACAAAAACATATGACAATGTAATTGTCATGGAAAAGTCCAAGTCATGGGTACTTGGCATGGAAAGTCCAAGTGGGACACTTGGCATTTTGGTCTTGGCAAGGTAAAGTCCAAGCATGGGTCTTAGCATGAGAAGTCCAAGGGGTTTGGTATTGGCGGCGTAAAGTCCAAGCGGGAGTCTTGGCGGCGTAAGTCCAATGTGCCTTAGCGGTGTAGACATCGTTAGCATGACATAGCCGATGGAAGCACCTGAAAACTAGTCCGATGGATGAACAAGTCATGGATGACTTGGAGGGATCCGAGAAGCATAAGGCTGATGGAGGTGGCTAGAAGGCTTGGGTCTAGGCTAAGGGTGGTCTAGCAAGTATGGGGACACCATACTTGGGCTAAAACCTCATGCTTGAGGTGTGCCAGTCGACTGGTGTCATGTGGCAGTCGATTGGCATAGTCAACTAGGATTTGACTGTGAAAATTGCCCTAGCAGTCGACTGCCATTGATGGGCAGTCGACTGATTGGACGAGCAGTCGACTGATCTTGTGATCAGTCGACTGATGCTCGGATTTTGGGGCACAGAATGGAGTCTCACTCGATCGCAGTGACGAGCAGTTGAGTGATGGCTCATCAATCGACTGATGCTCATGATCAGTCGACTGATGTCCTAGCCGTTAGATTTTTCCAGCGTGGATTACACCGTTGTCTCACAACAATAGTGTGATCAGTCGACTGATGGTCCCGAGCAGTCGACTGATCGACTTTTTTCAACACAGGTTGAAGCTATAAAAGGATCTCGTGATGGAGAAAAATCAATTCGGTTTTTGAGAGCTTTAGGGGCGATTTGTTGCTACAAATCAGGTCTCTAAGTGCTAATCAAATAACCAAGCATTCAAGCAATCAAAAGCAAGAGTTGTAAAGTTTTTCTTTACTTGTCTTTCATATAAATTGTTGTAATTGCTTGTTTTAGTTTCTTACTGTTGTAAGATTACTTGTAAGGGGTTTCTCCGCCTCTGACTTGTGTCGAGAAGAAGTGTTTATCATAGTGGTGTGTGATTGGCATCGCTAGGGTTTGTACGAACCCAATCCGTGGAGTAGGAACCATTTAGTTTCGAACCACGTTATATCTGTGTGTTTGCGTTGTTGTTTTATTTCGTTATTGCTTTCATTACTATTCCGCTGTGTGCTAACGAAATTTGTAGAGATGACACGCGATCGAATTCCATCTAAGAACGAACACAACGCTATTCACCCCCCTCTAGCAACATCAAATATCCTACACAATGTCCTTGGGAAGTCCTTAAGCCAATAAGAACTCTAAAGCATAAAAAATAAGGTCTAAAGTTCAACCTTGAACTTTTCCACCATTAAATTTGATACATCACCCTAACACCTCTCTTAATCCATATCCAATAGATTTTCACCCTTTATAATGCTTGCTAAAGCATATCCTAGGGTTAGAAGTGATTAGGGAACTTTACCATGGCTGAACACGGGCTAAACAACCTTGTTTTTTTCGAAATCAGCCAACTAGTCGAGTCTTTCAAAAATCAGTTGACTAAGTATCATCACCGATCGGCACCAAGTAGCAATGATCGATAATCGCCAAGGGGCTTCGCTGAATAGGTCTTGTTGGGTTTCCGGCACCGCGGCGTGTGTGTGTTCGATCATGTTTCGTAAACATGAGCACAGCGGAAGCAATTAAAAAATAATAAATCTATATTTATTACAACACACACAACACACGCATGCTATTACAACAAGTGTAGACATAACCGTAAATTAAAATTTGCAATATAAGGAAATTAAACTACGTTATACCTTCCGTATGACGTGTAGCGGGAACGGCATCAACCGGAACGATCCTCGTAAGAATCGTCTCTATCCGTATCCACGCCGAGCTCCTCGGGATGACTTCGCTAAGTCACGAGCTTCGTCTTCGTACGGGTTACTAGCCTCGTGTTGAAGACGACGTGATCGAGAGATGATCACAATCCGAATCCAAATTCGGACCTAAAAACAAGTCCTCAAGACTTGCTTCTCCGGAGAGGTATTCGTCAACCGATTGACGAATCCTTCGTCCTCCACCTCAGAGGATTACCGGAGATCAAATCCCCAGTATGTTAGCCGCTGTCGGAGCACTAACCGTCGTCCAAACGACGCTCCGACGAGAGGAGAAGAAGCTGTCCAGAAAACTGGACAGCTTGGTGGAGGATATAGGCGCCGGCTAAAGAGGAGATGGAGGCTCACCTTTACACCGAACCCAAGGGAGATCACCGGAGGGTCGCCGGAGGTCCACCGCTTGACGCCGCAAAGAGATGGCAGCAGCTCAATGAGGTTGGGCGGCTGCTCTTGTTGTTGACGCCAACAACAAGAGGGAGAGAGGGGTGGGCGGCCAATTAGGGTTGCCTCAAAAATTAGGTTTTTACAAAAACCCTTAAGCCCTATTTTATAGAGAACCAATTCTCTTAATGGTTATTAAATCATAACCATTAGGCCCGTTAACCCGCTCCATTAAGATAAGTTAAAATAAACCAAACCATGATGGTTTATTTTAAGTTAAAACGAACCGAACCAACTTTTGGTTCATTCGTTTAAAATAAACCAAACCCTTTGGTTTATTCTCATCCATTGGATTAGAACCAAACCATTTTGGTCCATCCAGTATGTCTTCATAAGACACGGCCCATCCACGCTTCCATTGCGACTGAAACAATTTCATGCTCGCTTTATGTTTGGTCCAACCAAACATAGTTTCTCTCGGTCTGAGAATCCCATTCTCAAGCTCGTTTTAAATCCTTTGGATTACACTCGTTGTGCGTGTGACCAAATAGGTTCTCGGTTTATGTTGGCCATCTATAATTAACCATTAATTATAGAACGATCATGAGTGGCACCTAGTAGTACATCATGATCCCCAATTAACCGAAAAGATCAACGCTGATCCCGTAACTATTTCTCAAAACCCTTCAAGAGCTCGAATGAATCGCGGCCCCATTCCCTTCACTCATCTTATACCCACTTGGTTCGTGACATGGTCTATAGTGTCCCTCACTAGGTCGACTCACGCCACACCTAGCCCAAGTATCATTTCGCCCTACGGATTCTAGTTACTCCACATGTATCAAGAGTACTTTACTCTAAACATGTAATGCTTTGGCCAAAGACTTTAGTAACAATCCGACGAGAGGCCATAGGTATACATCTCCTCGCAAGGAGTGGTGAATCCTTTATAGGCTATTCAAACACCTTCGATCACTTTGACTTATACCCAATCATCCCGGGTCCACATCTCCTTAGAGATGTTTGCTTAAGATGTCAAAGCATAAGTCTCTATGATCAAGATGACTTGAATCTGCAAATCGAAGGAACATCGCACTTAAGCCCGCGATAAGAACTTCATTGACATATCTATATATGCGAGAACCATATGAAGTCTTACGGTTGGTCACTCGATGAACTAGTTACCATAACTAGCATCCACGATTAACTCGGACATCACTATGTCTCCGGCCGGTGAGAATCAATTTGCTTGGATACACGAGGAGTATACCTCGTGCTAGTCTCGATGCGAATTGATGGTGTCCAAATCCATCAATTCATCGACTAGGATAATTCCGATACATCACAATTACACATGTAGAGATACTCACTAGTTGTGATCCAATCACAAATTCTCTCATCTTTGTGAATCGTATCGTGGACATTGATAAATGAGTTTAAGATCAATCAAATACATAAAATGTATACTCAAATAGTGAATCTTCATTTATCATATAAATGGTTCATACATAAGCGATTGCCTTAGGACATCTCTCATATATTACTAACGGACTCCCACTTGGCCTAATGCCAATCGCTCACGGTATCCAATACCATAGCTCTAACATGACCCTCGAGCTTACTTTGAGGTAATGCTTTAGTCGAGGATCCGCTAAGTTCCTTTCGTTGGGAATTTTCTCGATTTGTATTTCGTTCCTACCGATGATCTCTCTCGATAAGATGATAGCGCGGCGCACATGTTTGGATCGTTGATGAGACCTTGGCTCTTTTTCGTGCAATTGCTCCATTGTTATCGCGATGAGACCCGGTATTGCTTCAACAATGGCCGAATCACACCAAGTTCATGAACGAACTTCTTGATCCAAACCGCGCTTCCTTTGCTACTTCCGGCCGCAATATATTCCCTCGGTGGTAGAATCCGCTGATCTCTTGTTTGGAACTTTTCCAACTCACTGCGCCCATTCAAGGTGAACACGATCCGCATCGAGACCTGGAATCATCCTTGTCCGTCGAAGTCGCATCCGTATACCCGCGTATCACCATGTCCCTTCTCCATATATTAGGAACACATCCTTAGTTCTTCTAAGTACTTAAGGATCGTCTTAACATGCCCAATGATCCATTCTGGATCGGTGGTATCTGCTCGTGACACTTTCGGAGCATCACGATACATCGGGCCTCGTACATAACATAGCATACATGATAGATCCTATTGCGGATGCATAGGGAATCTTACTCATGCAAATCCTCTCGTCTTACATGCGCGGACACATAGACTTGAAAGGTGTACCCCATGCACGATGGGCGATAACCTTTCTTGGATTCCGACATGCTAAACCTCTTTGCACTTTCGGTCTATATATGTAGCTGCGAAGACCAAGCAACCGTTTCGATCTATCTCTATAGATCTTAATCCCGAGGATGTAGGTTGCTTCTCCCAGGTCTTTCATGGAGAATGTCTTGGATAACCAAACCTTCAGTGACTGTAAGATTGAAACATCGTTTCCTATAAGTAATATGTCATCGAAATACAATACTAGGAACACGACTGCACTCCAACTAAACTTATTGTACACACAAGGTTTGCGGATTTTGTGAGAAATCAAACTTTTTGATCGTCTCATCAAAGCGGATATTCTACTCTGGATGCTTGCTTCAATCCATAAATGGATCGTCGCAATTTGCATACCTTGGTTTTATCAACCGATGTGAAACCCTCAGGCTGTATCATATACACGTCCTCGAGTAGGTTTCCATTAAGGAAAGCTGTTTTCACATCCATCTGCCATATCTCATAATCATAATGAGCCGCTATGGCCAAGAGCATCCGAATGAATTTAAGCATAGCTACAGGCGAATAGGTTTCGTCATAATCAACACCTTGCTTTTGACGATATCCTTTCGCCACCAATCTAGCCTTATAGGTAATCACCTTACCATCCATGTCGGTTTTCTTCTTGAAAACCCACTTGCACCCTATAGGCTTTATGCCTTCAGGTGGGTCAACCAAGTTCCAAACTTGGTTTTCATACATGGAATCCATTTCCGACTTCATGGCACCAAGCCATTTATCCCTTTCTGAACTTGTCAGCACTTCTTCATAACTGGTAGGCTCCTCATCATCAATGAGTAACACGTCGTTCGATTCACTTACGAGAAATCCATATCTCTCAGGAATATTGCGTGTTCTACGGATCTCTGAAGATGTGGTGTTATTCTGATAGGTCGACCGATTGCTCATCACTATGAGTTATCAATTTGTTGTGCTCACCGTATCTCATCAATGTCTATTTGAGTCTCTCGAGCCTCCTCAAGCTCGACGACACTCCCACTGTTTTCTTGCAAGAGAAACTCTTTCTCTAGAAATACAGCATGCCTTGAAACAAACACCTTTTGTTCCACAGGATGATAGAATTGGTAACCCCTTGTTTCCTTAGGGTATCCAATAAATAGACATTTATCAGACTTAGCATCCAATTATGCGATCTGATCCTTCACATAAGCAGGACAACCCCATATCTTCAAGTAAGATAAATGAGGTTTCTTACCATTCCATATCTAATATGGAGTAGTTGAGACTACCTTGGTAGGCATTCTGTTTAACAAGTAAACAGCTGTCTGAAGTGCATAACCCCAAAAGGACTTGGGAAGAGTCGCATGATTCATCATTGACCTGACCATGTCCAACAAGGTCCGGTTACGCCTCTCAGATACACCATTATGCTGTGGTGTATAGGGCGGAGTCCATTGAGACAATATGCCATTG
The DNA here is from genome assembly GCA_025175895.1 of Wurfbainia villosa. Lineage (NCBI taxonomy): Eukaryota > Viridiplantae > Streptophyta > Magnoliopsida > Zingiberales > Zingiberaceae > Wurfbainia > Wurfbainia villosa. The sequence continues at coordinate 66,919,474 of CM046002.1, forward strand.
TCTCTTAGATAATCAAGAAACTCTTGACTTAAGTATTCACCACCTCGATCCGATCAGTATTTTAATACTTTTGTCATGTTGTTTCTCTACTTCATTTCTGAATTCTTTGAACCTTTCAACGGCTTCAGACTTGTGTTTCATTAAAAACACATACCCAAATCGTGAGTGATCATCGGTGAAGGTAATGAAGTAGCTATAGCCTCCTAAAGCTTGAGTTGACACAGGTCCACATACATCAATATGTATTAGACCTAGTAACTCTCCCACTCGTTCACCTTTTCCAGTAAAAGGTAACTTAGTCATCTTGCCTTTTAAGCATGATTCGCATGTATCGTATGAATCCAATTCAAGCGATTCGAATTCCACATCGGTGTAATTCGGACATGCGTTTCTTGCTTATATGGCCAAGACGACAATGCCACATATAGGAGTCTATGTGATTATCCTTTTGAGCAGCGTGTTGCTCGCCCGATATTGAAGATGTCCTTTGAATCGTCCAAGCGTATAAATGCCATTACTCAAAGTTCGGTTCCATAAAGTCGCCATTCAAAGTTATATAACAACAATTGTTACTAAAGCGTTAAATGGAAACCATTTCTATTTAAGCGAAATAGAAACAATGTTCTTTATTAGAGAAGGAACATAATAGCAATTGTCAGTTCTAAGACTAGTCCACTAGGGAGCTTGACAAATAAGTTCCGATGGGCGACAATGACCTTTGCTCCATTGCCAACACGTAAATTTGACTCTCCCCTCGACAAGTCTTCTTCTATTCCTTAGCCCCATGTATGTCATTACATATATGTGAGCCACACCCAGTATCCAATACCCAAGTGTCTAAGGAAATAGAATGACAATCAATAAGAAGATACGAAGAGGATGGGGCATCGGATGCCTTCTTCTTCTTCATGGACTCAAGATAAATCTTGCAGATTTCTTCGCGTGGCCTTCCTTGCCACTGATGGCAAGTGCCCTTTTCTAGTTCCGCCTTCTTTGCCTTTTTCTTTCCTTTCTTCTCTTTTGCCTTCCTCTTAGAACCTTTCTTTGAGGAATCAACTAATGAACCGCCTTCTCCTCATGCTTCTAAGGCTCCACAGTCTTCAAGATATTGAGGAGCTCGGGAATGGTGGATTCCAATTTGTTCATCCGATAGTTCATCACAAATTGCGAGAAACTCTTGGGCAAACAATGCAGAATTAAGTCAATACTTAACTCATGATCCATCACAAAATCGAGGGTAGCTAGCCGCTCGATGTACCCGTTCATCTTTAGCACAAATCGTACTGAGACGGACCTTCTTGCATCTTCGTGGTGAAGAGGAGCCTAGAGACCTCGAACCTTTAGGATCTCGCTTGCTCATCGAACAACTCATGAAGATGGAAGACCATAGTGTTAGCATCCATATGCTCATGCTGCTTCTGCAGCTCAGGTACCATCGCCGCTAGCATGATGCAACTCAGCCACATGCTTCGATAGACCAACATTTGAGTCCAGGTTGCATTCCTTAGAGAAGAGGCTCTTCAAGGACATATGCTTTTCCGCCTTGAGAACAATTCTCGTGTTTCTAAGCGATCCAGAAGTTAGGCCCTTGTTCGAATCCAAAATAGTGCGCAAATTCAAAGACGTCATGATCAATTTATTGACCTAGAAATACAAAACGAGCATATATGAGAAAACGATTTAAAATGCATCAATATACATTTATAAATCCCATTCATTTTTCGAATTTCAAAAACCCAAAATCACTTGGAGATTGTAGGTCCATCTCGAATGGGTTGATATCCATCATAGTTATGAACAACCTTGGAGAGAGTCCAACAAGCCATTCATAACTGACGGTAGGTATCATCTATACCGATTGCATATCACGTATATGCAACTATCACAATGTGCTATCAACTAATTGAATGTTCACACATACATCGGGTTGTTAACACATTAACAAGTATGCATCATATGCATAGCACCCAACTTCACCTCCTTTACATCGACCTTGGAGAGAGTCCAACAAGCCGATGCTCCAGGTTAAAGCCAACCCATTAATCGGGAAATAGTTTTAATATGGTTAGAGCGCATTCAACCAATTAGCCCAGCTTGGAGAGAGTCCAACAACCAAAGCTAACGATTGACCTCTGACTCTTACCATATTAGTATTAAACTATTCCATGGTTTGAACATGTTGAGTTGAGTAGGGCTTGGAGAGTCCAACAACCCAAACAAGAAAGCGGAACTCTGGTTCTAACCATATTAATGGAAGGTGTAGGCTTTAATATTGTTTAAGGGTTTTATGTCTCATCCTCTTTGCATGCAAATAACTATTATCTACATGGCATGGCATACATGGCATACATCTACATGTCACGACATGGCATAATGTTATGCATCTAATGCAATTACATGTATACAATTATGTCATGTATAATTTCCTTATATGTCATAACTATTTATGGAAATAAAATATGTTTAAGATTTGATTCTCCAAATCAAATCATAATTAAATTAGGAAACAAATTTCCAAATCTAATCACATATTTTATTCATGGAATTATTTGATTAAGGAAAATCTATTTAGGAAACCAATTTCCTAAATCATTAAAACTACTTATGGAAATAAAATATTTTAAGATTTGATTTCCCAAATCAAATCATGATTAAATTAGGAAACAAATTTCCAGAATCTAATCAAATATTTTATTTATGGAAAATATCAATTTCCATAAATACTTCCAACTTTCCAAAAGTGGAAGATTTCCATAAATACTTCTAGACTTTCCAAAATTGAAAAATTTACATAAATACTTCTAAATTTCCAAAATTTAGAAAACTTACAGAAATACATTATGACTATCACAAAACCATTTTTACGATTATGTCGAAACACAACCTGGGCTCTGATACCACTGTTGGGTTTCCGGCACCGCGGCGTGTGTGTGTTCGATCATGTTTCGTAAACATGAGCACAGCGGAAGCAATTAAAAATAATAAATCTATATTTATTACAACACACACAACACACGCATGCTATTACAACAAGTGTAGACATAACCGTAAATTAAAATTTGCAATAAAAGGAAATTAAACTACGTTATACCTTCCGTATGGCGTGTAGCGAAACGACATCAGCGGAGCGATCCTCGTAGAATCGTCTCTATCCGTATCCACGCCCGAGCTCCTCGGGATGACCGCTAAGTCACGAGCCTTCGTCTTACGCGGGTTACTAGCCTCGTGTTGAAGGCGGCGTGATCGAGAGATGATCACGATCCGAATCAAATTCGGACCTAAAAGCGAAGTCCTCAAGACTTGCTTCTCCGGAGAGGTATTCGTCAACCGTTTGACGAATCCTTCGTCCTCCACCTCAGAGGATTACCGGAGATCAAATCCCCGGTATGTTAGCCGCTGTCGGAGCACTAACCGTCGTCCAAACGACGCTCCGACGAGAGGAGAAGAAGCTGTCCAGAAAACTGGACAGCTTGGTGGAGAAGATAGGCGCCCGGCCAAAGAGGAGAAGAGGCTCACCTTTATGCCGAACCCAAGGGAGATCACGGAGGGTCGCCGGAGGTTCCACCGGCCGGCTGGACGCGCAAAGCGATGGCAGCAGGGGCAATGAGGTTAAGGGTTGCTCTTAAGCTGCTATTTTATAGAGAACTAATTCTCTTAATGGTTAATGGATCATATCCATAAAGCCCGTTAACCCTCCATTAAGATAAGTTAAAATAAACCAAACCATGATGGTTTATTTTAAGTTAAAAGCGAACGAACCAACCTTTGGTTCATTCGTTTAAAATAAACCAAACCCTTTGGTTTATTCTCATCCATTGGATTAGAACCAAACCATTTTGGTCCATCCATTATGTCTTCATAAGACACGGCCCATCCACGCTTCCATTGCGACTGAAACAATTTCATGCTCGCTTTATGTTTGGTCCACCCAAACATAGTTTCTCTCGGTCTGAGAATCCCAGTCTCAAGCTCGTTTTAAATCCTTTGGATTACACTCGTTGTGCGTGTGACCAAATAGGTTCTCGGTTTATGTTGGCCGTCTATAATTAACCATTAATTATAGAACGATCATGAGTGGCACCTAGTAGTACATCATGATCCCCAATTAAGAAAAGATCAGCGGTTGATCGAACTATTTACGAAACCCTTGATGCTCGAATAGATAAATTGCCCCATTCCCTTCACTCATCTTATACCCACTTGGTTGAGGACATGGTCTATTGTGCCGGTCCCACTAAGTGACTCGTCACACCTAGCCCAGTATCATTTCCTCGTCCTCACAGTTCTAGTTACTCACATGTATCGAAGAGTACCTTACTCTAAACATGTAATGCTTTGGCCAAAGACTTTAGTAACAATCCGAGAGGCCATGGGTATACATCTCCTGCATGAGAGTGGTGAATCCTTTATAGGCTATTCAAACACCTTGATCACTTGACTTATACCCCAATCATCCGGGTCCACATCTCCTTAGAGATGTTTGCTTAAGATGTCAAAGCATAAGTCTCCATGATCAAGATGACTTGAATCATGAAGTCGAAGGAACATCGCACTTAAGCCCGCAGTAAGAACTTCATTGACATATCTATATATAGAACCATATGAAGTCTTACGGTGGTCACTCGATGAACTAGTTACCATAACTGGCATCCACGATTAACTCCGACATCACTATGTCTCCAAACCAAAGGAGAATCACCGCTTGGATACACCAAGTAGTCTCGAGTAATGATGGTGTCCAAATCCATCAATTCATTGACTAGGGTTAATTCCGATACATCACAATTACACATGTAGAGATACTCACTAGTTGTGATCCAATCACAAATTCTCTCATGCTGTGAATCGTATCGTGGACATTCAGTAAATGAGTTTAAGATCCAATCAAATACATAAAATATGTATACTCAAATAGTGAATCTTCATTTATCATATAAATAGTTCATACATAAGGCGATTGCCTTAGGACATCTCTCATGGGCAATTCCTACTGTGATACCGCTTCATCACGACTGCCATCAACGACAGTCGATTGATAACTGAAAACTCTATTTTTCAGTTATCAGATATGAACTTTGAAAATTGATAAGTAATTATACGTAACTTTAAAAATCATGGAATTTTATACGTATAATACTTATGACCAGTACAATGGATGAAAAATATTGGAAAAATAATTTACCCATAAAATAGTAAAATTGACACAAAGTTCAAAACCATTAAAATTTTCAATGTTTTTGTCCTACTTTGTATTAACTTCATCAATGGTGATTGCTATCAAAAGATAGACTTCATCATGGTTTTCTAAATGGATTTTAAAATGTTTTTAAAACCTTATTTTGGATCATATTCCTTGGGCTTAATGTACATGACTTGTACACAAGCTTTTCCAATGATCCACCATTAAAATAAGATGAGTTTTAGTTCATCTAGATGAAAAAACTATGCACTTTGAACTTAACTCATATCCTATCATCTCACATATATCTAGGGTGTATGAAAACACATAAAAGTCAATGTGATGTGAGATGTGGGTTTTGTTCATCCTAATCTAGGGTTTCATACATTTTCTAAGGCAACCCTACTTGATTCCCTTATAAATGGGACTTCAAGTCATGCCATAGTCCTTAAATCAATTTTAATCAAATTAAATGCATGAATGATCATGGCATAAATGATAGCATAATTAAGTATGGCCAATGATCATGATGTCATGACATATGATACAATCTAAAACCACATGACACTAAACCTTAATCCTACACATAATCATGACATATAAATGATAAACATAAACATGATGTCATCACATGTTATATGGAAAACAAAGCATGACACATAAAAGGTATAGGTATAATAATACCTAAACATTAATATTAGTTGCCATTTGATATAATTAAGTATATTTTGCCACATTATCACTTTTCTCCCAAGTGTACCAAAAACCCAAAATGGCTAGTCCTAAATTGTACCAAATGATTTTTCATATTCCCAAAAATTTATTAGCACATCCTAAAATCTTTTAGGATCAAAGATCAAACTTATTTCCATGGTATCCATAACCTTGAAGATAACCTAAAGTGCCACCTTTACTATGGTTAGGTTAACTACCCATCCATTTAAAGTCGGCACACCCAAACCATTCAGCGTGAATCAATCACACTCTTAGGAACTCAAAACCTATTTGAGCTCCTAGGGTTAACTAGGTATTGTTTAGGGATGACCTCCCTAGATACCTTCCTAATGACCCTTCTAGACTTGTTAGCCTTGGTCATTTGAGTCTTGCCATGGTTAACTCTAGGGGTGACTCCCCTTGTAACCTTCTTAGTGGTCACCCTAAGTTTCTTCGAAACCTTAGCCACTAGGCACACACCTTGGTTACCCTTAGGGATGACTTCTCTAGTAACCTTCATCTTCCTAGACCTAGCTTGTGTTCTATAATCAAATGAAACACTATGATAAGTCACCATAGGCTTAGGTTTGTGACCCAAACCTCTCTTTCCCTTAGTTGACTCTTGTCTCCTATGCCCTAGGTTTTGACTTTGACTATTTGACCCTAGGTTTTGACTTCTAGACCCTAAATGTTGACCACTTGACCCTTGAAATTGATTTTGCATCTTCCAAAGGGTGTTTTCCAATTTTTCAAGTCTTGACCTCAAGACTTGATTTTCCTTTTCTAATATCTCAATTTTTTATTTTCCATTACTTCTTGAGATATTCTTATTTCTAGGCATATGTCTAGATTTCTTGGAGTTTAAGCCTAGATGATCTTTTATTTTGATAATATATTCCTAGGTAAGGTTTTTCTAGGGACATTAGTCCCAAATTTCTTCTTATTTCCTAAGTTAACATTCTTAGCTCCTAGGCAATAGAATCTATTTCTACTAACATGATTTTCATGAGTAATAGCAATTGACTTTTAAATTTAAAAGGTGCATTATTAAATTTTACCTTAGGGATTTCTTTAGAAGCTCCCCCTACATGTGATACTCCCTCTTGAGTCTTCTTGTTCCCCCTAGAGCATTGACTCCTATAGTGCCCCTATTGATGGCACTTGAAGCAAATGATGTGCTCCTTGCTCCTTTGACTTGGGGCATCGCCATCCTTGACCTTTGGCGCCGGTGGACTTTTCTTGACCCTCTTTGGGCACTTGCTCTTATAGTGCCTGGTTTCCCTACACTCAAAGCAAATTATATGAATTTTATTTTGAACCGAAATGCTTGAGTTACCTAAGGTGGTTAGGGCCTCTTGAGCTTGTTCATCACTTCTCCCGGAAGTAGATGGCTCTCCTTGCTCTTGCCCTTGCTCCGGAGTAGATGGACTCTCCTCCTTTATCCTAGAAGTGGATGCTTCTTCCACTTCTTCCACCGATCCAAAAGTTGATTCCTTCTCATCATCCGACTCCTCACTTTCTTGTGAGGATGATGATGATTCTTCCTCAGCTTCTTCCTCTTCTTGAGCCGATGAAGATTCTTCTTCTTCTACTTGTGCCAAGTGAGGCTTCACATGGAACTTGGCCAATTTGTCTCATATCTCCTTAGCATCTTGAAATTCACCTAAGCTAAACAAAATATCATTAGGTATCAAATCTTCTAAAAGCTTTGTTACCTTGACTTCGGTCTTGAACTTTTAGCGTTGTTCTTGGGTCCACCTTTTGAACTTGAGGACATCTCCCTTCTTGTCCCTAGGAGGTTCAAAGTCTTCCATGATGATGAACCAATACTCTATGTCCATCATCAAGAAATTCCCCATTCTTGCCCTCCATGCCGGAAAATATTCTTGGTCGTATTATGGCGGAGTGTTAATATCCCATCCTGATGCTTCTTGGAATTCCATCTTTTTCCTCTAGTGGTTTTCTCCCAGTGGTTAGTCCATAGAAGAGCTCCTAGCTCTGATACCAATTGTAGAGGAAACTTTGACCGCTAGAGGGGGGTGAATAGCGATTTGACGGGTCGATTGAATTTAATCGTGCGCTTGTCTACAATACGTTAGTATGCAGCGGAATATACAGATAATAAAATAGAAAAACACACAAGAACACAACAATATAACATGGTTCAGAACTGAATGATTCATACTCCACGGATCGGGCTCTAAAAGCCCGAGCAAAGCAAACACGCACTACTAATCTAATAAGCTCCTTCTCGACACAAGTCGGAGGTGGAGAAACCTCGTACAATAGCTCTTAGAACAGTAAGAAACAAATACAAGCAAGATACAATACAAATACGAAATACAAGTAAAGAAACCTTTACAACACTTAGCTTATGATTGCTTGACTTGCACTTGGAGACCCTAATTTGCAGCAACAAATTGCCCCAAAAGCTCTCAAGAAACGCTGCTAATTTCCTCATCCACAAGCTCACTTTAAAGCTACTGCCTGGGTTGGATATCGCCGATCAGTCGACTGCTCAGGACCATCAGTCGACTGATGCCACTATTGTCGTGAGACAACGGCTAGATCCACACTGGAAAAATCCAACATATCCATTATCAGTCAACTGATCACACCCATCAGTCGACTGATGGAGCCTTCACTCGACTGCTAACCCTAGCGGTCGAGTCTAACTCCATTCTGTGCCCAAATTCTCGAGCATCAGTCGACTGATCACACGATCAATCGACTGCTCGAGCCAGCAGTCGACTGCCCACCTCTGGCAGTCGACTGCTGGGACACTTCCTGCAGTCAAACCCTAGTTGACTCACACCAGTCGACTGCCATATGGCACCAGTCGATTGGTACACCTCAAACATGAGGTTTTAACCCAAGTATGGTGCCCCCATACTTCCTAGACCACCCTTAGCCTAGACCTAAGCCTTCTATCCACCTCCATCAACCTCATGCCTCTCGGATCCCTCCAAGTCATCCATGACTTGTTCATCCATTTAGCTAGCCTTCATGTGCTTCTATCGACTATGTCATACTAACAGTGTCTACACCGCCAAGGCATATTGGACTTACGCTGCCAAGACTCCGCTTGGATTTTATGCCGCGAACCATTGGACTTATGCTGCCAAGACTCCCGCTTGGCCTTTACGCCACCAATATCAAACCCCTTGGACTTCTCAAATGCCAAGACTCAAGCTTGGACATTCCCTTGTCAACCCACGTTGCTCTTTCCATGCCAAGACCCATGCTTGGACTTTACATGCCAAGTACTCAAGACTTAGACTTTCCATGACATGGTCAACTCCAGTCAACCATCAAAATTCCCCTCGAGTCAAACTCGACTCTGGTCAATCGTGACCCAGGACAATTGTGCCTACAATCTCCTCAAAATATTATCAGACATCAATGTCAAACATCAAAACATCGCTCGAGTCAAACTCGAGTCCGGTTAATCGTGACCTTGGACGATTGCACCAACAAAATGCACCTGCAATTCACCTTCAAATCGCTTCAACAAAGCTCCCGAAAGACCATTGTCGAATCTCCCACGAACAACTCCTTTTAACCTACATCGGGCTGGATTTTCGCTTGGCAGTCGACTGCCATAAGGCCCCAGTCGACTGCCAACACTGTTGTTGTGAGACAACGACTCGATCCACGCTGAAAAAACTCCAACAACACTTTCATCAGTCAACTACCAAAATTGGCAGTCGACTGCCAACGCCTGTAGTCGACTGCCAGTTGACTACGGAGTATACTATGCTCACGGTAAAACAAGAAGTCGACTGCCATCGATGGCAGTCGACTGCCATCGATGGCAGTCGACTGCCATCAGTCGATTGATCCAATGATCAGTCGACTACCAGGGCTTTTTCAGCCCTAAATTACAGTCGAGCACTAGTCGACTCTCAACAGTTGAACCGACCATAATGCCAGTCGACTGCCAACCTCGAACATGAGGTTTTAACCCAAGTATGGTGCCCCCATACTTGCTAGACCACCCTTAGCCTAGACCTAAGCCTTCTAGCCACCTCCGTCAGCCTCGCGCCTATCGGATCCCTCTATGTCATCCATGACTTGTTCATCCATACGCTAGCCTTCAGGTGCTTCCATCGGCTATTGTCATGCTAACGGTGTCTACACCGCCAAGGCACATTGGGCTTACACTGCCAAGACTCCCTCTTGGACTTTATGCCGCCAACCATTTGACTTTTGGTGCCAAGACTCCACCCTTGGACTCTACGCTGCCAATATCACTTTTTGGACTTTCCAAATGCCAAGACTCAAGCTTGGACTTTCCCTTGGCAACCCATGTTGAACTTTCCATGCCAAAACTCATGCTTGGACTTTTCCTTTGCCAAGACCTATGCTTGGACTTTCCTTTGCCAAGACCCATGCTTGGACTTTCCTTTGCCAACTCATGTTGGACTTTCCCTTGCCAAGACCCATGCTCGGACTTTACCATGACAATCATATTGTTATATGTTTTTGTCGAACATCAAAACATCGCTCGAGTCAAACTCGAGTCCGATCAATCGTGACCTGGGTCGATTGCACCAACAATTCCAACTCCTAGATGCTTACTTCAATCCATAAATGGATCGTTGAAGCTTGCATACTTTATTCTTGTCAATAGATGTGAAACCTTCAAGTTATATCATATATACATCCTCAAATAGATTTCTATTAAGGAAAGTTATTTTAACATCCATTTGTCATATCTCATAATCAAAATGATCCGCTATGGCCAGGAATATTTGAATGGATTTAAGCATAGCTACTTGTTAAAAGGTTATGTCATAGTCAACACTGTATCTTTGATGATAGTCTTTTGACACTAATCTAGATTTATAGGTAATAATATTACCATCCATATAGGTTTTCTTCGTGAAAACCCATTTGCACTCTATAGGCATTATGCCTTCGTGTGGGTCTACCAAGTTCCAAACTTCGTTTTTGTACATGGAATCCAATTTTGATTTCATGGCTATTAGCCACCTATTCCTGTCTGAACTATTCAGAACCTCTTCATAACTAGTAGGTTCCTCATCCTCAATGAGCAACACATCATTAAATTCACTTATGAGAAATTCATATCTCTCAGAAATCCTACATGTCCTACTAGATCTACGATGAGGTAGTGTATCATCATGTTCATCTATTACCTCATCTGAATGAGTAATAAGCTGTGGTTCTTAACTAGGTATCTTTTCTGTGTGTACTAGAATCTCTTGAACTATGCTTAGTTCAACCTTACTCCCACTGTTTTCCTATAAGATAAACTCCTTCTCTAGGAATACAACATGCCTTGAAACAAACACCTTTTATTCCAAGTGATGATATAATTGGTAACCCCTCGTTTCCTTAGGCTAACCAATAAATAGACACTTATCAAACTTAGCCTCCAACTTGTCTGATACTATCCTCTTCGCATAAGTAGGACAACCCCATATCTTCAAGTAAGATAAATGAGGTTTCCTACTTTTCCATACCTCATATGGAGTAGTAGAGACTGTCTTAGTCAGGACTCTGTTTAACAAGGAAATAGTAGGCTCGAATGCGTAACTTCAAAAGGACTTTGGAAGACTTGCATATTGCATCATTGACCTAACCATGTCTAACAAGGTTCAGTTTCTCCTTTCAACCACACCATTATGTTGTCACGTGTAAGGTGGAGTCATTTAGGGCAAGATGTCATTGTCCCTTTAATAAACCTGAAACTCTTGGCTTAACTATTCACCACCTCGATCCGATCGAAATAATTTAATGCTTTTCCCAAGTTGTTTTTCTACTTCATTTATGAAATCTTTAAACTTTTCAAAGACTTCATATTTGTATCTTAACAGATACAAATACTCATATCATGAGTGATCATCGATAAAGGTAACGAAGTAGCAATAACTGTTGGTAATTGCTTCGGAGGCTCATTGGCTCCCATGTCCCCGGATTAAAATTTTCACTAATGAAAAAACTAATCCGGATGGGATGAGTTTCCTTAGCACAATCAATTCATCGTCGTGCTAACAACTTGAGCGATCACTTGAACAAACTAGTTGTTCAAGCAACACAACTCTTCTAGTTGGTTAGCCGCGGAAGAGACGACGGACAGATCGCCGGTTTTTGTGTTTGTCTTCGGGGTCCATGATTATACAAAATACATAAAAATGTAAACTAGTATAATCAACACATAAAGAACATGCTAATATCAGAAAAATAAAGTTGTAAAACTTTTATACCTCTCGATCTTCTACCGTATGTCCTATCCTCCTCGTGGATGTCGTGTGGACGAAGATCCTCCACGAGTAGAAGCCTCCTAGATCACGTTCTTCTCGTCCTTGCTCGATCCGAACAAAGCGAAGAACCAAACAAAACTCCTTCTCCTTTCTAGAACCGGCCACCAAACTAAGGAGCTTGATTTAACCGCCGGCCAAGGAGTAGATGGTTGAGTGCCGACCAACCTTTGTAACAAAGTTGCCGTCGGCCACCAAGGAATGGGAGAAGCGCCGGCCACCAATGGATTGGAGAACCGCCGGCCACCAAGGAGAAAAGGAGGAAGAAGAGGGTCGGCCAAAGCAAGGAGGAAGATGGAGTGAGCGCCGGCTGCCAAGGAGAAAAAGAGGAAACCCTAATCTCCTTCTTTGTTGCCGCCCAAACCACAAACAAAAACCCTAGCTGCCTAAACTCTTGAGAGGCAAAACCCTAATCCAAAAAACCATTCTTGCCTTAGCCCTCTATTTAAAGAATTGGGCTTAAGCCTCCTTTAATCTCCACCGTCGGATCTAGGGATTTAATCTCCACCTTCGGATCTAGGGTTTTATCCCAACCGTCGGATCTAGGGTTTCATCCCAACCGTCGGATCTAGGGATTTAATCCCAACCGTCGGATCCAGGGATTTAATCCCAACCGTCGGTTCTAGGGATTTAATTCTCAACCGTTGGTTTTAGAGTTTTGTTTTACATCCTTGGATCTAGGCTTCATGAGGATTATATTAGGCTACGATAGGGACCATGAGGAGGAGTTGGATCTTGGCCACCCGATGGATCAGAACCACACAAACTTGATCCATCAATGATGTTCCATTCCACTAGAGGATCATCATTGAACTACCTCACCAACCCCCATAAATTAATATGGGCTCCATATATTATTTGTACATCAATCTCCTCGTGTTTAAGATATCGAATGTCCGTTAATTAATTGATTTACTGACCATCAATCAATTAACATCTAACTCCTCGAGTAGTACCACTCAACCTTATAATCATGTTGACTAAGTAAACCAGCTTGGTTTACATGATGAACCTTATGAGCTCCTCAAGGGGACATCATCAACCTAATATATAGGACATGGTTTCCTCCTATAATCAACGACACACCATGTAAATAATATTATTTCCCAACTTACCGGGCATATTGATTTAATCCATCTAAATCTCACCCTATGGTAAATCAAAGAAATAAATACTAAGTACATGTGCCCGTTATTATATCGGGATTAAGAGCATGTACAATATAATATCCGAGGTCCGATTCAATTATGTAGTCAGCAATAAATTGAATCACCTCTATGTCGGTCCTGCTCAATACACCTAGGTGTATTAGTGTAACTCTTTGTTCAAGACAAAACAATACCAAGCTACACTACAACCATGTCAATGGTTTGTCCAAAACCATCTTGGTTGTGAGCCTCTACTTATATTCTATAAGGGACTGATAACACGATCTTCTGTGCCACACTAAGCACCATGTTATCTACAATGTAAAATATTAGACAATATGCACACATATAATAAATATAAAGTGCAAACAATGATCATGTGATTCTTATTTCAAAATAAAAATGTTCATACAAAAAGAGCTAGGCTTTCAATATACATTCCAACAATCTCCCACTTATACTAAAAGACTATGCTGTCATCACACTGCCATACATCTGATCCCCATGTCCTCCACATGCCTATCAAACGCTTTCGCTGGAAGGGCCTTAGTGAATGGATCCGCCAGGTTATCCTCTGATGCAATCTTGGCGACAGCTACTTCTCCTCACTTTATGATCTCTCGTATCAGGTTGTACTTGCGCTCTATGTGTTTACTTGCCTTATGGGCTCGTGGTTCCTTCGAGTTTGCAACTGCACCACTGTTATCACAATAAATTGTGATAGATCTGGGCAAACCAGGAATCACATCCAAGTCCATCAAGAAGTTCTTGAGCCATACAGCTTCCTTGGCTGCCTCAGAGGCTACCACATACTCAGCTTCCATGGTAGAGTTCGCCACGCATTTCTGCTTGACACTCCTCCATACTATGGCTCCACCTCCAAAAGTAAACACAAACCCCGAGGTAGACTTACTGTTGTCTCTATCTGATTGGAAATCCGAATCCGTGTAACCCACAGGGACTAATTGATCTGCCCGGTAAACCAGCATATAATCCCTAGTCCTTCTCAGGTACTTCAATATATGCTTTACCACAGTCCAATGTCCCTGTCCAAGATTACTCTGATATCTGCTAACCATGCCCACGGCAAAGTAGATATCTGGTCTCGTACATAGCATAACATACATGAGGCTTCCTACTGTCGAAGCATAAGGAACCGCCTTCATGTCCTCTATCTCCTTTGATGTTTTGGGACACATCTCTTTAGATAAAGGAACTCCATGCCTAAAAGGTAGAAAACCTTTCTTGGAGTTTTGCATGCTAAAACGAGCAAGGATAGTGTCAATGTATGAAGCTTGAGATAAGCACAATATCCTTTTCTTGCGATCCCTTATTACTTTGATCCCAAGGATGTGTCCCACTTCTCCCAAGTCCTTCATGTCAAACTGTTTGGACAACCATACCCTTACATCTGATAACACTATGATATTATTGCCAACTAACAAAATGTCATCTACGTATAGTACAAGAAATACCACTATGTTTCCATCACATCTCTTGTATACACAAGGCTCATCCGGACCTTGAATAAATCCATATGACTGGATTACCTCATCAAAGTGGATGTTCCAAGATCTAGAAGCTTGCTTCAATCCATAAATGGACCGATTAAGCTCACATACAAGATGCTCTTTGCGTTTAGCAATGAATCCCTCTGGTTGCTGCATATAGATGTTCTCCTCAAGACTTCCATTAAGGAAAGCTGTCTTGACATCTATCTGCCAAATCTCATAATCCATATGAGCAGCTATAGATAAGAGAATCCGGATACCCTTAAGCATAGCTACCGGCGAAAAGGTCTCCTCATAATCGATACCCTCTTTCTGAGTATACCCTTTCGCAACAAGCCTAGCTTTGAAGGTCTCAACCTTCCCGTCTACTCCTCTCTTTCTCTTGTAGATCCACTTGCATCCAATGGCTTTTACACCATCGGGTGGTTCTACTAGCTCCCAGATCTGATTAGAATCCATAGATTCTATCTCTGAATTCATCGCTCTTTGCCAAGATACTGCATCTCTATCTTGGAGTGCCTCGTCATATGTCCAGGGATCAGGTTCATGTTCACCAAGGACTAAGTTCGAAGACTCTCCCAAGAACATGAATCTCTCGGGTTGTCTAACAACCCTCCCACTACGATGAGGTGCCTCCTGCGTATGCTCTGTGACACGCGGTGCAGTGACTTGTGGTATCTCCTCTTGTACTGGTGGTACTGAAGTCGGGACTTCCCCTGTCAACTCCTCAAGAACAATCCTACTCGTGGGCTTGTGTTTTATCACATAGTCCTCCTCTAGAAATATGACATTCGTACTCACGATCACCTTCTTATCTCTAGGACTATAGAACAAACCACCCTTCGTTCCCTTAGGGTAGCTAACCAACAAGCGTAATTATGTACGAGATTCCAACTTACCAGCATCTCCCTTCAGCACATGTGCTGGACTACCCCAAATCCGAATATGTCTTAGACTAGGCTTTCACCCAGTCCACAATTCTGTGGGAGTAGAGGGTACTGACTTAGATGGAACCAAGTTCAGAATGTGTGCTGTCATTTCCAGAGCAAACCCCCAGAACGAATCAGGTAACTTAGAATAACTCATCATCGATCTAACCATCTCCATAAGAGTCCTGTTCCTTCGCTCCGCCACACCATTCTGCTGGGGTGTGCCAGGTGCGGACAATTGGGATTGAATCCCAGACTCTGATAAGTAACTCCTAAACTCTCCCAAGAGGTACTCGCCACCACGATCAGATCGTAGTGTCTTGATACTTTTACCTTGACGGTTCTCCACATCAGCCTTGAGTTCTTTGAACCTGTCAAAGCATTCAGACTTGCGGCGCATCAAGTAAATGTATCAATACCTTGAATAATCGTCTATAAAAGAGACGAAGTATTCAAAGCCACCTCTAGCCTGGATAGACATAGGACCGCATAGATCAGAATGAACCAATTCTAACACATCTTTGGCTCTATACCCCTTGGCCTTGAAAGGCCTCTTGGTCATTTTACCTTCCAAGCAAGATTCGCAGGTTGGGAGATCCTCCACTACTAATGAACCCAAAGGTTCATCAGCTATCAACCTTTGAATTCTACTCAGGTTAATATGACCAAGCCTTAGATGCCAAAGATACGCCTGGTTCATTTTCGAAGGTTCTTTTCTCTTATTAGACTTAGAAGATGAGTTATTTACTTCTATATGCATCGTGGGAGTTTTCAGTTCAAGAGTATACAAATTGCCAACAAATGTACCAGAACAGATAATCTCCCTATTCCTTTTTATAACAACTTTGTCATTAAAAGAAATAGAATATCCATCCATAAACAATTTAGAAACTGAAACTAAATTCTTTCTAAAAGTAGGTACATAAAGACAATTTCTCAAAACCAAAACTTTATTCCTATCAAAAGATAAATAAACGTCTCCCACTGCAATAGCCGCCACCTTTGAAGCATTGCCCATGAAGACGGTAATCTCTCCCTCAGCTAGTCGTCGGGTTTCCTGGAACCCCTGCAAAGTATTGCAGACATGATCAGTGGCTCCTGTATCTACACACCAGGCACTGGTAGATAACACCGCTAAACATGTTTCAACAACTAAACAAGAAGATATACCTTTGTTCTTTCGGTGAGGATAGTCTGCCTTCCAATGTCCAGTCTGCTTGCAAGTGAAGCACTTGCTTTTCGGCTTCTTCACTCCTGCCTGAGGTCCCACTGCCACTTTCTTTACTCCACCTTGCTTCTTCTTCTTCTTACCTTTCGGTTTAGAAGAAGTAAACTTCTGAGCAACCATGGCTTGAGCGCTTTGACGAAAAACCCCCTCTACCGCCTGGAGTTCTGTCAGAAGCTCCGCCAACGAATACAACCTCTTGTTCATGTTGTAGTTGAGGCGGAACTGCTCAAAACTCCTAGGCAGAGACTGGAGAATGATATCGACTTGGGTTTCCCCATCGATCTCAGCTCCGAGGACTTCCATCTCATTAAGATGAGCCATCATCTTGAGAACATGATCCCTGATGGGTGTTCCCTCGATCATGGTGGTCGTCAACAAGTTTCTCATAGCCTCCTGTCTAGGCGCCCTACTCTGATGTCCGAAAAGTTCCTTGAGATTGAACATCATGTCATAAGCTGTGGTCATGGCCTGATGCTGATGTTGCAGCACATTTGACATAGATGCCAAAATGTAACACCGCGCCATCTCATCTGCCTTGATCCATTTCTTATAACTTTCTTTCTCCTTTTCATCAGAGTCAACGGTGGGCTTAGGAGGACAGACCTCGAAGAGTACAAATTTGTACTCCTCTGCAGTTAAGACAATATCCAAGTTTCTTTTCCAATCAATATAGTTTGTTCCAGTAAGTTTATTTTCTTTTAATATCACAGCAAGTGGGTTGAAAGCCATTTGAAAAACCTAAGAATCACAATGATCAAAATATTAGATTTCAAATATTATTGATTCCTCAAAACAATAAAATTCCGAAATCAACCAACACCTCAAAACACCGAGAATATCGCATGCCACGATAGTGTGGACATATACGAATTCTACATTTGTAAAAGGAGGTTTTATCCATTAATTTTATTATCTTGTCAACCTTATTTTTTGACAAATAAAATTAATAGTTGGTTCCTCTTTGGCTCTACAAATAAAAGCAGTGACTCCGATGGGGAGGATACTTTTTATTTGCATCTAAGTGTGCACCATTACACGATACTAAGGGAATTATTTCGGATTATGTGCCTTACCGATGGGGAAGTACACACGCTCCTAAATAATTTCCTATAACCATTATTTGACCTAGTGATCCGCAAACAAACCCATCCGATGGGGAAGAAGGCACTCAGAGCCAACGCACAAGTTTGTTGCATCACACGTCAAATTGTAATGGAGGCCGCGAGAATTAATTAAAATGTCCCTCTCCCACTTAGTAAATTGACAATGAGGAATTTTCAAGCATACATAACATGCATATAAAAACAAATCAGCAATAAATATGGAAAAAACAGAATTTTTCCAACTATTATGGTATTGTTCTCCAATACGCATCCCCTCGTGTCGCCACCTCGTCTGCTCCATCTTTTCCCGTGCGCAAGTCACCAAAGAGATCCGAGCCGAGATAAACTATTTTAATTTACATCCATCGATCCTATACTCCACAAAGGAGTGTATAAATAATCTAGATCGAAAGTAAACTAAAATGAGTGGCTAAACAATGCCGTATTTAATTACAAAAATTAAATACTAATCTAGCCTCGTCAACCCCGAGGATTCAAATAATATACATACAATCACACACAAAACAATCACATACACACAAATAGCCATAATAGTCGGATCTTATGTCTGCAACAAAAAAGATAGCCTACGCACATCCTACTATTATCCGGCATACTGAATATATGATATGTGCATGAAAGTAACTGAATCCAAAACACACAAAACTGGAAACCGTGGCTCTGATACCATTTGTTGGTAATTGCTTCGGAGGCTCATTGGCTCCCATGTCCCCGGATTAAAATTTTCACTAATGAAAAAACTAATCCGGATGGGATGAGTTTCCTTAGCACAACCAATTCGTCGTCGTGCTAACAACTTGAGCGATCGCTTGAACAAACTAGTTGTTCAAGCAACACAACTCTTCTAGTTGGTTAGTCGCGGAAGAGACGACGGACGGATCACCGGTTTTTGTGTTTGTCTTCGGGGTCCATGATTATACAAAATACATAAAAATGTAAACTAGTATAATCAACACATAAAGAACATGCTAAGATCAGAAAAATAAAGTTGTAAAACTTTTATACCTCTCGATCTTCTACCGTATGTCCTATCCTCCTCGTGGACGTCGTGTGGGCGAAGATCCTCCACGAGTAGAAGCCTCCTAGATCACGTTCTTCTCTTCCTTGCTCGATCCGAACAAAGAGAAGAACCAAACAAAACTCCTTCTCCTTTCTAGAACCGGCCACCAAACAAAGGAGCTTGATATAACTGCCAGCCAAGGAGTAGATGGTTGAACGCCGGCCAACCTTTGTAACAAAGTTTCCGCCGGCCATCAAGGAATGGGAGAAGCGCCGGCCACCAATGGAATGGAGAACCGCCGACCACCAAGGAGAAAAGGAGGAAGAAGAGAGCTGGCCAAAGCAAGGAGGAAGATGGAGTGAGCGCCGGCCACCAAGGAGAAAAAGAGGAAACCGTAATCTCCTTTTTTGTTGCCGGCCAAACCACAAACCAAAACCCTAGCCGCCCAAACTCTTGAGAGGCAAAACCCTTATCCAAAAAACCATTCTTGCCGCCCAAGCCTTAGCCCTCTATTTATAGAATTGGGCTTAAGCCTCCTTTAATCTCCACCGTCGGATCTAGGGATTTAATCTCCACCGTCGGATCTAGGGTTTTATCCCAACCGTCGGATCTAGGGTTTCATCCCAACCGTCGGATCTAGGGATTTAATCCCAACCGTCAGATCTAGGGATTTAATCCCAACCGTCGGTTCTAGGGATTTAATCCCAACCGTTGGTTTTAGAGTTTTGTTTTACATCCTTGGATCTAGGCTTCATGAGGATTATATTAGGCTACGATAGGGACCATGAGGAGGAGCTGGATCTTGGCCACCCGATGGATCGGAACCACACAAACTTGATCCATCAATGATGTTCCATTCCATTAGAGGATCATCATTGAACTACCTCACCAACCCCCATAAATTAATATGGGCTCCATATATTATTTGTACATCCATCTCCCCGTGTTTAAGATATCGAATGTCCGTTAATTAATTGATTTACTGACCATCAATCAATTAACATCTAACTCCTCGAGTAGTACCACTCAACCTTATCATCATGTTGACTAAGTCAACCAGCTGGGTTTACATGATGAACCTTATGAGCTCCTCAAGGGGACATCATCAACCTAATATATAGGACACAGTTTCCTCCTATAATCAACGGCACACCATGTAAATAATATTATTTCCCAACTTACCGGGCATATTGATTTAATCCATCTAAATCTCACCCTATGGTAAATCAAAGAAATAAATACTAAGTACATGTGCCCGTTATTATATCGGGATTAAGAGCATGTACAACATAATATCCGAGGTCCGATTCAATTATGTAGTCAGCAATAAATTGAATCACCTCTATGTCGGTCATGCTCAATACACCTAAGTGTACTAGTGTAACTCTATGTTCAAGACAAAACAATACCAAGCTACACTACAACCATGCCAATGGTTTGACCAAAACCATCTTGGTTGTGAGCCTCTACTTATATTCTACAAGGGACTGATAACATGATCTTCTGTGCTACACCAAGCACCATGTTATCTACAATGTAAAATATTAAACAATATGCACACATATAATAAATACAAAGTGTAAACAATGATCATGTGATTCTTATTTCAAAATAAAAATGTTCATACAAAAAGAGCTAGGCTTTCAGTATACATTCCAACAATAATCTCCAATGGCATGAGTTGACATTGGTCTACATACATCAGTATATATAAGACCCAATACCTCAACTGCTCGTTCACCATTTCCTTTAAAAGGTAACTTACTCATCTTTCCTTTTAAGTATGAAGCGCATGTGTCTAATGAATCAGATTCACAAGACTCTAAAATGTCAAGCTTATGCAATTTTGACTTGCGTTCTTTGCTTATATTGAAGGTCGAAGCATCACTTCTCGCTTCGCCTCGGTCGATTGTGCATGGTGATCCCATCTCACGTCCCCGAATTAAAAAAATTAATCTTGACAAAAATGGATTACCCATGCAACCGATTCATCATCGTGCTTCTTGAGTTGAGTCGTAGCTTGAACAAACTTGTTGTTCAAGCAACTTAACTCTTTTTCTCTATTAGCCATGGAATAGATGATGTACGGATCGCCGGTTTTTGTGTTTATCATCGGGGTCAAAGTAAATTAACCACATGCATGATGCAAAAGAACTAAATCAAAACAAACAAGATTATACCTCTTGTTTACCTCTTGATCTTCAATTGTAAGACCTATCCTCCTCTTGGACGTTGTGTGGGAAATAATCCTCCATTGGATCTTGGCCACCCAATGGATCCGGCCCACATAAAATCCGATCCATTAATGATAATCCGTTCCACTAGAGGATTATCATTGATCTACCTCACCAACCCCCATAATTAAATATGGGCTCCATATATTAATTGTACAATTATCTCCCCGTGTTTAAGATATCGAATGTCCGTTAATTAATTAATTTATTGACAATTAATTAATTAACATCTAACTCCATGAGAAGTACCACTCAACCTTATCATCATGCTGGACCAACTCCACCTGCAGGATTTACATGATGAACCTTATGAACTCCTCAAGGGGACATCATCATCCTAATACATAGGACATGGTTTCATCCTATAATCAACGGTACACCATGTAAATAATATCATTTCCCAACTTACCAGGACTATCGATTTAACCCATAAATCTCGCTCATTAATAAATCAAAGAAATAAATATTAAGTACATGTGACCGTTATTATATCAGGATTAAGAGCATGTACACCATAATATCCGAGGTCCGATTCAATTATATAGTCAGCAATAAATTGAATCACCTCTAAGTCGGTCATGCTCAATACACACAAAGTGTACTAGTGTAATCCTATGGTCAAGATAAACCAATACCAAATTACACTACAGTCATGCCAATGGTTTATCCAAAACCATCTTGGTTGTGAGCCTCTACTTATACTCTACAAGAAACTGATAACATGATCTTCTGTGTGACATCACACACCATGTTATCTACAATGTAAAGTATCAGACAATATGCACTGATATATATAAATATAAAATGCAAACAATGATCATGTGATTCTTATTTCAAAATGAAGATGTCCATTCAAAGACTAGACTTTAAGTATACATCCCAACAATCTCCCACTTATACTAAAAGACTATGCTGCCATCAAATTGTCATATATTTGATTCCCATTCCCTCCACATGCCTATCAAAAGCTCTCGCTGGAAGGACCTTAGTGAAAGGATCTGCCAGGTTATCCTCTGATGCAATCTTGGAGACAACAACTTCTCATCGCTTTACGATCTCTCGTATCATGTGGTACTTGCGCTCTATGTGTTTACTTACCTTATGGGATTGTGGTTACTTCGATTTTGCAACTGCACCACTGTTATCACAACAAATTTTGATACTTCTGAGCAAACCAGAAATTACATCCAAGTACATCAAGAAGATCCTGAGCCATACAACTTCTTTGGTTGTCTCAGAGGCTGTCACATACTCAACTTCCATCGTGGAGTCCGCCACGCATTTCTACTTCACACTCCTCCCTACAATGGCTCCACCTCCCAAAGAAAACACAAAACCTGAGGTAGACTTACTGTTATCCCTATCTGATTGGAGGTCAGAATCTGTGTAACCCACAGGGAGTAATTGATCTGCCTGGTATACCACCATATAATTCCTAGTCCTTCTCAGGTAGTTCAATATATGTTTTACTGCAGTCCAATGTCCCTGTCCTGGATTACTCTGATATCTGCTAACCATCCCCACGACAAAGAAGATATCCGACCTCGTACATAACATAGCATACATGAGGCTTCCTACCACCGAAGCATAAGGAATTGCCTTCATCTCCTCTATCTCCATTGATGTTCTAGGACACATCTCTTTAGATAAAGGTACTTCATGCCTAAAAGGTAGAAAACCTTTCTTGGAGTTCTGCATGCTAAAACGAGCCAAGATAGTGTCTACGTATGAAGCTTGAGATAAGCACAACATCGTTTTCTTGAAATCCCTTATAACCTTGATCCCAAGGATGTCTCCCACTTCTCCCTAGTCCTTCATATCAAACTGTTTGGACAACCATACCCTTACGTCTGACAACACTTTGACATTGTTGCCAATGAGCAAAATATCGTCTACATATAGTACAAGAAATACCACTACGTTTTCGTCACATCTCTTATATACACAAGACTCATCCGGACTTTGAATAAATCCATATGACTGGATTACCTCATCAAAGCAGATGTTCCAGGATCTCGAAGCTTGCTTTAATCCATAAATGGACCGATTAAGCTTGCACACAAGATGCTCTCTGCCCTTTGCAACGAATCCCTCTTGTTGCTCCATATAGATGTTTTCTTCAAGACTTTCATTAAGGAAAGATGTCTTGACATCCATCTGCCAAACCTCATAATCCATATGAGCAGTAATAGATAAGAGAATCCGGATAGACTTAAGCATTGCTATCGGCGAAAAGGCCTC
Source organism: Wurfbainia villosa (assembly GCA_025175895.1). Classification (NCBI taxonomy): domain Eukaryota; kingdom Viridiplantae; phylum Streptophyta; class Magnoliopsida; order Zingiberales; family Zingiberaceae; genus Wurfbainia; species Wurfbainia villosa. The sequence goes on from CM046002.1 coordinate 66,943,069, forward strand.
CTCATAATCGATGCTCTCTTTCTGAGTATACCCTTTCGCAACAAGCCTTGCTTTGAAGGTCTCAACCTTCCTGTCTGTTCCTCTATTTCTTTTGTAGATCCACTTGACTCCAATGATTTTTACACCATTGAGTGGTTCTACTAGCTCCCAGACCTGATTTGAATCTATAGATTCTATCTCAGAATTCATTGCCCTTTGCCAAGATACCGCATCTTTATCTTGGATTGTCTTGTCATATGTCCACGGATCAGATTCATGTTCGCTAGGGATCAAATCAGAAGATTCTCCCAATAACATAAATCTCTCAGGTTGTCTAACAACCCTCCCACTACGATGAGGTATCACCTGTGTATCCTCTATGACATGTAGTGCAGTCACTTGTGGTATGTCCTCTTGTACCGTTGGTACTGAAGTAGTGACTTCTCCTCTCAACTCCTCCAGAACAATCTTGGTCATGGGCTTGTGGTTCATCACATAATCTTCCTCTAAAAATCGGGTATTCGTGCTAATGATCACCCTATGATCTCTAGGACTATAGAACAAACCACCTTTCATTCCTCTAGGATAGCCTATGAACAAATGCACTTCTGTACGAGGTTCCAACTTACCAGTGATCGAATGATTTTAATTGTCGCAATACCATTCCCAAATTATTTACCGAACCCCCTAACTACACTAATGCAGTATAGGACTGACTCGGAACGTCTCCCAATGAACCTAATTGCTGGACATTTGTTTTTAAATAGAAGTAAACATTGGGGGTTTTTACAATTTATCAAAACAATTATTTGAAAGCTATCCTAATGCAAGAACGATTCAACTCTGCACTGCACTGTCACTATACGATACAATGGTCAAACAATTCTGGTTAACAAACGTGGAAATTAAACATGCAAAAGTAAACCTAACTACCAATTATTAATTCTCGGAAAGCTAACCTAATGTGCAAAAGTAAGTAATCACGCACCACACTGTCACTATACGGTAAAATGATCAAGAAACAAATGTGAACAATTCAACCAAGCATCGCACTGTCACTATACGACACAGTGATCAAATAGTCACTAAAAGAAGCTAAACTAACAGACATAAAATAATTCAACCAAGCATCGCACTGTCACTATACGACACAGTGGTCAAAGACTAACTAAAAACTAAATACAAGGAAAGTAAGAAATTCAATCAGACACCGCACTGTCACTATACGGTACACTGGCCAAATATAAATGAAATATAAACTAATAACGAAAGCAATTCAACCAAGCACCGCACTATCACTATACGGTGCATTGGTCAAATGTAGATGAAAACTAAACTAAACATGATCAAACATAATAGACAAAACTAAACATGATAAACATAACATAACAAATTAACCATAATAGAACAAACATAACAAAGTAAACTATCCAATTAAATGGACTAAATTCAAATATAAGCAATCGGTAACCCCACGATGGCAATAATAACTCGAACAACCACTCTGGCGGTGAATGCGAAGCTACCCTAATCAGCGCAGCAGGAAGGAAGGATAGATGGAGGAATGCGATCATTGTTCTGACGACTCTGGATTGTCGGACAGTCGAGGGAATCTTCACCGGCGATGGAGATGGAGCTATCCTAATCCCGGCACAACTTGTGGGTGGCTCCAGTGAGATAGAACGGCCTATCCCAGTCACCGGAATGGAGTGGAATGTTGGTGAAGGATGTACTCGCCGGAATCACTGCCTCTCCTCGCTTCTGATCAGCTGTCCGAATCACGACATCTGAATCTGACAACGAGGATCGGATGGGATTGCCGCCGACTGTCAAAGGGAAGGTCACCGGAAAGGAGCTGCCAGATTGTCGTCGCCGCTCGTGGGGAAGAAGACCACTCCGCCGTGAGTGAAAATGGGGAAAAAATGTCCCAGCTCGATTTTGCGCTGCGCTGAGGATCTTCTTCCTGCTTCGCCGCCGGCGATTCCTGTGCAATCCTGCTTCTCCGCATGTAAGCAGAAGAGGTTGTCATCATCGCTCGCGAGGAAGAAGACCTGATGCTTTACTATCTGCGATGCACCACTCGGTTCTTCGTGATTTCTGCTGAAGATGGGAAATTTGGGATTTTTGAAGCTATTTTCATGAGCCGTCCGATCATTTCGTCCACTGATCTCAGCCGTCCAATTGAAGCTAGGGCTTGATTAATCAATTAAGTTGGCTTAATTTGGCTACTCAATCCAACGGTGGTGATCGATTCAACTCTAGATGGCCGGATCTGATAAATATAAAGGGATGATTGAGATCCAACGGTCCGAATGAACAGGCAAGATGTGTAGATCACAATATATGGGTCGGATCACTCCGAATTTAGATTAATGGATCAGATCAAGCCATCACATTGGACGGTCAAGATTGCTCTGATCTCTAATGAATGGAACTGATTGAATCTGAATGTATAATCACGATCAGTTGAATCTGGATGAAAAACTCAGATGTCTAGATCTGAATGTATAGACTGGATCTCTCCAGATCTGGATAAATAGCTCAGAATCAGCTACTTTTATCGGACGGTCCATAATGCTCAGATCTGATCCCTTGATCGATTTGCCATCGATCATGATGAAGGACCCAGATTAATCCAGTTTCAAATGATCCTTCTAGTCCTAGATGAAGCCATATTTGATCCCACTTGAGTCTAGTCCAGTGGCCCATCTCAATCTCCTACAAATAAAGACTAATTTTGCATATAAGTCCAAAATATAGGAGAATTTAGAATTAGGTCCAAAAAAAGATCCAACTCATAAAACATGCAAACAATCAATAATTAAACATATGAGATAATTAAAACGATGATATTAAGGACAAAAATAATACAATAAAATGGCAATTATCAACCAGCATCTACCTTCAGCACATGTGTTGGACTACCCCAAATCCGAATATGTCTCAGACTAGGCTTTCGCCCAGTTCACAATTCTGTGGGTGTAGAAGGTACTGATTTAGATGATACCAAGTTCAGAATGTACACTGCGTATCCAGAGCATACCCCCAGAACGAATCTGGTAACTCAGAATAACTCATCATTGATCTAACCATCTCTATAAGAGTCATATTCCTTTGCTCTACCACACCATTCTGCTGGGTGTACCAGGTGTATACAGTTGGGATTGAATCCTAGCCTCTAATAAGTAACTCCTAAACTCTCCCAAGAGGTACTCACCACCACGATTAGATCGTAGTGTCTTGATACTTTTACCTTGACGTTTCTCCACATCAGCCTTGAATTCTTTGAACCTGTCAAAGCATTCAGACTTGCAGCGCATCAAGTAAATGTATCCATATCTTGAATAATCATCTATAAAAGAGACAAAGTATTCAAAACCACCTCTAGCCTAGATAGACATATGACCACACAAATCAGAATGAACCAATTCTAACACATCTTTGGCTCTATACCCCTTGGCCTTAAAAGGCCTCTTGGTCATTTTATCTTCCAAGCAAGATTCATAGGAAATCTTCCACAACCAATGAACCCAAAGGTTCATCAGCTATCAACCTTTGAATTCAACTTAGGTTAATATAACCTAACCTTAGATGCCAAAGATATGTTTGGTTAATTTTCGAAGGTTATTTTCGCTTATTAGATTTAGAAGATGAGTTATTTACTTCTATTTACATCGTCGGAGCCTTTGGTTCAAGAGTATACAAATTTCCTACCAACGTACCAGAACAGAAAATCTCTTTATTCCTTTTTATAACAACTCTGTCATTAAAAGAAATAGAATATCCATCCCAAAACAATTTAGAAACTGAAATTAAATTCTTTCTAAATGAAGGTATATAAAGGCAATTTCTCTGAACCAAAGTTTTATTCCTATCAAAAGATAAATAAACATCTCTCACTGAAATAGCTGCCACCTTCGTTGTATTGCCCATGTAGACGGTAATCTCCCCCTCAACTAGTCGTCTGGTTTCCTAGAACCCCTACAAAGTATTACAGACATTATCAGTGGCTCCCGTATCTACACACCAGGTGCCGATAGATAACATCACTAAACATGTTTCAACGACTAGACTAACAGATATACATTTGTTCTGCTTCTGATTGGGACAATCACCCTTCCAATGTCCAGTCTGCTTACAAGTCAAGTACTTGCCTTTCGACTTCTTGACTCCTCCTTGAGATCCTCCCACCACCTTCGCTGCTCCTTGTTTCTTCTTCTTCTTGCCTTTCGGCTTAGAAGTAGAAACCTTTTGGGCAACCAAAACCTGAGAACTCTAACAAAAGAGCTCATCTACCTCCTGGAGTTCTATCAAAAGCTCCGCCAATGAATATAACCTCTTTTTCATGTTGTAGTTTAGGCGAAACTGCTCAAAACTCCTAGGTAGAGATTGGAGAATGATATTGACCTGGGTTTCCCCATCGATCTCATCTCCAAGGACTTCCAGCTCATTCAAATGAGCTGTCATCTTGAGAACATGATCCCTCACAGGTGTTCCCTCAACCATGGTGGTCGTCATCAAGTTTCTCATGGCTTCTTGCCTTACAATCCGATTCTGGTGTCCGAAAAGTTCCTTGAGATTGAGCATCATGTCATAGGCAGTGGTCATGGCCTGATACTAGTATTGCAATACATTTGACATAGAAGCCAAAATGTAACACCGTGCCATCTCATCAGCCTTGATCCACTTCTTATAACTCTCTTTCTCCTTTTTCCTAGAATCATCCGTAGGCTTAGGAGGACACTCCTCGAGAAGTGCATACTTGTACTCCTCAGCAGTCAAGACTATGTCCAGATTCCTTTTCTAGTTAGGTCCAGTAAGTTTATTTTCCTTTAGAATCATAGCAAGTGGGTTGAAAGTCATTTTAAAGAAACCTAAGAATCACATAGATCAAAAACATTAAGATTTAAAAATATGATTGATTCCTCATACAATAAAATTTTAAAATCAACCAACACCTCAAAACACCGAGAATATCGTATGTCACGATAGTGTGGACGTATACGAATTCTACATTTGTAAGAGGAGGTTTTACCCATTAATTTTATTATCCTATCAATCTTACTTTTTTACAAATAAAATTAATAGTTGGTTCCTCTTTAGCCCTACAAATAAAAGCAGTGGCTCCGATGGGGAGGATACTTTTATTTGCATCTAAGTGTTCACCATTACCTGATACTAAGGCAATTGCCTCGAATTATGTGTCTTCCGATGGGGAAGTACACACGCTCCTAAATAACGTCCTATAACCATATTTGACCTAGTGATCTGCAAAACAAACTCATCTGATGTAGAGGAAGGCACTCAGAGCCAATGAGCAAGTTTGTTCGCATCACATGTCAAATTGTAATGGAGGCCGCAGAAATTTTTTAAAAATATCCCTCTCCAACTTAGTAATTTAAAATTGAGGAATTTTAACTATGAAAGCACAACAATCATATAAATCAAAAGCAATAAATATGAAAAATAAATTCTCCAACTATTATGGCTTTTGTTCTCCAATATGCCTCCAGTCGTGTTGCCACCTTGTTCGCTCCTCCCTACGCCATGTAGAAGCCATCCAAAGATCCAAGCCGAGAAAAATTATTTTAATTTACATCCATCGATCATATACTCCACAAAAGAGTTTACATGAAATCTAGATCGAAAGTAAACTAAAAAAAAAGAGTGGATAAACAATGGCATACTTAATTACAAAAATTAAATACTAGCCTCGTCAACCCTGAGGATTCAAACAATATTACGATTACACACATACAATCACATACACACACATATGACCATAATAGTTGGATCTTATGCCTACAACAAAAAAGTTAGCCTACGCACATCCTACTATTATCTAGCACACATAATATATGATAAGTGCATAAAAGTAACTGAATCCTAAACACACAAAACCGGAAACCGTGGCTCTGATACCACTTGAAGGTCAAAGCATCACTTCTCGCTTCGCCTCGGTCACTTGTGCATGGTGATCACATCTCGCTTCTCTGGATTAAAAAAATTAATCCGGACGAAAATGGATTACCTAAGCAACTGATTCATCATCGTGCTTCTCGATTTGAGTCGTCGCTTGAACAAACTTGTTGTTCAAGCAACCTAACTCTTTTCCTCGATTAGCCACAGAATAGATGATGTACGGATCGCCGATTTTTTTGTTTATCATCGGGGTCCAAGTAAATTAACCACATGCATGATACAAAAGAACTAAATCAAAACAAACAAGATTATACATCTTGTTTACCTCTTGATCTCGATTGTATGACCTATCCTTTGTTAGTTAAAGCCCTAGAACCAATCATGTGATGGTTGAATAGGGAACATTTTGTATCATATTCTATAAAGGCAAAGGATTGGTTATTATATTTACATCTTGCCTGTGCCAGCTAATTTAAATATAATAATGCCCTAGAAAAGTAGGTTCTTATCTACAGCACATCAATTGGCAGAATTGATTATGAGAGGCTGTAGAGAACACTTTCCTAAATGTTCCTAGTCGAGTATTAATATGCAAGGGCAATATTAATACATAAAGACTAGCATGTAGATCAATTGATGACTTGATCTCACAAGTCATGGATATATGATATCAAGTTGACACATGGGTATATATTGGAGAATATATACTGAACTGACCCGCCATGAGAAAGTTTCATGGATCGTTATATGAGTGTCATAAACTTTCTCATGTGACTATTGGTATGAATAGTCCTTAGACCTGAAGTCACTACGGTTCCCTACATAAGGAGTTATGTACTTTGGTATCACAAACGCCACCCGTAAGAGGTGGACCATAAAGGCGACATCGGGTATGTAAACAAATTATGCGGAGGGATGTGAGTGATGTAGATGGGATCTATCCTTCCATATGACGGAGTGATATCGGGCCCTTTGATTGAGTAGAACTACTAAAACGCATGGTTATGCTCGAATGAGTCAATATGAGATATTGAGCTCATTTGTTTGAGTTAGTTTACTCAGGATCAAGAAACACATAGATTGATCGAGGATGACACTGGCTATGCCTCATTGATCAACTGATATCAAGGATAGAAGGACACGGCCATATATTATAGTAGTCACAAAGGTTAGCCTGATCTTGACTTATCTCAGAACTTGGGTAGCAATGATGTATTGCAGATGCCGCCATTGCTTGTGTATCTAAAAGAGTTTAGGTCCACCGCCAACGCTATGAGAGCCTATAGGGTCACACACAAAGAGCATGATAATTAGAGGAATTAGAGTATTCTAGTTCGACTAGAATAATGGGAATAAGCTTAAGTACAAAATGGTTTTTGGACTTTAAGCTTAATGAGAATTTTAGCTAATTGATTTAATGAGATTAATTCAATATGTTACCTTATTGATTTAATAAGATTAATTCAATATGATAACATAAGCTTAATTGAATTAATAAGATTAATTCAATATGATAATATAAGCTTAATTGAATTAATAAGATTAATTCAACATGCATGAATGCCACACAAGAATGCCACATAAGCATGCCACATAAGCATGCCACCTAAGCATCCACCTAAGCTAGTTAAGGTGGAAGGAAACAAAATGGTTTTGTCTCCTTAAGTGGCCGGCCAAACAAGGAAGCCAAATTCTTTTTGAGTGTGTCTCAATGCAATGGATTGCATTGAATGTGAAGGAGGTGGAAGGGTTTTTCCAACCCTATAAAAGGCTCCATGGAGTGGCCGGCCATAGAGAGTTTTGGTGTTGTGGTTGTGAGAGAGCTTGGTGGAAGCTTTGGTTGTGTGGGTTTGTGAGTATAGGCTAGCAAGAAGAGGAGTCTTCTTCTTCCTTTCTCCTTTTCCCTCTCTTCCTCTCCTTTAGGGACTTCTCTAGCAAGAAGTAAAGGAGAGCTCCTCTAGTTTTTCCTTTTGTGAGACAAGAGCTTGCTCGTGTGGATACATATAGAGGCACGGACACTTGAACGTGCTAAAGATCCAACAAACCGAAAGGAAAAGCGGGATTAACAAGGGCACGCAACAAAGGTAATACTCTCCTATAAGATAGGTTTGGTTTAGAGAAATTTATTTTATACGAGTTTGCTTTCGCATGGATCACTTGGAAGGGATCATATTTTCCGTTGCGCATATGCCATTTGGCATACGAGATTTCCCTACATCCTCCTCTTGGACGTTGTGTGGGCAACAATCCTCCAAGAGTTGAAGCCTCCTAGATCGTGTCTTCCCGTCCTTGCTCGCTCCGAACAAGGGAAGAACAAACTCCCTTCTTCTCCTTGCTTGTGACGACCACCAATCACCAAGAGAGGTTGCCACCAGCCCTAGGAGAGGGAGAGGAGATGTGGGCACCGGCCAAAAGAAGAAATCTTGTTGCCGTCGGCCAAAACATGAGGGAAGAAGGTGCTGCCCTAAGAGAGGAGAAGGAGGACACGACCAAGAGCAAAGGAGAAGATGAAACTCTAATCATTTGTGGTGTTGCCACCGACCCAAAGGGAGAAGCAAAGCTTACCATCCAACCCTTGGAAACTCCAAACGGGATGTATACTGAAAAGTCTATCTTTTGTATGAACATCTTTATTTTGAAATTATAATCACATGATCATTGTTTGCATATTTATGGTGATGCATATTGTCTAATACATTACATTGTAGAAAACATGATGTGTGGTGTCACACGGGAGATCATGTTATCGGCTCCTTGTAAAGTATTAGTATAGGCTCACAACCGAGATGACTTTGGACAAACCATTGGTATGGTTGTCGTGTGATTTTGTATTGGTTTGTCTTGACCATAGAATCACACTAGTACACTTTGTGCGTATTGAGCAGAACCGACTTAGAGGTGATTCGATTTATTGTTGACTACATAATCGAACCGGACCTCAGATATTATATTGTACATACTCTTAATCCTGATATAATAACGGGCACATATACTTAGTAATCATTTCTTTGATTTACCAATGGGCGAAATTTATTGATTAAATCGATAGACTCGGTAAATGGGAAATGATATTATTTATATGGTGTGCCATTGATTATAGGAGGAAACCGTGTCCTATATATTAGGGTGATGATGTCCCCTTGAGGAGCTTATAAGGTTCATCATGTAAACCCTGCAGGTGGACTTGGTCCAGCATGAAGATAAGGTTGAGTGGTACTACTCATGGAGTTAGATGTTGATTAATTAATGGTCAGTAATTTAATTAATCAACGGACATTCGAGATCTTAAACACGGGGAGAAAAATGTACAATAAAATATGGAGCCCATATTAACTTATGGGGGTTTGTGAGGTAGATCAATGATAATCCTTTAGTGGATTGGATTATCATTAATGGATCGGACTTTATGTGGGCTTGATTCATTTGATGGCAAAGATCCAACTCCTCCTCATGGTCCCTATTGTAGCCTATTAATACTTCATGAAGCCTAGATCCAATGGATGAAAACAAAACTCTAGATCCAAAGGTAGAGATTAAATCTCTAGATCCGATGGTTGAGATTAAATCTCTAGATCCGACGGTTGAGATTAAATCCCTAGAACCAATGGTGGAGATTAAAACAAGGCTTATCCCTAACTCTATAAAAGGAGAGGAGGGGGTGGGCGGCAAGAAGAATCCCAATAGAGATAGGATTAGGGTTAAGGGGCGGCAAGACTTGGGAGATTAGGGTTTCGGGTGTAGGCGGCACCAAATAAGGAAAGGTTTTCCTTTTCTTCTTCTTCTTCCTTGGTGGCCGGTGCCCAAACCAGCCCTTCCCTCCCTTGGCCGGCGTCCAAACCCAGTACTTTTCCTCTCCTTGGCCGGTGGAAATAAGGCTTAGGGTCTTCCCTTGGAGCTCTTGGTCGGCAACTATCTTCATCATCTTCTCCTTGTTGGCCGGCGGCAAGCTCCTAGGTTGGTGCTTGTTGGTTGTCTAAAGGAAGGAGAAGGGTTTTGTTTCTATAGTTCCTCTTGTTCGGAGCGAGCAAGGAAGGGAGATTGGTGATCTAGGAGATTCGACTTTTGGTAGATCGTCGCCCACACGACGTCCAAAAGGAGGAAGGTCATACAATAGAAGACCAAGAGGTATAACGTTTGTTTATATTCTTTTGTAAGTTGTCTATATTTGTTCTTCAATTATATGAATGTTATATATTCTGTTTTGTGGCTAATATAACTTGGACCCCGAACATAAACACAAAAGTCGGCGATCCGTACATTGTCTATTTCGCGGCTATTAATAGAATAGAGGTTAGTTGCTTGAACAACAAGTTTGTTCAAGTGACTACTCTAATCGAATAGCATGACGATGAAACGGTTGCTTGGGTGATCCTTTTTGTCTAGTATTAAATTTTTTTAATCTGGGGATATCGATGGGATCACCATGAATAAGCGACCGAGTTGGAGTGGGAAGCGAGGTTTCCTACCTTCAAGTGGTATCAGAGCCACGGTTTTCGGTTTTGTGTGTTTAGGATTCGATTACTTTTATGCACTTTTCATATATTATATGTGCCGGATAATAGTAGGATATGCATAGGTTAACTCTTTGGTTACAGGCATAGGATCCAACTATTATGGCCATATGTGTGTATGTGATTGTATGTGTGTAATTGTATATTTTGTTGAATCCTCGGGGTTGACGAGGCTAGTATTTAATTTTTGTAATTAGATACGACATTGTTTAGCCACTCTTTCTATTATAGTTTACTTTCAATCTAGATTTCATGTACACTCCCTCGTGGAGTATAGGATCGATGGATGTAAATTAAAATATTTTTTCTCTGCTCTGATCTCCAGATGGCTTATACATGGCGTAGGGAGGAGCGGACGAGATGGTGATATGACGGGAGACATATTGAAGACAAAAGCCATAATAGTTGGAAAAAAATTATTTTTCATATTTATTGCATATTGTTTGATATGGATGTAGTAGGCTAGAAAATTCCTCAATATCAAATTACTAAGTGGGAGAGGGATATTTTTATAAATTCCCACGACCTCCATTTCGATTTGACATGTGATGCAAACAAACTTGCGCGTCGGCTCTAAGTGCCTTCCTTCCCATCGGATGAGTTTGTTTGCAGATCACAAGGTCAAATATGGTTATAGGAAATTATTAAGGAGCGTGTGTACTTCCCCATCGGAAGGCACATAACCCGAGATAATTATCTTAGTACTGAGTAATGGTGAACACCTAGATACAAATATAAGTATCCTCCCCATCGGAGTCACTGCTTTAATTTGTAGGGCCAAAGAGGAACCAACTATTAATTTTACTTGTCAAAAAGTTAGGTTGACAAGATAGTAAAATTAATGGGTAAAACCTCCTCTTACAAATGTAGAGTTCGTATACGTCCACACTATCGTGGCATACGATATTCTCGGTGTTGGTTGATTTTAAAATTTTATTGTTTGAGGAATCAATAATTTTTTAAAATCTAATGTTTGATCTATGTGATTCTTAGGTTTTCTTTCAAAATGACTTTCAACCCACTTACTGTGATACTGAAAGAAAATAAACTTACTGGACCCAACTATGTTGATTGGAAGAGGAATCTTGACATTATCTTGACTGCTGAGGAATACAAATATGTACTCCTCGAAGAGTGCCCTCCTAAGCCTACAGATGATTCTGGGGAAAAGGAGAAAGAGAGTTATAAGAAGTGGATTAAGGCCGATGAGATGGTGCGGTGTTACATTTTGGCATCTATGTCAAATGTACGACAACATCAGCATCAAGCCATGCCCACTTCTTATTACATGATGCTCAATCTAAAAGAGCTTTTCGGACACTAGAATCGGGTTGCTAGGTAGGAAGCCATGAGGAACTTGATGACGACCACCATGATCGAGGGAACACCCGTGAGGGATCATGTTCTCAAGATGATGGCTCATTTGAATGAGCTGGAAGTCCTCGGAGCTGAGATCAATGGGGAAACCCAAGTCGATATCATTCTCCAGTCTCTACCTAGGAGTTTTGAGCAGTTTAACCTGAACTACAACATGAACAAGAGGTTGTATTCGTTTGCGGAGCTTCTGACAGAACTCCAAGCGGTAGAGGGGCTATTTCATCAGAGTGCTCAGGCGCATGCCATAGTTACCCAAAAGGTTTCTACTTCTAAGACGAAAGGCAAGAAGAAGAAGAAACAAGCTGGGGCAAAGGCGGTGGGAGGAACTCAGGGAGGAGTGAAGAAGCCGAAAGGCAAGTGCTTCACTTGTAAGCAGACTGGACACTAGAAGAAGGACTGCCCCAACCGCAAGCAGAACAAAGGTATATCTTTTGGTCTAGTCGTTTAAACATGTTTAGCGGTGTTATCTACCAGCACTAGGTGTGTAGATACGGGAGCCACTGATCATGTCTGCAATACTTTGTAGGGGTTCCAGGATACCAGACGACTGGTTGAGTGGGAGATTACCTTGTACTTGGGCGATGCCACGAAGGTGGCGACTGTTGCAGTGAAAGACATTTATTTATCTTTTGACAAAAATAAAGTTTTGTTTCTTAAAAATTGCCTTTATGAACCTTTATTTAGAAAGAATTTAATTTCGGTTTCTAAATTGTTTATGGATGGATATTCTATTTCTTTTAATGAAAGAGTTGTTATAAAAAGGAATAGGGAGATTATCTGTTCGGTTGCATCGATAGGAAATTTATATACACTAGAACTAAAAGCTCCCACGATGCAAATAGAAGTCAATAACTCATCTTCTAATTCCAATAAGAGAAAAGGACCTTCGAAGATGAACCAAACATATCTTTGGCATCTTAGGCTTGGTCATATTAACCTAAGCAAAATTCAAAGGTTGATAGCTGATGGACCTCTGGGTTCATTAGTGGTGGAAGATTTTCCAACCTGCGAAACTTGCTTGGAGGGTAAAATGACGAAGAGGCCTTTTAAGGCCAAGGGGTATAGAGCCAAAGATGTGTTAGAATTGGTTCATTCTGATTTGTGTAGTCCTATGTCTATCTAGGCTAGAGGTGGTTTTGAGTATTTTGTCTCTTTTATAGATGATTATTCGAGATATGGATATATTTATTTGATGCGCCACAAGTCTGAATGTTTTGACAAGTTCAAAGAATTCAAGGCTGATGTGAAGAAACGTCAAGGTAAAAGTATCATGATACTACGATCTGATCGTGGTGGTGAGTACCTCTTGGGAGAGTTTAGGAATTACTTATCAGAGGCTGGGATTCAATCCCAATTGTCTGCACCTGGCACACCCCAGCAGAATGGTGTAGAAGAGCGAAAAAATAAGACTTTTATAAAGATGGTTAGATTGATGATGAGTTATTCTGAGTTGCCAGATTCGTTCTGGGGATATGCTCTAGATATAGCATTGTACTTTTTGAACTTTGTTCCATCTAAATCTATGCCTTCTACTCCCACAGAATTGTGGACTGGGCGAAAGCCTAGTCTAAGACATATTCCGATATGGGTGAGTCCAGCACATGTGCTGAAGGAAGATGCTGGTAAGTTGGAACCTCGTACAGAAGTGTGCATGTTCGTTGGCTATCCTAGAGGAATGAAAGGTGGTTTATTTTATAGTCCTAGAGATCAGATGGTGATCGTTAGCACGAACGCAAGATTTCTAGAGGAAGACTATGTGATGAACCACAAGACCATAAGTAAGATTGTTCTGGAGGAATTGAAAGGGGAAGTCACTTCTTCAGTACCACCGGTACAAGAGGATATACCACAAGTCACTGCACCGCGTGTCACAGAGGATACACAAGTGATACCTTGTCGTAGTGGGAGGGTTGTGAGACAGCCTGATAGATTCATGTTCTTGGGAGAATATTCTGATTTGGTCCTTGACGAACATGAACCTGATCCCTAGATATATGACGAGGCAATCTAAGATAAAGAAGCAGTATCTTGGCAAAGTGCAATGAATACTGAGATTGAATCTATGGATTCAAATCAGGTCTGGGAGCTAGTAGAACCACCCCATGGTGTAAAAAACATTGGATGCAAGTGGATCTACAAAAGAAAAAGAGGAATAGACGGGAAGGTTAAGACCTTCAAAGCGAGGCTTGTTGCGAAGGGGTATACTCAGAAAGAGGGTATCGATTATGAGGAAACCTTTTCGCCAGTGGCCATGCTTAAGTCTATCTGGATTCTCTTATGCATTGCAGCTCATATGGATTATGAGGTGTGGCAGATGGATGTCAAGACAACTTTCCTTAATGGAAGTCTTGAGGAAAACATCTTTATGAAGCAACCAGAGGGATTCATTGCAAAGGGCAAAGAGCATCTTGTGTGTAAGCTTAATCGGGCCATTTATGGATTGAAGCAAGCTTTGAGGTCTTGGAACATCCGCTTTGATGAGGTAATTCAATCTTATGGATTTACTCAAAGTCCATATGAGTCTTGTGTATACAAGAGATGTGATGGAAATGTAGTGGTATGTCTTGTACTATACGTAGATGACATTTTGTTAATTAACAACAATGTCAAGGTGTTATCGGACATAAGGGTATGGTTGTCCAAACAGTTTGATATGAAGGACTTGGGAGAAGTGGGACACATCCTTGGGATCAAGGTTATAAGAGATCGCAGGAAAAGGATGTTGTGCTTATCTCAAGCTTCATACATAGACACTATTATGGATCGTTTTAGCATGCAAAACTCCAAGAAAGGTTTTCTACCTTTCAGGCATAGAGTTCGTTTATCTATGGAGATGTGTCCTAGAACATCTAAGGATATAAGGAGATGAGGTGCTGGACGTTGGCCAAAAGTGGAAGAAGAAGAGAAGAATACCTTCCTTATTTGGTGCCACCCTTGCCTCCAAACCCTAATCCTAATCCTATCTCAACTAGGATTCCTTCTTTCCGCCCAAACCCTAGCTCTCCTTCAATGTTGTTCACACTAACTCCCATGCCATCCTTTTATAGAGTTAGGGATAAGTCATGAATTAATCTCCTCAATTGGTTCTAGGGATTTAATCTCAACCAAATGATCTAGAGATTTAATCTCAACCGTCGGATCTTAGAGATTTAATCTCTACCAATGGATCTTAGACTTTTGTTTCTATCCATTGGATCTAAGCATCATGAGGTGTTAATAGGCTACATTAGGGACCATGAGGAGGAGTTGGGTCTTGGCCACCTTTGGATCAAGCCCACATAAAGTCCGATCCACTAATGATGATCCAATCCACTAAAGGTTCATCATTGATCTACCTCACCAACCCCCATATGATAATATGGGCTCCATATATTATTTGTATATTTTCTCCCCGTGTTTAAGATCTCGAATGTCCGCCGATTAATTAATTTATTGACCATTAATTAATCAACATCTAACTCCTTGAGTAGTACCACTCAACCTTTTCATCATGTCGGACCAAGTCCACCTGCAGGGTTTACATGATGAACCTTATGAGCTCCTCAAGGGGACATCATCATCCTAATATATAGGACATGGTTTCCTCCTATAATCAACGGCACACCATATAAATAATATCATCTCCCAACTTACCGAGTCTATCGATTTAATCTATAAATCTCGCCCATTGGTAAATCAAAGAGATGACTACTAAGTATATGTGCCCGTTATTATATCAGGATTAAGAGCATGTACTAAATAATATCTGAGGTCCGATTCGATTATGTAGTCAGCAATAAATCGAATCACCTCTAAGTCGGTCTTGCTCAATACACACAAAGTGCACTAGTGTGATTTTATGGTCAAGACAAACCAATACCAAATCCCACTATAACCATTCCGATGGTTTGTCCAAAGCCTTCTCGGTTGTGAGCCTTTACTTATACTTTTGAAGGGGCCGATAACATGATCTCCTGGGTGACACCACACACCATGTTATCTACAATGTAAAGTATGAGACAATATTGCATAACCATAAAAATATGAAAACAAGGATTATGTGATTCTTATTTCAAAATAAAGATGTTCATACAAAAGATAGACTTTTCAGTATACATCCCTACACATAGAATTACACTAGTGCACTTTGTGTGTATTGAGCAGGACCGACTTAGAGGTGATTCGATTTATTGCTGACTACATAATCGAATCGGACCTCAGATATTATTTTGTACATGCTCTTAATCCCGATATAATAACGGGCACATATACTTAGTATTCATCTCTTTGATTTACTAATGGGCGAGATTTATAGATTAAATTGATAGGCTCGGTAAGTTAGGAGATGATATTATTTATATGGTGTGCCCATGATTATAGGAGGAAATCGTGTCCTATATATTAGGATGATGATGTCCCCTTGAGGAGCTCATAAGGTTCATCATGTAAACCCTGCAGGTGGACTTGGTCCGGCATGATGAAAAGGTTGAGTGGTACTACTCGTGGAGTTAGATATTGATTAATTAATGGTCAGTAAATTAATTAATCGACGTACATTCGAGATCTTAAACACGGGGAGAAAATTTACAAATAATATATGTAGCCCATATTAACTTATTGGGGTTGGTGAGGTAGATCAATGATAATCCTTTAGTGGATTGGATTATCATTAATGGATCGGACTTTATGTGGTCTTGATCCATGGGTGGCCAAGATCCAACTCCTCCTCATGGTCCCTAATGTAGCCTATTAACACCTCATGATGCTTAGATCCAATGGATAGAAACAAAACTCTGGATCCAAAGGTAGAGATTAAATCTCTAAGATCCGACGGTTGAGATTAAATCTCTAGATCCGATGGTTGAGATTAAATCCCTAGAACCAATGGTGGAGATTAAAAGGAGGCTTATCCCTAACTTTATAAAAGGAGGGCAAGGGGTTGGCGTGGAGAATAATCCAAGAGGAGCTAGGATTTTGGGTGGCAAGGCTTGGAAGCTAGGGTTTAGGGATTGGTGGCACCAAATAAGGAAGGTAATTCCTTTCATCTTCTTCCTTCAAGGTTGTCGGCATCCAGCAGGTTTCTCCAGCCTTTTCCAACCATTGTTCGGTGTCCAAACCTCTCTTCTCCTTCTCTTTGAGTGGTGGAAACAAGACTTAGGGCTTTCCCTTAGGGTCTTGGTCGGTTTCCATCATCATCTCCTCCTCATAGTTGGCCGGCGGCAAGGATTCCCCTTGTTGCTTGTTGGTTGGCTATAGGAAGGAGAAGAGTCTTGTTTCTATTCTTCCTCTTGCTTTGGAAGAGCAAGGAAGGAAGATTTGCAATCTAGGAGCTTCAACTTTTGGTAGATGGTCGCCCACACAACGTCCGAAAGGAGAAAGGTCATACATTAGAAGATCGAGAGGTATATTTATTCTCTATTCTCTTTTGTTACTTGCTTGTATTTGTTTTTCCAATTATGAGCATGATATAAATCTGTTTGTGGCTAAATAATACTTGGATCCCGAATATAAACACAAAAACTTGTGATCCGTACATCGTCTATTCCGCGGCTACTCGTAGAATAAAGGTTGGTCGCTTGAACAACGAGTTTGTTCAAGTGACCTCTCTAAACAAATAGCACGACGATGACTTGGTTGTTTGAGCAATCACTTTTGTCTAGGATTAAATTTTTTAATCCGGGGACATCGATGGGATCGCCATGAACAAACAACCAAGGTGTAGTGGGAAGCGAAGTTTCCCCTCACGGACTCGATAAGCAAAACCCTTCAATGGTGATGCATATTGTATAATACATTACATTGTAGATAACATGGTGTGTGGTGTCACACGGGAGATCATGTTATCGGCTCCTTGTAAAGTATAAGTTTAGGCTCACAACCGAGATGGCTTTGGACAAACCATTGGTATGGTTGTAGTGTGATATGGTATTGATTTGTCTTGACCATAGAATAACACTAGTACACTTTGTGGGTATTGAGCAGGACCAACTTAGAGGTGATTCGATTTATTACCAACTACATAATCGAATCGGACCTCAGATATTATATTGTACATACTCTTAATCCCGATATAATAACGGGCACATATACTTAGTATTTATTTCTTTGATTTACCAATGAGCGAGATTTATAGATTAAATCGATAGGCTCGGTAAGTTGGGAAATGATCTTATTTATATGGTGTGTCATTGATTATAGGAGGAAACCGTGTCCAATATATTAGGATGATGATGTCCCCTTGAGGAGCTCATAAGGTTCATCATGTAAACTCTGCTGGTGGACTTGGTCCAGCATGATTAAAAGGTTGAGTGGTACTACTAATGGAGTTAGATGTTGATTAATAAATGGTCAGTAAATTAATTAATCGACAGACATTCAACATCTTAAACACGGAGTGAAAAATGTACAAATAATATATGGATCCCATATTAACTTATGGGGGTTGGTGAGGTAGATCAATGATAATCCTTTAGTGGATTGGATTATCATTAATGGATCAGACTTTATGTGGGATTGATACATTGGGTGGCCAAGATCCAACTCCTCCTCATGGTCCCTATTGTATCCTATTAATACCTAATGAAGCCTAGATCCAATGGATGAAAACAAAACTCTAGATCCAAAGGTAGAGATTAAATCTCTAGATCCGACGGTTGAGATTAAATCTCTAGATCCGACGGTTGAGATTAAATCCCTAGAACCAATGGTGGAGATTAAAATAAGGCTTATCCCTAACTCTATAAAAGGAGAGTAGGGGATGGGCGTCAAGAAGAATCCCAATAGAGATAGGATTAGGGTTACGGGGCGGCAAGACTTGGGAGTTAGGGTTTGGGGTGTAGGCAGCACCAAATAAGGAAAGGTTTTCCTTTTCTTCTTCTTCTTCCTTGGTGGCCGGCGCCTAAACCAGCCCTTCTCTCCCTTGGTCGGCGTCCAAACCTATTCGTTCTCCTCTCCTTGGCCGATGGAAACAAGGCTTAGGGTCTTCCCTTGGAGCTCTTGGCCAGCAACTATCTTCATCATCTTCTCCTTGTTGGCCGGCGGCATGCACCTAGGTTGGTGCTTGTTAGTTGGCTAAAGGAAGGAGAAGGGTTTTGTTTCTATACTTCCTCTTGTTCGGAGTGAGAAGGAAGGGAGATTGGTGATCTAGGAGCTTCGACTTTTGGTAGATCGTCGCCCACACGACGTCCAAAAGGAGGAAGGTCATACAATAGAAGACCAAGAGGTATAACGTTTGTTTATATTCTTTTGTAAGTTATATATTTGTTCTTCAATTATATGAATGCTATATATTCTGTTTTGTAGCGAATATAACTTGGACCTCGAACATAACTACAAAAGTCAACGATCCGTACATCGTTTATTCCGCGGCTATTCATAGAATAGAGGTTGGTTGCTTGAACAACAAGTTTGTTCAAGTGACTACTCTAATCGAATAGCACGACGATGAAACGGTTGCTTGGGTGATCCCTTTCGTCTAGGATTAAATTTTTTTAATCCGGGGACATCGATGGGATCGCCATGAACAAGCCACCGAGTTGGAGTGGGAAGCGAAGTTTCCTACCTTCATAATCTAATATATAGATTTCGCCCAAGCCTCCTTTTAATCGTGTTCGTTGGATCTAGGCTTCATGAGGGTTTTAATAGGCTACAATAGGGACCATGAGGAGGAGTTGGATCTTGATCACCCAATGGATCCGACCCACATAAAATCCGATCCATTAATGATAATCCATTCCACTAGAGGATTATCATTGATCTACCTCACCAACCCCCATAATTAAATATGGGCTCCATATATTAATTGTACAAATATCTCCCCATATTTAAGATATCAAATGTCCGTTAATTAATTAATTTACTAAAAATTAATTAATTAACATCTAACTCCATGAGTAGTACCACTCAACCTTATCATCATGCTGGACCAAGTCCACCTGCAGGATTTACATGATGATCCTTATGAGCTCCTCAACGGGACATCATCATCCTAATACATAGGACACGGGTTCCTCCTATAATCAATGACACACCATGTAAATAATATCATTTTCCAACTTACCAGGCCTATCGATTTAACCCATAAATCTCGCCCATTGGTAAATCAAAAAAATAAATATTAAGTACATGTGCCCATTATTATATCGGGATTAAGAGCATGTACACCATAATATCCGAGGTCCGATTCAATTATGTAGTCAACAATAAATTGAATCACCTCTAAGTCGATTTTGATCAATACACACAAAGTGTACTAGTGTAATTTTATGGACAAGATAAGCCAATACCAAATTACACTACAACCATGCCAATGGCTTGTCCAAAACCATCTTGGTTCTGAGCCTCTACTTATACTATACAAGGAACTGATAACATGATCTTCTGTGTGACACCACACACCATGTAATCTATAATATAAAGTATAAGACAATAG
The DNA here is from genome assembly GCA_025175895.1 of Wurfbainia villosa. NCBI lineage: Eukaryota > Viridiplantae > Streptophyta > Magnoliopsida > Zingiberales > Zingiberaceae > Wurfbainia > Wurfbainia villosa. The sequence goes on from CM046002.1 coordinate 66,963,268, forward strand.
ACACAGATATAATAAATATAAAATGCAAACAATGATCACGTGATTATTATTTCAAAATGAAGATGTAAATACAAAGACTAGGCTTTCAGTATACATCCAACATATATAGCTGATGTGGTCTTTCCGCAAGTGCACGGTTGTCGTCAAGTAATAAAAATATCGATCCCACAGGTATTGGGACAATTACCGAATGATCATGATACCAAGTTATCTAGTCAATCGATTTGTGGTTTAAGCAAAGAACCTGAGAAGTCAAGAACAATGAATGAGAAGAACGACTGAAAGTCAAGAGTTGAGGAGAATCTCAGGATATGGGTTTCACCACGTCGACGATTTATAAGGTGATTTAATTCTTTCCTACCCCTATTAGAGTTGTTTTGATGGAACCTATCCTAAGGTAAATCAACGGCCCCTTTCGAGGTCTACACAAACTGTACCTATCAAACTCAATTTACCTGTCACGGTGTTCGAGCATAGGGGGTCATAATCAGCTAAGGGGACCTATCACGAGACCCCCGCAAACCTCCCTATGTCTTACCTCCGTTACTTGGTAAAAACTGGATTTGATAGATCCATTAAGTCCATAAGAGTTCCTCTAGAGTCAAATTTCCTCTTCACGGTAGGTTTGCACACGGGACCATAATCAGCTAAGGGGACCTGTCACGAGACCCCCGCAAGCCCTCATAGATACACTACCGCTACTTGGCAAGAGTTATTCCCTAGTTGGTTCTGGGTTTCGGGAACTTGGGTTCACCGTTAGGTACTTCCCCTTAGCTCCTTAGGTTTATCAATAAGAATCCAACCAGATCAAAACAAACAAAAATTCAAGTAGTATAGATTACATCATCCATCATAAATCGTCAAGGGCTACTCCCCCATCCTAAAATTACAAGACACTACTCCATAGTCTGGTAGGAATTGCTAGAGAAAGAAATTACGATACTTAGTGCCATCTGCGTGCGTTCCTCTGTCGTCGACTCTTTTTTTGATGCTTCTTCTCTCGTCCTCTTTGACCCCCCGCCGCCTCCTCTAGGGTTAGGATATCCCTTCTTTTATAGCCTAGGCCTCCTCTTTTATATAAGGCAAAAGATTTTCCTTTAATTGAGACGAAGATCGCGGATCTCGCAGAAAAGGAAATCTGGAGTCAGGACAACACGCCCTGTTGGGTTTCCGGCACCGCGGCGTGTGTGTGTTCGATCATGTTTCGTAAACATGAGCACAGCGGAAGCAATTAAAAATAATAAATCTATATTTATTACAACACACACAACACACGCATGCTATTACAACAAGTGTAGACATAACCGTAAATTAAAATTTGCAATAAAAGAAAATTATCTACGTTATACCTTCCGTATGATGTGTAGCGGGAACGGCATCAACCGGAATGATCCTCGTAAGAATCGTCTCTATCCGTATCCACGCCGAGCTCCTCGGGATGACTTCACTAAGTCACAAGCTTCGTCTTCATATGGGTTACTAGCCTCGTGTTGAAGACGACGTGATCGAGAGATGATCACGATCCGAATCCAAATTCGGATCCTAAACCGAGTTCTCAAAACTCGCTTCTCCGGAGAGGTATTCGTCAACCGTTTGACGAATCCTTCGTCCTCCACCTCAGAGGATTACCGGAGATCAAATCCCCGGTAAGTTAGGCACTATCGGAGCACTAACCGTCGTCCAAACGACGCTCCGACAACAAAGAAACAAGCTGTCCAGAAAAACTGGACAGCTTTTGGTGGAGGAATAGAGGCCGGCCAAGGAGAGATGGAAGCTCACCTTATCACCGAACCTAGAGGAGATCACCGGAGGGTCGCCGGAGGTTCACCGGCTGAAGCTTGGTCGCCGGCAATGACTTGGACGGCGGCACAAAGGCTGGCGGCGGCACACCTAGGGTTGGCGCCGACTAGTGGAGAGAGGAGGCGGCACAACTAGGTTGGGCCTCAATTAGGGAGGGTTTTAAGCCCTCTTTTATAGAGAACTAATTCTCTTAATGGTTAATGGATCATATCCATAAAGCCCGTTAACCCGCTCCATTAAGATAAGTTAAAATAAACCAAACCATGATGGTTTATGTTAAGTTAAAACGAACCGAACCAACTTTTGGTTCATTCGTTTAAAATAAACCAAACCCTTTGGTTTATTCTCATCCATTGGATTAGAACCAAACCATTTTGGTCCATCCATTATGTCTTCATAAGACACGGCCCATCCACGCTTCCATTCATGAAACAATTTCATGCGCTTTATGTTTGGTCCAACCAAACATAGTTTCTCTCGGTCTGAGAATCCCATTCTCAAGCTCGTTTTAAATCCTTTGGATTACACTCGTTGTGCGTGTGACCAAATAGGTTCTCGGTTTATGTTGGCCATCTATAATTAACCATTAATTATAGAACGATCATGAGTGGCACCTAGTAGTACATCATGATCCCCAATTAACCGAAAAAATCAACTTGATCGAACTATTTACAAACCCTTGATGGCTCGAATGAATCATTCCCTTCACTCATCCTATACCCACTTGGTTGAGGACATGGTCTATTGTGTCCCACTAGGTCGACTCGTCACGCACCTAGCCCAAGTATCATTTCCTCGTCTACATTCTAGTTACTCCACATGTATGAAGAGTACCTTACTCTAAACATGTAATGCTTTGGCAAAGACTTTAGTAACAAGCGAGAGGCCATGGGTATACATCTCCTCGCAAGGAGTGGTGAATCCTTTATAGGCTATTCAAACCCTTGATCACTTGACTTATACCCAATCATCCGGGTCCACATCTCCTTAGAGATGTTTGCTTAAGATGTCAAAGCATAAGTCTCCATGATCAAGATGACTTGAATACCGCAAGTTACAGGAACATCGCACTTAAGCCACAGTAAGAACTTCATTGACATATCTATATATGCAGAGAACCATATGAAGTCTTACGGCTGGTCACTCCAATGAACTAGTTACCATAACTAGCATCCACGATCAACTCCGGACATCACTATGTCTCCAGCCAGTGAGAATCAGCTGCTTGGATACACCAAGGAGTATACCTCGTGCTAGTCTCGACAGAATTGATGGTGTCCAAATCCATCAAATCATCGACTAGGGATAATTCCGATACATCACAATTACACATGTAGAGATACTCACTAGTTGTGATCCAATCACAAATTCTCTCATGCTGTGAATCGTATCGTGGACATTCAGTAAATGAGTTTAAGATCCAATCAAATACATAAAACATGTATACTCAAATAGTGAATCTTCATTTATCATATAAATGGTTCATACATAAGGCAATTGCCTTAGGACATCTCTCATATATTACTAACAGACTCCCACTTGGCCTAATGCCAATCGCTACGGTATCCAATACCATAAGCTCTAACATGACCCTCAAACTTACTTTGAGGTAATGCTTTAGTCAAAGGATCCGCTAAGTTCCTTTCAGTTGGAATTTTCTCGATTTGTATTTCGTTCCTACTTATGATCTCTCTGATAAGATGATAGCGGCGAAGCACATGTTTGGATCATTGATGAGACCTCATCAAGTTCAGAGATGAACTTCTCGATCCAAACCACTTTCTTTGCTGCTTCCAAAGCTGCAATGTATTCTGCCTTAGTGGCAGAATCCGCTATAGTGTCAAACTTGGAACCTTTCCAACTTATTGCGCCTCCATTCTGTTGGTGCAGTGAAGCACCGAAATCGAACTTGTGTTTTGATTATAGCAAAGACACAAAAGTTAAGTCTATTTTGTTTTCTCACGAGCTGAATCGAGTGTGCAGAAGATTGATATAGCTGGAGCTGAAGGCTAGCGACACCCGGAGGAAGCCGCGGTGGTCGGGCGATACTCGAGTTACTTCGGAGGGAGCCGAAGGAATCGAGTGGAAGGCCGAAAGCAAAAGCGACACGTAAGTATCGAGGTAAGCTCGTGTGTGCGAGAGTAAGTAAGGTCGTATCCTCTTTACGGGGATGATCTTAAGCGTAGATCCGACCAAAGACATCTTATAGATGGTCTAGGTCGAGATCGGATGGTCGACGACCATCGAAATTATGTTTTTATTGAGCTAACTTTGACTTGCAGCAAGCATCGATCATTGCCCGGCGAGGACTCATTGCCGTGTATCGATTATTTGCCGAAGGTTATCGATCGAGATCGCCATCGATCGATGATGGCCATCAATCGACTGATGGTCAATGATCAGATTCGAGGAGTCAAGGCTTATCACTCCACCTCAAAGCGGTTTGGTGTCCATTTGTGATTGGTTGAAGACCCACTCGAAAAGGGGCTCAAAGGCTATAAAAGGAGGGCCAAACCTAGGGTTTCAACAACAATTCTAAGTGCTCAAAAGCCTCCGTTCTGTTTGCAACTCTACGACAACGAAGTCCTTCCATTCCGACGTCTAGGTTTAACTTTCTTTATTATTGTACGTCGGTCTTAGTTTTTGTTATCAGTTTGTCATTTATATCTCCGGAGCTTTTATCGTATACGAGGAGAGGGGGAGTGTCCCTCTACCTCAAGTTTTTTGTGGTTTCTTCTTGTATCGATTAACTCCTACCTCTAACGAGGAGGAGTTCCTTTAGTGCTTTTGCCCTCCGTACGTGGTCAAGGACCACTAGGGCCTTGGAGTAGTAGCCTTCGGCTACGAACCAAGTAAATCTCTTGTGTCTATTGTCTCCTTTACTTTTTGTTTTGCTTATCTTTCCGCTGCATATAAGTTTTCTTTTAAAACGAGTTCGTACGAGAAAAATTTTCTTTCGCTATTCACCCCCCCTCTAGCGAACCGCATCGATCCAACACATTCCAGGTGAATACATACCCAGACAAAGACATGGAATCATCCTTGTCTGTCTGGAGCTGGCATCCGTATACCCACGTATCACCATGTACCCTTCTCCATATATTAGGAACGTATCCTTAGTTCTTCTCAAGTATTTAAGGATCGTCTTAACAGTCACCCAATGATCCAATCCTGGATCAGACTGGTATCTGCTCGTGACACTCAGAGCATACGATACATCGGGCCTCGTACATAACATAGCATACATGATAGATCCTATTGCGGATGCATAGGGAATCTTACTCATGCAAATCCTCTCGTCTTCTGTGCACGGACACATAGACTTCGAAAGGTGTACCCCATGCCTGATGGGTAGGAAACCTTTCTTGGATTCCGACATGCTAAACCTCTTTAGCACTCGGTCTATATATGTAGACTGCGAAAGACCAAGCAACCGTTTCGATCTATCTCTATAGATCTTAATCCCGAGGATGTAGGTTGCTTCTCCCAGGTCTTTCATGGAGAATGTCTTGGATAACCAAACCTTCACTGACTGTAAGATTGAAACATCGTTTCCTATAAGTAGTATGTCATCGACATACAATACTAGGAATACGACTGCACTCCCACTAACCTTCTTGTACACACAAGGTTCGTCTGGATTTTGTGAGAAATCAAACTTTTTGATTGTCTCATCAAAACGGATATTCCAGCTCCTGGATGCTTGCTTCAATCCATAAATGGACCGTCGCAATTTGCATACCTTGGTTTTATCAACCGCGAAACCTCAGTGAAGTTGTATCATATACACGCCTCGAGCGAGTTTCCATTAAGGAAAGTGTTTTCATCCATCTTCCATATCTCATAATCATAATGAGCCGCTATGGCCAGGAGCATCCGAATGGATTTAAGCATAGCTACAGGCGAATAGGTTTCGTCATAATCAACACCTTGTTTTTGACGATATCCTTTCGCCACCAATCTAGCCTTATAGGTAATCACATTACCATCCATGTCGGTTTTCTTCTTGAAAACCCACTTGCACCCTATAGGCTTTATGCCTTCAGGTGGGTCAACCAAGTTCCAAACTTGGTTTTTATACATGGAATCCATTTCCGACTTCATGGCACCAAGCCACTTATTCCTTCAACTTGTCAAGACTTCTTCATAACGGTAGGCTCATCATCATCAATGAGTAACACGTCGTTCGATTCACTTAGAAATCCATATCTCTCGTGAATAGCGTGTCTACGGATCTACGAAGATGTGGTGTTACAATAGGTCCACCGATTGCTCATCACTATGAGTTGTCAGTTTACTTCGGGTATCATCAATGTCTATTTGAGTCTCTCGAGCCTCCTCAAGCTCGACGACACTCCCACTGTTTTCTTGCAAGAGAAACTCTTTCTCTAGAAACACAAAGATGCCTTGAAACAAACACCTTTATTCCACAGATGATAGAATTGGTAACCCTTGTTTCCTTAGGGTATCCAATAAATAGACATTTATCGGACTTAGCATCCAGTTTATCGATCTGATACACCTTCACATAAGGTGACAACCCCATATCTTCAAGTAAGATACATGAGGTTTCTTACTATTCCATATCTCATATGGAGTAGTTGAGACTACCTTCGTAGGCATTCTGTTTAACAAGTAAACAGCTGTCTGAAGTGCATAACCCCAAAAGGACTTGGGAAGAGTCGCATGATTCATCATTGACCTGACCATGTCCAACAAGGTCCGGTTACGCCTCTCAGATACACCATTATGCGGTGGTGTATAGGGCGGAGTCCATTGAGACAATATGCCATTGTCTCTTAGATAATCAAGAAACTCTTGACTTAAGTATTCACCACCTCGATCCGATCGAAGTATTTTAATACTTTTGTCATGTTGTTTCTCTACTTCATTTCTGAATTCTTTGAACCTTTCAAAGGCTTCAGACTTGTGTTTCATCAAGAACACATACCCAAACTGTGAGTGATCATCGGTGAAGGTAATGAAGTAGCTATAGTCTCCTAATGCTTGAGTTGACATAGGTCCACATACATCAGTATGTATTAGACCTAGTAACTCTCCCACTCGTTCACCCTTTCCAGTAAAAGGTAACTTAGTCATCTTGCCTTTTAAGCATGATTCGCATGTATCGTATGAATCCAATTCAAACGATTCCAGAATTCCACATCGGTGTAATTCGGACATGCGTTTCTTGCTTATATGGCCAAGACGACAATGCCACATATAGGAGTCTATTTGATTATCCTTTCGAGCAAGCGTGTTGCTCGCTTCGATATTGAAATCGTCACTGGATACGTCCAACGTATAAACACCATTGCTTAAAGTTCCAATCCCATAAAGAACTCCATTCAAAGTTATGTAACAACAATTGTTACTAAAAGTCAAATGGAACCCATTTCTATTTAGACAAGAAATAGAAATGATGTTCTTTATCAACGAAGGAACATAAAAGCAATTGTCCAGTTCTAAGACAAGTCTTGTAGGGAGTCTCAACAAATACATTCTGATGGCAAGTGCAGCAACCTTTGCTCCATTCCCATCACGTAAATTTGACTCTCCCTTGACGAGTCTTCTTCTATTCCTTAGCCCATGTATGTCATTACATATATGTGAGCCACACCCAGTATCCAATACCCAAGTGTCTAAGGAAATAGAATGACAATCAATAACGAAGATACCTGAAGAAGATGGGGCTCCGATGCCTTATCCTTCGTCACGGACTCAAGATAAATCTTGCACTTTCTTCGCAAATGGCTCTCCTTGCCATAATGATGGCAAGTGCCCTTTGACGGTTACGCCTTTTAGCCTTTTCTTCTTCCTTACATTTGTTCCTTTGACTCCTCTTAGAACCTTTCTTCGAGGAATCAACTAACACTGTCCCCTACTCATGCTTCTCAGAAGGCTCCACAGTCTTCAGCATGTTGAGCAGTACCACAGATGAACCTCCTTGCATCTCAGAGGTGAAGAGGAGCTTGGAGACTTCGAACCTTTCGAATCTCACTTGCTCATCAACCAACTCATAGAGATGAAGGACTATGATATGAGCATCCATATGCTCATGCTGCTTTCGTAGCTTGGGTTCCATCGCGGCTAGCATGATGCAACTCATTTGTTCATAATCACTCACATGTTTCTGATAGGCCAACAATTGGTCCAAAGTTGCATCGTCACTAGGATAGGCGGGAAGAGGCGCTTCGAGGACATACACAAGCTTTTCACCTTGAGAACAATTCTCAAGTTTCTAAGCCAGTCCAAGAAGTTCGGCCCAGTCAATTTATTTGAATCCAAAATGGAACGCAAATTCAAACACATCATGATCAATATATTAACTTAGAAATACAAAACGAGCATATATGAGAAAGATGATTTTAAAAATGCATCAATATACATTTATAAATCCCATTCATTTTTCGAATTTCAAAAACCCTTAAAATCACTTCGGGAGATCGTAGGTCCATCTCCGAATGGGATGATATCCATCATAGATAAGAACAACCTTGGAGTGAGTCCAACAAGCCATTCTTAGCTATGATGGTGGGTATCAAGTATACCGATTACATATCATGTATATGTAACTATCACAATGTGCTATCAACTAATTGAATGTTTACACATACATTGGGTTGTTAACACATTAACAAGTATGCATCATATGCATAGCACCCAACTTCACCTCTCTTCACATCGACCTTGGAGTGAGTCCAACAAATCGATGCTACAAGTTAAAGCCGACCCATTAATCGCGAAATAGTTTTAATATGGTTAGAGCGCATTCAACCAATTAGCCAGGCTTGGAGTGAGTCCAACAACCCAAACTAACGATTGACCTCTGACTCTTACCATATTAGAGTTAAACTATTCCAATGATTTGAACATGTTCAGGTTCGAGCCGGGCTTGGAGTGAGTCCAACAACCCAAACAAGAAGCATGTAACTTTGGTTCTAACCATATTAATGGAAGGTGTAGGCTTTAATATTGAGTTAGGGTTTTATGTCTCATCCTCTTTGCATGCAAATAACTATTATCTACATGGCATGACATACATGGCATACATCTACATGTCACAACACGCATGGCATAATGTTATGCATCTAATGCAATTACATGGCATACAATTATGTCATGTATATAATTTCCTTATATGTCATAACTATTTATGGAAATAAAATATGTTTAAGATTTGATTCTCCAAATCAAATCATAATTAAATTAGGAAACAAATTTCCAAATCTAATCACATATTTTATTCATGGAATTATTTGATTAAGGAAAATCTATTTAGGAAACCAATTTCCTAAATCATTAAAACTACTTATGGAAATAAAATATTTTAAGATTTGATTTCCCAAATCAAATCATGATTAAATTAGGAAACAAATTTCCAGAATCTAATCAAATATTTTATTTATGAAAATATCAATTTCCATAAATACTTCCAACTTTCCAAAAGTGGAAGATTTCCATAAATACTTCTAGACTTTCCAAAATTGAAAAATTTCCATAAATACTTCTAAATTTCTAAAATTAGAAAATTTCCAGAAATACATTATGACTATCACAAAACCAATTTTACGATTATGTCGAAACACAACCTGGGCTCTGATACCACTGTTGGGTTTCCGGCACCGCGGCGTGTGTGTGTTCGATCATGTTTCGTAAACATGAGCACAGCGGAAGCAATTAAAAATAATAAATCTATATTTATTACAACACACAAAACACACGCATGCTATTACAACAAGTGTAGACATAACCGTAAATTAAAATTTGCAATAAAAGAAAATTATCTATGTTATACCTTCCGTATGACGTGTAGCGGGAACGGCATCAACCGGAACGATCCTCATAAGAATCGTCTCTATCCGTATCCACGCCGAGCTCCTCGGGATGACTTCGCTAAGTCACGAGCTTCATCTTCGTACGGGTTACTAGCCTCGTGTTGAAGACGACGTGATCGAGAGATGATCACGATCCGAATCCAAATTCGGATCCTAAAATGAGTTCTCAAAACTCGCTTCTCCGGAGAGGTATTCGTCAACCAATTGATGAATCCTTCGTCCTCCACCTCAGAGGATTACCGGAGATCAAATCCCCGGTAAGTTAGGCGCTATCGGAGCACTAACCGTCGTCCAAACGATGCTCCGACAACAAAGAAACAAGCTGTCCAGAAAAACTGGACAGCTTTTGGTGGAGGAATAGAGGCCGGCCAAGGAGAGATGGAAGCTCACCTTATCACCGAACCTAGAGGAGATCACCGGAGGGTCGTCGGAGTGTTCACCGGCAGAAGCTTGGTCACCGGCAATGACTTGGACGGCGGCACAAAGGCTGGGCGGCGGCACACCTAGGGTTGGCACCGACTAGTGGAGGAGAGGGAGGGGGCGGCACAACTAGGTTGGGCGGCAACTCCAATTAGGGTTTTAGGATTAGGGTTTAAGCCCTATTTTATAGAGAACTAATTCTCTTAATGGTTAATGGATCATATCCATAAAGCCCGTTAACCCGCTCCATTAAGATAAGTTAAAATAAACCAAACCATGATGGTTTATTTTAAGTTAAAACGAACCGAGCCAACCTTTGGTTCATTCGTTTAATATAAACCAAACCCTTTGGTTTATTCTCATCCATTGGATTAGAACCAAACCATTTTGGTCCATCCATTATGTCTTCATAAGACACGGCCCATCCACGCGTCCATTGCGACTGAAACAATTTCATGCTCGCTTTATGTTTGGTCCAACCAAACATAGTTTCTCTCGGTCTGAGAATCCCATTCTCAAGCTCGTTTTAAATCCTTTGGATTACACTCGTTGTGCGTGTGACCAAATAGGTTCTCGGTTTATGTTGGTCGTCTATAATTAACCATTAATTATAGAACGATCATGAGTGGCACCTAGTAGTACATCATGATCCCCAATTAACCGAAAAAATCAACGGTTGATCCAGAACTATTTCTGAAACCCTTCAGTAGCTCGAATGAATCATGCCCCATTCCCTTCACTCATCTTATACCCACTTGGTTCAGGACATGGTCTATTGTGTCAGTCCCCACTAGGCTGACTACGTCACACCTAGCCCAAGTATCATTTCCTCGTCCTACAGATTCTAGTTACTCCACATGTATCGAAGAGTACCTTACTCTAAACATGTAATGCTTTGGCCAAAGACTTTAGTAACAATCCGACGAGAGGCCATGGGTATACATCTCCTCGCAAGGAGTGGTGAATCCTTTATAGGCTATTCAAACACCTTCGATCACTTCGACTTATACCCAATCATCCCCGGTCCACATCTCCTTAGAGATGTTTGCTTAAGATGTCAAAGCATAAGTCTCCATGATCAAGATGACTTGAATACCGCAAGTCAAAGGAACATCGCACTTAAGCCACAGTAAGAACTTCATTGACATATCTATATATGCAGAGAACCATATGAAGTCTTACGGCTGGTCACTCCAATGAACTAGTTACCATAACTAGCATCCACGATTAACTCCGGACATCACTATGTCTCCAGCCAGTGAGAATCAGCTGCTTGGATACACCAAGGAGTATACCTCGTGCTAGTCTCGACAGAATTGATGGTGTCCAAATCCATCAATTCATCGACTAGGGATAATTCCGATACATCACAATTACACATGTAGAGATACTCACTAGTTGTGATCCAATCACAAATTCTCTCATGCTGTGAATCGTATCGTGGACATTCAGTAAATGAGTTTAAGATCCAATCAAATACATAAAACATGTATAATCAAATAGTGAATCTTCATTTATCATATAAATGGTTCATACATAAGGCGATTGCCTTAGGACATCTCTCATATATTACTAACACGCCCGTGCCAAGTGAGGGCACAGGCGTGTCGCGGGCTTCCCACAGGGCGTGCTGCGCTTGACTTGGGGCGTGTTGAAGGCTGAACTAGGCATGTTGAATGCTGGAACTCCTGACACAGACGTGTCGCTGATAACACGCATGTGTTGTCTTGATACGCCGACCGTGTCAACACTTTGACTGGGGCGTGTCGGCTGCTGAACCAGGGCGTGTTGAAGAATGGACTGGGCATGTTGTTTTGATACGCTGCTTCTTTGCCCTGTTAACACAAAAACACCCAAAAGCAGTCTCTTTGTCCAAAATATGCTAAACTTAACTAAATCGGGATAAAATACATGCCTAGAACATGAAATGAGATAAAATGCATGCATATGGAGTAGTGAAAATATAGCATGATTTACACACATCAATAGCCAAGACGACAATGCCACAATTTCGAGGTTAATTGATTATTTAACTTAGCTTGTTTGCTATTCGTGTTGGGATATATACTGAAAAGTCTATCTTTTATATTAACATCTTTATTTTGAAATAAGAATCACATGATCATTGTTTGCATATTTTTATGGCTATACATATTGTCTAATACATTACATTGTAGATAACACGGTGTGTGGTGTCACATGGGAGATCATGTTATCGGTTCCTTGTAACGTATAAGTAAAGGCTCACAACCGAGATGGCTTTGGACAAACCATTGGAATGGTTGTAGGGTGATTTGGGATTGGTTTGTCTTGACCATAGAATTACACTAGTGCACTTTGTGTGTATTGAGCAGGACCGACTTAGAGGTGATTCGATTTATTGCTGACTACATAATCGAATCAAACCTCAGATATTATATTGTACATACTCTTAATCCCGATATAATAACGGGAACATATACTTAGTATTCATCTCTTTGATTTACCAATGGGTGATATTTATAGATTAAATCGATAGGCTCGATAAGTTGGGAGATGATATTATTTATGTGGTGTGTCATTGATTATAGGAGGAAATTGTGTCCTATATATTAGGATGATGATGTCCCCTTGAGGAGCTCATAAGGTTCATCATGTAAACCCTGCAGGTGGACTTGGTCCGGCATGATGAAAAGGTTGAGTGGTATTACTCATGGAGTTAGATGTTGATTAATTAATGGTCAGTAAATTAATTAATCGACGAACATTCGAGATCTTAAACACGGGGATAAAATGTACAAATAATATATGAAGCCCATATTAATTTATGGGAGTTGGTGAGGTAGATCAATGATAAACCTTTAGTGGATTGGATTATCATTAATGGATCAGACTTTTTGTGGGCTTGATCCATTGGGTGGCCAAGATCCAACTCCTCCTCATGGTCCCTATTGTATCCTATTAACACCTCATGAAGCTTAGATCCAATGGATAGAAACAAAACTCTAGATCCAAAGGTAGAGATTAAATCTCTAGATCCGACGGTTGAGATTAAATCTCTAGATCCGATGGTTGAGATTAAATCTCTAGAACCAATGGTGGAGATTAAAACAAGGCTTATCCCTAACTCTATAAAAGGAGGGCAAGGGGTGGGTGACAACTTGAATCCAACTAGAGATAGGATTAGGGTTTTGGGCGTCAAGGCTTGGAGGCTATGGTTTAGGACTTGGCGACACCAAATAAGGAAGGTCTTTCTTTTCTTCTTCTTCCCTCAAGGTGGCCGGCGACCTAGCAGCACTTTCCAGCCATTGGCCTGCATCCAAAGTAGCCCCTCTCCCTCTCTTTGGTCGGTAAAACCTAGGCTTAGGGTTCTCCCTTGGAGCTTTGGTTGGCATTCACCTATTCTCCTCTTCCACCTTGGCCGGCGGCAAGCTCCAACCTTGGAGTTTGTTGGTTGGTTGAAAGAAGGAGAAGAGGCTTGTTTCTATTCTTCCTCTTGCTCGGAACGAGCAAGGAAGGAAGATTGGCAATCTAGGTGCTTCAACTTTTTGTAGATCGTCGTTGACACGACGTTCGAAAGGAGGAAGGTCATACAATAGAAGATCGAGAGGTATATCAATTCTCTATTTTCATTTGTTACATGTTTATATTTGTTTTTAAATTATGAGCATGATATATTTTGTTTGTGGCTAAATAATACTTGGATCCTGAACATAAAGACAAAAACCGACGATCCATACATCGTCTATTCCGCGACTATTCATGAAATAGAGGTTGGTCGCTTGAACAACAAGTTTGTTCAAGTGACTACTCTAAACGAATAGCACGACGATGAAAAGGTTTCTTGGGTGTTCCCTTTTTTCTGGGATTAAATTTTTAATCCAGGGATATCGATGGGATCGCCATGAACAAGCGACTGAGTTGAAGTGGGAAGCAAAGTTTCCCCTCACGGATCAACCCAACAATTGGTATCAGAGCCAAGGTTTCCGGTTTTGTGTGTTTAAAATTCGGTTACTCTATGCATTTTTCATATATTATTTGTGCCGGATAATACTAGGATATGTGTAGGTTAATTCTTTGGTTGCAGTCATAAGATCCGACTATTATGACCATCTGTGTGTATGTGATTGTATGTGTATATTTTGTTGAATCCTCGGGGTTGACGAGGCTAGTATTTAATTTTTTTTAAATTAGATACGACATTGTATAGCTACTCTTTTTGTTTTAGTTTACTTTTTATCTAGATTTCATGTACAATCCCACGTGGAGTATAGGATCGATGGATGTAAATTAAAATAGATTTTAGTCTCGGCTCAGATCTCCGGATGACTCGTACATGGCGTAGGAGGAGCGACGAGAAGGCGATGCGACGGGAGACATATTGAAGACAAAAGCCATAATAGTTGGAAAATAATTTATTTTTCATATTTATTGCTTATTGTTTGATATGCATGTCGTAGGCTAGAAAATTCTTCAATTTCAAATTACTAAGTGGGAGAGGGATATTTTTTTAAATTCCCACGGCCTCCATTACAATATGACATGTGATGCAAACAAACTTGCGTGTCGGCTCTGAGTGTCTTCCTCCCCATCGGATGAGTTTGTTTGTGGATCACAAGGTCGAATATGGTTATAGGGAATTATTAAGGAGCGTGTGTACTTCCCCATCGAAAGGCACATAACCCGAAATAATTACCTTGGTACCGAGTATTGGTGAACACTTAGATACAAATATAAGTATCCTCCCCATCGGAGTCACTGCTTTTATTTGTAGGGCCAAAGAGGAACCAACTATTAATTTTACTTGTCAAAAGGTTAGGTTGACAAGATAGTAAAATTAATGGGTAAAACCTCCTCTTACAAATGTAGAATTCGTATACGTCCACACTATCATGGCATACGATATTCTCGGTGTTTTGAGGTATTGGTTGATTTTAAAATTTTATTGTTTAAGGAATCAATAATTTTTTGAAATTTAATATTTTGATCTATGTGATTCTTAGTTTTTCTTTCAAAATGACTTTCAACCCGCTTGCTGTGATACTGAAAGAGAATAAACTTACTGGACCCAACTATGTTGATTGGAAGAGGAATCTTGACATTCTCTTGACTGCTGAGGAATATAAATATGTACTCCTCGAAGAGTGCCCTCCTAAATGTGCAGATGATTCTGGGGAAAAGGAGAGAGAGAGTTATAAGAAGTGTATCAAGGCCGATGAGATGGCGCGGTGTTACATTTTGGCATCTATGTCAAATGTACTACAACATCAGCATCAAGCCATGCCCACTGCTTATGACATGATGCTCAATATCAAAGAGCTTTTCGAACTCCATAATCGGGCTACGAGGCAAGAAGCCATGAGGAACTTGATGATGACCACCATGATCGAGGGAACACCCGTGAGGGATCATGTTCTCAAGATGATGGCTCATTTGAATGAGTTGGAAGTCCTCGGAGCTGAGATCGATGGGGAAACCCAGGTCGATATCATTTTCCATTCACTACCTAGGATTTTTGAGTAGTTTCTCCTGAACTTCAACATGAACAAGAGATTGTATTCGTTGGCGGAGCTTCTGACAGAACTCCAGGCGACAAAGGGGCTATTTCGTCAGAGTGCTCAGCCACATGCCATGGTGACCCAAAAGGTTTCTACTTCTAAGCCGAAAGGAAAGAAGAAGAAGAAAAAAATTGGGGCAAAGGTGGTGGGAGGTACTCAGGGAGGAGTGAAGAAGCCGAAAGGCAAGTACTTCACTTGTAAGCAGACTCGACACTAAAAGAAGGACTACCCCAACCGTAAGTAGAATAAAGATATATCTTTTGGTCTAGTCGTTGAAACATGTTTAGCGGTGCTATCTACCAGCACCTGGTGTGTATATATGAGAGCCACTGATCATATCTGCAATACTTTGCAGGGGTTCCAGGAAACCAGACGACTGGCTGAGGGGGAGATTACCGTGTACTTGGGCGATGCCACGAAGGTGGCGGCTGTTGCTGTGGGAGACGTTCATTTATCTTTTGAGAAAAATAAACTTTTGGTTCTTAAGAATTGCCTTTATGTACCTTTATTTAGAAAGAATTTAATTTCAGTTTCTAAATTGTTTATGGATGGATATTCTATTTCTTTTAATGACAGAGTTGTTATAAAAAGGAATAGAGACATTATCTGTTTAGGTGCATTGATAGGAAATCTATATACACTTGAACCAAAACCTCCCACGATGCAAATTTAAGTTAATAACTCATCTTCTAATTCCAATAAGAGAAAAGAACCTTCGAAGATGAACCAAACATATCTTTGGCATCTTAGGCTTGGTCATATTAACCTAAGCAGAATTCAAAGATTGATAGCTGATGGACCTCTAGGTTCATTAGTGGTGGAGGATTTCCCAACATGTGAATCTTGCTTGGAGGGTAAAATGACCAAGAGGACTTTTAAGGCCAAGGGGTATAGAGCTAAAGATGTGTTAGAATTTGTTCATTCTGATTTGTGTGGTCCTATGTCTATCCATGCTAGAGGTTGTTTTGAGTATTTCGTCTCTTTTATAGACGATTACTCAAGATATGAATACATTTACCTGATGCGCCGTAAGTCTGAATGCTTTGACAAGTTAAAAGAATTAAACATTGATGTGGAGAAACGTCAAGGTAAACGTATCAAGACACTACGATCTGATCGTGGTGGCAAGTACCTCTTAAGAGAGTTTAGGAATTACTTATCAGAGGTTGGGATTCAATCCCAATTGTCTGCACCTGACACACCCCACAGAATGGTGTAGCAAAGCGAAAGAATAGGACTCTTATGGAGATGGTTAGATCGATGATGAGTTATTACGAGTTGCAGTTAGATTACAGGATATATACTCTAAATCGTACATTACGAACTTGGTTCCATCTAAATCGGTGCCTTCTACTCCCCGCAGAATGTGGGTGGGCAAAAGCCTAGTCTTAAGACATATTCGGATTTGGGAGTCGACACATGTCTTTGAGGCGGATCTTTGGTAAGTTGGAACCTCGTAGTACAGCATGTTCGTTGGCTATCCTAGAGGAACGAAGGGTGGTTTGTTTTATAGTCCTAGAGATCAGTGGGTGATCGTTAGCACGAATGCCAGATTTGTAGAAGAAGACTATTTGATGAGCCACAAGCCCAAGAGCAAAATTGTTCTTGAAGAATTAAAAGGGGAAGTCACTTCTTCAGTACCACCGGTACTAGAGGATATACCACAAGTCTTATGGATTTATTCAAAGTCCAGATGAGTCTTTTGTATACAAGAGATGTGACAAAAATGTAGTGGTATTTCTTGTACTATATGTAGATGGCATTTTGTTGATTGGCAACAATATCAAGGTGTTATCGGACGTAAGGGTATGGTTATCCAAACAGTTTGATATGAAGGACTTGGAAGAGGTGGGACACAGCCTTGGGATCAAGGTTATAAGGGATAGCAGGAAAAAGATGTTGTGCTTATCCCAAGCTTCATACATAGACACGATTATGGATCATTTTAGCGTGCAGAACTCAAAGAAGTGTTTTCTACCTTTCAAGCATGGAGTTCCTTTATCTAAGGAGATGTGTCCTAGAACATCTGAGGAGATACACGAGATGAAGGCGGTTCCTTATGCTTCGTCGGTAGGAAGCCTCATGTATGCGATGCTATGTACGAGACCAGATATCTACTATGCCGTGGGCATGGTCAACAGATATCAGAGTAATCCAGGACAGGGACATTGGACTGCAGTAAAGCATATATTGAAGTACCTGAGAAGGACTAGGGATTATATGCTAGTTTACCAGGCAGATGAATTACTCCCTGTGGGTTACACAGATTCTGACTTCCAATCAGATAGGGATAACTGTAAGTCTACCTCAGGTTTTGTGTTTACTTCGGGAGGTGGAGCCATTGTATGGAGGAGTGTCAAGCAAAAATGCGTGGCGGACTCTACCATGGAAGGTGAGTATGTGGCAGCCTCTGAGGCGGCCAAAGAAGCTGTGTGGCTCAAGAACTTCCTGATGGACTTGGATGTGATTTTTGGTTTTCCCAGAACTATCACAATTTATTGTGATAATAGTGGTGAAGTTGCAAACTCGAAGGAACCACGAGCCCATAAGGCAAGTAAGCACATAGAGCGCAAGTACCACCTGATACGAGAAATTGTAAAGAGAGGAGAAGTTGTTGTGGCCAAGATTGCATCGGAGGATAACCTAGCAGATCATTTCACTAAGGCCCTTCCGGCGAGAGCTTTTGATAGGCATGTGGAGGGAATGGGGATAAGATGTATGGCAGTTTGAGGACAACATAGTATTTTAGTATAAGTGAGAGATTATTGGGATGTATACTGAAAAGACTATCTTTTGTATGAACATCTTTATTTTGAAATAAGAATCACATGATCATTGTTTGCATATTTTTATGACTATGCATATTGTCTAATACATTACATTGTAGATAACATTGTGTGTAGTGTCACACGGGATATCATGTTATCGGTTCCTTGTAAAGTATAGGTAAAGTCTCACAACCGAGATGGCTTTGGATTAACCATTGGAAAGGTTGTAGTGTGATTTGGGATTGGTTTGTCTTGACCATAGAATCACACTAGTCCACATTGTGTGTATTGAGCAGGACCGACTTAGAGGTGATTCGATTTATTGCTGACTACATAATCGAATCAGACCTCAGATATTATATTGTACATACTCTTAATCCCGATATAATAACAGACACATATACTTAATATTTATCTCTTTGATTTACCAATTGGCGAGATTTATAGATTAAATCGATAGACTCGGTAAGTTGGGAGATGATATTATTTATATGGTGTGCCGTTGATTAAAGGAGGAAACCATGTCCTATATGTTAGGATGATGATGTCCCCTTGAGGAGCTCATAAGGTTCATCATGTAAACCCTGCAGGTGGACTTGGTCCGGTATGATGAAAAGGTTGAGTGGTACTACTCATGGAGTTAGATGTTGATTAATTAATGGTCAGTAAATTAATTAATCAACGGGCATTCGAGATCTTAAACATGGGGAGAAAATGTACAAATAATATATGGAGCCCATCTTAATTTATGGGTGTTGGTGAGGTAGATCAATGATAAACCTTTAGTGGATTGGAATATCATTAATAGATCGGACTTTATGTGGGCTTGATCCATTGGGTGGCCAAGATCCAACTCCTCCTCATGGTACCTATTGTAGCCTATTAATACGTCATGAAGCTTAGATCCAATGGATAGAAACAAAACTCTAGATCCAAAGGTAGAGATTAAATCTCTAGATCCGATGGTTGAGATTAAAACTCTAGATCCGACGGTTGAGATTAAATCCCTAGAACCAATGGTTGAGATTAAAACATGGCTTATCCCTAACTCTATAAAAGGAGGGCAAGGGGTGGGCGGCAACATGAATCCAACTAGAGATAGGATTAGGGTTTTGGGCGGCAAGGCTTGGAGGCTCGGGTTTAGGGCTTGGCAGCACCAAATAAGGAAGGTCTTTCCTTTCTTCTTCTTCCCTCAAGGTGGCCGGCAACCTAGCAGCACTTTCCATCCATTGGTCAGCATCCAAAGCAGCTCCTCTCTCTCTCTTTGGCCGGTAAAACTTAGGCTTAGGGTTCTCCCTTGGAGCTTTGGTTGGCATTCACCTATTCTCCTCTTCCTCCTTGACCGGTGGCAAGCTCCAACCTTGGAGTCTGGTGGTTGAATGAAAGAAGGAGAAGAGGCTTGTTTCTATTCTTCCTCTTGCTCGGAACGAGCAAGGAAGGAAGATTGGTGATCTAGGAGCTTCAACTTTTGGTAGATCGTCGCCCACACGATGTTCGAAAGGAGGAAGGTCATACAATAGAAGATCGAGAGATATATCGATTCTCTATTTTCATTTGTTACATGTTTATATTTGTTTTTCAATAATGAGCATGATATATTCTGTTTGTGGCTAAATAATACTTGGATCCCGAACATAAACACAAAAACTGACGATCCGTACATCGTCTATTCCGTGGCTATTCGTGGAATAGAGGTTGCTCGCTTGAACAACATGTTTGTTCAAGTGACTACTCTAAATGAATAGCACGATGATGACAAGGTTGCTTGGGTGTTCCCTTTTGTCTAGGATTAAATTTTTAATCCAGGGACATCGATGGGATCGCCATGAACAAGTGACCGAGTTGAAGTGGGAAGCGAAGTTTCCCCTCATGGATCAACCCAACAATTCCATTCAATATTGAATATCTTGTTGGATGTATCTAACGTGTAGATTTCATTATTCGACATTCCAGTAGCATAAAGAACACAATTTAACTTAATGTAACAAAAATTATTAGTAAATGTCAAATGATAATCTTTCTTATTTAAACATGAAATAGAAACAATGTTCTTTATTAATGTAGGAATATAAAAATAATCATTCAACTCTAAAACTAGTCTCATAGGAAGTTGTAACATGTAAGTTCCTTTGGCTATAGCAGCAACCTTTGCTCTATTGTCATCCCTTAGATCTGCTTCTCCCTTAACCAATATTCTTCTATTCCTTAGCCCCTATATGTCATTATATATATGTGAGTTACACCCAGTATCTAATACCCAAGTCTTCGAAGAAATAGTATGACATTCAATAATGAATATACCTAAAGTAGATTGGGTATCAATGCCTTTTTCTGCTTTAGTGACTTCAGATACTACTTGCAGTTTCTCTTCCAATGCACATCCTTGCCACAATGGTGGCAAGTACCCTTGGGAGTTGGTTCTTCCTTCTTTGCCTTTTTCTTCCCTTTGGTTGCAAATTTTGACTTCCTCTTAGAAACTTTTCTTAAAGGAGTAAACCAGCATCACTAGAGTTGGGTCCGTTGGGTTGGTCCGCCCCACCAAATAATTTAAGCGGGTTAGATTGAAATTTTATCAACCCACCATTTTGGTGGGCCTAAACGGATCGAGCTGCACTGGTTGCGGGTCTAGATGGGTCGGCCCGCCGTGGGCCTAGGTTGGCCCGCGGGTTGAGAAATATCAAAAGATGGAACATGTGAAAATAAAATTGTATAAGTTTTTTGACCAATATTTTAATATTAACAAGACAAGTTTTTCACCATCACAATCTTCTTCTATCACACATACACCTCAACAAAGTATAAAAGAAGTTAAGAGGAAAGAACAAAAGAATATTTGATGAAGTACTCTATTTTTTTTTATATACTCTAATTGTTTTATATTATCTTGTCACTACTATTCTAATCAATATAGAAAATAATGACATATCAAAATCAAATAATTATCCAGGCTAAAAAATTTCAATTGAATCTCTATTTGGAGGAGCAAAAATTTACATTTATGTATTATCAAGATTTGGACATTTTGAAACATTGGAAAGGAATCAAAAACATCGATACTCAACTTTATAGGTCGATAATTGAATCTCAATTATAAGATTTTAGTTACTTTAAATGCATATTTTTTTAATCATGGTACTCCATCTGTCTTACAGATCATTGTCTCAAGTTCTCAACACCTCAGTAATTTTAGATATTTTTTTTATTTTTATGACCTTCCGGTTGGCCCGCCTAATCCGCAACCTGCCTTAGGTTGGGTGGGATTGGAAATTTCTCAACCCGCCAAGATGGCGGGTTGCCCCACCCCTCTCCGCTAAATATTGGGTTTATTACGGGTTGGCCCGCCTCGCCATGGGTCGGCTAGTTTGACAGCTCTAAGCATCACCGCCTTCTATTCTTTAACAACATATGACTCCACTATTTTGAGCATATTGACCAACTCTGGTATCATGGACTCTATCTTGTTCATCTGATAGTTCATCACAAATTGTGAATAACTATTAGTCAAACTAGGTAGAATTAAGTCAATACTTAATTCACGGTCCATGAAAAATCTGTTGGGAAATTCTGGATCGTGATGTTCACAACATTACGGGTGAATACTTCGTGCAACCACAGTGGAAACAAAGATTATAAACTGGATCCCATCATAGATCCATGCAGAAACATATAAGTCGTTTCGTATCCTACTTTTTCTAGATATTATCTAGAAGGAGAAATATACCTTCGATGCATGTCCTTCGCAATCCCGCTAATCCAAACGCTGTCGGATCTCAATATGGTAAGGATAACTGTATCTCTAAGGTATCCACACTGACACTCAATAATTTTGGAGTCTCGTTGTGCTAGCAACCCTAGCAAACACCAAGAAGCCTTGGAAGAAGAAGGAGAGGAAAGAGAGAACTATTCTCTTGGTTTTTTCGCTTCCACGTTGGAACTTCTCACCAAGTAACCCTTTGTTTTCACATTTGCACTTCAAAAATAAAAACTTACCTTTTATTTTGTTTTCATGTTGAAAAACTTATCAAGCCATCAAAACCCATTATCTCCTCAATAAAATCTCTTCTTCAAGAAGACTTTAATCTCCTAATGAATATATTAAACCCCTCATCTCCTCATCATGAATACCAAAGCCCATGGTATTCCCATGCATGATTAATCACATTAATCATGCATGATGATAGATGATGATGAATCATCTTCCATGGTTCAACTTGAGTCTAACTAAGTTTAACTAGTTTATGTAGGGTTTTGCTCGGAAGCTCTCCCACTAATTGTAGGGTTTAGCTTATCAAGTCCGTGAGGGGAAACTTAGCATCCCACTTCACCTCTGTTGCTTGATCATGGCGATCCCTTCTATGTCCCCGGATTAAAAAATTTAATCCTAGACAAAAGGGATTGGCAAAGCAACCAAGTCATCGCCGTGTTATTCGTTTAGAGAGGTCACTTGAACAAACTCGTTGTTCAAGCAACCATCCTCTATTCTACGAGTAGCCACGGAATAGACGATGTCCGGATCGTCGATTTTTGTGTTTATGCTCGGGATCCAAGTATTATTTAGCCATATACAGATTTATATCATGCTTATAATTGAAAAACAAATACAAACATGTAACATATAAAAATTAGAGAATCGATATACCTCTCGATCTTCTAATGTATGTCCTTCCTCCTTTCGGACGTCGTGTGGGCGACGCTCTACCAAAAGTCGAAGCTCCTAGATCGCAAATCTTCCTTCCTTGCTCTTCCAAAGCAAGAGGAAGAATAGAAACAAAGCTCTTCTCCTTCCTATAGCCAACCAACAAGCAACAAGGAGAATGCTTGCCGCCGGCCAAAAAGGAGAAGGAGATAATGGTGGAAACCGGCCAAGACACCAAGGGAAAGCCCTATATCTTGTTTCCACCACCTAAGGAGAAGGAGAAGGGGTCTTTGGATGCCGGACAAGGGTTGCGAAAGGGCTGTGGGCGCCAGCCACAAAAGGAGAGGAAGAAGAAAGAAAACTAATTCCTTATTTGGTGCCGCCCAAGCCTCCTAAAACCTAAGCCTCCAAACCCTAATCCTAGCTCTCCTTATGGCCGGCCATGGAAATGGGGAAGAAGATTAGGATGAGCACAAGCCAAGGTAGAGGGAAGATGGAAGGAACCAGCCACACCATAGGAAGAAGAAGAAAAACTCCTCCACTTGTTGCCGCCCACCCATAGCTCCCAAAACCCTAGCCACGCAAACCTAATCCTAAACCAACTAGGATTCCTAGCCTCCAAAGGAAGCAAACCCTAATCCCCATAAGCCATGCTCTATCTTGCCACGCATTTCATGATATCTATTTATAGAGTTGGGCTAAAGCCATGATTTAATCTCCTCCATTGGTTCTAGGGATTTAATCTCAACCGTCGGATCTAGAGATTTAATCTCAACTGTAGGATCTAGAGATTTAATCTCTACCTTTTGATCTAGAGTTTTGTTTTCATCAATTGGATCTAAGCTTCATGAGGTGTTAATAGGCTACATTAGGGACCATGAGGAGGAGTTGGATCTTGGCCACCCATGGATCAAGCCCACATAAAGTCCGATCCACTAATGATAATCCAATCCACTAAAGGATTATCATTAATCTACCTCACCAACCCCATATGATAATATGGGCTCCATATATTATTTGTACATTTTCTCCCCATGTTTAAGATCTCGAATGTCCGTCGATTAATTAATTTACTGACCATTAATTAATCCACATCTAACTCCTTGGGTAGTACCACTCAACCTTTTTATCATGCCGGACCAAGTCCACCTGTAGGGTTTACATGATGAACCTTATGAGCTCCTCAAGGGGACATCATCATCCTAATATATAGGACACGGTTTCCTCCTATAATCAATGACACACCATATAAATAATATCATCTCCCAACTTACCGAGCCTATCGATTTAAACTATAAATCTCGCCCATTGGTAAATCAAAGAGATGAATACTAAGTATATGTGCCCGTTATTATATCGGGATTAAGAGAATGTACATAATAATATCTGAGGTCCGATTCGATTATGTAGTCAGCAATAAATCGAAACACCTCTAAGTCGGTCCTGCTCAATACACACAAAGTGCACTAGTGTTATTCTATGGTCAAGACAAACCAATACCAAATCATAGTACAACCATTCCGATGGTTTGTCCAAAGCTATCTCGGTTGGGAGCCTTTACTTATACTTTATAATGAGCCGATAACATGATCTCCTGTGTGACACCACACACCATCTTATCTACAATGTAATATATTAGACAATATTGCATAACCATAAAAATATGCAAACAATGATCATGTGATTCTTATTTCAAAAATAAAGATGTTCATACAAAAGATAGACTTTTCAGTATACATCCCTACAATCTCCCACTTATACTAAAAGATTATGCTGTCATCAAACTGCCATACATCTGATTCCCCTTCCCTTCACATGCCTATCAAAGCTTTCGTTAGAAGGGCCTTAGTGAAAGGGTCTATCAGGTCATCCCCTGATGCAATCTAGGCGACATCAACTTCTACCTCCTTTACGTTTTCTCTTATCAGGTGGTACTTACGCTCTATGTGTTTACTCACCTTATGGGCTCGTGGTTCCTTCGAGTTTGCAACTGCACCACTATTATCACAATAAATTGCGATAGTTCTGGGCAAATCAGGAATCACATCCAAGTCCATCAGGAAGTTTCTGAGCCACACAGCTTCTTTGGCCGCCTCAGAGGCTGCCACATAATCAACTTCCATGGTGGAGTCCGCCACGCATTTATGCTGGACACTCCTCCATACAATGGCTCCACCTCCCAAAGTAAACACTAAATGTGAGGTAGACTTACTGTTATCCCTATCTAATTGGAAGTCGTAATCCATGTAAACCACAGGGAGTAATTGGTCTGCCCGATAAACTGGCATATAATCCCTAGTCCTTCTCAGGCACTTCAATATATGCTTTACCGCAGTCCAATGTCCCTGTCCTGGATTACTATGATATCTGCTGACCATGCCCACGGCAAAGCAGATATCTGGTCTCTTACATAGCATCGCATACATGAGGCTTCCTACCGCTGAAGCACAAGGAACTGCCTTCATCTTCTCTATCTCCTCAGATGATCTAGGACACATCTCCTTTAGATAAAGGAACTCTATGCCTGAAAGGTAGAAAACCCTTCTTGGAGTTCTGCATGCTAAAACGATCCAAAATCGTGTCTATGTATGAAGCTTGGGATAAGCACAATATTCTTTTCCTGCGATCCCTTATAACCTTGATCACGAAGATGTGTCCCACCTCTCCCAAGTCCTTCATATCAAACTGTTTAGACAACCATACCCTTACATCCGATAACACTTTGATATTGTTGCCAATCACCAAAATGTTATCTACGTATAGTACAAGAATTACCACTACGTTTCTGTCACATCTCTTGTATACACAAGACTCATCCGAACTTTGAATAAATCCATAATCCAGGATTACCCCATCAAATCAGATGTTCCAAGACCTTGAAGCTTGCTTCAATCCATAAATGGACCGATTAAGCTTACATACAAGATGCTTCTTTCCTTTAGCAATGAATCCCTCTGGTTGCTTTATGTAGATGTTTTCCTCAAGACTTCCATTAAGGAAAGCTGTCTTGGCATCCATCTATCACACCTCATAATCCATATGAGCTGCTATGCATAAGAGAATCGGATAGACTTAAGCATGGCTACCGACGAAAAAGTCTCCTCATAATCGATACCCTCTTTCTGAGTATACCCCTTCACAACAAGCTTCGCTTTGAAGGTCTCAACCTTCCAATCTATTCCTTTATTTCTTTTGTAGATCCACTTGCATCCAATGGTTTTTACACCATCGAGTGGGTCTACTAGCTCCCAGACCTGATTTGAATCCATAGATTCAATCTCAGAATTCATTGCACTTTGCCAAGATGCTGCATCTTTATCTTGGATTGCCTCGTCATATGTCCAGGGATCAGGTTAAAGTTCGCCAGGGACCAAATCAGAAGATTCTCCCAAGAACATGAATCTATCAGGCTGTCTCACAACCCTCCCACTACGACGAGGTATCACCTGTGTATCCTCTGTGACACGCGGTGCAGTGACATGTGGTATATCCTCTTGTACTAGTGGTACTAAAGAAGTGACTTCCCCTTTTAATTCCTCCAGAACAATTTTACTCTTGGGCTTGTGGCTCATCACATAGTCTTCCTGTAGAAATCTGGTGTTCGTGCTAACGATCACCCTCTGATCTTTAGGACTATAAAATAAACCACCCTTCGTTCCTCTAGGATAGCCAACGAACAAACGTACTTCTGTACGAGGTTCCAACTTCCCAGCATCTGCCTTCAGCACATGTACTGTACTCCTCCATATCTGAATATGTCTTAGGATAGGCTTTCACCCAGTCCATAATTCTATGGGAGTAGAAGGCACTGATTTAGATGGAACCAAGTTCATAATGTACACTGCCGTATCTAGAGCATATCCCCAGAATGAATCTGGCAAGTCAGAATAACTCATCATCGATCTAACCATCTCCATAAGAGTCCTTATTCCTGTTGGGAGATTGTTGGTGCAATCATCCCAGGTTGACTCGAGTTTGACTCGAGCAGTACCCTGATAGTATTTTGATGATAGACAAAACTCATGACATGGGATTGTCATGGGAAAGACCAACATGGAGTTGGCATGGAAAATCCAAGCATGGAGCTTGGTGTGGGAAAGTCCAACATGGGGTTGGCATGGAAAGTCCAAAGCATTGCGAAGCCGTGCGCTTGGTGCTTGGCATGGGAAATCCAAAATATTGCGAAGCCGTGCGCTTGGTGCTTGGTGAGAGATGCATTGCGAAGCCATGCGCTTGGTGCATATGGGAAGTCTTGAGGACTTGGTAAGTTCACTAGACTCGGGGTCCTTGAGTCGGTGAAGGATGGCATTACGAAGCCGTGCGCTTGGTGCATCCGAAGGACCGCCAGACAGGGAGCGAATGGAGTGAGCCCAAAGGGAAGCATACTTCTAGGGCATGAGACGCGAAGGATGGCATTGCGAAGCCGTGCGCTTGGCGCATCCGAGGGACGTAGGCCGAGGGAAGAGAGCTTCGGTGGGGAACTCCATGAGGGATAAGGTGGACTTGGTCAAGTGGCTAAGACTGAGTGTCGGAGGCTCAAACATCGTTATGTTTGAGGTTTTAGCCGACATCGATCGGCGACATAGGTGCGATCAGCTCTAGGTCGTTAGGTTCGACCGATTATTGATTGAACAAAGATTGGTCGGATCGATTGACTACCATGGGAGGCGATCGGTGATGGGAGCATCGATCGGTGCCGATGGGTGGCGATCGATGACACTGTGCACGGGCACAAAATGGAGTCGACTCGACTGGGCACTCAACTGATGGATGATCAGTCGACTGATGGGTGCCATTAGTCGACTGATGTGTGATCCATTGGAACTTAACCAACGTGGATCCGGCCGTTGTGAGACAATACGATAGCCGATGATACATCGATCGATGGGCGCTTGATGCAGGTTATAAAAGGAGCATGAGTTGGAGGATTTCGCTAAGACTTTAAGGGAGCTATTGGAGGGGAATTGCTGCTGCATTCCAGTCCTTCAAGAGCCAACCAAAGCAAGCAACAAACAAGTGATCAAAAGCAATTGGTGAAAAGAGTTTCTTTTGTATTGTATTTGTATTCTTGTTTGTATTTCTATATTACTTTGTAATTGCTTGTGAGAGGTTTCTCCACCTCCGACGTGTTGTCGAGAAGGAGTTTGAGTTAGTGCCGTGAGCATAACTAGAGCTCGAGGAGCTCGCCCGTGGAGTAGGAACCATTCGGTTCCGAACCACGTATATCGTGTGTATTGCATGTGCTTGTGTTGTTGTTAGTATTATTATTGTTTCTATTATTTCCGCTGCGCTAACAACAATTGTAGACAAGCAACGCAACGAAAACGAGCAAAGACCGACATCCAACGAACGAGGGCTATTCACCCCCCTCTAGCCAGCAAATAGATCAACCGATCCGACCCAACAAGTGGTATCAGAGCCAGGTCGCTCTTCGAGGACTAACCGCCGCGAGAGCACTACAAATTGCCGGCTTCATCCATCCACCGAAATTCAATGGAGATTTTGCTTGGTGGAGGAAACGGATGGAGGTATATCTTGAAACCGATTTTGATTCTATGTTAATGGTAGAAAATGGTTTTAAGATGCCTAGGGACAAATACAACAAGCCAATTGAAAAGTCAAGGTGAACCCAAGACCAAATTAAGGACTTCAAGACAAATCTTGAGGTAATAAAATTACTTTGTGATTTATTACCTAACACTATTTGGTCTAGATTGGGTGACTATAGGGATGCAAAGGAATTATGGGAGAAAATAATGAAATTCCAAGAAAATTCCCAATCGGCACAAGTAGAGGAGAATGCCGAAGAAGAAGCACCCACAACATTTGAAGATGTTGATGATTTGGTGGAGACCTCCACCTCTAGCATTGAGGGGGAGGAAAGGCAATCTTCCATCCCGGAGCAAGAACAAGAAGCATCCACATTCGAGAGAAGTGAAGATCATGAAGAGGCCTCCACCACCTCCCTAGGTAACTCAAGTGTTATTATTTTAAATAAAAATCACATAATCAGCTTTGAGTGTAGGGAGAAAGGGCATTATAAGAGCAAATGCCCTAAATTGGCTAAGGAAAAGGCATCAAGACCAAAAGTCAACTCAAAGTCAAAGGATGCCGGTGTTCCCAAAATCAAGAGCAAAGAGCACATTGTGTGCTTCAAATGCAATCAAAAGGGACACTACCGAAGCCAATGCCCTAGGGGGAGGAAGAAAGGGCAAGAAGGTGCAATTCATGTAGGGGGAGCTCCTAAAGCTAACCCTAAGGTAAATTTAGTTAATGCACCTTTAATTCCTAAAGTCAAAAAGCATGCTAAAAATTATTTTAGTTCACTTGCTATTATAAATGAAAAGCATGCTAGGAGAAATGATAAGATTTATTGCTTAGGTGCCAAGCATGTTAGTTTCTCTAAGGACAAACCTAGGACTCAAAACACTAGACCTATTTTACCAAAAGAGTCCATTAGGAGAGTTGAAAACCATCTAGGCATTAACCCTAAGAAGGGTAGGCACATGCTTAAGAAGAAGAACATTCCTCAAAAATCTAATGAAAATTCAAAATTGAGGAAATTAGAGCTAGAGAACCAAGCCTTGAGGTCAAGGCTAGAAAAATTGGAGAAGACCCTAGAAATAATATCAAATTCGGTTAAGGGGTCAAATTCCCAAAAGTCAAGACCTAGGAAGCAAGAAATACCTAAGGGCAAGAAGGGTTTGGGTCACAAACCTATGTCCTACCATATTGTTCCATTTAATTATGGAACAACATCTAGGTCTAGAAAAACCAAGGCTAATAGGGAAGTTATCCCTAAGTCTAGCCATGGTGTTTGTTTAGTGGCCAAGGATTTAAGGAAAACCAAGAAAGCCACTAAGAAGGTCAATGGAGGAGTCACCTCTAGAGTTGACCCAAGTAAGACCCAAAAGACTATGACTTTAAAGCTTAAAAGGGTCATTAGAAAGGTATCTAGGGAAGTTATCCCTAGGGAATACCTTGTTAATCCAAGGAGCTCCAATAGGTATTGGGTTCCTAAAAGCGTGATCGATTCACGCTAAATGGGTTAGGGTGTGTCAACCCTAAATGGATGGGTAGTTAACCTAACCATAGAAGAGTTGACACATTAGGATGTGCCAATATGCTTGAGAAGTTTAAAATGATTTAAATTAGCACAATTAGGTCCTAGAGATATTGGTGTGCCATTTTGGGTTTTTGACACACTAGGAAAATGAATGGCATTAAGGCAAAATGAATTTAATTCCTAGAAATGGCAAATTGATTTTAACACTTAGGTATTCTATACCTTAGTATATTTTAGTTGACATGATTTGCTTGCCTTGCCATGTCATGACATCATTTTCATTCTTATCTATAAAAATGTCATGATCATGCTTAGACTTATTTTTATATGTCATGTATGCTTAATTTTCATTCACATGTCATGACATCATGATTTTGGCATATGCTTTTATGTATATCATAATTATGCCATAATCATCATCATGCATAAATTAAAATGAAATTAAGGACTATGACATGATTTGATGGGAATCAAATAATATTGCCTAGAAATATGCATGAGACCATTTAAAGAACAAAAAACCCACATCTCACTAGAAATTTGCCTTGAATGTGTTTTACACTCTAGATATTGGTGAGATGTTTATGAAAAGGAAATTAAAGGTTTTGAAAACATTTTGAAAACATTTTGGAAAACCTTTGTGAAGCCTATCTTTTGATAGCTATCACCATTGAATGGGATGATACAAAGAAGGCTTATTATTGAAGCTTTTCTAAAATTTTGAACTTTGTATAAATCTCCTAATTTAATGGGTAAAATAATTTTCCAACATTTTTCACCCATAGTGTTTAGGATAACTAATATGCATATGAAATTTCACAATTTTTAAACTTATGTATATTTACTTATGGATTTCGAAAATCCATATTCAAGCAAAAATTAGCATAGCGATTATCGATCGCATTACTGTAATGATCGGTGATGGGAATCCAGATAGTTAGGCCCATGTTTAGCCATGTTTTGGGTCCCCTAACCACTCCTAACCCTAGGATATGCTTGGGAGAGCATTAGAGAGGGTGGAAATCCATTGGATATGGATTAGGAGAAGAGTTTAGGGAGAGTATCAATTTTGAGGTGGAAGAAAGTTCATTATTGAACTTTACCTTAATTTTGATTGGTTTAATGTTCCTATTGGCTTAGGGACTCTCCAAGGACATTGTTGGTGCAATGGTCAAGGGGGAGCAAGCCTCTAGGGGGAGATATCCATCATGGGAAGATGGATGTGTATTTCCTCATGGGAGGAAATTGGGTTGCCTCTCTTTAAGTGATATGGGATCACTAGAAAGATGGTAGGCATGTGTTCCTCCAAGGGAGAGATATAAGATCTCATTGAGATATGAGACATTCATACCCTTGGGGAGGACCTTTTTGATGTAATGTCAAAAAGGGGGAGATATTACCAAGTTACCAATTAAGTTTGGAATTCTCATTGGGATATGAGAATTGCCAATATGGGAGAATTGGTAGACTTGAGATGGTAGTTTTGTCAATCATCAAAAAGGGGGAGATTGTTGGTGCAATCGTCCCAGGTTGACTCGAGTTTGACTTGATGATAGACAAAACTCATGACATGGGATTGTCATGGGAAAGACCAACATGGAGTTGGCATGGAAAATCCAAGCATGGAGCTTGGTGAGGGAAAGTCCAACATGGGGTTGGAATGGAAAGTCCAAAGCATTGCGAAGCCGTGCGCTTGGTGCTTGGCATGGGAAATCCAAAGCATTGCGAAGCCGTGCGCTTGATGCTTGGTGAGAGATGCATTGCGAAGCCGTGCGCTTGGTGCATATGGGAAGTCTTGAGGAATTGGTAAGTTCACTAGGCTCGGGGTCCTTGAGTCGGTGAAGGATGGCATTACGAAGCCATGCGCTTGGTGCATCGGAGGGACCGCCGGACGGGGAGCGAATGGAATGAGCCCAAAGGGAAGCATACTTCTAGGGCATGAGACGCGAAGGATGGCGTTGCGAAGCCGTGCGCTTGGCACATCCGAGGGACGTAGGCCGAGGGAAGAGAGCTTCGGTGGGGAACTCCATGAGGGATAAGGTGGACTTGGTCAAGTGGCTAAGACTGAGTGTCGGAGGCTCAAACATCGTTATGTTTGAGGTTTTAGCCGACATCAGTCGACTGGCATAGGTGCCAGTCGACTGCTCTAGGTCGTTGGGTTCGACCAGTGTTCGACTGAACCAAGATTGTTGATTGGATCGACCGCCGCCATAGGAAGGCGATCGATCGATGGGAGCATCGATCGATCGCCAATGGGTGGCGATCGATGACACCGCACGCAGACGCAGAATGGAGTCGACTCGACTGGGCACTCGACTGATGGATGATCAGTCGACTGATGGGTGCCATCAGTCGACTGATGTGTGATCCATTGGAACTTAACCAACGTGGATCCGGCCATTGTGAGACAACGACTACGATACCAGTCGACTGATGGTCACGATCAGTCGACTGATGGGCGCGAAAACAGCTTGATGCAGGTTATAAAAGGAGCACGAGTTGGAGGATTTCGCTAAGACTTTAAGGGAGCTATTGGAGGGGAATTGCTGCTGCATTCCAGTCCTTCAAGAGCCAACCAAAGCAAGCAACAAACAAGTGATCAAAAGCAATCGGTGAAAAGAGTTTCTTTTGTATTGTATTTGTATTCTTGTTTGTATTTCTATATTACTTTGTAATTGCTTGTGAGAGGTTTCTCCACCTCCGACGTGTTGTCGAGAAGGAGTTTGAGTTAGTGCCGTGAGCATAACTAGAGCTTGAGGAGCTAGCCCGTGGAGTAGGAACCATTCGGTTCCGAACCACGTATATCGTGTGTATTGCATGTGCTTGTGTTGTTGTTAGTATTATTATTGTTTCTATTATTTCCGCTATGCTAACAACAATCGTAGACAAGCAACGCAACGAAAATGAGCAAAGACCGACATCCAACGAACGAGGGCTATTAACCCCCCTCTAGCCGGCAAATAGATCAACCGATCCGACCCAACAATTCCTTCGCTTTGTTACACCATTATGCTGGGGTGTGCCAGGTGCAGTCAATTTGGATTAATTCCCATCCTCTAATAAGTAATTCCTAAACTCTCCCAAGAGGTACTCACCACCACGATTAGATCGCAGTGTCATCCATTTCTTGAATAACTGTCTATGAAAGAGACGAAATATTCAAGACCACCTCTTGCCTGGATAGTCATAGGACCACACAAATCAGAATGAACCATTTCTAACACATCTTTGGCTCTATACCCCTTGGCCTTAAAAGGTCTCTTGGTCATCTTACCCTCCAAGCAAGATTCACAGGTTGGGAGATCCTCCACCACTAATGAACCCAAAGGTCCATCAGCTATCAACCTTTGAATTCTACTTAGGTTAATGTGACCAAGCCTAAGATGCCAAAGATATGTTTGGTTCATTTTTGAAGGTTCTTTTCTCTTATTGGAATTAGAAGATGAGTTATTAATTTCAATTTGCATCGTGGGAGGTTGTGGTTCAAGTGTATACAAATTTCCTATCAATGTACCTGAACAGATATTATCCCAATTCCTTTTTATAACAACTCTATCATTAAAAGAAATAGAATATCCATCCATCAACAATTTAGAAACTGAAATTAAATTCTTTCTAAATAATGGTACATAAAGGGAATTTTCCAGAACCAAAGTTTTATTTTTCTCAAAAGATAAATAAAACGTCTCCCACTGTAATAGTCGCCACCTTAGTGGCATTGCCCAAGTAAATGGTAATCTCTCCCTCAGCTTGTCGTTGGGTTTCCTGGAACCCCTACAAAGTATTGCAGACATGATCAGTGGCTCCCATATCTACACTCCATGTGTCGGTAGATAACATCGCTAATCATGTTTCAACGACTAGTCAAAAGGATATACCTTTGGTCTGCTTTGGATTGGGACAGTCCTTCTTCCAATGTCCATCCTGCTTGCAAGTGAAGTACTTGCCTTTTGGCTTCTTCACTCCTCCCTGAGATCCTCCCACCACCTTTGCTCCACCTTGTTTCTCCTTCTTCTTGCCTTTCGGCTTAGAAGTAGAAACCTTTTTGAGAAATCATGGCTTGAGGACACTCTTCGAAGAGTGTATACTTGTACTCCTTAGCAGATAAGACAATATCTGGATTCTTTTCCAATCAACATTATTTGGGTAGAGTAAGTTTATTTCCTTTAGTATCATAGTAAGTGGACTGAAAGTCATTTTTGAAAATCCTAAGAATCACATAGATCATTACTGTAGATTTCAAAAAATTATTGATTCCTCAAACAATAAAATTTCAAAATCAACCAACACCTCAAAACACCGAGAATATCGTATGCCACGATAGTGTGGACGTATACGAATTCTACATTTGTAAGAGGAGGTTTTACCCATTAATTTTAATATCTTATCAACCTAACTTTTTGACAAGTAAAATTAATAGTTGGTTTCTCTTCGGCCCTACAAATAAAAGCAGTGACTCCGATGTGGAGGATACTTATATTTGTATCTAAGTGTTCACCATTACTTGGTACCAAGGTAATTATCTCGGGTTATGTGCCTTACGATGGGCAAGTACACACGCTCCTTAATAATTTCCTATAACCATATTCGACCTTGTGATCCGCAAACAAACTCATCCGATGGGGAGGAAGGCACTCAGTGCCGACGCGCAAGTTTGTTTGCATCACTTGTCAAATCGTAATGGAGGCCGTGGGAATTTATAAAAATATCCCTCTCCAACTTAGTAATTTGAAAATGAGGAATTTTCTAGGCTAAGACATGCATATCAAACAATAAGAAATAAATATGAAAAATAAAAATTATTTTCCAACTATTATGGCTTTTGTCTTCAATATGTCTCCGGTCATATCGCCATCTCGTCCGCTCCTCCTACGTCATGTACGAGCCATCTGGAGATCCGAGCCGAGACTAAAATCTTTTTTAATTTACATCCATCGATCCTATACTCAACGAGGGAGTGTACATGAAATCAAGATCGAAAGTAAAATAAAATAAAGAGTGGCTAAACAATGTCGTATCTAATTTACAAAAAATCAAATACTAGCCTCGTTGACCCCGAGGATTCAACAAAATAAACATTTACACACATACAATCACATACACACATATGGCCATAATAGTCGGATCTTATGCCTACAACCAAAGAGTTAAACTATGCATATCCTACTATTTTCCGGCACATATAATATTAGAAAAAGTGCATAAAAATTAATTGAATCATAAACACACAAAACTGGAAACCTTGGCTCTGATACCAATTGTAGGGTTTTGCCCGGAATCTCTCCCACTAATTGTAGGGTTTAGCTTATCGAGTCCGTGAGGGGAAACTTCGCTTCCCACTTCACCTCGGTTGCTTGATCATGGCGATCCCTTCTATGTCCCCGGATTAAAAAATTTAATCCTAGACAAAAGGGATTGCCAAAGCAACCAATTCATCGTCATGTTATTCGTTTAGAGAGGTCACTTGAACAAACTCGTTGTTCAAGCGAACATCCTCTATTCTACGAGTAGCCGCGGAATAGACGATGTCCAGATCGCCGGTTTTTGTGTTTAAGCTCGGGATCCAAGTATTATTTAGCCATATACAGATTTATATCATGCTTATAATTGAAAAACAAATACAAACATGTAACATATAAAAATTAGAGAATCGATATACCTCTCGATCTTCTAATGTATATCCTTCCTCCTTTCGGACGTCGTGTGGGCGACGCTCTACCAAAAGTCGAAGCTCCTAGATCGCAAATCTTCCTTCCTTTCTCTTCCAAAGCAAGAGGAAGAATAGAAACAAAGCTCTTCTCCTTCCTATAGGCAACCAACAAGGAACAAGGAGAATGCTTGCCGCCGGCCAAAAAGGAGAAGGAGATAATGGTGGAAACCGGCCAAGACACCAAGGGAAAGCACTATATCTTATTTCCACCACCTAAGGAGAAGGAGAAGGGGTCTTTGGATGCCGTCCAAGGGCTGGGAAAGGGTTGTGGGTGCCGGCCACCAAAGGAGAGGAAGAAGAAAGCAAACTACTTCCTTATTTGGTGCCGCCCAAGCCTCCTAAACCCTAAGCCTCCAAACCCTAATCCTAGCTCTTCTTATGGCCAGCCATGGAAGTGGGGAAGAAGATTTGGATGAGCACAAGCCAAGGTAGAGGGAAGATGGAAGGAACCGGCCACACCTTAGGAAGAAGAAGAAAAACTCCTCCACTTGTTGCCGCCCACCCATAGCTCCCAAAACCCTAGCCACCCAAACCTAATCCTAAACCAACTAGGATTCCTAGCCTCCAAAGGAAGCAAACCCTAATCCCCTTAAGCCATGCTCTATCTTTCCGCCCACTTCATTATCTCTATTTATAGATTTGGGCTCAAGCCATGATTTAATCTCCTCCATTGGTTCTAGGGATTTAATCCCAACTGTCAGATCTAGAGATTTATTCTCAACCGTCGGATCTAGAGATTTAATCTCTACCTTTTGATCTAGAGTTTTGTTTTCGTCCATTGGATCTAAGCTTCATGAGGTGTTAATAGGCTACATTAGGGGCCATGAGGAGGAGTTGGATCTTGGCCACCCATGGATCAAGCCCACATAAAGTCCGATCCACTAATGATAATCCAATCGACTAAAGGATTATCATTGATCTACCTCATCAACCCCATATGATAATATGGGATCCATATATTATTTGTACATTTTCTCCCCGTGTTTAAGATCTCGAATGTCCGTCGATTAATTAATTTACTGACCATTAATTAATCAACATCTAACTCCTTGAGTAGTACCACTCAACCTTTTAATCATGTCGGACCAAGTCCTCCTGTAGGGCTTACATGATGAATCTTATGAACTCCTCAAGGGGACATCATCATACTAATATATACGACACGGTTTCCTCCTATAATCAAAGACACACCATATAAATAATATCATCTCCCAACTTACCAAGCCTATCGATTTTATCTATAAATCTCGCCCATTGGTAAATCAAAGAGATGAATACTAAGTATATGTACCCGTTATTATATTGGGATTAAGAGCATGTACATAATAATATCCGAGGTCCGATTCGATTATGTAGTCAGCAATAAATCAAATCACCTCTAAGTCGGTCTTGCTTAATACACACAAAGTGCACTAGTGTGATTCTATGGTCAAGACAAACAAATACCAAATCACACTACAACCATTCCGATGGTTTGTCCAAAGCCATCTCGGTTGTGAGCCTTTACTTATACTTTACAAGGAGCCGATAACATGATCTCCTGTGTGACACGACACACCATGTTATCTACAATTTAATGTATTAGACAATATTGCATAACCATAAAAATATGCAAACAATGATCATGTGATTCTTATTTCAAAAATAAAGATGTTCATACAAAAGATATACTTTTCAGTATACATCCCTACAGTTTAAGTCTAACTCATGTCTTGGCCATTTGCTCAATTGTTCGAAACCATCTTCAAAACATAATGTCATTTATGTGTGACCCAATAGGCTCTTGTAACCTTGGCAATGTATCTAAAATCAATTTAGATACATAAGCAATGAGAGACATCCAGCAATACATCATTGCTACCCAAGCTACAATAAAGTCGAGATCTAACAATCTTTCCGTGACTATTATTATGTATGACAGTGTCCTTCCATCCTTAATATTTTAGATCGATCAATGAGGCATAGATCGTGTCATCCCCTTATCGATCTTTATGTTTCTTGATCCCCAAGTAGACTCACTCAAACAAATGAGCTCAATATCTCATATTGACTCATTTGAGCATGGTCATGCATTTCGTGGTCATACTCTATCAAGAGACCAAAGATATCACTCCCGTCATATGGGAGGGATAGATCTCATCTACATCACTCACATCCCTCCGCATAATTCGTTACATACCCAGTAATCACCGTTATAGTACACCCTGTTACAGGTGACATTAGACGATACCAAAGTACATAACTCTTTATGTAGGGAACCATAGTGACTTCAGGTCTAAGGACTATTCATACCAATAGTCACATGAGAAAATATATGACACTCATATAACGATCCATGACACTTTCTCATGGTGGGTCAATTTAGTACATATATTCTCCAATATATATACTCATGTGTCAATGTGATATCACATATCCATGACTTGTGAGATCAAGTCATCCATTGACCTACATGCTAGTCTCAATGTATCAATATATCCCTTTGTCTATTAATACAATACTTGACTAGGAATATTTAAGAATAATGTTCTCTACAGCTTCTCATAATCAATTCTACCAATTGATATACTGTAGATTAGAACCTACTATTCAAGGGCATTATTATATATATTTACTGGCACACACATAAAGTAAATATAATAATCAATTTTTTCCTATTATTAATGAAATATGATACATATGATCCCTAATCAATTATCTCATGATTGTTACTAAGGGCTGACACTAACAATCTCCCACTAGCACTAGTGTCAATCACTATAATATCTAAGACCCAGTGACTAGTATGACCATCATGCTTTCTCTGTGCCAAAGCCTTGGTCAAGGGATCTATAATGTTAGCATTAGTATCTACTCTGCATATCCGCACATCTCCTCTATCGATGATCTCTCGAATGAGGTGATGCCGCCGTAGTATATGTTTGGAACGCTGGTGAGAACGAGGTTCCTTAGCATGTGCTATAGCCCCGTTGTTGTCACAATAAAGCTCTTTAGGGCTCACGCTGCTAGGAACTTCACCAAGCTCAGAAACAAACTTTCTGATCCAAACAACCTCCTTTTTCGCATTAGAAGCAGCAATATACTCGGCATCTGTAGTAGAATCTGTGACTGTGTCTTTCTTTGAACTCTTCCAGCTCACAACACCACCATTTAAACAAAAGATATACCCTGACTGCGATCTACAATCATCCTTGTCCATTTGGAAGCTAACATCACTGTAACCCTTTACAGCAAGCTCCTCATCACCTCCAAATATTAAGAAATATTCTTTAGTTCTTCTCAAGTACTTAAGAATATTCTTGACAGCTATCTAGTGACCGTCACCTGGATATGACTGGTACCTACTCGTCATGCTTAATGCATACGAGACATAAGGACGAGTGCATAGCATGGCGTACATAATAGATCCTATAGCAGATGCGTAAGGGATCTGATTCATGTGTTCCCTTTGTTCCTTAGAAGAAGGACATTGAGCCTTCGAAAGACTTACACCATGTGACAATGACAGAAATCCCTTCTTGGAATTCTGCATGGCAAAATGTTTAAGCACCTACTCAATGTATGTACTCTGACTTAAGCCAAGCAATCTCTTAGATCTATCTCTATAGATCTTAATGCGTAAAATATAGGCTGCTTCACCTAAGTCCTTCATCGAGAAACAATTCCCAAGCCAAGTCATCAAAGACTATAGCGTAGGGATGTCGTTTCTAATGAGAAGTATGTCATCAACAAACTAGACAAGAAAGATAACTATGCTCCCACTAACCCTCTTGTAGACACAGGGTTTATCTTCATTCTTGATGAAATCAAACTGTTTGATCGCATCATCGAATCGAAGATTCTAGCTTCTAGATGCTTGCTTTTAACCATAAATGTGTTGAGTTTCTGGCACTGCGGCGAGTGTGTGTTCGAACATATTTCGTAAACATGTGCACAGTGGAAGAAATAAAATAATAAATCTAATTTATTACAACACACACCACACGCATGCATAGTACAACATGTGTAGACATAACCATAAATTCAAATTTTGCAATAAAAGGAAATTTATACTACATATGCTTGACGTATCACGTGTAGCGGGAAAGGCATCAACCGGAGCGATCCTCGCTAGAATCGCCTCTATCCGTATCCACGCCGAGTATCTTCGGGATGACTTCACAAAGTTACGAGCCTCATCTTCGTACAAGTTACTAGCCTCGTGTTGAAGATGATGTGATCGAGAGAAGATCACGATCCGAATCAAAATTCGGATCCAAAATGAGTCCTCAAAAACTCGCTTCTCCGGAGAGGTATTCGTCAACTGTTTGACAAATCCTTCGTCCTCCACCTATGAGGATTACCGTAGATCGAATCCCAGGCAAGGAAGATGCTGTCGAAGCTCCAAATGTCGTCCAAATGATGCTCCGACACGAAGTAAATAAGCTGTCCAGAAAACTGGATCGCTTTGGTGGAGGAATAGGGGTCGGCCAAGTAATGAAGCATGATGCTCACCTTGTCGCCGGACCCAAAGGAGATCACTGGAACTCCTCTACTAGCAGCTCGACGCCGGCAAGAGGAGAGGACGGCAGTTGCTGGACGCCGGCAAGGGGCATTGGTCGGTGGTGGGCGGTGGCAAGAAGTTGGCACCGACTACACCAACGAGAAGTGGGCGGCAACTTTAGGGTTGCTAGGATTAGGTTTTCACAAAACCCTTAAGCCCTATTTTATAGAGAACAAATACCCCTAATGGTTATCGGATCATAACCAAAAGCCCGTTAACCCGCTCCATTAATTTAAGTTAAAATAAAACAAACCGAATTGGTCTATTTTAAGTTAAAACGAACCGAACCAACTTTGGTTCATTCGTTTAAAACAAACCAAACCCCTTTGGTTTATTCTCCACCATCGGATTAGAACCAAACCAATTTGGTTCATCCATCATATCTTCAGAAGAAATGGCCCATCCACGCTTCCATTGCGACTGAAACGATTTCATGCTCGCTCAATGTTTGGTCCAACCAAACCTAGTTTCTCTCGGTCTGAGAATCTCATTCTCAAGCTCGTTTTAAATCCTTCGGATTATGCTCATTGTGCGTGTGACCAAATAGGTTCTCGGTTTATGTTGGCCGTCTATAATTAACCATTAATTATAGAACAATCATGAGTGGCACCTAGTAGTACATCATGATCCCCAATTAATCGAAAAGATCAACGGTTGATCCAGAACTATTTCTGAAACCCTTCAGTAGCTCGAATGAATCGTGCCCCATTCCCTTCACTCATCTTATGCCCACTTGGTTCAGGACATAGTCTATAGTGTCAGTCCCCACTAGGTTGACTACGTCACACCTAGCTCAAGTATCATTTCCTCGTCCTACGGATTCTAGTTACTGCACATATTTTGAAGAGTACTTTACTCTAAACATGTAATGCTTTGGCCAAAGACTTTAGTAACAATCCGACGAGAAGCCATGGGTATATATCTCCTCGCAAGGAGTGGTGAATCATTTATAGGCTATTCAAATACCTTCGATCACTTCAACTTATACCCAATCATCCTGGGTCCACATCTCCTCAGAGATGTTTGCTTAAGATGTCAAAGCATAAGTCTTTATGATAAAGATGACTTGAATACCGCAAGTCAAAGGAACATCGCACTTAAGCTGCAGTAATAACTTCATTGACATATCTATATATGCAGAGAACCATATGAAGTCTTACGGCTAGTCACACAAATGAACTAGTTACCTTAACTAGCATCCACTATTAACTCCGGACATCACAATGTCTTCAGCCAGTGAGAATCAGCTGCTTGGATACACCAAGGAGTACACCTCGTTCTAGTCTCGATAGAATCAATGGTGTCCATATCCATCAATTCATCGACTAGGGATAATTCCAATACATCACAATTACACATGTAGAGATACTCACTAGTTGTGATCCAATCACAAATTCTTTCATGCTGTGAATCGTATCATGGAAATTCAGTAAATGAGTTTAAGATCCAATCAAATACATGAAAACATGTATACTCAAATAGTGAATCTTCATTTATCATATAAATGGTTCAAACATAAGGTGATTGCCTTAGGACATCTCTCATATATTACTAACAAACTCTCACTTGGCCTAATGCCAATCGCTACGGTATCCAATACCATAAGCTCTAACATGACCCTCAAACTTACTTTGAGGTAATGCCTTAGTCAAAGGATCCGCTAAGTTCCTTTAAGTGGGAATTTTCTCGATTTGTATTTCCTTCCTACTAATGATCTCTCTGATCAGATGATAGTGGCGAAGCACATGTTTGGATCATTGATGAGACCTTGGCTCTTTCGCCTGTGCAATTGCTCCATTGTTGTCGCAGTAGACCAGTATTGCTTCAATAATGGCTGGAACCACACCAAGTTCATAAATGAACTTCTTGATCCAAACTGCTTCCTTTGCTGCTTTCGAAGCTACAATGTATTCTGCCTCAGTAGTAGAATCCACTACAGTGTCTTGTTTGGAACTTTTCCAACTCACTGTGCCCCCATTCAAGGTGAACACGTATCCAGACTGAGACCTGGAATCATCCTTGTCTGTCTGGAAGCTGGCATCCGTATACCCGCGTATCACCATGTCCCCTTCTCCATATATTAGGAACACATCCTTAGTTCTTCTTAAGTATTTAAGGATTGTCTTAACAACCACCCAATGATCCATTCCTGGATCAGACTGGTATCTACTCGTGACACTCAGAGCATACGATACATCGGGCCTCGTACATAATATAGCATACATGATAGATCCTATTGCGGATGCATAGGGAATCTTACTCATGCAAATCCTCTCGTCTTCTGTGCGCGGACACATAGACTTCGAAAGGTGTATCCCATGCCTGATGGGTAGAAAACCTTTCTTGGATTCTGACATGCTAAACCTCTTTAGCACTCGGTCTATATATGTAGACTGCGAAAGACCAAGCAACCGTTTCGATCTATCTCTATAGATCTTAATCCCGAGGATGTAGGTTGCTTCTCCAAGGTCTTTCATGGAGAATGTCTTGGATAACAAAATCTTAACTGACTGTAAGACTGAAACATCATTTCCTATAAGTAATATGTCATCAACATACAATACTAGGAACACGACTGCACTCCCACTAACCTTCATGTACACACAAGGTTCGTCTGGATTTTGTGAGAAATCAAAATTTTTGATTGTCTCATCAAAACGGATATTCCAGCTCCTGGATGCTTACTTCAATCCATATATGGACCGTCGCAATTTGTATACCTTGGTTTTATCAACCGATGTGAAACCCTCAGGCTGTATCATATGTACGTCCTCGAGCAGGTTTCCATTAAGGAAAGCTAT
Organism: Wurfbainia villosa; assembly: GCA_025175895.1. Lineage (NCBI taxonomy): Eukaryota > Viridiplantae > Streptophyta > Magnoliopsida > Zingiberales > Zingiberaceae > Wurfbainia > Wurfbainia villosa. The sequence goes on from CM046002.1 coordinate 67,006,387, forward strand.
TTTCACATCCATTTTCCATATATCATAATCAAAATGAGCTGTTATGGCCAGGAGCATCCGAATGGATTTAAGCATAACTACAGGCGAATAGGTTTCGTTATAATCAACACCTTGCTTTTGACGATATCCTTTCGCCACTAATCTAGCCTTATAGGTAATCACATTACCATCCATGTCGGTTTTCTTCTTGAAAACCCACTGGCACCCTATAGGCTTGATGCTTTCAGGTGGGTCAACCCAGTTCCAATCTTGGTTTTCATATATGGAATCCATTTCCGACTTCATGGCTTCAAGCCACTTCTTATCCCTTTCTGAACTTGTCAGAACTTCTTCATAACTGGTAGGCTACTCATCATCAATGAGTAACACGTCGTTTGATTCACTTACGAGAAAACCATATCTCTCAGGAATGTTGCGTGTTCTACCAGATCTTTGAAGATGTGGTGTTTCAATAGGTACAGCCGATTGCTCATCACTATGAGTTATCGGCTGTTGTGTTTCACCAGGTATCTCATCAATGTCTATTTGAGTCTCTCGAGCCTCCTCAAGCTCGACGACACTCCCACTGTTTTCTTGCAAGAGAAACTCTTTCTCTAGAAACACAGCATGCCTTGAAACATACACCTTTTGTTTCACAGGATGATAGAATTAGTAACCCCTTGTTTCCTTAGGGTATCCAATAAATAGACATTTATCAGACTTAGCATCCAATTTGTCTGATACAATCCACTTCACATAAGTAGGACAACCCCATATCTTTAAGTAAGATACATGAGGTTTCTTACTATTCCATATCTCATATGTAGTAGAGACTACCTTGTTTGGCATTCTGTTTAACAAGTAAACAGCTGTCTGAAGTGCATAGCCCCAAAAGGACTTGGGAAGATTCGCATGATTCATCATTGACCTGATCATGTCCAACAAGGTCGAATTACGCCTCTCAGATACACCATTATGTTGTGGTGTATATGGTAGAGTCCATTGAGACAATATACCATTGTCTCTTAGATAATCAAGAAACTTTTGACATAAGTATTCACCACCTCAATCCGATCGAAGTATTTTAATACTCTTGTCATGTTGTTTCTCTACTTCATTTCTGAATTCTTTGAACCATTCAAAGGCTTCAGACTTGTTTTTCATCAAGAACACATACCCAAATCGTGAGTGATCATTGGTGAAGGTAATGAAGTAGCTATAGCCTCCTAAAGCTTGAGTTGACATAGGTCCACATACATCAGTATGTATTAGACCTAGCAACTCTCCCACTCGTTCACCTTTTCCTGTAAATGGTAACTTAGTCATCTTGCCTTTTAAGCATGATTCGCATGTATCATATGAATCCAATTCAAACGATTCCAGAATTCCACATCGGTGTAATTCGGACATGCATTTCTTGCTTACATGGCCAAGACGACAATGCCACATGTAGGAGTCTAATTGATTATCCTTTCGAGCACACTTGTTGCTCGCTTTGATATTGAAAATGTCACTGGATACGTCCAACGTATAAATACCATTGCTTAAAGTTCCAGTCCCATAAAGAACATCATTCAAAGTTATGTAACAACAATTGTTACTAAAAGTTAAATGGTACCCATTGTTGGTGCAGGGGTAGTAGATAATCGAACCTGTGTTTTGATTATGGTAAAGACACAAAGTTAAATTTACATCATTATTTCATGAGCTAAATAGAGTGTGCAGAAAAGTACTAAAGCTGGAGTTGTAGGCTAGCGACACCTGGAGGAAGTAGTGGTGGTCGGGCAACACTTGAGTGACTTCAGAGGGAGCCAAAGGAATCGAGTGGAAGGCCGGAAGCGAGAGCTACAAGGTAAGTATCGAGGAAAGCTCGTGTGAGTGAGAGATTATAAGGTCGTGTCCTCTTTACGGGGATGACCGTAGGTGGCGATCCGACTAAGACTTCTTGTGGAAGGTCTAGGTCGAGATCGGACGGTTAGAAACTGTCGCATTTATCATTTTCCGAGCTAACCTCTTCTTTGCAGGAAGTGGCGGGCCGGCATTCTGGACATTAGGCGATCGGCCCGATGCTATCGGATCGGTGATGGGAATATCGATCGTGATGGTGACAAATCAACCTTTGTGCTAGGTCAAAACGGATAAGGTTTGACGCGGCCACTTCGCGATAAAAATTATACAACTTCGTGATCTGTTCCAAAAAAAGAGGAGACATATTTAGAGGCCAAAATCTATAAAAGGAGGGAAGGATTCCAACTCCAAATTACATCAAGATTATTCTTAAGCGCTCCTACAACACCAAAGCTCCAACATCGTCATAACGCCGACGCGATGACAAATTCAAATCTCCTTCGTCGGCAGTAGTAGCAAGTAATTATTTTTATTGTATTCGTTGTTTTTATTCATAACGAGGTGAGGTAGGCTTGTTGCCTCATCCTCATAATTTCAGTTTTGTGATCGTTGTCTCCTACCTCCAACGAGGAGGAGACGTTATAGTGCTTTGCCCTCCGTATGCAGTCTAGGACCGATAGGGCCTTGGAGTAGCAACCGCTGGGTTGTGAACCAAGTAAAAATAAATGTGTCTCTTTATTTTCTGCTGCTCTTACTCATTTAATTATCTACTCGAATGAAACATTGAAAAGATTTACGATTGCTATTCACCCCCCCCTCTAGCGACGCTTCTCGATCCAACACCCATTTCTATTTAAACAAGAAATAGAAATAATATTCTTTATCAACGAAGGAACATAAAAGCAATTGTCCAGTTCTAAGACAAGTCCTATAGGGAGTTTCAACAAATACGTTCTGATGGCGAGTGCAGCAACCTTTGCTCCATTCCCAACACATAAATTTGACTCTTCCTTCACGAGTCTTCTTCTATTCCTTAGCCCCTGTATGTCATTACATATATGTGAGCCACACCCAGTATCCAATACCCAAGTGTCTAAGGAAATAGAATGACAATCAATAACGAAGATACCTGAAGAGGATGGGGCATCGGATGCCTTCTTCTTCTTCATGGACTCAAGATAAATCTTGCAGTTTCTTCGCTAGTGGCCTTCCTTGCCACAATGATGGCAAGTGCCCTTTTGTACTGGTTCTGCCTTCTTAGCCTTCGTGTTCTTCCCTTTCTTCTATTCCTTTGCCTTCCTCTTAGAACCTTTCTTTGAGGAATCAACTAACAGAACCGCCTTCTCCTCATGCTTCACAGAAGGCTCCACAGTCTTCAGCATATTGAGGAGCTCAGGAATAGTGGATTCTAATTTGTTCATCCGATAGTTCATCACAAATTGTGAGAAACTCTTGGGCAAACAATGCAGAATTAAGTAAATACTTAATTCATGATCCATCACAAACCTGAGGGTGGCTAGCCGCTCGATGTACCCATTCATCTTTAGCACAAACTGCACTACAGACGAACCTTCTTGCATCTTCGTGGTGAAGAGGAGCCTGGAGACTTCGAACCTTTCGGATCTCGCTTGCTCATCAAACAACTTATGAAGATGGAAGACCATGGTATTACCATCCATATGCTCATGCTTCTTTTGAAGCTTAGGTACCATCGCAGCTAGCATGATGCAATTCGCTAGTTCAGAATATGCCACATGTTTCTGATAGACCAACATTTGGTCTGGAGTTGCATCGTCCCTAGGACGGTTGGGAAGAGGTTCTTCAAGGACATATGCTAGCTTTTCCGCCTTGAGAATAATTCTCATGTTTCTAAGCCAGTCCAGGAAGTTAGGCCCAGTCAATTTGTTTGAATCCAAAATAGTGCGCAAATTCAAAGACGTCATGATCAATCGATTAACCTAGAAATACAAAATGAGCATATATGAAAAAATGATTTTAAAATGCATAAATATACATTCATAAATACCATTCATTTTTTGAATTTCAAAAACCCCAAAATCACTTCGGGAGATCGTAGGTCCATCTCTGAATGGGCTGATATCCAACATAGATATGAACAACCTTGGAGAGAGTCTAACAAGTCATTCATAACTACGATGGTAGGTATCAAATATACCGATTGCATGTAACATATATGCAACTATCACAATGTGCTATCAACTTATTGAATGTTCACACATACATCGGGTTGTTAACACATTAACAAGTATGCATCATATGCATAGCACCCAACTTCACCTCCCTTCACATCGACCTTGGAGAGAGTCCAACAAGTCGATGCTCCAAGTTAAAGCCAACCCATTAATCGAGAAATAGTTTTAATATGGTTAGAGCGCATTCAACAAATTAGCCCGGCTTGGAGAGAGTCCAACAACCAAAGCTAAAGATTGACCTCTGACTCTTACCATATTAGTATTAAACTATTCCATGGTTTGAACATGTTCGGGTTTGAGCCGGGCTTGGAGAGAGTCCAACAACCCGAACAAGAAACGGAACTCTGGTTCTAACCATATTAATGGAAGGTGTAGGCTTTAATATTGAGAAAGGGTTTTTATGTCTCATCCTCTTTGCATGCAAATAACTATTATCTACATGGCATGGCATACATGACATACATCTACATGTCACGACATGCATGACATAATTGTTGGCAATGTGCTATTCCTCGGAATGCTTATCGGCTCCCATGTCCCCGGATTAAAATTTTCACTAATGAAAACTAATCCGGATGGGATGAGTTTCCTTAGCACAACCTATTCGTCGTCGTGCTAACAACTTGAGTGGTCGCTTGAACAAACTAGTTGTTCAAGCAACACAACTCTTCTAGTTGATTAGCCGCGGAAGAGACGACGGACGGATCGCCGGTTTTTGTGTTTCTTATTCGGGGTCCATGATTATACAAATACATACAAATGTAAACTAGTATAATCAACATATACTATCATAAAGAACATAAGCTAGCATATCAATAAGAACATGCAAAGAACAATAATAAAAGTTGTAAAACTTTTATACCTCTTGATCTTCTATCGTATGTCCTAACCTCCTTGTAGACTTCGTGTGGGCGAAGATCCTCCACAAGTTGAAGCTTCCTAGATCTTCAATCCAAGAAAGAAGAACTCTCTTTCCCTTCTTGCTTGAGCCAACCACCAATCCACAAAGCATTAATGCCGCCGGCCCCAAGAATAGAGAGAACATAATGGAAACCACCAAGGAACCAAACTAGGGACAAACCCTAGCTTCTAGTGCCGCCGGCTAAGATGGATTGAAAAGGAGAAGAGGAAATCGGTTGAGCCCCGACCAAGGTAGAAGGAAGAGGAGGTAGGAGCCGGCCACACCTTAGGAAGAAGAAGAACCCTCCTCCTATATTTGCCGCCCACCTTAGCTTCCATAACCTAGCCGCCCAACCTCCTAACCTCCTAGGGTTTCTTGCCGCCCAACCAAAGATAGGCAAAACCCTAACTCCCTTAGGGTTTCTTGCCGCCCACTTTGGGTTTGGCAAAACCCAAATCTCCAAAACCAAATCATCAACCTAGATCAAAAGGAGAAGCATGGGCGCCGGCCAAACCATGGAGGAAGGAGGAAGAAGGGTGCCGGCCACCATTGGGAAGAAGAAGAAGAAGCTCCCTCTCCTTTTGTGGCCACCCAAAAACCCTAGCTCCTCCACTTTCTTGCCGCCCAAGCCAAAGCCCCTCAATTAGGTTTTCCATCATTTGATCTAGACTTCATGAGGTTTATATTAGGCTACGATAGGGACCATGAGGAGGAGTTGGGTCTTGGCCACCCGATGGATCGGAACCACACAAACATGATCCATCAATGATGTTCCATTCCACTAGAGGATCATCATCGAACTACCTCACCAACCCCCATAAATTAATATGGGCTCCATATATTATTTGTACATCCAACTCCCCGTGTTTAAGATATCGAATGTCTGTCAATTAATTGATTTATTGACCATCAATTAATTAACATCTAACTCCTCGAGTAGTACCACTCAACCTTATCATCATGTTGACTAAGTCAACCTGCAGGGTTTACATGATGAACCTTATGAGCTCCTCAAGGGGACATCATCAACCTAATATATAGGACACGGTTTCCTCCTATAATCAACGACACACCATGTAAATAATATCATTTCCCAACTTACCGGGCATATTGATTTAATCCATAGAAATCTCACCCTCTGGTAAATCAAAGAAATAAATATTAAGTACATGTGCCCGTTATTATATCGGGATTAAGAGCATGTACAACATAATATCCGAGGTCCGATTCAATTATGTAGTCAGCAACAAATTGAATCACTTCTATGTCGGTCCTACTCAATACACCTAAGTGTACTAGTGTAACTTTATGTTCAAGACAAAACAATACCAAGCTACACTACAACCATGCCAATGGTTTGTCCAAAACCATCTTGGTTGTGAGCCTCTACTTATATTCTACAAGGAACTGATAACATGATCTTCTGTGCCACACCAAGCACCATGTTATCTACAATGTAAAATATTAGACAATTTTGCATAATCATAAAAATATGCAAACAATGATCATGTGATTCTTATTTCAAAATAAAGATGTTCATACAAAAGAGCTAGACTTTCAGTATACATCCCAACAATCTCCCACTTATACTAAAAGACTATGCTGTCATCATACTGCCATATATCTGATTCCCCTTCCCTCCACATGCCTATCAAAGCTCTCACTAGAAGGGCCTTAGTGAAAGGGTCTACCAGGTCATCCTCTGATGCAATCGAGGCGACAGCAACTTCTACCTCCTTTACGATTTCTCGTATCAGGTGGTACTTGCACTTTATGTGTTTACTAGCCTTATGGGCTCGTGGTTCCTTCGAGTTTGCAACTGCACCATTATTATCACAATTAATTGTGATAGTTCTGGGCAAACCAGGAATCACATCCAAGTCCATCAGGAAGTTCCTGAGCCACACAGCTTCTTTGGCTACCTCATAGGCTGCCACATACTCAGCTACCATGGTGGAGTCCGCCACACATTTCTATTGGGCACTCCTCCATACAATGGCTCCACCTCCTAAAGTAAACACAAAACCTGAGGTAGACTTACTGTTATCCCTATCTGATTGGAAATCGCAATCCATGCAACCCACAGGGAGTAATTGGTTTGCCCGGTAAACTAGCATATAATCCCTAGTCCTTCTCAGGCACTACAATATATTCTTTTACCGCAGTCCAATGTCCCTGTCCTGGATTACTCTAATATCTGCTAACCATGCCCACGGCAAAGCAGATATCTTGTCTCGTACATAGCATACATGAGGCTTCCTACTGCCGAAGCATAAGGAACCGCCTTCATGTCCTCTATCTCCTTTGATGATCTAGGATACATCTCTTTAGATAAAGGTACTCCATGCCAAAAAGGTAGAAAACCTTTCTTGGAGTTCTGCATGCTAAAATGATCAAGATTGTGTCTATGTATGAAGCTTGGGATTAGCACACTAACCTTGATCCCAAGGATGTGTCCCACTTCTCCCAAGTCCTTCAAAACTGTTTGGACAACCATACCCTTACGTCTGATAACACTCTGATATTGTTGCCAACTACCAAAATGTCATCTACGTATAGTACAAGAAATACCACTATGTTTCCGTCACATCTCTTGTATACACAAGACTCATCCGGACTTTGAATAAATCCATAAGTCTGGATTTACCTCATCAAAGCGGATGTTCTAAGACCTCAAAGCTTGCTTCAGTCCATAAACGGACCGATTAAGCTTACATACAATACACTCTTTGCCCTTAGCAATGAATCCCTCTGGTTGCTTCATATAGATGTTTTCCTCAAGACTTCCATTAAGGAAAGCTGTCTTGACATCCATCTGCCACACCTCATAATCCATATGAGCTGCAATGCATAAGAGCTCCCAGACCTGACTTGAATCCATAGATTCAATCTCAGTATTCATTGCACTTTGCCAAGATGTTGTATTTATATCTTGGATTGCCTCGTCGTATGTCTAGGGATCAGGTTCATGTTTGCTAGGGACCAAATCCGAAGATTCGTCCAAAAACATGAATCTAAGAGGCTGTCTAACAACCCTCCCACTACGATGAGGTATCATCTGTGTATCCTTTGTGACACGCGGTGCAGTGACATGTGGTATATCCTCTTGTACCGGTGGTACTAAAGAAGTGACTTCCCTTTTAACTCCTCCAGAACAATTTTACTCTTGGGCTTGTGGCTTATCACATAGTCTTCCTCTAGAAATCTGGCATTCGTGACGATCACTCTCTGATCTCTAAGACTATAAAACAAGTCAGAATAACTCATCATCGATCTAATCATCTCCATAAGAGTCCTATTCCTTCACTCTGCTACACCGTTCTGCTGGGGTGTGCCAGGTGCAGTCAATTGGGATTGAATCCCAACCTCTGATAAGTAGTTCCTAAACTCTCCCAAGAGGTTCTCACCACTACGATCAGATCGTAGTGTCATCCATATCTTGAATAATTGTCTATAAAAGAGACGAAATATTCAAGACCACCTCTTGCCTAGATAGTCTTAGCACCACACAAATCAGAATGAACCATTTCTAACACATCTTTGGCTCTATACCCCTTGGCCTTAAAAAGGCCTCTTGGTCATCTTACCCTCCAAGCAAGATTGGTAGGTTGGTAGATCCTCCACAACTAATGAACCCAAAGGTCCATCAGCTTTCAACCTTTGAATTCTGCTTAGGTTAATGTGACCAAGCCTAAGAAGTCAAAGATATGTTTGGTTCATCTTCGAAGGTTCTTTTCTCTTATTGAAATTAGAAGATGAGTTATTAACTTCAATTTGCATCGTGGGAGGTTTTGGTTCAGATTTCCTTTCATTGTACCTGAATAGATATTCTCCCTATTCCTTTTATAACAACTCTGTCATTAAAAGAAATAGAATATCCATCCATAATAATTTAGAAACTAAAACTAAATTCTTTCTAAATAAAGGTACATAAAGGGAATTTTCCAGAAACAAAGTTTTATTATTCTCAAGAGATAAATAAAACTTCTCCCACTGCAATAGCCGCCACCATTATGGCATTGCCCAAGTAAATCGTAATCTCCCCTTTAGCTAGTCGTAGGGTTTCCTGGAACCCCTACAAAGTATTGCAGACATGATTAGCGGCCCTCGTATCTACACACCAGGTGCTAGTAGATAACACCGCTAACCATGTTTCAACGACTAGACCAAAGGATATACTTTTGTTCTATTTTGGATTGGGACAGTCCTTCTTCCAATGTCCATCCTGCTTGCAAGTGAAGTACTTGCCTTTCGGCTTCTTCACTCTTCCCTGAGATCCTCCCACCATCTTTGCTTCACCTTGTTTCTTCTTTTTCTTGTCTTTCGGCTTAGAAGTAGAAACCCTTTTGAGCAATGATGGCTTGGGGACACTCTTTGAAGAGTGCATACTTGTACTCCTTAGCAGATAAGACAATATCTAGAATCTTTTCCAATCAATATTATTTGGATACAGTAAGTTTATTTCCTTTAGTATCACAGTAAGTGGACTGAAAGTCAATTTTGAAAGTCCTAAGAATCACATAGATCATTACTTTAGATTTCAAAAAATTATTGATTCCTCAAACAATAAAATTTCGAAATCAACCAACACCTCAAAACACCGAGAATATCGCATGCCACGCAGTGTGGACGTATACGAATTCTACATTTGTAAGAGGAGGTTTTACCCATTAATTTTATTATATTGTCAACCTTACTTTTTAAAAATTAAAATTAATAGTTGGTTCCTCTTTGGCCCTACAAATAAAAGCAGTGACTCCGATGGGGAGGATACTTTTTATTTGCTTCTAAGTGTGCACCATTACACGGTACTAAGGGAATTATTTCGGATTATGTGCCTTACCGCTGTGGAAGTACACACGCTCCTAGATAATTTCCTATAACCATTATTTGACCTAGTGATCCGCAAACAAACTCATCCGATGGGGAGGAAGGCACTCAGAGCCGACGCGCAAGTTTGTTGCATCACATGTCAAATTGTAATGGAGGCCGCATGAATTAATTAAAATGTCCCTCTCCCACTTAGTAAATTGAAAATGAGGAATTTTCAAGCACACACAACATGCTTATTATTACTGTAGATTTCAATAAAAAATATTGATTCCTCAAACAATAAAATTTTGAAATCAACCAACACCTCAAACACCGAGAATATCGCATGCCACGATAGTGTGGACGTATACGAATTCTACATTTGTAAGAGGAGGTTTAACCCATTAATTTTATTATCTTGTCAACCTTACTTTTTGACAAATAAAATTAATAGTTGGTTCCTCTTTGGCCCTACAAATAAAACTACTTTTTATTTGCATCTAAGTGTGCACCATTACACGGTACTAAGGGAATTATTTTGGATTATGTGCCTTACCTATGTGGAAGTACACATGCTCCTAGATAATTTCCTATAACCATTATTTGACCTAGTGATCCGCAAACAAACCCGTCCTCAGGGAGGAAGGCACTCAGAGCCGACACACAAGTTTGTTGCATCACACGTCAAATTGTAATGGAGGCCGCGGGAATTAATTAAAATATCCCTCTCCCACTTAGTAAATTGAAAATGAGGAATTTTCAAGCACACACAACATGCATATAAAACAAATCAGCAATAAATATGGAAAAATCAGAATTTTTCCAACTATTATGACATTGTTCTCCAATATGCTTCTCGTCATGTCGCCACCTCGTCCGCTCCTCCTACGCCATGTACGAGCCAACCGGAGATCCGAGCCGAGAATAAAACCTATTTTATTTTACATCCATCGTTCCTATACTCCACGAGGGAGTGTACATGAAATCTAGATCGAAAGTAAAATAAAATAAAGAGTGGCTAAACAATGTCGTATTCAATTACAAAAATTAAATACTAATTTAGCCTCGTCAACCCCGAGGATTCAAATAATATACAATCACACACACATGCAATCACATACACACATATATATAGCCATAATAGTTGGATCTTATGCCTGCAACCAAAAAGTTAGCCTACGCACATCCTACTATTATCCGACATACACAATATATGATAAGTGCGTGAAAGTAACCGAATCCAAAACACACAAAACCGGAAACCGTGGCTCTGATACCATTTGTTGGCAATGTGCTATTCCTAGGAATAGCACATTGCCAACAATAATGATATGCATCTAATGCAATTACATCACATAAAATTATGTCATGTACAAAATTTCCTTATATGTCATAACTAATTATGGAAATAAAATATGTTTAAGATTTAATTCTCCAAATCAAATCATGATTAAATTAGGAAATAAATTTCCAAATCTAATCACATATTTTATTTGTGGAAAGTGTTGATTAAGGAAAGTCAATTTAGGAAACCAATTTCCTAAATCATCAAAACTACTTATGGAAATAAAATATTTTAAGATTTGATTTCCCAAATAAAATCATGATTAAATTAGGAAACAAATTTCTAAATCTAATCAAATATTTTATTTATGAAAAATATCAATTTCCATAAATACTTCTAACTTTCCAAAAGTAGAAGATTTCCATAAATACTTTGAGACTTTCCAAAATTAAAAATTTCCATTAATACTTCTAACTTTCCAAAAGAGGAAAATTTCTAGAAATGCCATTATGACTATCGCAAAATAATTTTATGATTACGTCGAAACACAACCTTGGCTCTGATACCACTGTTGGGTTTCCGACAATGCGGTGAGTGTGTGTTCGAACATGTTTCGTAAACATGTGCACAGCGAAAGAAATAAAATAATAAATCTAATTTATTACAACACACACACCACACGCATGCATAGTACAACATATGTAGACATAACCGTAAATTCAAATTTTATAATAAAAGGAAATTTATAGTACGTATACCTGACATATCACGTGTAGCGGGAAAGGCATCAACCGGAGCGATCCTCGCTAGAATGGACTCTATCCGTATCCACGCCGAGTATCCTCAGGATGACTTCACAAAGTCATGAGCCTCATCTTCGTACGAGTTACTAGCCTCGTGTTGAAGACAATGTGATCGAGAGAAGATCACGATCTGAATCAAAATTCGGATCCAAAACGAGTCCTCAATAACTCGCTTCTCCGGAGAGGTATTCATCAACCGTTTGACGAATCCTTCGTCCTCCACCTATGAGGATTACCGGAGATCGAATCCCCAGAAAGGAATCCGCTGTCGGAGCTCCAAACGTCATCCAAACGATGCTCTGACACAAAGTAAACAAGCTGTCCAGAAAACTGGACAACTTTGGTGGAGGAATAGGGGTCGGCCAAATAAGGAAGCTTGATGCTCACCTTGTTTCCGGACCCAAAGGAGATCACTGGAGCTCCTCCGGCAGCAGCTCAACGCCGGCAAGAGGGGAGGACGGCAGCTACTAGACACTGGCAAGGTGCTTTGGGCTGTGGTGGACGGCGGCAAGAAGTTGGCGCCTACTACACCAAGGAGAAGTGGGCTGTAACTTTAGGGTTGCTAGGATTAGGTTTTCACAAAACCCTTAAGCCCTATTTTATAGAGAACAAATTCTCCTAATGGTTATCGGATCATAACCAAAAGCCAGTTAACCCGCTCCATTAATTTAAGTTAAAATAAACCAAATCGAATTGGTCTATTTTAAGTTAAAATGAACCGAACCAACTTTGGTTCATTCGTTTAAAACAAACCAAACCCCTTTGGTTTATTCTCCACCATTGGATTAGAACCAAACCAATTTGGTTCATCCATCATGTCTTCATAAGACACGGCCCATCCACGCTTTCATTGCGACTTAAACGATTTCATGCTCGCTCCATGTTTGGTCAAACCAAACCTAGTTTCTCTCGGTCTGAGAATCTCATTCTCAAGCTCGTTTTAAATCCTTCGGATTACGCTCATTGTGCGTGTGACCAAATAGGTTCTCGGTTTATGTTGGCCTTCTATAATTAACCATTAATTATAGAATGATCATGAGTGGCACCTAATAGTACATCATGATCCCCAATTAACCAAAAAGATCAATGGTTGATCCAGAACTATTTCTGAAACCCTTCAGCAGCTCGAATGAATCGTGCCTCATTCCCTTCACTCATCTTATACCCACTTGGTTCAGGACATGGTTTATAGTGTTAGTCCCCACTAGGTTGACTACGTCACACCTAGCCCAAGTATCATTTCCTCGTCCTACGGATTCTAGTTACTGCACATGTTTCGAAGAGTACTTTACTCTAAATATGTAATGCTTTGGCTAAAGACTTTAGTAACAATCCGACGAGAGGCCATGGGTATACATCTCCTCGCAAGGAGTAGTGAATTCTTTATAGGCTATTCAAACACCTTCGATCACTTCGACTTATACCCAATCATCCCGGGTCCACATCTCCTCAGAGATGCTTGCTTAAGATGTCAAAGCATAAGTCTTTATGATCAAGATGACTTGAATACCGCAAGTCAAAGGAACATCGCACTTAAGCTGCAGTAAGAACTTCATTGACATATCTATATATGCAGAGAACCATATGAAGTCTTACGGATGGTCACTCCAATGAACTAGTTACCTTAACTAGCATCAACGATTAACTCTGGACATCACAATGTCTCCAGCCAGTGAGAATCAGCTACTTTGATACACCAAGGAGTACACCTCATTCTAGTCTCGACAGAATCAATGGTGTCCATATCCATCAATTCATCGACTAGGGATAATTCTGATACATCACAATTACACATGTAGAGATACTCACTAGTTGTGATCCAATCACAAATTCTTTCATGCTGTGAATCATATCGTGGACATTCAATAAATGAGTTTAAGATCCAATCAAATACATGAAATCATGTATACTCAAATAGTGAATCTTCATTTATTATATAAATGGTTCAAACATAAGGCAATTGCCTTTGGACATCTCTCATATATTACTAACAAAATGGACCTTTGTGGCTTGCATACCTTACTAGCATGCTTTGGATCTACAAAACCCTCAAGTTGTGTCATGTACACATCATGGAGGAGGTTTCCATTCAGAAATGCAGTTTTGACATCCATTTGTCAGATCTCATAATCGTGGTAAGCTACAATAGCAAGCATGGTCCGAATAGACTTAAGCATCGTAACTGGTGAAAAAGTTTCATCATAGTCAATACCATGAATATGTTTGAAACCTTTAGCTACCAATCGCCCTTTATAGGTATGCATAAGACCATCCATGTCAGTCTTTCTCTTAAATACCCACTTACACCTAATGGGTTTGACCCCTTCAGGTGGATCAACCAAAGTCCATACTTGGTTAGTGTACATGGATTCCATTTCAGATCTCATGGCCTCTAGTCATTTCTCAAAATCTGGGCTCATCACAGCTTCCTGATAGGATGTAGGCTCATTCAACTTAACAAGCATAACGTCATCATTATCAAACAAGAAAAATGAATATCTCTCAAGCTGACGATGTATCCTATTAGACCTGCGAAGAGGTTGGTCTACTTGAACAGACTGTTGCCCCACAACATTTTGTGCAACAATCTCATCATCCACAACAATTTGTGGTGCTTGTTCAATTTCCATCTCAGTATTATCTTTATCTTGAATTTCTTCAAGATGTACTTGACTCCCACTAGTTCTTCTAGAGATGAACTCTCTTTCTAGAAATACTCCATTTCTAACGACAAACACTTTGTCTTGTGTGGGATTATAGAAGTAATATCCTTTCATTTCCTTAGGATATCCTACAAAGTAACACTTGTCTGATTTGGGGCCTAGTTTGTCGGAGACTTGATGTCGAACATAAGCCTCATATCTCCAAATCTTCATAAAAGACATCTTTGGACTCTTCCTAGTCCATATCGTATATGGTGTTTTTATGACTGCCTTAGATGGGGCACAATTAAGTGTGAAAGCAATCGTCTCTAAAGCGTATCCCCAAAAGAAAGAAGGAAGATTTGTGTGACTCATCATTGATCATACCATATCTAATAATGTACGATTTCTCCTTTCTGATACACCATTCCACTGTGGTGTTCCAGGTGGAGTGAGTTGAGATCTAATCCCAAACTCAATGAGATAGTCACGAAAAGCTTGGCTAAGGTATTCCCCACCTCGATCTGATCGAAGCACTTTAATACTCTCGCCAAGTTGGTTTTGTACTTCATTCTTGAATTCTATGAACTTTTCAAAGGATTAAGATTTGTGTCTCATACGATACGCATATTCATATCTACTGAAATCATCAGTAAAAGTAATGAAGTACTGATAGCCTCCTCTAGTTGCTACATTGAAAGGGCCCACATACATCAGTATGTATGAGTTCTAACAAATCAATAGCTCGTTCGCCATGTCCACTAAATGGAGTCTTGGTCATCTTGCCTAGAAGACAAGATTCATATGTCTCATATGATTCAAAATCAAATGAGTCCAGTAATCCATCCTTATGGAGGTGGGATATGTGATTCTCATTTATGTGACCCAGGCGACAATGGCAGAGATATGTTTGGTTTAGATCATTAGATTTGTACCATTTGGTATTTATGTTATAGATTGGGGTTTCAAGATCTAGAAGATAGAGACCATTCACAAGATGTGCACTACAAAAAAACATATCATTTAAATAAACGGAACATCACTTGTCCTTTATTACAAATGAGAAACCTTTCTTGTCTAAAAAAGAAACAGAGATAATGTTTTTCGTCAAGGCAGACACATAACAACAATCCTCTAGTTCGAAGATAAGCCCACTGGGCAAAGATAAGGAATATGTCCCTACAGTGATGGTGACACCTTTTTCTCCATTGCCTACCTATAGGTCAACCATGCCCTTTGTCAATGATTTTGTCTTTTTAAGGCCCTACACATTGGTACAAATGTGAGAAGTGTTGGTTCAATCAGCCTAGGTCATGATTGACCAGGACTCGAGTTTGACTCGAGTGATGTTTTGATGTTCGACAAAAACATATGACAATATGATTGTCATGAGAAAGTCCAAGTCATGGGTACTTCGCATTTGAGAAGTCCAAGGGGTTTGATATTGGCGGCGTAAAGTCAAAGCGGTAGTCTCGGCAGCATAAGTCCAATGGTTGGCAGCGTAAAGTCCAAGCGGAGTCTTAGAGGTGTAAGTCCAATGTGCCTTGGCGGTGTAGAGACCGTTAGCATGACATAGCCGATGGAAGCACCTAATGGATAGAGCGATGGATGAACAAGTCAAGGATGACTTGGAGGGATCCGAGAGACGTGAGGCTAATGGAGGTGGCTAGAAGGCTTAGGTCTAGGCTAAGGGTGGTCTAGCAAGTATGGGGGAACCATACTTGGGTTAAAACCTCAAGTTTGAGGTGTGCCAGTCGACTGGTGCCATGTGGCAGTCGACTAGTAAGAGTCAACTAGGGTTTGACTGCGGGAAGTGGCCTAGCAGTCGACTGCCAGAGATGGGCAATCAACTGATGGACGAGCAATCGACTGATCATGTGATCACTCGACTGTTGTGGGCAATAGTCGAGTGGAGGCTTGATCAGTCGACTGATGGTCATTATTAGTCGACTGATGATGGATCCATTAGATCTTTCCAACGTTGATCTAGCCATTGTCTCACGACAACAGTGGCATCAGTCGACTGATCGGCATTTTCTAGCTTAGGTTGAAGCTTTAAATGGAGCTCGTGAAGGAGGAAAAAGCCATGGTTCTTTGAGGAGTTTTTGGGGTGAATTGCTGGTGTAATTCAAGGTCTCCAAGTGTCACTCAACCAACCAAACAAGCAAGCTCACAAAAGATCGATTGTAAAGTTTTCTTTCCATTTCTTTTGTTGTATTCACTTGTATTTGCTTGTTGTTTTTAGTATTATTATTGTAATCATTTGTATGAGGTTTCTCCACCTTCGACTTGTGTCGAGAAGGAGTATTTTTTATTAGTGATTGCATGTGCATCACTAGAGCTCTTTAGAGCTTGATCCGTAGAGTAGGAACCGTTCGGTTCCGAACCACGTTATATGCTTGTGTTCGTGTGATTGTCTATTTCGTTATTGTTATCATTATCTATATTTCGCTGCACTAATGATGTTTGTAGACGAACACGCGAAATCGACGCATAGCACGATGCTATTCACCCCCCTCTAGCGTTATCAGAGCGAGGCCGCTCTTCTAAGTTTAACAACAAAGGGAGCACGCTAGAGGGTGAAGATGGAGTTGGAAGAACAATTGGGATGGGATATCAACACCCTAATTCCCTATGCCTTTTATGGACGAGAAGGCTTCAATTCTTGGAAGGCGAGAATTGAAAACTTTTTGATGATGAGAGACCTTGAGGAGTGGTCCGTTTTGATGGAAAGATTCGAATATCCAAAAGGACCAATGGGTGGCTTCCTCAAGAAGAAGAAATGGAGTGAAGATCAACTCCAAAGATTTGAGAAAAACAAGAAGGTAATCAAATTCATTTTTTATTTAATTCCTAATGACTTCTTGTGTAGTCTAGGTGAGTGCATGGATGCCAAGGAGCTATGGAGCGATTTGGCTAAGCTTCATGAAAATTCATCATCAATTCAAGAAGAAGAAGAAGAAGAGGTGTGCTCACCCTCTCAAGCTCAAGCAAGTACATCGTCATCTAAAGAGCTTGAGGATTTGGAAGTTGATAGGGAATCAATTTCAAGATCGGTGGAAGAATCGGAGGAGACCTCCACCTCTAGGATTGAAGGGGAGGAGATTAGATCACCGAAGCAACACCAAGAAGAAGCTTCGACATCCGGTCAAGATGAAGAAGCTCAAGATCTATTTTCGGCCTCCATTGACTTAGATAACTCAAACACCGTAATTAAAAATAAAAATAATATTATGTGTTTTGAGTGTAGGGAACTTGGGCACTATAAGAGTAACTGCCCAAAGAAAGTCAAGAAGACTCCTCCGGCACCAAAACCTCAAGAAAAATCAAAAGATGTCGATGCCCCCACTAAAAGAAGCAAAGAGCACATCATTTGCTTCAAGTGCCAACAACCGGGGCATTTTAGGGATCAATGCCCTAGGGGGACCAAGAGAGTCAAAGAGGGAGCATCACATATAGGGGGAGCCTCTAAGGCAAACCCTAAGGTACAATTTATCAATGCACCTTCAATTTCTAGGGATAAAAAAGCATGCTTTTAATTCTCTTCCTATCTCTCATGAAAAGCATGTTAGAAATAATAGATATATTTGTTTAGGTGCCAAAAATGTTAATATTTCAAAGAAGGAGAAATTTGGGACTAATGTCCCTAGAAAAGTTTTACCTAGGGAGTCTATTAGGAAAATAGGATAATGTTGGTGCAATCGGCCCAGCAGTACCTTGATGGTATTTTGATGATAGACAAAACTCATGACATGGGATTGTCATAGGAAAGTCCAACATGGGTTGGCATGGAAAATCCAAGCTGTTGGTGCAGTGGGCACCAAAGTCGAACCGGTATTTTGATTATGGCAAAAGGCTCAATAGTTAAGGGTATATTTGTTATCTTACGAGCTCAATTAAGTGTGCAGAAATGCTAAAGTTGAGCGGAAGGTCTGCGACACCCGGTGGGAACCGAGGTGGTCGGGCAACGCCAGAGGGACTTCGGAGGAAGCCGAGGTACTCGGGTGAAGACCGGAAGCGAGGCTACAAGGTAAGCTCGTGTGAAAGCGAAGCAAGGTCGTTAAGCGTAGATCCGACCCAATACCTCCAATGGAAGGTCTAGGTCGAGATCAGATGGTTAGAACCATCGTACTTTATATTTTAAGCTAACTTGTACTGCAGTCCAAAACCCTTCTACTACAGTCAACTGCTAGTCTAGTTCCAGCCTCGAGAATCGCTGGACAGGGGGTGAATTTGGACTTGACTCGTGTTTTGGTACAAAGGGTGATGTGGCATCAAGGTGGACATCCAAACCATCACCAAGCTTGGACCTCATCCTTGAGTTGGCGTGAAGGCCTCCTTGAGGTGGCACAAGATGGTTGGCTCCCATGATGTGGCACAAGTTGGATGGCTTCTTCTTCTTGGCGTGAAGGCCTCCTTGAGGTGGCACAAGATGGTTGGCTCCCTTGATGTGGCACAAGTTGGATGGCTTCTTCTTCTTGGCGTGAAGGCCTCCTTGAGGTGGCACAAGATGGTTGGCTCCCATGATGTGGCACAAGTTGGATGGCTTCTTCTTCTTGGCGTGAAGGCTTCCTTGAGGTGGCACAAGGTGGTTGGTTGAAACACCTCATCCTTGTGTTGGGATAAGAACCTCACCTTGGACACTACCTATGTCTAAATTCATAGATCAATATCCATAAATAGACATGTTCAAGCCAAGCAAATAACAAGAATTCAAGAGCTCTCAACACGCTGTCGTAACGCCGCTTACTACTACTCACATTTGCTACGACGTAAGGCGTACAACGAAAAGCTACATCTTCTACTTATAAGAGTTGCGTATATTTATTTAAGTTCTACTTCTTTAAATTGTCTTTGTGCTTTAATCGTAAGGAAAGGGGAGTGTCCTTTGCCTTGATTTCTTTTGTAATCGTTGCTCTACCTCCAACGAGGAGGAGTGGTTTTAGTGAATTGCCCTCCGCACGTGATCAAGGATCACTAGGGCCGTGGATTAGCAATCGAAAGATTGTGAACCACGTAAAAATATCTTGTCTACTTTATATTTCCGCTGTGCACTCTCTACTTGCTTTTTACTTATTGCAAAAGTTTTTAACGACATCGATCGCTATTCACCCCCTCTAGCGACACTTTCGATCCAACAATTGGTATCGAGTAGGCGCTAAGATTCGGTGAAACCACCAATCTAGCTTTGTTTTTCTTTTTTACAGATTTTTTATTTATTTATTTCTGTTTTCGTATAATTATTTCACTTGCTTATCTTCTCCTACATATAGAATTGCATTAGAGGCTTTAGGATCCGGATAAGGTTGTCCTTCGGGTTAGATCCCGAGTAAGGTTGTCCTCCGGAACTTCAACGACATTCGCATTTGATTGTTTATTTCTTTTTGCAAGTTACATTTTATATATCTTTTTTTTTACTTCCCGCACTACTAATCCAAGACGAAAGTCTTGGAATATTCTTTCTGTGTGTGTTTTGCAAGATTCTTTTAGTAGTTCTTCTTCTTGTTTTTAAATGGAACATCTCGAAGGGTTTAGCACCGCCACGACCGCTTTTACAACGTAATGACTTTCGTTATTGGAAGGGTTGGATGGAATGCTTTCTTAAAACCCAAATCGAGATGTGGATCGTAATTCAAACCGGTTTCACACTTCCTATTAATGAAGATGGTGAATCTTTGGGTTACGATCAATGGTCAAATTCCATGAAAAAACAAGTAGAAGCCGATGCCAAGGCAACTCAAATCTTGCAATGTGGGTTGTCCAAGGAAGAGCTCAACCGCGTCGGCCCCTTCATTAGTGCAAAGGACTTATGGACCAAGCTAGTGGAACTACACGAAGGCACCGACGACACGAAGGTATGTAAAAGAGATTTACTTTTAAATAAATTGTATAACTTGAAAATGCAGGAAAACGAGACCACAACTCAACTACATGCTCGTATCCAAGACATCGTCAACCAACTCCATGCCATCGGACAAAAGGTCGAGAATCGCGACCTTATCAGGTATTCTCTTAACTCATTTCCTAGGACCACCTTGTGGGCATCCATGGTCGATGCCTACAAGGTCTCCAAGGACCTTTCTAAAATTAGGTTAGACGAATTGTTTTCGGAACTTGAATTACATGAGCAAACTAACGTGGTCCAGGCCGAGAAGAGTATTGCGTTAGTGCGAGTTCCAAGAAGAAGAAGCCCGCAAGCAAGCCACCCCGAAGGAAGAAGACGAGTCCGAATCGAAGTAGACTCGAAATAGAATCCGAACTAGTCAATCTAGTTAGGAAGATGACTCAAGAAAGCGCTAAACGCTACTTGGGAGGAGTTGTCGGGAGGAAGAAGGCGATATCCAAGCTCTAATGGCCAAGCCGACCGAGCACGACTCAAACCAAGAAGAGTCCGAGTCCGAATCCGATGATGAGCTTCCATTCAAGACAAGCCACGGATCCGTATCCGGTTCAAAAGAATCATTAAGGGTAAGTCGGTCGTTACTTAATACTTTGTATGGTGCAATTAAATTTTTAAATAAGAAACTAGCTAAGTCCGAGTCCAAGGTCGAGACCCTAATTGAGGAGGTTAACCTTCTCAAACATGAGGTCTCACTAACCTCTTCGACTACTCGTATTCAAGAGGAGGACTCAACTCAAGTTGAAAAGCTTGAAGTTGAGAACTCGCTTTTGAAAACACAAGTCGAAGACCTTAGGAACACGTTGGAAAGGTTCACTTTGGGATCCAAGGGACTTGACCTCTTACTTGGATCACAAAGGGCCGTGTACAACAAGGCCGGACTCGGGTTTAACTCAAATACAACCAATAAGTCATATATGTCTATAGTAAACCAACATAAGAAAAATGTCCAAGCATGGGTCCCTAAGACCACTTTGATTTCAACTTTAGGATCTAACATGTATTGGGTTCCCAAGGACCAAATTCACTATGTGAATAGACCCACTGGATTCAATGGTCCAGGTGGAGCCAATACAAAATGTATTTTTGTTAAGTCTTAGAAATTGCATGCTTAGTTTTTCCTTTATTTTTAGAATGGTTAGATAGGACTCATAACCAACTAAAATCCTACGAAAAGATTGAGCCTCGGGGAGCCTCTTTTCAAAAATAAACCAACTAAAATCCTACGAAAAGATTGAGCCTCGGGGAGCCTCTTTTCAAAAATAACTAGTTAGACCAAGACGTAGTCTCAAGTAAGTCGAGTTATCAATTTCTTGAAATTAGCTTTGTCTAAGGAAGTGGTCGTTGTTCCGATCAAAGAAGGCCTCTGCTCTCGCCACGACCGAAGCTAATCTCTTGAAAAGATTACTTGATGAGCTTAGACTAAATCCGAATCTAACCTAATGTTGGTTAATTTAAATTCATTAAAATTAATCAAGTAAAATTGAAAGTCATCTCACAGTAACACATAGGAATAACATGTTTTGATCATGTAGATATTAGTGAGATGATTTAGGTTTAAAAACTTACAAACAACCCTTTAGTAATTCCATTGATCCTACACATAAGAGTCGAAGAAACCATTAATATAGTTTTCGAGGAAGGACACGAACCCGTTCAATCCTTAACAAAACCAACTAGCAAATCAACTTATAGCGAACCCGACTCTGATCTTGAACTTGAATCTCGTCCTAACCCAAGTCATCCTATCGACCAAGTGATAGATGACTCTAACCCAAGTCAAACTAGAACTCACCCAAGTCATCCTATCAATCAAGTTATAGGTGATCCAAATTTAGGGTTCGAACTAGAGCTTCATGCGAAACCTTAGTCAAATCTCGTTAATTTCCAAAATCGAACCCAAAACTATTGAACAAGCACTTCTTGATCCCGACTGGATTATTGCTATGCAAGAAGAGCTAGCTCAATTCACTAGAAATGAAGTCTGGGAATTAGTACCACCACCTAAAGAAAAATCAATTATTGGTGGGTATTTCGAAATAAACTTGATGATAAAGGTGAAGTAGTTAGAAATAAAGCCAGGTTAGTCGCAAAAGGGTTTAGTCAAGTCGAAGGTTTAGATTACGATGAGACCTACGCCCCCGTAGCAAGACTAGAGTCCATCCGAATGTTGTTAGCATATGCTGCACATCGAGGTTTTAAATTGTTTCAAATGGATGTCAAGTCAGCATTTTTGAATGGATACATTAAGGAAGAAGTTTACGCTACCAACCTCCGGATTTGAAAATCTAGATAAACGACCATGTCCTTAGACTTAAGATTTGAAACATTTATGGTAGAAACAGTGTAAAGAGAGATATAGTAGATTTTGCTGCTCGATGTTTAGTATGCCAGTAGTTGGTGCAGTAGGAAGCAGCATTGCGTTGCCTTATCTACCACCAAAGCCGAATACGTTGCGATGGGTGAGTGTGTCTCTCAGCTCCTGTGGATGAAGCACACTCTCCAAGACTTTAGCTTAATCTTTAACAACATTAAAAGTTAGGTATGTGCGTAATAGAGTAGGATTTAAATTTTTCTATATATGTACTCTATTTTTGCTTCTTTTTATGAAATTAGCCTAAGTCTTACCTTAGAAATCATATTGGGAACTTGCTTGGACTTACAAACCCTAAAATATATTTACAAACTTTTTGAGTTAAGGCAAAAGGGGGAGAAAGTCACAAAAGTAACCAAAATTAACCAAAATTAAAGGGGAAGAAAGTAAACAAAATTATTACCTTTTATATTAAGTAATTCCGTTTACTTAAGCAACTATTAAGGGGGAGTAAAAATTATTTTTCAAGAACTCACCTTCGGTCAAGGGGGAGGTTACCTCAAAGGGGAGAACTTGAAACAATAATATTTCTCACTCATGCTTAATCATTATGCTAGCTTACTGTTATGCTTAATTTTTCCTTAACTTTTGTGTCGGTTTGCCATGAATCAAAAAGGGGGAGATTGTTGGTGCAGTGGGCACCAAAGTCGAACCGGTATTTTGATTATGGCAAAAGGCTCAATAGTTAAGGGTATATTTGTTATCTTACGAGCTCAATTAAGTGTGCAGAAATGCTAAAGTTGAGCGTAAGGTCTGCGACACCCGGTGGGAACCGAGGTGGTCGGGCAACGCCAGAGGGACTTCGGAGGAAGCCGAGGTACTCGGGTGAAGACCGGAAGCGAGGCTACAAGGTAAGCTCGTGTGAAAGCGAAGCAAGGTCGTTAAGCGTAGATCCGACCCAATACCTCCAATGGAAGGTCTAGGTCGAGATCAGATGGTTAGAACCATCGTACTTTATATTTTAAGCTAACTTGTATCATCCAAAACCCTTTGACTGCGTCTACTACAATCAACGCTAGTCTAGTTCCACCTAGAGAATCCAATTTCAAGGGGGTGAATTTGGACTTGACTCGTGTTTTGGTACAAAGGGTGATGTGGCATCAAGGTGGACATCCAAACCATCACCAAGCTTGGACCTCATCCTTGAGTTGGCGTGAAGGCCTCCTTGAGGTGGCACAAGATGGTTGGCTCCCATGATGTGGCACAAGTTGGATGGCTTCTTCTTCTTGGCGTGAAGGCCTCCTTGAGGTGGCACAAGATGGTTGGCTCCCTTGATGTGGCACAAGTTGGATGGCTTCTTCTTCTTGGCGTGAAGGCCTCCTTGAGGTGGCACAAGATGGTTGGCTCCCATGATGTGGCACAAGTTGGATGGCTTCTTCTTCTTGGCGTGAAGGCTTCCTTGAGGTGGCACAAGGTGGTTGGTTGAAACACCTCATCCTTGTGTTGGGATAAGAACCTCACCTTGGACACTACCTATGTCTAAATTCATAGATCAATATCCATAAATAGACATGTTCAAGCCAAGCAAATAACAAGAATTCAAGAGCTCTCAACACGCCGTCGTAACTCCGCTACTACTACTCACATTTGCTACGACGAAGTGCCGCCGACAACGAAAGCTACATCTTCTACTTATAAGAGTTGTCGGTATATTTATTTAAGTTCTACTTCTTTAAATTGTCTTTGTGCTTTAATCGTAACAAGGAAAGGGGGAGTGTCCCTTTGCCTTGATTTCTTTTTGTAATCGTTGCTCCTACCTCCAACGAGGAGGAGTGGTTTTAGTGAATTGCCCTCCGTACGTGATCAAGGATCACTAGGGCCGTGGATTAGCAATCGAAAGATTGTGAACCACGTAAAAATATCTTGTCTACTTTATATTTCCGCTGTGCACTCTCTACTTGCTTTTTACTTATTGCAAAAGTTTTTTAACGACATCGTATCGCTATTCACCCCCCCCCTCTAGCGACACTTTCGATCCAACACAAGCATGGAGCTTGGTGTGGAAGTCCAAGGGGGAAGCCTTGGCATGGGAAAGTCCAAAGCATTGCGAAGCCGTGCGCTTGGTGCTTGGTGAGAAATGCATTGCGAAGCCGTGCGCTTGGTGCATTTGGGAAGTCTTGAGGACTTGGTATGTTCACTAGGCTCGGGGTCCTTGAGTCGGTGAAGGATGGCATTGCGAAGCCGTGCGCTTGGTGCATCCGAGGGACCGCCGGACGGGGAGCAAATGGAGTGAGCCCAAAGGGAAGCATACTTCTAGGGCATGAGACGCGAAGGATGGTATGCGGCCGCGCCTTGGCGCATCCGAGGGACGAGGCCTAGGGAAGAGAGCTGGTGGGGAACTCCATGAGGGATAAGGTGGACTTGGCCAAGTGGCTAAGATCGAGTGTGGAGCTCAAACTTGATGAGGGTCACGGCCGGATGCTCAAACAACTTGGTGTTTCGTGTTTTGCGACAATGACCAGCAGGTGCTTGCTCGATCGGGTCCAAGCCGACTAGAGTTCGACCGTGTAAGGTGAGCAATGCAACTGGAACGAAGCGGTAATCCTCTCCTATAAGATAGGTTTGGTTTAGAGAAATTTATTTTATACGAGTTTGCTTTCGCATGGATCACTTGTAAGGGATCCTATTTTCCGTTGCGCATATGCCATTTGGCATACGAGATTTCCTACGATCGGTGATGGGCATCATCGATCAGTGTAAATGTCCGTTGGAACTTGTCCAAGCGTGGATCTAGCCGTTGTGAGACAAACAGCGGCTACGAGCGATCGATTAGGGCCTTTTGGCGGTCATTTGCTAGGCCTCGATGTAGGTTATAAAAGGAGCTCGAGATGGAGGTTTTTGCAATGGTTTTTTGTGGAGCTATTGGAGGGGAATTGCTGCTGCATTCCAGTCCTTCAAGAGCCAATCAAAGCAAGCAACAAGCAAAGTGATCAAAGCAATCGGTGAAAGTTTTCTTTTGTATTGTATTTGTGTATTTGCTTGTATTTCTATATTACATTGTAATTGCTTGTGAGAGGTTTCTCCACCTCTGACGTGTTGTCGAGAAGGAGTGTTATAGTTAGTGTCGTGCACATAACTAGAGCTCGGTGAGCTCGCCCGTGGAGTAGGAATCATTCGGTTCCGAACCACGTATATCTTGTGTTGTGTGATTGTGTATTGTTGTTAGTTTCATTATTATTGTTATTCCACTGCGCTAACGACAATCGTAGACAAGCAACGCAAGAAGAACGAACGAATTATGACATCCATCGTACGTGGGCTATTCACCCCCCTCTAGTCGGCCGTATCGACCTCCCTACAAGTGGTATCAGAGCCGAGGTCGCTCTTCAAGGACTAACCGCCGCGAGAGCACTACAAGATGGCCGGCTTCATCCATCCACCAAAATTCGATGGAGATTTTGCTTGGTGGAGAAAACGGATGGAGGTATATCTCGAAACCGATTTTGATTTTATGATTATTATAGAAAACGGTTTTGAAATGCCTAGGGACAAGTACAACAAGCCAATTGAGAAGTCAAAATGGACCCAAGACTAAATCAAAGACTTCATGACAAATCTCAAGGTAATCAAGTTGATTAGTGATTTGTTACCTAACACTATTTGGTCTAGATTGGGTGAATATAGGGATGCAAGGGAATTATGGAATAAGGTAATGAAATTCCAAGAAAATTCCCAATCGACACAAGAAGAGGAGAATGCCGAGGAAGAAGCACCCATCACATTTGATAATGTTGATGACTTGGTGGAGACCTCTACCTCTAGCATTGAGGGGGAGGAAAGGGTTTCTATTCCGGAGCAAGACCAAAATGAAGCATCTACATCCGGGAGAAGTGAAGATCATGAAGAGGCCTCCACCACCTCCCTAGGTAACTCAAGCGTTATTGTTTTAAATAAAAATCACATAATATGCTTTAAGTGTAGGGAGAAAGGGCATTATAAGAGCAAATGCCCTAAATTGGCTAAGGAAAAGGCATCAAGACCGAAAGTCAACCCAAAGTCAAAGGATGCCAGTGTTCCCAAAATCAAGAGCAAAGAGCACATTGTGTGCTTCAAATGCAATCAAAAGGGACACTACCGAAGCCAATGCCCTAGGGGGAGGAAGAAAGGGCAAGAAGGTGCAACTCATGTAGGGGGAGCTCCTAAAGCTAACCCTAAGGTACATTTAGTTAATGCACCTTTAATTCCTATAGTCAAAAAGCATGCCAAAAATTATTTTAGCTCTCTTGCAATTATAAATGAAAAGCATGCTAGGAGAAATGATAAGATTTATTGCTTAGGTGCCAAGCATGTTAGTTTCTCTAAGGACAAACCTAAGACTCAAAACACTAGATCTATTTTACCAAAAGAGTCCATTAGGAGAGTTGAAAACCATCTAGGCATTAACCCTAAGAAGCCTAGGCATATGCCTAAGAAGAAGAGGTTTTCCCAAAAACCTAATGAAAATTCAAAAATGGAAAAATTAGAGCTAGAGAACCAAGTCTTGAGGTCAAGACTTGAGAGAATGGAGAAAGCCCTTAGAATCATAGAAAATTCAATTCTAGGGTCAAATGCCCAAAAGTCAAGACCTAAGGTTCAAAAATGGTCTAAGGGCAAGAAAGGTTTGGGTGACAAACCTAAGCCCAAGAAGACTTATCATAATGTTCCATTTAATTATGGAACTATTTCTAGGTCTAGGAAAACCAAGGCTAATAGGGAAGTCATCCCTAAGTCTAGCCATGATATGGGTTTAGTGGCTAACACCTTAAAGAAATCAAATGTAGCCACTAAGAAGGTCAATGGAGGAGTCACCTCTAGAGTTGACCTAGGAAAGACCCAAAAGACTATGGCTTCAAAGCCTAAAAGGGTCATTAGAAAGGTATCTAGGGAAGTTATCCCTAGAGAATACCTTGTTAACCCAAGGAGCTCCAATAGATATTGGGTTCCTAAAAGCGTGATCGATTCACGCTAAATGGGTTAAGGTGTGTCAACCCTAAGTGGATGGGTGGTTAACCTAGCCATTGTGAGTTGACACATTAGGGTGTGCCAATATGGTTTGAGAAGTTAAAAATGATTTAAATTGGCACAATTAGGTCATAGAGGTCGTGGTGTGCTATTTTGGGTTTTTGGCACACTAAGGAAATAATGACATTAAGGCAAAATGAATTTAATCCCTAGAAATGGCAAATTGATTTTAACACTTAGGTATTTTATACCTTAGTATATTTTTCTTGCCATGCTTTATTTGCCTTGCCATGTCATGACATCATTTTCATTTTCATCTATAAAAATGTCATGATCATGTTTAGATTTATGTTTAGATGTCATGTATGCTTAAGTTTCATTCACATGCCATGACATCATGATATTGGCATATGTTTTTATCTATATCATATCTATGCCATAATCATATCATGCATGAATTAAAATGGAGTTAAGGACTATGGCATGATTTGATGGGAATCAAAGAATATTGCCTTAGAAATATGCATGAGAACATAAACAAAACAAAAACTCACATCTCACAAAAATTTGACTTGTATGTGTTTTACACATCTAGATATTGGTGAGATGTTTAGGAAAAAGAAAATAAAGGTTTGAAAAACATTTTGAAAAACCTTGGTGAAGCCTATCTTTTGATAGCTATCACCATTGAATGGGATGATACAAAGATGGCTCTTTATTGAAGCTTTTCTTAAATTTTGAACTTTGTATCAATCTCCTAATTTAATGGGTTAAATAATTTTTCAATATTTTTCACCCATAGTGTTTAGGATAAGTATTATACGTATGCATTTTCAAGATTTTTAAAAATACGTATATTTACTTATGGATTTCGAAAATCCAATTTCTGAAATCTTTGGCGCAAATCGATTATTAGTCATTGCCATGGTGGCGATCGTGATGAAATTAAACTTGTTGGTTAGGCCCATGTTCAGCTAGGTTAAGGTCCCCTAACCACTCCTAACCCTAGGATATGCTTGGGAGAGCATTAGAGAGGGTGGAAATCCATTGGATATGGATTAGGAGTTGGGTTGAGGGTGAGTATCAATTTTAAGGTAGAAAAGAGTTCATTGTTGAACTTTGCCTTAATTTTGATTTGGTTAATGTTCCTATTGGCTTAGGGACTCTCCAAGGACATTGTTGGTGCAATGGTCAAGGGGGAGCAAGCCTCTAGGGGGAGGTATCCATCATTGGAAGATGGATGTGTATTTCCTCATGGGAGGAAAATTGGGTTGCCTCTCTTTAAGTGATATGGGATCACTAGAAAGATCGTAGGCATGTGTTCCTCCATGGGAGAGATTGTAAGATCTCATTGGGATATGAGACATTCATACCCTTGGGGAGGACCTTTTTGATGTAATGTCAAAAAGGGGGAGAAGTTACCATGTTACCAATTAAGGTTCGTTGGAATTCTCATTGGGATATGAGAATTGCCAATATGGGAGAATTGGTAGACTTGAGATGGTAGTTTTGTCAATCATCAAAAAGGGGGAGATTGTTGGTGCAATCGGCCCAGCAGTACCTTGATGGTATTTTGATGATAGACAAAACTAATGACATGGGATTGTCATGGGAAACTCCAACATGGGTTGGCATGGAAAATCCAAGCATGGAGCTTGGTGTGGAAGTCCAAGAGGGAAGCCTTGGCATGGGAAAGTCCAAAGCATTGCGAAGCCGTGCGCTTGGTGCTTGGTGAGAAATGCATTGCGAAGCCGTGCGCTTGATGCATTTGGAAAGTCTTGAGGACTTGGTAAGTTCACTAGGCTCGGGGTCCTTGAGTCGGTGAAGGATGGCATTGCGAAGTCGTGCGCTTGGTGCATCCGAGGGACCGCCGGACGGGGAGCGAATGGAGTGAGCCCAAAGGGAAGCATACTTCTAGGGCATGAGACGCGAAGGATGGCGTTGCGAAGCCATACGCTTGGCGCATCCGAGGGACGTAGGCCGAGGGAAGAGAGCTTTGGTGGGGAACTCCATGAGGGATAAGGTGGACTTGGCCAAGTGGCTAAGCCTGAGTGTCGGAGGCTCAAACTTGATGTTTGAGGGTTTACCCGACGGTCGGATGCTCAAACAACTTGGTGTTTCAGGTTTTGCGGCGTCGATCAAGCGCATAGGTTCGATTCGGTAGTCCAAGTTGACTAGAGTTCGACTGGTGTAAGGCTAGGGTTTTGTGCTTGGCAGTCGATTGCCATGGGTGCGATCGGGAAGTCGGCGATCGGCTAGAGGATGGCGATCGGTGATGGGAGTGTCGCAAACACGAAGCGCTCCGTGGCCGGCAGGCGATCGACTCTTGAGTCACCTGATCGTGATGGGCATCATCAGTCGACTGGTAGGTGATCCGTTGGAACTTGTCCAACGTGGATCTGGCCGTTGTGAGACAACGACTACGAGGCGATCTGGGGCCTTTTGGCGTGTCACTAAACAAGATGGAGGTTTTGCAATGGTTTTGTGGAGCTATTGGAGGAATTCTTCGCATTCCAGTCCTTCAAGAGCCAATCAATGCAAGCAACAAGCAAAGCGATCAAAGCAATCGGTGAAAGTTTTCTTTTGTATTGTATTTGTGTATTTGCTTGTATTTCTATATTACATTGTAATTTCTTGTGAGAGGTTTCTCCACCACCGACGTGTTGTCAAGAAGGAGTGTTATAGTTAGTGTCGTGCGCATAACTAGAGCTCGGTGAGCTCGCCCGTGGAGTAGGAACCATTCGGTTCCGAACCATGTATATCTTGTGTTGTGTGATTGTGTATTGTTGTTAGTTTCATTATTATTGTTATTCCGCTGCGCTAACGACAATCGTAGACAAGCAACGCAAGAAGAACGAACGAATTACGACATCCATCGTACGTGGGCTATTCACCCCCCTCTAGGCGGCCGTATCGACCTCCCTACAGATAACACCTAGGTCTTAATCCCAAATGGACTAGGCATATGCCTAGAAAGGATAATGCCCAAGGATTAAATCAAAATTCTAAAAATGGGCAATTAGTGGTTGAAAATCAAGCCTTGAGGTCAAGGCTTGAAAAACTTGAGAAGACCCTTAGGAATATACAAAATCAATTTAAAGGGTCAAATGATCAAAAGTCTAGGTCCAAAAGTCAAAATCTACGCCTAGGACCTAAGAGACAAAAGTCAACCAAGGGCAAGCAAGGTTTGAGTCACAAACGTAAGCCTAAGGTGGCTTATCATAGTGTTCCATTTGATTATGGAACACAAACTAGGTCTAGGAAGACCAAGGTCAATAGGGAAGTCATCCCTAGAGTTGACCAAGGTATGTGCCTAGTGGCTAGGGTTTCAAGGAAACCTAGGGAAGCCACTAAGAAGGTTGCAAGGGGAGTTACCCCTAGAGTCAACCTAGGTAAGAACAAAATGACCAAGGCTAACAAGCCTAGAAGGGTCATTAGGAAGGTATCTAGGGAGGTTATCCCTAAGGAATACCTAGTAAACCCTAGGAGCTCAAATAAGTTTTGGGTTCCTAAGAGCGTGATTGATTCACGCTAGATGGGTTTAGGGTGTGCCAACCTTTATTGGATGGGTAGTTAATTCAACCATTGTAGAGGTGGCACTTTAGGTAATTTTCAAGGTTATGGGTACCTTGGAAATAGGTTTGATTTTTAATCATAAAAGATTTTAGGATTTGCCAATACATTTTTGGAATTATGAAAAATCAATTAAATTGGCATAAATTAGGTTTAGAGGTGTAGTGTGCCATTTTGGGTTTTTTGCACACTAGGGAGAAAAGTGATAATATGGAAAAATATATTTAATTATATCAAATGACAATTAATATTAAATTTTAGGTATTATTATACCTATATATTTGATATGTCATGCTTGATTTGCCATATTACATGTCATGACATCATATCTATTTTTAATCATTTAAAATGTCATGATCATGTTTAGGGTTAGGTTAAATGTAATGTATGCTTAGGTTATATCATATGTCATGACATCATGATCATTGGCCATGCTTTATTATGCTATCATTTATGTCATGCTCATATTTCATGCATTTAATTTATTGAAAATTGAGTTAAGGACTTTGGCATGACTTGGAGTCCCATTTATAAGGGAATCAAGTAGGGTTGCCTTAGAAAATGCATGAGACCTTAGATTAGGATAACCAAAACCCACATCTTACATCTAAATTGACATGTATGTGTATTCACATACCCTAGATATATGTGAGATGAAAGGATATGAGTTAAGTTCAAGGTGCATAGTTTTTGCATCTAGATGAACTAAAACTCATCTTTAACCAACAAGTGGATTATTGGGAAAGGTTGTGTACAAGTCATGTACATTGAACCCATGGAATATGATCTAAAATACGGTTTTGAAAACATTTTAAAATCATTTTGAAAAACTTTGGTGAAGTCTATCTTTTGATAGCAATCACCATTGATGAGATTGATACAAAGTGAGCTAAAACTTTAAAGTTTTTATTCACATTTGGATTTTGTATCAATTTCTCTATTTTATGGGTAAAATAATTTTAAAATATTTTTCACCCAATATACGTGTCATAAGTAGTATACGTATGAATTTTCATGATTTTTCGATATACGTATATTTATTTATGCTTTTCTGAATCTCGTTTCTGATAACTGAAATTCTGAAATTTCAGTTATCAGTCGACTACCCTTGGTGGAAGTCAACTGATGTGAGTGGCAGTCGACTGATCTCTGATAAAGTCGACTGCCAAGGTTGAATTCGGGAAAACAAGGTTTGTTAGTCCAATTCCAGCTATGGTAAAGGTCCCTAACCACTCCTAACCCTAGGATATGCTTTGGGAAGCATTATAAAGGGTGAAAATCCATTGGATATGGATTAGGAGAGTTGTTTAGGGTTTGTATCAAATTTAAGGTGTTGGAAAGTTCAATGTTGAATTTCTAACCTTATTTTTTATGATTTAGAGTTTCTATTGACTTAGGGACTTCCCAAGGACATTGTTGGTGCAATTGTCAAGGGGGAGCAAGCCTTTAGGGGGAGGTATCCATCATGGGGTGATGGATAGTATTTTTCCTCATAAGAAGGAAAATGGGATTTTGAGATACCCAAATTTGGAAATTGGGAGAGTGTATAGGATTGCCTCTCTTGAGTGATATGAGACTTATCACTAGGAAGATGGTAGACATCCTAGGTATGTTTGGACCAAGGGGGAGATTGTAAGATCTCATTGGGACATAAGACATTGACCTCCTTGGAGAAATAACCTTTTTGATGTTAGTCAAAAAGGGGGAGAATGTTTTGGGGGAGAAGTTAGAATTACCAATTTAGGATAATTGGTAAGGGATTTGAGTTAGTGTTCTAACTCAATGGTTTGTTTGGTTTTTGTCAAACATCAAAAAGGGGGAGATTGTTGGTGCAATCGGCCCAGGTCACGATTGACCAGAACTCGAGTTTGACTTGAGTGATATTTTGATGTTCGACAAAAACATATGACAATATGATTGTCATGGGAAAGTCCAAGTCATGGGTACTTGGCATGGAAAGTCCAAGTGAGACACTTGGCATTTAGGAAAGTCCAAGTCTTGAGTACTTGGCATGTAAAGTCCAAGCATGGGTCTTGGCATGGAAAGTCCAACATGGGTTGGCAAGGGAAAGTCCAAGCTTGTGTCTTTCCATTTGAGAAGTCCAAGGGGTTTGATATTGGCGGTGTAAAGTCCAAGCGGGAGTCTGGGCAGCATAAGTTCAATGGTTGTCGGCGTAAAGTCCAAGCTGAGTCTTGGCGGCGTAAGTCCAATGTGCCTTACACTGTTAGCATGACATAGCCGATGGAATCACCTAAAGGCTAGCGCGATGGATGAACAAGTCATGGATGACTTGGAGGGATCTGAGAGGCGTGAGGCTGATGGAGGTGGCTAGAAGACTTAGGTCTAGGCTAAGGGTGGTCTAGCAAGTATGGGGGAACCATACTTGGGTTAAAACTTCATGATTGAGGTGTGTCAGTCGACTGATGCCATGTGACAGTCAATTGGTAAGAGTCAACTAGGGTTTGACTGCGGGATGTGGCCTACCAGTTGACTGCCAGAGATGGGAAGTCGACTGATGGACGAGCAGTCAATTGATAATGTGATCAGTCGACTGATTCTCGGTGTTTCGGCCACAGAATGGAGTCTCACTCGACTGCTGCGACCAGCAGTCGAGTGGAGCCTTGATCAGTCGACTGATGGTCATTATCAGTCAACTGATGATGGATCCGTTGGATCTTTCCAACGTGGACCTAGCCGTTGTCTCACAATAATAGTGGAATCAGTCGACTGATTGTCCCGAGCAGTCGACTGATCGGCGTTTTCCAACACAGGTTGAAGCTTTAAATGGAGCTCGTGAAGGAGGAAAAAGCCATGGTTCTTTGAGGAGTTTTTGGGGTGAATTGCTGGTGTAATTCAGAGTCTCCAAGTGTCACTCAACCAACTAAATAAGCAAGCTCTCAAAAGATTGATTGTAAAGTTTTCTTTGCATTTCTTTTGTTGTATTCACTTGTATTTGCTTGTTGTATTTAGTATTACTGTTGTAATCATTTGTACAAGGTTTCTCCACCTCCGACTTGTGTCGAGAAGGAGTATTTGTGATTAGTGATTGCGTGTGCATCACTAGAGCTCTTTAGAGCTCGATCCATAGAGTAGAAACCGTTCGGTTCTGAACCATGTTATATGCTTTTGTTTGTGTGATTGTCTATTTCGTTATTGTTATCATTATCTATATTCCACTGCGCTAACGAAGTTTGTAGATGAACACGCGAAAGAATTCCATCGACGCATAGCACGACGCTATTCACCCCCCTCTAGAGTTACAACGATCCCCTACAAGAAGCACAACTGGTATCTAATACCCAAGAAGATGAGATAGATAAATTGACTTCTAAAACATGTATACCTGAGGTAGAAGTCTCACTTTTCTTCCCTTTCACCTCTTCCAGGTATAGCTTGCAGTTTCTCTTCCAATGCCCGGTCTCACCGCAGTGGAAGCTTTCCCCTTTCTTAGACACCCCTCCTTTGGGTTTCAATGCCTTTGCCTTGCCTTTACCTTTGGCTTGGGTCTTACCCTTACCTTTAGGCTTCTACTTGCCTTTGCCTTTTTTCTTGTTCACCATCAAAATGGTGGTAGGATTTGCCTTCTTAAGGTTGAGTTCGGTAGTTCGTATCATGCTCAGTAACTCAGGTAAAGGATTGTCAATTTCATTCATGTTATAGTTCAAGACAAATTGACTATAGCCTTTTGGCAGTGACTGCAGAACATGGTCAGTGGCCAGCTCTTGGCCCAATGGAAATCTCAATCTCTTTAGGTTCTTAACGTACCCAATCATCTTGAGTACATGAGTGCCTACGGGAGTCTCCTCTTGCATCTTGCATTGAAACAAGGCCGCTCGTGCCTTGCTTGTCCCTAATATAGTCATTTTAAATGCTCAACCATACCATAGGCATCCATGTTCTCATGTTGCTTCTAAAGCTCAAAATTCATGGTAGCAAGCATAAGGCATGACACATCCAATGCGTCATCTTGATGCTTCTTATAAGCATCCTTGTTAGTACGAGTGGCCATAGGAGCGGGTGGTTCAGGAATAGATTACTCTAGGATGTACAGTTTGCGTTCTTGCTTGAGGACTATCCTTAAGTTCCTGTACCAGTCTAGGAAGTTAGCTCCAGTGAGCTTGTCCTTATCAAGGACAGATCGCAGAGAGAGTGTGTTCGATGTATTTGACGACATGGTGATCTACAATATAGAAATGCAGAAATGTATCATATTTCAATCATTTAATTAGGACTTTAATTAAATGATTCTCCCACTGGTCACAAAGTGGGACAAGATCCATATTATATCGAATCTTGAGTTAGCTTTGGCTAATCGCCCAAGATGCGTATAAGTTAGGTAGGTAACTCGTACCAATTACATCTAATGTAACTCTTGTATATCTATTTGAACAACATTATTTGTTCATAGTGCCCATCGAATGAGATATCCTTCTAGAGTTACAACGATCCCCTACAAGAAGCACAACTGGTATCTAATACCCAAGAAGATGAGATAGATAAATTGACTTCTAAAACATGTATACCTGAGGTAGAAGTCTCACTTTTCTTCCCTTTCACCTCTTCCAGGTATAGCTTGCAGTTTCTCTTCCAATGCCCGGTCTCACCGCAGTGGAAGCTTTCCCCTTCCTTAGACACCCCTCCTTTGGGTTTCAATGCCTTTGCCTTGCCTTTACCTTTGGCTTGGGTCTTACCCTTACCTTTAGGCTTCTGCTTGCCTTTGCCTTTTTTCTTGTTCACCATCAAAATGGTGGTAGGATTTGCCTTCTTAAGGTTGAGTTCGGTAGTTCGTATCATGCTCAGTAACTCAGGTAAAGGATTGTCAATTTCATTCATGTTATAGTTCAAGACAAATTGACTATAGCCTTTTGGCAGTGACTGCAGAACATGGTCAGTGGCCAGCTCTTGGCCCAATGGAAATCCCAATCTCTGTAGGTTCTTAACGTACCCAATCATCTTGAGTACATGAGTGCCTACGGGAGTCTCCTCTTGCATCTTGCATTGAAACAAGGCCTTTGATACTTCGTATCGCTCGTGCCTTGCTTGTCCCTAATATAGTCATTTTAAATGCTCAACCATATCATAGGCATCCATGTTCTCATGTTGCTTCTAAAGCTCAGAGTTCATGGTAGCAAGCATAAGGCATGACACATCCAATGCGTCATCTTGATGCTTCTTATAAGCATCCTTGTTAGTACGAGTGGCCATAGGAGCGGGTGGTTCAGAAATAGATTACTCTAGGATGTACAGTTTGCGTTCTTGCTTGAGGACTATCCTTAAGTTCCTGTACCAGTCTAGGAAGTTAGCTCCAGTGAGCTTGTCCTTATCAAGGACAGATCGCAGAGAGAGTGTGTTCGATGTATTTGACGACATGGTGATCTACAATATAGAAATGCAGAAATGTATCATATTTCAATCATTTAATTAGGACTTTAATTAAATGATTCTCCCACTGGTCACAAAGTGGGACAAGATCCATATTATATCGAATCTTGAGTTAGCTTTGGCTAATCGCCCAAGATGCGTATAAGTTAGGTAGGTAACTCGTACCAATTACATCTAATGTAACTCTTGTATATCTATTTGAACAACATTATTTGTTCATAGTGCCCATCGAATGAGATATCCTTCTAAATTACTACTCATCTTGAGTTAGCTTTGGCTAATCGCCCAAGATTTGTATAATTTAGGTAGATGTCTCGTATGAGCTATGCCTCTAAGTTTATCAATCTAATTGAGAGTGCATAGTTAAGTAAAACCCCAAAGTTTAATAGGCGGACATCACAATTGTCCTGTCGTACTTTACCGAGGTAAATCGAGTTACTTTTCTTTGGCAAACACGCTACAATTGAACAAGGTAATAGTAAGTATTAAACTTTAGTAGGCATATGATAAGTGACCTAATTTTGTGACAACTAACTGCGCATGCATCACATACAAGCATCACATACACAAGCATCACATGCAAGCATAATATATATCAACATATAACTTTAAACGTGATATGGTTATGGCCCGAATCTAAGATCTTCTCAAGCCAATGAGAAGAGAGAATAGATAACCTAGGGTGGCATCTTCTCCAAGTGCTTCCTTCGGTCATCCTGTGTTGTCAGCATCCTCCTTGTAACTTCAACCTTCAATGGACATTTCATTTCTTTATTTTGTACATTACAAAATAAGAACACTCGAGTCTAAGTCTATGTTATAACCAGGAAAATAGAGATGAAGACACGACACACAGGTTGTATTATGAATTACAACATGCACAAACAACACACAACCACAATCACATTGGGTCCTAGGCCATAACCATGCACTGTTGGGATGTATACTAAAAAGTCTATCTTTTATATGAACATCTTTATTTTTGAAATAAGAATCACATGATCATTGTTTGCATATTTTTATGGTTATGCATATTGTCTAATACATTACATTGTAGATAACATGGTGTGTGGTGTCACACGGGAGATCATGTTATCGACTTCTTGTAAAGAATAAGTATAGGCTCACAACCTAGATGGCTTTGGACAAACCATTGGTATGGTTGTAGTGTGATTTGGTATTGGTTTGTCTTGACCAAAGAATCACACTAGTACACTTTGTGTGTATTGAGCAGGACCAACTTAGAGGTAATTCGATTCATTGCTGACTACATAATCGAATCAGACCTTAGATTTTATATTGTACATACTCTTAAACCCGATATAATAACGGGCACATATACTTAGTATTCATTTCTTTGATTTACCAATAGGTGAGATTTATAGATTAAATCGATAAGCTCGGTAAGTTGGGAAATGATATTATTTTTATGGTGTGCCATTGATTATAGGAGGAAACCGTGTCCTATATATTAGGATGATGATGTCCCCTTGAGGAGCTCAAAAGGTTCATCATGTAAACCTTGCAGGTGGACTCGGTCCGACATGATGAAAAGGTTGAGTGGTACTACTCATGGAGTTAGATGTTGATTAATTAATGGTCAGTAAATTAATTAATCGACGGACATTCGAGATCTTAAACACGGGGAGAAAATGTACATATAATATATAGAGCCCATATTAACTTATGGTGGTTGGTGAGGTAGATCAATGATAATCCTTTAGTGGATTGGATTATCATTAATGGATCGGACTTTATGTGGGCTTGATCCATTGGGTGGCCAAGATCCTGTTAGTGAAATCCCTAGATCCAATCATGTGATGATTGTTGTATGGACTTTATTGTATCATATTCCTATTTATAAAGGCATGGTTATTATATTTACTTGTATTGGTGCCAAATAACTAAATATAATAATGTCCTTGAGTAGTAGGTTCTTATCTATATCAATCGATTGGTTGAATCGATAATGAGATGATATAGAGGACACTACTCTTAATCATTCCTAGTCGAGTATTAACATTCAGGGACAATGTTTATACGTAGAGACTAGCATGTAGGTCAACACGATGACTTGATCTCACAAGTCATGGATATGAGATATCAAGTTGACACATGGGTATGCATTGGAGAATGTATATTGAATGACCCGCCATGAGAAAGTATCATAGATCATTATATGAGTGTCATATACT
Source organism: Wurfbainia villosa (assembly GCA_025175895.1). NCBI lineage: Eukaryota > Viridiplantae > Streptophyta > Magnoliopsida > Zingiberales > Zingiberaceae > Wurfbainia > Wurfbainia villosa. Next base: position 67,045,234 of record CM046002.1, read on the forward strand.
TTCTCATGTGTCTATTAGTATGACTATTAGTCCTTAGACCTGAAGTCACCATAGTTCCCTACATAAGGAGTTGCATACTTTGGCTTCGTCAAACGTCACCCGTAAATGGGTGGACTATAAAGGCGATTACTGGCTATGTAACAAATTATGCGGAGGAATGTGAGTGATGTAGATGGGATCTATCCCTCCTATATGACGGGGGTGACATCGATATTCTTGATAGAGTGAGACCACGAAGTGCATGGCGATGCCCAAATGAGTCAATATGAGATATTGAGCTCATTTGATTAGAGTGAGTCTACTTGGAGATCAAGATTCAGATTGTACCGAGGATGACACGGTCTATGCCTCGATTGATCAATCTAGATGTCAAGGATAGAGGGACATTGTCACATATTGTGAGAGTCACAATTAGTAGTGACAAAGGTGATGTTGGAGCTCAACATTCTTGTAACTTGGGTAGCAATGATGTGTTGCTAGATACCGCTCATTGCTTATGTTCCTAAATCCATTTAGGGACATTGCCAACGTTACAAGAACCTATAGGGTCACACACATAAGAGCAATTAGATGGAGATTAGGTTCATATGATGAACCATGAGGATTAGGTTCATGGGATGAACCAAATTGGATTAAGAGTAATCCAAATTAGACTAATTGAGTTAGACTCAAGTTGATTCAAGTGTTGAATGAGTCTAATTTAGATTTGATTCATCAAATCAATTTAAATTAATGAATAGAGATTCATTAAATTAAATTGACTTGAGTCAAGTGGTTAGATTTGATCAACCATGGGAGATTAGAGGTCATGTTTGACTTGACTTGAGAGGGAAGATGAAAGGTCAAGTTTGACTTGACCAAATGCCATGTCATAATGATGACTTGGCATGGCCGGCCAATGATGATGCTCCACATCATCATTGACTTGGTCAATTGGTGCCACATCATGAAGGAGACCAAGGGTCATGGGAGTTACATGCATGCATGTAACCCCCCTTCCATGAAGTGGCCGGCCACCATTCCATTAGTGAGGAATTCATTTTGGTGAGTTACTGATTCCATCATCTTCTTCCTTGGTGCTCTTCCTCTCAAGCTCTCCCTCTCCTTCCTCATCTTGCCGAGATCTTCTAGGAGTTCTATCACACTCAAGTTTATCTCTTTCTCCACCTATTGCTTGTGTGGATACCAATAGAGGAGTGTGCACTTGACACTCTCGAGTTCCGGCGAACTTTTGGACGAGCGAGATAAGCGAAGGGCATCGCTACGATGGTAATGATCTAACCTTTTAGATCTAAGGTAGATCTAGGGTTTTTAGTAAGCACATACATGTTTTATTTTAATATATCTTCTGCGGATCCGTGGGTGGATTAGAGGTTTGATGCAAAAGCGGTTTTGCGGCTCGAACCCAAAAAGTGGTATCAGAGCCACGTGTGAAGCATGTATGTGTTTCATTTTTGGAATTTTTGTATTAGATATAAAAATTATAGATTTATATGTTTCTGTAAATTTCCTAATTTTATAGAATTTTTGGGTATTTTTCTCAAAGAGTCAAAGCAACGAGTGTTGGGACACTTGTAGGCTTCAACCATCAAGAAAAACTCTTCGAAACGGCGAGTTCTCGCTTTAGGTTTTTGGGACAGCGACTTAAGTCGCTGTTGGATTGCAGTAGGTACACTCACAAAGTTAATTTTGCGAGTATGGGCACTTCCCCTATCCCCGAAAGGGGCTTTGTCCCACGATCGTGCCCGGAAACCGCTTAGCGGGACCGTTACGGAGAGGTGACTCATTAATTTGGAAAAAAATTAGGAAAAATTATAGAAATTTCTGTAAAAAATACATAATTTAGAATTATGTATAATTATATGATTGTCATGGCCCAATGACCCCAATTTGATTGGATTATGTGTGTTGTAATTCATAATACGGCCTGCGTGCCATTTTGTGGTTGTGCGTTTTGTATAGTGTATGCGACCTGCGCGTCGTACCTCTTCTTTTGATATTCTAGTTGTAAATAGTTTTAGACTCGAATGTAACTCGAGTTTCATATTTGTAATGTACAAAATTGAGTGGTGGAAAGTCCACTCGAAGATGAGATTACGAGAAGGGTGACGACGACACATGCCGGTCAAAGGAAGCGCTTGGAGAAGCCGCTAGCCTTAGGTTGACCGTCCGATCTTCTCATTGTCTTGAGAAGATCATAGTAGGGCCATGACTATATCACATTTAATTATATATATATATGTTGATATATATATATATATATATATATTTAATTGATTTTGCTTGTATGTATGTGATGCATGCTAGTAGAATAATGCTTGTATGTATATGATGCATGCTAGGATAATTTTCTTGTATGTATATGATGCATGCTAGAATAATGAATGTATGTATGTGATGCATGGTAATATAGGATAATAAATGCCTAAATGCATATAAGATACACATTACGATTAGATTAGATCATAATCGAATCAACTCGAAAATGCCTACCGAGCCTTGATACCCATCACTACCTCGATCATTTGTTGTTGTTGAATCTGCGAGCAGCATATTATCTTGGTAGGGTGCAGAGGGACAATCTTGGTCCCGCCTATCACGCTTGGGTTAGAGTAAGCTCAATTAGATTGAGCAAAACTAGTTAAACTCAATTGGATCGAGTAGAACTATAGGCATATTCCAATCGTTGGAAAGATAGGTTAAGATAGCATTTACACTAAATCTTGGGCGATTTAGCCAAAGCTAACTCAAGGTCTTTTGTAAATGTGGGTCTTGATCCTATAAACAAGAGTTGCATAGAGATGTAATCGGTAATGTGTTACGCCATGTCTAAGTCTTGGGAGATTAGCGAAAGCTAACTCAAGGCTTAGTATGATGTGAATCTTGTCCACAGAATTATAGCTTTGTATGAAGTATGGTTTCATCAATGGTTTATCAATAACTCGATTCTACAAAATTCCTATAATTTAGTGGGAGCATCATTTGATTAAAGGCCTAATTAAATGATAAAAGGAATATGATATTAATTCTTGCATTGTATGTTGTGATAGATGTACAAACACGAACACTCTCTCTGTGTTGTCTTGAGAAGGACAAACTATGGAGCAAATTTCTGGATGATATGAACACGAGAATTGTATTCACCCCAAGAAATGAAGTTGCGTCTGAAGCAGCCCATTAGAGGCACCTCCGCCCGCCCTCGATGACAAAGATGCTTACAAGAAGCATCAAGATGATGCATTAGATGTGTCATGTCTTATGCTTAGACCATGAACTTTGAGCTTGAAGCAACACGAGTTCATGAATGCTTATGATATGGTTGGACATCTTCGTCAACTATATCAAGGACAAGCTAGGCATGAGAGATATGAAGTCTCTAAGGCATTATTTGGGTCCAAAATGCAAGAAGGGACTCCGAGGTACATATGTACTCAAGATGATTGATGAGAACCTACATTGGGATTCCTACTTGGCCAGAGTGACCTGATCTTGCAATCTTTGCCACAAGCCTTCAATCAATTTGTCATGAATTATAACATGAATGAAATTGATAAGCCATTACTGAAATGCTCGGCATGTTGAGAGCTGTTGAGCTTAACCTTAGAAGGAAAATCGACACCATTTTTGATGAGAAGAAGAAAGGCAAGGGTGCCTAAAGGTAAGGGAAAGTCCCAAGCCAAGGGCAAAGGCAAAGAACTTAAACCCAAAGAAGTAGCGAAGGAAGGGTTTGCTTCACCGCAAGGAAGTGAACATTCTGCTGAATCAAAGCTTATACGGAAGATCTTAAGAAGAAAAAAGTGAGACTTCTACTTGTATAAATGTTATAGAAGTCAATCTATCTATTTCTTCATCATGGGTATTAGATATCGGATGTGCATCTCACATTTGTACCATGTGCACAAATAGCAGGAGCATTGACAAAGGCGAGGTGGACCTTGAGTGGCGGTGGACAAGGGTTGCTGCTTTGTAGGAACTTATGATCTATCTCGCCCCTGAGGCTTGTATTAGAATTAGATGAATGTTATGTATCGCTTAACCAAGAACATCATTTGACTTGTTTGGACAAGAAAGGATTTTCATTTATAATAAAGAACAAATGTTGTTCAGTTTATTTAAATGATATGTTCTATTGTAGTGCACCTCTAATGAACGGACTCTACTTTCTAGACTTAGAGAGCCCTATCTATAACATAAGTACCAAGAGGTTCAAGACAAATGAGTTGAACCAAACCTATCTCTGACACTATCGCTTAGGTCACATTAATGAGAGTCGCTTATCTCAGCTCCATAAGGTTGGGCTGCTAGACTCATTTGATTTTGAATCATTTGAGACATGCGAGTCTTGCCTTTTAGGCAAGATGACCAAGACTCTCTTTAATTGACACAGCGAAAGAGCAACAGATTTGTTAGGACTTATACATAGTGATGTATGTGGTCCTTTCAATGTTGCTGCTAGAGGTGGTTACAGGTACTTCATTACATTTACTGATGACTTCAGTAGATATGGTTATGTGTATCTCATGACACACAAATCAGAATCCTTTGAAAAGTTCAAAGAATTCGACAATGAAGTACAAAACCAGCTTGGCAAGAGTATTAAGATACTTCGATCAGATCGAGGTGGAGAATACCTTAGCCATGAGTTTCGTGACTATCTAGCTGAGTGTGGGATTCTATCCCAACTCACTCCTCCTGGAACACCATAGTGGAATGGTGTATCCAAAAGGAGGAATCGTACCCTATTAGATATGGTATGATCTATGATGAGTCACACAGATCTTTCTATATCCTTTTGGGGATATGCTCTAGACACAGCAGCCTTTACCCTTAACCGTGTACCATCCAAGGCTGTGATAAAGACACCATATACGATATGGACAGGGAGAAATCCCATGATGTCTTTCATGAGGATTTGGGGTTGTGAGGCTTACGTTCGACGTCAAGTCTCAGACAAACTGGGACCCAAATCCGATAGGTGCTATTTTGTAGGATATCCCAAGGATACAAAGGGATATTACTTCTACATTCCCAGTTAGCACAAAGTGTTTGTGGCAAAGATGGGTTTTTCTAGAAAGGGATTTTGTTTCTAGAAAAACTAGTGGGAGTACCTTCGATCTTGAAGAAATTCAAGATAAGGACCATAGCACTGAGGCCTTGATGGAGGTTGAACAGGAACCACAAAGTGTTGTGGGTGATGAGGTTGTTCCACAAAGAGTTGTGGAACAACTACCTGTTCAGGTAGACCTACCTCTTCACAGGTCTGATAGGGTACGTCGTCAGCCTGAGAAATACTCATTTCTCTTGTCTGACCATGATGACGTTATGCTCATTGACAATGAGCCTACCTCCTATCAGAAAGCTGTGATGAGCCCAGATTCTGAGAAATGACTAGAGGCCATGAGATCCGAGATGGAATCCATGTACACTAACCAAGTATGGACTTTGGTTGATCCACCTGAAGGGATCAAACCCATTGGGTGTAAGTGGGTCTTTAGTTGAAAGACTGACATGGATGGACTTAGACATACATATAAGGGTCGATTGGTGGCTAAAGGTTTCAAGCAAATTCATGGTATTGACTATGATGAAACCTTTTCTCCAGTGGCGATGTTTAAGTCCATTCGGATCTTGCTTGCTATTGCAGCATACCACGATCATGAGATCTGGCAGATGGATGTCAAAACTGCATTTCTGAATGGAAACTTACTCGAGGATGTGTACATGACACAACCTGAGGGTTTTGTAGATCCACAGCATACTGGGAAGGTATGCAAGCTGCAAAGGTCCATTTATGGGCTAAAGCAAGCTTCTCGGAGCTGGAATCTTCGATTCGATGATGCGATCAAACAGTTTGGTTTCATCAAGAATGAAGATGAACCCTGTGTCTACAAGAGGGTTAATGGGAACACAGTTGTCTTCCTTGTATTGTATGTGGATGACATACTGCTCATTGGGAATGACATCCCTTCGCTACAGTCTGTGAAGACTTAGCTCGGGACGTGCTTCTCAATGAAGGACTTAGGTGAAACAGCCTGTATTTTAGGCATTAAGATATATAGAGATAGATATAAGAAATTGCTTGGCCTAAGTCAGAGTACATACATTGACACGGTATTACTTCGGTTTTCCATGCAGAATTCCAAGAAAGGACTTCTGTCGATGTCACATGGTGTGAATCTTTCAAAGACTCAAAGTCCCTCTTCTAGAGAGGAGAGAGACCGCATGGATAAGGAGTTGCATACTTTGGCTTCGTCAAACGTCACCCGTAAATGGGTGGACTATAAAGGCGATTACTGGGTATGTAACAAATTATGCGGAGGGATGTGAGTGATGTAGATGGGATCTATCCCTCCTATATGACGGGGGTGACATCGATATTCTTGATAGAGTGACACCACGAAGTGCATGGCGATGCCCAAATGAGTCAATATGAGATATTGAGCTCATTTGATTAGAGTGAGTCTACTTGGAGATTAAGATTTAGATTGTACCGAGGATGACACGGTCTATGCCTCGATTGGTCAATCTAGATGCCAAGGATAGAGGGACATTGTCACATATTGTGAGAGTCACAATTAGTAGTGACAAAGGTGATGTTGGAGCTCAACATTCTTGTAACTTGAGTAGCAATGATGTGTTGCTAGATACTGCTCATTGCTTATGTTCCTAAATCCATTTAGGGACATTGCCAACATTACAAGAACATATAGGGTCACACACATAAGAGCAATTAGATGGAGATTAGGTTCATATGATGAACCATGAGGATTAGGTTCATGGGATGAACCAAATTGGATTAAGAGTAATCCAAATTAGACTAATTGAGTTAGACTCAAGTTGATTCAAGTGTTGAATGAGTCTAATTTAGATTTGATTCATCAAATCAATTTAAATTAATGAATAGAGATTCATTAAATTAAATTGACTTGAGTCAAGTGGTTAGATTTGATCAACCATGGGAGATTAGAGGTCATGTTTGACTTGACTTGAGAGGGAAGATGAAAGGTCAAGTTTGACTTGACCAAATGCCATGTCATAATGATGACTTGGCATGGCCGGCCAATGATGATGCTCCACATCATCATTGACTTGGTCAATTGGTGCCACATCATGAAGGAGACCAAGGGTCATGGGAGTTACATGCATGCATGTAACCCCCCTTCCATGAAGTGGCCGGCCACCATTCCATTAGTGAGGAATTCATTTTGGTGAGTTACTGATTCCATCATCTTCTTCCTTGGTGCTCTTCCTCTCAAGCTCTCCCTCTCCTTCCTCATCTTGCCAAGATCTTCTAGGAGTGCTAGCACACTCAAGTTTGTCTCTTTCTCGACCTATTGCTTGTGTGGATACCAATAGAGGAGTGTGCACTTGACACTCTCGAGTTCCGGCGAACTTTTGGACGAGCGGGATAAGTGAAGGGCGTCGCTACGAGGGTAATGATCTAACCTCTTAGATCTAAGGTAGATCTAGGGTTTTTAGTAAGCACATACATGTTTTATTTTAATATATCTTCGTACGGATCCGTGGCCGGGGATTCTGAGGTTTCCGCAATGCAAAAAGCGGTTTTTGCGGCTCGAAAAAAACCCAACGGATCCAACTCCTCCTCATGGTCCCTATTGTAACCTATTAATACCTCATGAAGCCTAGATACAATGGATGGAAATAGAACTCTAAAGGTAGAGATTAAATCTCTAGATCCGACGGTTGAGATTAAATCTCTAGATCCGATGATTGAGATTAAATCCCTAGAACCAATGGTGGAGATTAAATTAAGGCTTATCTCTAATGTTAGTGCTTATAAGCTCCACATATCTCCACAATGGCATGATATTGTCCACTTTTAGTCTAAACCCTCATATTTTTATTTTTGGATTTTACCTAAAAGGCTTCATATCAATGGAGATATCTTTTTATCTTATAAGCACATGATCTTTTCCATATCTTACCAATGTAGGACTTTGATTGTATTCCCAATACTCCCAACAATCCCCCCTCTCAAACAAAGGACCACATTGGGCCCCCTTAAGCCTATTCGTCCTCAAAAGACTTCCTCTGTTTGATGTTCGATCTTGACCCAACTTCCTTTGTTCGGTCCCCGCCAACTAGACTTCCTTCCTGATGTCTGGTTCTCTTGATCCGGACGTGGGAGCTCAACTTCCTTCGTTCGAGGTTCATGGCTTGACATGGACCATGGCTCTGATACCAATTGTTAGTGCTTATAAGCTCCACATATCTCCACAATGGCATGATATTGTCCACTTTGGGTCTAAGCCCTCATGGTTTTATTTTTGGGCTTTACCCAAAAGGCCTCAGACCAATGGAGATATCTTTTTTCTTATAAGCACATGATCTTTTCCATGTCTTACCAATGTGGGACTTTGATTGTATTCCCCATACTCCCAACATCTAACACTATAAAAGGAGGCTTTAGGGTTGGCGTGGAGAGAAATTTGGAAGTAAGGGAGTTTGTAGTTGGCGGCAAGAGGCTTGGAGTTAGGTTTTGGAGCTTGGCGGCACAAAAAAAGGAAATTCTTTCCTTGTCTTCTTCTTCTCCATTGGTGGTCGGCGTCCATACAACTCCTCCCCCCCTTTGGTCGGCGTCCAAACCCAGCTCTCCTCTTCTCCTTGGCCAGTGGAACCAAGGCTTAGGGTCCTCCCTTGGAGCTTTTGGCCGACATCCATCTTTCTCCTTCTCCTTGTTGGCCGGCAGCAAGCAACTTGCTTGTTGCTTGTTGGTTGGCTAAAGGAAGGAGAAGGGTCTTGTTTCTATTCTTCCTCTTGCTCAGAAGGAGCAAGGAAGGAAGATTGGTGATCTAGGAGCTTTAACTTTTGGTAGATCGTCGCCCACACGACGTCTGAAAAGAGGAAGGTCATACAATAGAAGATCGAGAGGAATAACACTTATCTATCTTCATATGTAACATGTTTGTAATTGTTTTTAATTATATATGCAGGATATATTCTGTTTTGTGGCTAAATATACTTGGAAGCCGAACATAAATACAAAAGCCGGCGATTCATACATCGTCTATTCCACGGCTATTCGTAGAATAGAGGTTGGTCGCTTGAACAACAAGTTTGTTCAAGTGACTACTCTAATCGAATAGCATGACGATGACAAGGTTGCTTGGGCAATCCCTCTTGTCAAGGATTAAATTTTTTTATCCGGGGACGTAGAAGGAATCGCCATGAACAAGCGACTGAGTTGAAGTGGGAAGCGAAGTTTCCTACCTTCAAGTGGTATCAGAGCTTCGGTTCCGCATAACCTTCAAGTGGTATCAGAGCCACGGTTTTCGGGTTTTTGTGTCTAGGATTCGGTTACTTTTATGCACTTTTTATATATTATATGTGTCAGATAATAGTAGGATATGCATAGGTTAACTTTTTGGTTGCAGGCATAGGATCCAACTATTATGGTCATATGTGTGTAAGTGATTGTATGTGTGTAAATGTATATTTTGTTGAATCGTCGGGGTTGATCAGACTAGTATTTAATTTTTTGTAAATTAGATACGACATTGTTTAGCAACTCTTTTTATTTTAGTTTACTTTCGATCTAGATTTCATGTATACTCCCTCGTGGAGTATAGGATCGATGGATGTAAATTAAATTAGATTTTAGTCTCGGCTCGGATCTCCGGATGGCTCGTACATGGCATAGGAGGAGCTGACGAGATGGCGATATGACGGGAGACATATTGAATACAAAAGCCATAATAGTTGGAAAATAAATATTTTTCATATTTATTGCTTATTGTTTGATATGCATGTCGTAGGCTAGAAAATTCCTCAATTTCAAATTACTAAGTGGGAGAGGGAAATTTTTATAAATTCCCACGACCTCCATTACGATTTGACAAGTGATGGAAACAAACTTGCGCGTCGGCTCTGAGTGCCTTCCTCCCCATCAGATGAGTTTGTTTGCGGATCACAAGGTCAAATATGGTTATAGGAAATTATTAAGGAGCGTGTGTACTTCCCCATTAGAAGGCACATAACCCGAGATAATTACCTTGGTACTGAGTAATGGTGAACACTTAGATACAAATATAAGTATCCTCCCCATCGGAGTCATTGTTTTTATTTGTAGGGCCAAAGAGGAACCAACTATTAATTTTACTTGTCAAAAAGTTAGGTTGACAAGATAGTAAAATTTATGGGTAAAACCTCCTCATACAAATGTAGAATTCGTATACGTCCACACTATCGTGGCATACGATATTCTCGGTGTTTTGAGGTGTTGGTTGATTTTAAAATTTTATTGTTTGAGGAATCAATAATTTTTTGAAATCTAATATTTTGATCTATGTGATTTTTAGGTTTTCTTTCAAAATTACTTTCAACCCTCTTGCTATGATACTGAAAGAGAATAAATTTACTGGACCCAACTATGTTGATTGGAAGAGGAATCTAGACATTGTCTTGACTATTGAGGAATACAAATATGTACTCCTCGAAGAGTACCCTCCTAAGCCTGTGAATGATTTAGGGGAAAAGGAGAAAGAGAGTTATAAGAAGTGGATAAAGGCTGATGAGATGGCACGGTGTTACATTTTGGCATCTATGTCAAATATACTGCAACATCAGCATCAAGCCATGCCCACTGCTTATGACATGATTCTCAATCTCAAAGAGCTTTTCGGACACCAGAATCAAGCTGCTAGGCAGGAAGCTATGAGGAACTTGATGACGACCACCATAATCGAGGGAACACCCATGAGGGATCAAGTTCTCAAGATGATGGCTCATTTGAATGAGTTGGAAGTCCTTGGAGCTGAGATCGATGTGGAAACCTAGGTCGATATCATTCTTCAGTCTCTACCTAGGAGTTTTGAGCAGTTTCACCTGAACTACAACATGAACAAAAGGTTGTATTCATTCGCGGAGCTTTTGACAGAACTCCAAGTGGCAGAGGGGCTATTTCGTCAGAGTGCTCAGGCGCATGCCATGGTGACCGAAAAGGTTTCTACTTCTAAGCCGAAAGGCAAGAAGAAGAAGAAACAAGCTGGGATAAAGGCGGTGGGAGGAACTCAGAGAGGATGAAGAAGCCGAAAGGCAAGTGCTTCAATTGTAAGCAGACTGGACACTGGAAGAAGGACTGCCCCAACCATAAGCAGAACAAAGGTATATCTTTTGGTCTAGTCGTTGAAACATGTTTTGCAGTGTTATCTACCGGCACATGGTGTGTAGATACGGGAGCCTCTGATCATATCTGCAATATTTTGCAGGGGTTCCAGGAAACCAGACGACTGGCTGAGGGGGAGATTTCTGTGTACTTGGGCGATGCCACGAAGATGGCAGTTGTTGCAGTGGGAGACGTTTATTTATCTTTTGAGAAAAAATAAAGTTTTGGTTCTTCAGAATTGCCTTTATGTACCTTTATTTAGAAATAATTTAATTTCGGTTTCTAAATTGTTTATGGATGGATATTCTATTTCTTTTAATGATAAAGTTGTTATAAAAAGGAATAGGGACATTATCTGTTCTGGTGCATTGATAGGAAATTTGTATACACTCGAACCAAAAGCTCCCACGATGCAAATAGAAGCTAATAACTTATCTTCTAATTCCAATAAGAGAAAAGAACCTTTGAAGATGAACCAAACATATCTTTGGCATCTTAGGCTTGGTCATATTAACCTAAGCAGAATTCAATGGTTGATAGCTGATGGACCTCTGGGATCATTAGTGGTGGAGGATTTTCCAACCTGTGAATCTTGCTTGGAGGGTAAAATGACCAAGAGACCTTTTAAGGCCAAGGGGTATAGAGCCAAAGATGTGTTAGAATTGGTTCATTCTGATTTGTGTGGTCCTGTGTCTATCCAGGCTAGAGGTGGTTTTGAGTATTTCGTCTCTTTTATAGACGATTATTCGAGATATGGATACATTTACTTGATGCGCCGCAAGTCTAAATTCTTTGACAAGTTCAAAGAATTCAAGGTTGATGTGGCGAAACATCAAGGTAAAAGTATCAAGACACTACGATCTGATCGTGGTGGTGAGTACCTCTTGGGAGAGTTTAGGAATTACTTATCAGAAGCTGGGATTCAATCCCAATTATCTGCACCTGGCACACCCCAGCAGAATGGTGTAGCAGAGCGAAGGAATAGGACTCTTATGGAGATGCTTAGATCGATGATGAGTTATTCTGAGTTGCCAAATTTGTTCTGGGGATATGCTCTAGATACGGCGGTATACATTCTGAACTTGGTTCCATCTAAATCAGTGTCTTCCACTCCCATAAAATTGTGGACAAGGCAAAAGCCTAGTCTAAGACATATTCGGATATGGGGGAGTCCAGCACATGTGATGAAGGCAGATGCTTATAAGTTGGAACCTCGTAAAGAAGTACACATGTTCGTTGGCTATCCAAGAGGAACGAAAGGTGGTTTGTTTTATAGTCCTAAAGATCAGAAGGTGATCGTTAGCACGAACGCCAAATTTCTAGAGGAAGACTATGTGATGAACCACAAGCCCATGAGTAAGATTGTTCTAGAGGAAATAAAAGGGGAAGTCACTTCTTCAGTACCACCGGTACAAGAGGATATACCACAAGTCACTGCACCGCGTGTCACAGAGGATACACAGGTGATACCTCGTCGTAGTGGGAGGGTTATGAGACAGCCTGATAGATTCATGTTCTTGGGAGAATCTTCTGATTTGGTCCCTGACAAACATGAACCTGATCCCTAGACATATGACGAGGTAATCCAAGATAAAGATGTTGTATCTTGGCAAAGTGCAATGAATATTGAGATTGAATCTATGGATTACAATAAGGACTTGGAGCTAGTAGAACCACCCGATGGTGTAAAAACCATTGGATGCAAGTGGATATACAAAAGAAAGAGAGGAATAGATGGGAAGGTTGAGACCTTCAAAGCGAGGCTTGTTGCGAAGGGGTATACTTAGAAAGAGGGTATCGATTATGAGGAGACCTTTTCGCCGGTAGCCATGCTTAAGTCTATCCAGATTCTCTTATGCATTGCAGCTCATATGGATTATGAGGTGTGGCAGATGGATGTCAAGACAGCTTTCCTCAATGGATGTCTTGAGGAAAACATCTATATGAAGCAACCAGAGGGATTCATTGCGAAGGGCAAAGAGCATCTTGTATGTAAGCTTAATCAGTCCATTTATGGATTGAAGCAAGTTTCGAGGTCTTGGAACATCCGATTTGATGAAGTAATCTAGTCTTATGGATTTATTCAAAGTCTGGATGAGTCTTGTGTATACAAGAGATGTGACGGAAACATAGTGGTATTTCTTGTACTATACATAGATGACATTTTATTGATTGGCAACAATATCAAGGTGTTATCGGACGTAAGGGTATGGTTGTCCAAACAGTTTGATATGAAGGACTTGAGAGAAGTGGGACACATCCTTGGGATCAAGGTTATAAGGGATCGCAGAAAAAGGATGTTGTGATTATCCCAAGCTTCATACATAGACACGATTATGGATCGTTTTAGCATGCAGAACTCCAAGAAGGGTTTTCTACCTTTCAGGCATGGAGTTCTTTTATCTAAAGAGATGTGTCATAGAACATCTGAAAAGATAAAGGAGATGAAGGCGGTTCCTTATGCCTCAGCAGTAGGAAGCCTCATATATGTGATGCTATGTGCAAGACCAGATATCTGCTTTACCGTGGGCATGGTCAGCAGATATCAGAGTAATCCAGGACAGGGACATTGGACTACGGTAAAACATATATTGAAGTACCTGAGAAGGACAAGGGATTATATACTAGTTTACCAGGTAGACCAATTACTCCTTGTGGGTTACACAGATTTCGACTTCCAATCAGATAGGGATAACAGTATGTCTATCTCAGGTTTTGTGTTTACTTTGGGAGGCGGAGCCATTGTATGGAGGAGTGTCAAGCAGAAATGCGTGGCGGACTCTAATATTGAAGCTGAGTATGTGGCAGCCTCTCAAGCAGCCAAAGAAGCTGTGTAGCTCAGGAACTTCCTGATGGACTTGGATGAGATTCCTAGTTTGGCCAGAACTATCACAATTTATTATGATAATAGTGGTGCAGTTGCAAACTCAAAGGAACCACGAGCCCATAAGGAATGTAAATACCTTGACCGCAAGTACCACCTGATACGAGAAATCATAAAAGAGGTAGAAGGTACTGTAGCCTAGATTGCATCAGAGGATACCCTAGTAGATCCTTTCACTAAGGCCTTTTTTAGCAAAAGATTTTGATAGGCATGTGGAGAGAATGGGGATCAGATGTATGCCAGTTTGAGTACAACATAGCCTTTTAGTATAAGTGGGAGATTGTTGGGATGTATAGTGAAAAGTCTATCTTTTGTATGAACATCTTTATTTTTGAAATAAGAATCACATGATCATTGTTTGCATATTTTTATGGTTATGCATATTGTCTAATACATTACATTGTAGATAACATGGTGTGTGGTGTCACACGGAAGATCATGTTATCGGCTCCTTGTAAAGTATAAGTATAGGCTCTCAACCTAGATGGCTTTGACAAACCATTGGTATGGTTGTAGTGTGATTTAGTATTGGTTTGTCTTGACCATAGAATCACACTAGTACACTTTGTGTGTATTGAGCAAGACCAACTTAGAGGTGATTCGATTCATTGCTGACTACATAATTGAATCAGACCTCAGATATTATATTGTACATACTCTTAATCCCGATATAATAATGGGCACATATACTTAGTATTCATTTATTTGATTTACCAATGGGCGAGATTTATAGATTAAATCGATAGGCTCGGTAAGTTGGGAAATGATATTATTTATATGGTGTGTCATTGATTATAGGAGGAAACCGTGTCCTATATATTAGGATGATGATGTCCCCTTGAGGAGCTCATAAGGTTCATCATGTAAACCCTGCAGGTGGACTTAGTCCGACATGATGAAAAGGTTGAGTGGTACTACTCATGGAGTTAGATGTTGATTAATTAATGGTCAGTAAATTAATTAATCGACGGACATTCGAGATCTTAAACACGGGGAGAAAATGTACATATAATATATGTAGCCCATATTAACTTATGGGGGTTGGTGAGGTAGATCAATGATAATCCTTTAGTAGATTGGATTATCATTAATGGATCGGACTTTATGTGGGCTTGATCCATTGGGTGGCCAAGATCCAACTCCTCCTCATGGTCCCTATTGTATCCTATTAATACCTCATGAAGCCGAGATCCAATGGATGGAAACAGAACTCTAGATCCAAAGGGAGAGATTAAATCTCTAGATCCGACGGTTGAGATTAAATCTCTAGATCCGATGGTTGAGATTAAATCCCTAGAAACAATCGTGTAGATTAAAACAAGGCTTATCCCTAACTCTATAAAAGGAGGCTTTAGGGTTGGCGTGGAGAGCAATTTGGAAGCAAGGGAGGTTGGAGTTGGCGGCAAGAGGCTTGGAGTTAGGGTTTGGAGCTTGGCGGCACCAAATAAGAAAATTCTTTCCTTGTCTTCTTCTTCTCCGTTGGTGGTTGGCGTCCATACAGCTCCTCCCCCCCCCCTTGGCCGGCGTCCAAACCCAGCTCTCCTCTTCTCCTTGGCCGGTGGAACCAAGGCTTAGGGTCCTCCCTTGGAGCTTTTGGCCGGCATCCATCTTTCTCCTTCTCCTTGTTGGCCGACGGCAAGCAACTTGCTTGTTGCTTGTTGGTTGGCTAAAGTAAGGAGAAGGGTCTTGTTTCTATTCTTTCTCTTCCTCGGAACGAGCAAGGAAGGAAGATTGGTGATCTAGGAGCTTTAACTTTTGGTAGATCGTCGCCCACACGACATCCTAAAGAAGGAAGGTCGTACAATAGATAATCGAGAGGTATAACACTTATCTATCTTCATATGTAACATGTTTGTAATTGTTTTTAATTATATATGCATGATATATTCTGTTTTGTGGCTAAATATTCTTGGACCCTGAACATAAACACAAAAGCCGGCGATCCGTACATCGTCTATTTCGCGGCTATTCATAGAATAGAGGTTGGTCGCTTGAACAACAAATTTGTTCAAGTGACTACTCTAATCAAATAGCACGACGATGACAAGGTTGCTTGGGCAATCCCTCTTGTCAAGGATTAAATTTTTTTTATCCGGGGATGTAGAAGGGATCGCCATGAACAAGCGATCGAGTTGAAGTGGGAAGCGAAGTTTCCTATCTTCAAGTGGTATCAGAGCTTCGGTTCCGCAAAACATTCATGCACCATGCATCATATCATTCATAATGATGTAATTTTTATAAACTTTATTATGAATACACACACAAATTTTAAGCCGCTTCGCCGATAAGCCGCAATGCCACGCGCGGTCATGTGTTTTTCAATATGAAACCTAGACCCTCGTTTCTAGACCATCCCATGTCCAACACGGTCGAGTCGTGCCTATTGGCATGATCATTTTGCAGTGGGCAGAGGCTCCCATGTCCAGGCCATGTTTTTCAACACGGTCGTAGGTCGCTCCTTTTGCCAGGTAGTGCTGAAAACACGGTCGTGTTTTCCAACATGACTTGGTCGTGTCCAACACTGTTCAACCCCGTTTTTACCCCTTTCGCAACATTCCGAGCCTAAAATTCATGTATCTATAATTCACATGTTTTATATCTCATAGAAAATACAAAAATCTAAATTTATATCACATATAAATCATCTTAATGAAATATATGTTTTGCAAGTGGCTCTGATACCACTATTGGGAAATTTTGGATCGTGATGTTCACAATATTACGGGCGAATACTTTGCACAACTGCAGCGGAAACAAAGATTATAAACTGGATCCCACTAGAGATCCATGCAAAAACATATAAGTCATTTCGTATCCTACTTTTTCTAGATCTTATCTAGAAGGAGAAATATACCTTCGATGCGTGCCCTTCGCAATCCCACTAATCCAAACACTATTGGATCTCAATACCGTAAGGATAATCGTATCTCTAAGGTATCCACACTGACACTCAGTAGTTTTGGAGTCTCATTGTGCTAGAAACCCTAGCAAACGCCAAGAACCCTTGGAAGAAGGAGAGGAAGGAGAGAACTATTCTCTTGGTTTTTTGGCTTGCACATTGGAACTTCTCACCAAGTCACCCTTTGTTTTCACATTGGAACACACTGGCACTTCCAAAAAGAAAAACTCACTTTTTATTTTGTTTTCATGTTGAAAAACTTATCAAGCCATAAAAACCCATTATCTCCTCATTAAAATCTATTCATCAAGAAGACTTTAATCTCCTAATGAATATATTAAACCCCTCATCTCCTCATCATGAATACCAAGGCCCTTGGTATTCCCTTGCATGATTAATCACATTAATCATGCATGATGATAGATGATGACGAATCATCTTCCATGGTTCAACTTGAGTCTAACTCAAGTTTAACTAGTTTGAGTCTAACTCAAGTCTTGGCCATTTGCTCAATTGTTCGAAACCATCTCTAAAAAAGAATGTCATTTGTGTGTGACCCAATAGGCTCTTGTAACGTTGGTAATGTATCTAAAACCAATTTAGATATATAAGCAATGAGCGACATCTAGCAATAAATCATTGCTGCCCAAGCTACAAGAAAGTCGAGATCTGACAACCTTTCCGTGACTATTTATTGGGATGTATACTGAAAAGTCTATCTTTTTTATGAACATCTTTATTTTTGAAATAAGAATCACATGATCATTGTTTGCATATTTATGGTTATGCATATTGTCTAATACATTACATTGTAGATAACATGGTGTGTAGTGTCACACGGGAGATCGTGTTATTAGTTCCTTGTAGAGTATAAGTAGAGGCTCCCAACCGAGATGGTTTTGGACAAACCATTGGTATGGTTGTAGTGTGATTTGGTATTGGTTTGTCTTGACCATAAAATTACACTAGTACACTTTGTGTGTATTGAGCCTTAGAGGTGATTCCATTTAATGTTGACTACATAATTGAATCAGACCTTGGATATTATGGTGTACATGCTCTTAATTCCGATATAATAACATATATTATGGGCGAGATTTATAGATTAAATCGATAGGCTCAGTAAGTTGGGAAATGATATTATTTACATAGTGTGTCGTTAATTATAGAAGGAAATTGTGTCCTATATATTAGTTTGATGATGTCCCCTTGAGGAGCTCATAAGGTTCATCATGTAAACCATGCAGGTGGACTTGGTCCGGCATGATGATAAGGTTGTGTAGTACTACTCATGGAGTTAGATGTTGATTAATTAATTGTCAATAAATTAATTAATTGACGGTCATTCGAGATCTTAAACACGGGGAGATATTTGTACA
This sequence comes from Wurfbainia villosa, assembly GCA_025175895.1. NCBI lineage: Eukaryota > Viridiplantae > Streptophyta > Magnoliopsida > Zingiberales > Zingiberaceae > Wurfbainia > Wurfbainia villosa. The sequence continues at coordinate 67,063,521 of CM046002.1, forward strand.
ATTAATATATGGAGCTCATATTTATTTATGGGGTTGGTGAGGTAGATTAATAATAATCCTCTAGTGGAATGGATTATCATTAATGGATCGGATTTTGTGTGGGTGAGCTCCATTGGGTGGCCAAGATCTAACTCCTCCTCATGGTCCCTATTGTAGCCTATTAAAACCCTCATGAAGCCTAGATCCGACAGTGGAGATTAAATCTCTAGATCCGACGATGGAGATTAAATCTCTAGATCCGACGGTGGAGATTGAAAGGAGGCTTAAGCCTAGATTTATAAAAGGAGGGCTAAGGGATTGGGCGTAAAAGATCTTTGGAAGATTAGGGTTTTGGGAGAGTCTTTGGGCGGCAAGACATTAGGGTTTTGATTCCTTATTGTTTGGGCGGCACCTATTGTCCAAGTGCTAGGGCCGGCGGTAAGGAGGTTAGGGATTAACCTCTCTTCTTCCTCTCTTTGCCGGAGCACCCTCTCCTCCTCTCCTTTGGCCGGCGGCAAGATTTCAATCTTGGTCGGCAATTCCATCTCCCTCTCCTTGGTGGCCAGTGGCAACAACAAAGAGGAGAAGGTGGCTTGATCTTTCTCCAAAGGGATTGTGTCCAGAACTAGATAGGAGAAGAAGGGAGCTTATTATCTTCCTTTGTTCGGAGCGAACAAGGAAAGGAAGATATGTGATCTAGGAGGCTTCATCTCTTGGAGGATCGTTGCCCACATAACGTCCAAGAGGAGGAAAGGACATACGATAGAAGACCAAGAGGTAAACAAGAGGTATAATTCTTATTTTGGTTTCCTTTTGTTTCTTTGTATAATGTATGTAATTACATGTGGATAATTTACATGGACCCCGAAGATAAACACAAAAATTTGCAATCTGTACATCGTCTATTCCGCGGCTAATCGAAGAAAAGAGGTAGGTTACTTGAACAACAAGTTTGTTCAAGTGACCACTCTAATCGAATAGCACGATGATGGATCGGTTGCGTGGGTAATCCCTCTTCGTCAAGGATTAATTTTTTTATCCGGGGACGTAGATGGGATCGCCATGCACAAGCGACCAAGATGAAGTTAGGAGCGAAGCTTCGACCTTCAAGTGGTTTCAGAGCCATAGTTTCTGATTTTGTGTGTTTAGGATTTGGTTACTTTTATGCACTTATCATATATTGTATGTGCCGGATGATAGTAGGATGTGCGTTGGCTAACATTTTGGTTGCAGGCATAAGATCCAACTATTATGGCCATATGTGTGTGTATGTGATTGGATTTGTGTAATTGTATTATTATTTGAATCCTCAGACTTGACGAGGCTAGTATTTAATTTTTATAATTAAGTACGACATTGTTTAGCCACTCTTTTATTTTAGTTTACTTTTGATCTATATTTCATGTACACTCCTTCGTGGAGTATAGGATCAATGGATGTAAATTAAAATAATTTTTCTCGACTCGGATCTCTGGATCACTTGTATATGGCGTAGGGAGGAGCGGACGAGATGGCGATACGACGGGAGGCATATTGAAGAACAAAAGCCATAATAGTTGGAAAATATTTTTTTCATATTTATTGCTTTTTGTTTGATAGGCATGTCGTGTGCTTGGAAAATTCCTCAATTTTAAATTACTAAGCGGGAGAGGGATATTTTTTACAAATTTCCACGGCCTCCATTACGATTTGACATGTGATGCAAACAAAGTTGCGCGTCGACTCTGAGTGTCTTCCACCCCATCAGATGAGTTTGTTTTGCGAATCACTGGGTCAAATATGGTTATAGGAAATTATTTAGGAGCATGTGTACTTCCCCATCGGAAGGCACATAACCCAAGATAATTGCCTTGGTACCAAGTAATGGTGCACACTTAGATGCAAATAGGAGTATCCTCCCCATCGGAGTTACTGCTTTTATTTGTAGGGCTGAAGAGGAACAAAATATTAATTTTATTTGTCAAAAAGTTAGGTTGACAAGAAAGTAAAATTAATGGGTAAAATCTCCTCTTACAAATGTAGAATTCGTATACGTCCACACGACCATGGCATACGATATTCTCGGTGATTTGAGGTGTTGGTTGATTTTAAAATTTTATTTTTTGAGGAATCAATAATTTTTTGAAATCTAATGTTTTGATCTATGTGATTCTTAGATTTTTCAAAAATGACTTTCAACCCGCTTGCTGTGATAATAAAAGAGAATAAACTTAATGGACCCAATTATGTTGATTGGAAATGGAATCTTGATATTGTCTTGACTACTGAGGAGTACAAGTATGTACTCTTCGAAGAGTGTCCTCCTATGCCTGTGGATGATTCTGGGGAAAAGGAGAAGGAGAGTTATAAGGAGTGGATAAAGGCTGATGAGATGGCGCGGTGTTACATTTTGGCTTCTATGTCAAATGTATTGCAACATCAGCATCAAGTCATGCCCACTGCTTATGACATGATGCTCAATCTCAAGGAGATTTTTGGACACCAGAATTGGGCTGCTAGGCAGGAAGCCATGAGGAACCTGAGGACGACCACCATTGTTGGATCTTTGTAATGGCTAGAGGAAGGGTGATTAGCCTTTCTTTGTTTCTACAAGTACGTTAGCGGAAGCAATACAAATACAAATAAGAATGAGAAACAAGAAAACAATGCAAACACCCAATGTACGTGGTTCGGAGATGACGCTCCTACTCCACAGTAACCCGTAAGGTGGATTAGCCCCAGCCAAGCTTCACTAAATACTCCTTTGGATGAACCAAGGTGGAGAAACCTTGTCTTACAATGCACTCCTCTTCATTACAATGATGGAAGATGAAGACTAGAGAAGAGGAGGTTTAGAATCACAAAAACACTTGGAGAAAACTTGGTGAGCACGAGGGTGTAGCTAGGAATGAGAGCACTAACTTCACTAAGCTCCCCAAGGCCCCTTCTTATAGAAGAAGGGTTGTTTTTCCCGTTGGGCTTTGATCAGTCGACTGATGATCACCATCAGTCGACTACCGTCGAAGCTAACGACTTTTGACAAAGCCGATCCGCGGGGATTCGCAGCTGCCACTTCCAACGGGAGGCCTATCAGTCGACTGATCACTTCATCGATTGGCCCGGTGAAATGATCGATCAGTGATCGCGAAGGAGTCGAGTGAGACTCCATTCTGTGCCCATTTTTGACTCGATCGATCATTGCTGGATTTGCGATCGATCGATTGTCTCATCGATCGATCGCATGACCAAGCGGTCGATAGTCGAGGTTTCATCCTCGGTTGAGTGGTGACTAGTCGACTGATACATCGTATTAGTCGACTGATACTAGTCAAGTATGAATAATTCATACTTGAATTGACTCCCTAGACCTAGACTTGACCTTCTAACTCTTCCTTCAGCCTTGTACCCGCCTTCAAGAGTTTCCTTCGGCCTTGTCATGTCTTGGGTTGCCAAATGCTTGGACTTTATGCCGCCAAGACAACAAGCTTGGACTTATGCTGCTAAGACTTTACTTTGGACTTCCTTTGCCAAGGTTCACTTGGACTTTACGCTGCCAAGACTCCAAGCTTGGTCTTACGCTACCAAGTCCATCCCTTGGACTTTCTTTGCCAAGGTTCACTTGGACTTTATGCTGCCAAGACTACAAGCTTGGTCTTATGCTGCCAAGTCCGTCCCTTGGACTTTCCTTGCCAAGATCATACTTGGACTTCTCTTTTACCAAGTCTTCATCCTTGGATTTCCCTGTCACTTAAACATGTGCACAATTAGATCACAAAGCATTGCCTAACTTAGATGATTTAACCAAACATCAAAACATATATATAAATGCTTGGGGCATTGTTGCACCAATAATCTCCCCCTTTTTGATGTTTGGCAAACATTTAAGTTACATGTTTACATAATCATAATATGAATTCTAACTTAAACATTCCTGATGAGACGATTATTCGAGTGATCACCGCGAGGAGTCGAATGACACTCATTCTGTGCCCATTTTTGACTCGATCAGTCGACTGCCTGGATTGGCAGTCGACTGATTGCCTCATCAGTCGACTGCTACGACCAAGCAGTCGACTGATAGTCAGGGTTTCATCCTGACTCAGTCGAGCACCTGACCAGTCGACTGATACATCGTATCAGTCGACTGATACTAGTCAAGTATGAATAATTCATACTTGAATTGACTCCCTAGACCTAGACTTGACCTTCTAACTGTTCCTTTAGCCTTGCACCCGCCTTCAAGAGTTTCCTTCAGCCTCATCTTGTCTTGGGTTGCCAAATGCTTAGACTTTATGCCGCCAAGAATACAAGCTTGGACTTATGCTGCCAAGACTTTACTTTGGACTTCCTTTGCCAAGGTTCACTTGAACTTTACGCTGCCAAGACTCCAAGCTTGGTCTTACGCTGCCAAGTCCATCCCTTGGACTTTCTTTGCCAAGGTTTACTTGGACTTTACGCTGCCATGACTACAAACTTGGTCTTATGCTGCCAAGTCCGTCCCTTGGACTTTCCTTGCCAAGATCATACTTGGACTTCTCTTTTACCAAGTCTTCATCCTTGGATTTCCCTGTCACTTAAACATGTGCACAATTAGATCACAAAGCATTGCCTAACTTAGATGATTTAACCAAACATCAAAACATATATATAAATGCTTGGGGCATTGTTGCACCAACAACCATGATCGAGGGAACACCCGTGAGGGATCTTGTTCTCAAGATGATGGCTCATTTAAATGAGCTGGAAGTCCTTGTGAAGGGTGGATCCGAAGCTTCGCTTTGCACCTTGGTCGCTAGTGCATGGTGATCCCATCTACGTCTTCGGATTAAAAAAAAATAATCCTTGACAAAGAGAGATTGCCAAGCAACCGATCTATCGTCGTGCTATTCGAATAGAGTGGTCACTTGAACAAACATGTTGTTCAAGCAACCTACCTCTTATCTTTTTTTTTTTTTGATGAAAGGTAAATATATATCATCAAAGAAATGCATAATCATAAAAAATCCTAGGATGCATTCTCATGTCATGTCTAACGAAGTATCAGATCTGAGATGTATCCCGAGGGGTGTACATGTGCTCTCATGGGTACCTCCTCTCTCATGTGTACTAAAACTCTCTCTTGGGTACATGAACTCATACATATCCTGCGTATGTGTGTGTATCTCGCATGTTGCTCCTGCCCATGCTTACTCTCCATGCGCATCTCCATGCCTGTCTGCATCTAGCTCTCCATGTGTACCTCCTTGTGTACTCTCCACATGATGACCTTCCATCGTATGTCGCTTTTGGCAAGTGACCAACCATCAACGGATTTGCTTTGTCTTTATCGTAGTCGTTTGCTACGGACTAGATAGGCCATTCAGCTGGGCCCATTCACCTTCATTAGGCTTATTGGCCATGCCTCAGCCATAAATAGATTTGCAGTGTCTTTACCGTAGCCATTTGCTACGGACTAGATAGACCATTATGGGTGAGCCTATTCACCCTCCATCATCTATCCACATCCGTAGCATACTATTTTTTTTCGCCCTGGAACCTTCTGGACCCCACTGGACCACCCCATCGCTGAACCTGAGCTTGGGTAGACCAGCCTGAAGCAAACCACCCTGGTATGATCGCCCTGTAGTTGTGGAAAGTACCCTGGGACCTGGAGTTGAAGAAGCCGCCTGGAGCCAGTATAGTGCCCTGGCGTAGTGGCCCTTGGTGAAGGAGCAATGCCTGATACAGTGCCCTAGCGAACCCCTTGAGGCGCAACAGTGCCCTAGAGAAACGATACTCGCCCTGAAAGTGCCACAGGACACAGGTTGAGGCGATCGCTGGAGTCGATATAGTGCCACCCTCGGTGAAGAAGCAACACCCTGATACAATGCCCTGGCAAACGCCTTAAAGAAACAGTGCCCTGGACAGGGTGAAGAGCCCTGTACGAAGGGAAGTGCTCTAGACAGGGCGAAGTACTCTGTGCAGGAGAGGTGCCCTGGACAGGGCAAAGTGCCCTGTGCCCTGTGTTGCAAAAAGTGCCCTGGACAGGGCATGGTGCCCTGTCTAGGCCAGAGTGTCCTCGCTGTCTGTAGAAAACTACCCTGGCCATGCAAAACCACTCTACCTTTGGAACAAACCGCCCTACCCTTCTTGTGGAAAAACCACCCTGCAAATCCGCCCATGCGAAAAACCGCCCTGCTCCTTAAATTTTTTTTTTTTGAAGAATTTTGGCACGTTGAGAACTGCCCTAGATAGGGAGTGCCCTGGAGAACTGCCCTGGACAGGGAGTGCCCAGGGCAAGGAGTGCCCTGGGTGAGGAGTGCCCTGAAAGGAGAAGTGCCCAAGCACTTTGACAAACTGCCCTAAACAGGAGAGGTGTGCCCTGGTCAAGGAAAGGGAGAAGTATTCTGACTCTTTGAAAACTGCCCTGTGTGAGGAGTGCCCTGGAAGGCAAAGTGCCTTGGCACTTGAAAAATTGGTCTGGACACAGAGGAGTGCCCTGGACAAAAAGGGGTGCCTTGGACGAGGATGGAAACTAGTCTGGGCCAGTAGGAACTGCCCTAGGATGTTGGGCGTATACAGGAAGGGAGTGCCTTGGGGCTAAGGGTTAGGCAGTGTTGGCTCTTTTAGGGGACAGAGGGGTATTATGTGGGGGATATTATGGGCTGCCCTGTGATATGAGAAAAGGAACCATTCAGGACTAATGTGTAGCTGCCATGGGGTGGAGCAAATGCGAGTTATGGATGTGCGGGGGATGCAAGATGTCAAGGGGTCTAAAGAGGTGAGTGGATGAGAGGATGTGATGGGGTTGGCAGATAGACAATGGGTATAGGAGTAAGAAGTGGCCTAGAATATGAAGGGCTACCCTGAAATTGGGTGAATGGCTCTAGTGGGGTGGAATGAGTTTTGATTCTGTGAAAGTCTCAAGGGAAGAGGAGGTGGATACAGTGTTAGAATAAAGGCAAAAAAAGAGAGAGAGAAGGGGGGGGGGGGGGGAGACTGTCTTGCCTAAGGGAGGAGGAGGGGGGGTGCTTGCCTTCATGTTATCCCTGGTGGAAATTGGATCTTGCTATGCTCCACTGCTTTGAAGACATGAATTTGGATCTTTCTGAAGATTAAATCTTCATCAAATCTCAATCCTTCAAATCGGCTGAGTTCCGGGTTCTCCATATTAGGTGGATCGTCGCTGCCATGCCAAGGTGGCGAACTCAGTTAATCTCAGTGGCCCTTCTATATTGCGTTCTGAATGTTCTGAGCATGTGACGGTATGTGTATATTTCTGGCCTCATCTTCAGCCATCTTCTGACTCGTCCCCATAATTGCCTAATTGGTCTGCATTGGAAGAAGGTGTGATTCAATGTCTCTTCCTCTCGACCATAAAAAATACATTGTTTGCCCTCTAAAAAATCCTGTCTGGCACCTATAGGGAGTTTACCCTGAGCTAGCATCCATAGGATGAAAGCATGACTTGGTTAGATTTCCTTTTGCCATACCGTTACAGCCCATGCTTTCCTTTCTCCTGCATCCCTGAAATAGTCATATGCACTCTGCACTCCCCTTTTATTTTGTCTAAACCAAGAAGCAAGTAGCTATTCTGCTCGTTCCGGGTTGCCCACAGAAACTAGTAATTTGTCCTTGATGCAGACTAACACCTTAATGAGGGGTGAATCCTTGTGCTTGCTTCGCCATTCCCATATTCCGCCTCCTTGTATGTATGTGTGGTGTACCCATCTAATCCATAGTGTATCGTGTTTGTGTTGTATCCGCCAAAGCACCTTCGCCAGGAGTGCTATGTTCCGAGCCTTTAAATCTCGCAGCCCCATTCCCCCTTCCTCTTTCGGTTTACACATTTTTGCCCATGCTATTGAAGGGTTCTTGGTAGTCCTCATGAACGCTCTACAGGTGATGTATATTTTCTCTATAACTCTTGCTGGTAGTGGTAGTATTGACATCCAGTAGCATTCCACTCCTTGGAGGACTGAGGTAATGAGCTGACATTTCATTGCATATGATAGCGTGTTTTTGGGCCAAGAATTAATCCGCCTATCCAGAGCATCCGTGAGAGCACTATAATCTGGAATTTTCAGTTTCTTCGACTCGATGGGGACCCCCAAATATCTGAATAGCATATCTCCTTCTTGAAAACTAGTGATGGCCAGCAATCTCTCCTTGATTGTTGCATGAACTCCTGTCAGGTATATGTTGGATTTTGCCATGTTAGCATTCATCCTTGCCATTCCAGCAAACTGCGATAAGCACTCCATTATCACCTTGACCATTGATATGTCCCCATGTCCTAGGAGTAGAAGGTCATCTGCAGTGACTAAATGAGCTATCCGTAAATCTTCACACTTAGGATGGAAGTGGAAATCTGATCGGTTGGTTCTTCTTGCTAGTAGCCTGGATAGATACTCCATACACATGCCGAAAAGGTAGGGTGATAGGGGGTCACCTTGTCTGAGTCCCTGACATCCTACAAAGAAACCATGCATGTTTCCGTTGATTACTAATGAGAAGGAAGTGGTAGTGATGCACTCCTTGATCCACGCAATGAATCTGCTAGAAAACTACAGTGTTCGAAGGACATCCTGAAGAAATTCCCAGTTCACAAAGTCGAAGGCCTTTTGCAGATCCACTTTAAGTATGCACCTCGGAGATATCCTTTTTCTAGTGTAACTTCACATTAGTTCCTGGGCCAGGTGAATGTTGTCAGATATGCAGCGTCCCTTAACGAATGCAATCTGTGCCGGATTTAGGAGGTGATATGCAATTTCTGCTAGTCGGCTGGCTAAGAGTTTACTTATGATTTTGTAAATCACAGAGCAGTAAGAGATTGGTCTGTAATTCTAGACTGTACTCACATGGGGGGACTTGGGTACTAACACAATAAGGGTGTGGTTCCACGATTTGAGTAGCTGACCATTCTCAAAAAATTCCATGACTACAGCCACTGCATCATGTTTGACAGTGTCCCATGAGTGCTTGAAAAATTTTGAGTTGTATCCATCGGTCCTGGGGCTTTGAGGTCACCAATTTCAAATAGAACACCTTTGATTTCATCTTCTGTTGGAAGCCGGACCATTTGTAACTGTTGTGACACGGTAAGTTTCCTTCCAAACTCCATACAGGCCCCTTGGTATTGTGTTCTGGTTCCCTACTCTCCTAGCTGCCCATGAAAATATTTCAGGGATTCCTCCACAACTTCCTCATGTGAGTTCGTATGTTCCCCACTGCTCTTTTCAATTGCTATTACCTCCCTCCTCTTGTTGTTTCTTTTTACCAGTGCATGAAAATATGAGTTATTTCTGTCCACACCTCGAAGGTACTCATGTTTGGCACGCTGCAAGTAGAATAAATATTCTGCTTGTTCTAAGGTTTCCACCCTCTTCCTTGTTAGCAGGTAATCATCTTCCATCTGTCCCTTAGCGTATCCCTTTTGTTACATCTCATTCAATTGCTACTGGCCGTGTTTAACTCTTTCCTGGATGTGCTGATAGAGCAGTTTGTTAAGTTGTCTGAGATTTTTTTTCAACCTTGTGAGTTTATGTTTGAGTCTATATTGTGTTGTTCCTTCCAATCTATCAACGCCACTACTGTTCCAATTGTCCTCCACTAGTTGGGCGAAGTTGGGATGTGTTGTCCACATGTTGAAGAATTTGAATGGCCTTTTCTGTTTTCTCCCCGCTTCTAGCACTGATAGTATACACGAGGCATGGTCTCGAGACTGTTCCCGGAGCTCTAAAATCAATAAAACTATTACGATCTTGTTCCATCCACTCTTTGTTCACCATTCCCTGGTCAAGTTTGCTTACTACATGACCATTTGTCCATGTGTACTGGCATCCTATGGAGAGTAGGTCTTCAATTTCTGCTTCTAGTGCAAAATTTTGAAAATCTGCTATTGCATATGCTGTTACTGGCAGGCCCCAACATTTGTCAGCTGGGGAGAGGGGGGAATTGAAATAACCTAGGATTAGCCATGACATTTGGATGTTTTCTGCAATTTGTATGAGTGCAACCCACATTGCTTTCCTACTCACAATGGACAGTTGACCATATACAAACGTAACTGCATAATCTATTTCTGTCACCTTACATTTTATTTTTCCATGTATTATCTGCTCCTCCCACCTTTCAATGTTTAGTGAAATGGTTCGGGGGTCCCATATAAAGAGCATCCTACATCTGGAGGAGTTTCCTAAATGTTGTTTTGTCTCCCACTGCTGGAATTTCTTGACTTTCAGTGTTTGGTAAAATTGGCAGTTAATTTCGTCTCTAGGATACAAAGTATTCTTAGCTTCTTTTTCTGAAAGAGGTCTACCACCGCTTTTTGCTTGAGGCCTTTGTTTAGACCTCGTATATTCCATGTACCAATCTTCATGATTGCACAGGCGGCTTCCACCATCTAGCAGTTATGTTCATTCCTTTCCTTTCTTGTTCCCTTCCCTTGTCTGATTTTTCTGGCTTCAGTGTCTCTCCTACACCTTCACCCCCAAATCCTGTTGCTTCATCTCTTCCTTCGTACGCTATAGTATTGCTTTTGTGTTCCCTCCTTGCTGGTCTACTGTCATATGTGTTTACCTCCCTCATCCTCTTGCACCACCTGGCTGTCGGGAGTGCTAGGATGATCAGTGGTGAGATGTCTTTCTATGTCTCTTGGATTGTTTGATCACAGTCTACATTGCCTTCCTGCAGGTTCTGGTTCATTTTGGCTTCCTGTGCACTTCCAGGGTAGTTGCTATGAATTTGAGTAGTAGCCTGTTGGTTGACGTCATGTTGCCCTAATCCCTTCCCTTGCATTTCTGATACCTACATTACTCTCTCTGTGTTGCTCTCTGCATTTGAGTTGGCCCCCATCTCATCTTCTTTATTGATCTCCTGTGGCTCTACTATGTTAGATATGTTTTATAGATCATCCTTCGCCTTGTGCAGTTTAGCCTTGATACTTCCCTGTTCTTGCGTGCCATTTTCTGTGCAAGTTTTTTCTGTGGTTCTTGTTTGTCTCTTTGTCTCCTTTTGATGATCCTCCTTTTCTTTTTCTTGTTCTTGGCTTAATTGTCCCTTCCTTAAAGGCCCATGTTGTGCTTGTTCCCTCAATCTTTTGTTCCTTCTAGAATTACCCTGACTGCAAAGGTTATTCAGTATCACTGTTTTGCTCATTGCTTAGCCTATTTATTTCTTCTGTCATTGCATTTGCCTTATCTGCACTGATATGAATTCTGGTATCCCATTCTCTTGATGTCCCTCTAACATTGTTGCTATTAGGCTTTCATCTTGAGTATTTCCCTGCCTGCCACATGAAATTTCAGTGGATCCAAGAATGTGTCCGTGCGTGCCAGCCTGCGTGCCAGATTCCATTGTTACTGTGCCACTCCTTTCTGATACACTTGCATAAGTGACCTTTAGACAATCTGATTTACTCCTAGTTACTACTGGCTATCTTTACGCTTTGTCATTTCCCTTATTTGATGTGGAGGGTGTTCTTAGTTGCTTCTAGTTATTTGATTGCCCCCTTGTATCAGGAGTATACTGTTTATCATGCTCCTTCATGATTATGTCATCCCTGCCTATTGCAGAGTCTGCAATTTTGCTTCTAGGATGGTGTATGTTGGTGTCCTGCTATCAGTTGCTGTAAGTGTGCTTTGATTTTGGGGAACCCCCTGCTGACATTTCTTGTTTTGCTTGTTTTGCTCCAGCCCTCTAGTGCTTCGCTTATACCCTCCTTGACTGTCAACTTTGTATAATTTATCAGATTGGTTAGATGATTGGTTTGGGGGATAACAACCCTGAGACTCTGCTACATCTATTTCATTGTTCCTTGTTGTATCTCTTGCTGGGTACCTTCCTTATTTCCATGGTATCCTCTCTTTTCATGCTGTAATTCAGTGTATCCAGGAGGAGATCTTTCCATGTCTTGAGGATCTTTCCTTGATATTAGCGTGCCATTCCCCCTATTTGCTTCCCCACCTTTGTTTGGTGTGGTAACACTCAGAATTTTCTGTTGATCTGCTTGTTCCTCCTCTGTTGTTGTCTGTCATAGATTCTGCATTTCAATATTTCTTCCTTCTGTTTGTGTTCTAGTATTGGCACTTTCATGCTCATGTGTGCCAGTTGTTGTGCTAGTCTCCACTGTCACTCTTGAAATGGTCCCTGCTTCTGCTCGATAGCCCTCTCTTCCTTGACCCAATTGCTCCCCTGCTACTGTCTCTGATACTATCTCTAGATTTAATGTTCCTATTCTTTGGTGTGATTCAGTAACTCCAGAATTGTGCTCCTGTGTGCTAGTTAGCGTGCCATTATCCTTAATTGCTTTCCCACCTTTGCCTAATGTGGTTGTACCCAAGGTCAACTGCCGATCTGAGTTCTCCTTGGTAACTGTTGGCAGCCTTTGCTCCTGATTTCCCACATTTCCCCTAACATCATGTGGTCTGTTAGTGGTATGGTCATATTCATTCATGCCAAGTTTTGTGCCAGTCTCCATCGTAGTGCTTAGATTACTCCTTGCTCCTGTTCGATAGTTATCCTTCCCTTGACTCAATTGTTTCCCTGGTGCTGGCCTGCCTGCTGTGTGTCTTACTGCGTGCCCATTCTGATTTTGTTGTCTTTGCTGATTTCTTTGATTTCCTTGATATCCTTATTTCCTTTGGTTCCCTTGACTATCTAGGCTCCTTGATAAGTCTGTTCTTGCCTATCTTATCTGCATTCGTTCAGTCTAATGTTTCTTCCTTTTACCATTATGTTGCCATCCACCAATATTGATATTTATATGTTCCCTTTCCTACTCCTCCCCTGGCGTGCTTTCTTTTGTGCATGTACCTATACCAGCTTCCCCTTCTTCATCCATCTCCATGGTTGCATTGTCCATGCCTGTTGTGTATACTATCATTTGGTATCCCATTGCATCTGTAGATGCTGTTGATGATTGTCTTCTTGCATTCATTGGGCAGCTTCCTTGGTAGTGCCCCATTTGTTTGCAGCAGTTGCAGAGTTTCAGGCTGGATTCAAACTTGATCTCCAAATCTATGTCTGTGTCGTCTGGTAGGGTAATAGCAATTGTTGTAGGCAACTCTTTGGAGATATCCACTTATACTAAGACTCTAGCATAATTGACCCATTCCCTTACTTTGGTGTACCTATATGTGTATAGCGGCGTGCCAACTTGTGAAGCGACCTTGCTTAACCCTGAGGTAGACCAGCAGTCCAATGGTAATCCATGAATTTGCATCCACACAGGGATTTGGCCATGAGTTTCCGGCCTAAAAGAGAAGCATGCCGGCAAAATCTTGAGGTACAGAGGGCTTCCATATGCAATGTATGGTCCACCTATTAATACATCATCCCGAGATCCTTGCTTGCAAATTTAAACACCATCCATAATGAATTATGTGTAAGGAGCTTGTTAGGCGCCTTCCATCTCTCTGTGATCTCTTTCAGCGCTGTCCATCCCGGAAACCTCCCTAAGAACCTGCCAATCAGATAGAAACCTACTAATTCCTCGATCGCTTCCAGATCCTCAGCATCAAATTTTGCATGCCCTTCTTGTTTCTAGAATTGTTTCAGGGCAGTATCCGCAACGCATACTCTGTTCTTCTTGAAGAGGTCAACCCATGCTTCTGTCTTCTGTGTGTGCATTGGGGGTGCTGGTGGTGCTGATGGTGTCGGCGTTGGTGCCGCCCGCCTTTTTTTTCCCGCTTCATCCGTCACCAGATTTGTTGCATCTCCATGTTGAGAGGTTCCCATCGCCTTCTCCAATCCATCTTCCTCCAGTGGTTCCACATTTGGTCGCTGCAGGTTTCCTTTTGAAGTTTCTACAGTATCCCAGCGTAAGACCTTCCATCCTCGCCGAGGGGCTTTCCCCCCTCCCCACATATCCAGTGCCCTAAGTTAAATAGGCTATCAGGTTGGAGTTGCTTTAAGTTAAACGGTTTGGATGCTAGATTTAAGTTAAACGGGCTATCGGGTTCGGAGAGTTTGAGGTTGTGTGGTCCCGGGCGAACCTTCTGTTGGGTTTGACTCCATCATTTTGAAATCAAACGTTCTCTTTGTCGCCTCGATTGCTGGGCCAAACTGGACGGTACGGATGCCTGCTCCCCACCTACCACTTGTCCTTGCTTTCTTCTTCCTCCTGCTGCCAGAAAAGAAACCCTAACTTGCTTACTGAATGCAGGCGTGTCTTGTGCCAGCCTCCTCACCGGCTTCCTCCCTGGCGTGAGCTCCTCTGTACCAACCTCTTAGTCTCAGGCCATCTTCTCAGTTCGCCTGTCGCTTGCTCTTGCTGTTGTTTACTCCTTAACCTCGCTGGCTGGCATCCCTGCAAGCATACCCTTCATTATGTTCACATACCTTGCATTGTATCACGTCAAGACCACTCCTCGATGAATCACGGTGAGTGCGAGTTGCTGGTGACGATCCTCAACTCCCGCTTGTCTCAAGAACCCTCCGTGGCTTCCCGTTTGATGCGTTGGCCTCCTACCTTATCTTCGATTAGCCGCGGAATAGACGATGTATGGATCACTGATTTTTATGTTTGTCTTCGGGGTCCAAGTAAATTAGCCACAAACAATACATACAAATTGCAAAGAAACAAAATTAAAGCAAAATAAGAATTATACCTCTTTTTTACCTCTAGGTCTTCTATTATATGTCCTTCCTCTTTTTTGGACGTCGTGTGGGCGACGATCTTCCAAAAGTCGAAGTCTCCTAAATCACGTTCTTCCCTTCCTTGCTCACTCCGAACAAAAGGAAGAATAAAACAAAACTTCTTCTCCTATATAGAACCAACCACCATGCAAAGGAACTTGATATTGCCGCTGGGCAAGGAGAGGATGAATGAGCGCTAGCCAACCTTGAAGAAAGGTTGCAGCTCGCTAAAGAGAGAGAGAGAGAGGGAGGAGTTGCCGGCCAATCTAGAGAGAGAGGGTGAGGCACCGTCGGCCAAGAAGAGCCAAAACCTAGGGTTGCCATCGCCCAATAGGAAGAAGAACAACCTAGGGTTGCCGCCCACCTCTTCTCTCAAGCCAACTCCAAAAACCCTAACCCAAATTGGATATCTCCAAGTCTCTCTTGCCGCCCACTCCAAAGCCTTATTTATAGAGTTAGACTTAAGCTTCCTTTCAATCTCCACCATCAGATTTAGATATTTAATCTCCACCGTTGGATCTAGAGATTTAATCTCCACCGTCAGATCTAGGCTTTCATGAGGTTTTTAATAGGCTACAATAGGGACCATGAGGAGGAGTTGGATCTTGGCCACCCAATGGATCTAGCCCACATAAAGTCCGATCCATTAATGATAATCCATTCCACTAGAGGATTATCATTGATCTACCTCACCAACTCCCATAAATAAATATGGGCTCCATATATTAATTGTACAAATATCTCCCCATGTTTAAGATCTCGAATGTCCATCAATTAATTAATTTACTAACAATTAATTAATCAACATCTAACTCCATGAGTAGTACCACTCAACCTTATCATCATGCCGAACCAAGTCCACCTGTAGGGTTTACATGATGAACCTTATGAGCTCCTCAAGGGGACATCATCATCCTAATATATATGACAAGGTTTCCTCCTATAATCAACGACACACCATGTAAATAATATCATTTCCCAACTTACCGAGCATATCGATTTAATCTATAAATCTCGCCCATTGGTAAATCAAAGAAATAATTACTAAGTACATGTTCCCGTT
The DNA here is from genome assembly GCA_025175895.1 of Wurfbainia villosa. Lineage (NCBI taxonomy): Eukaryota > Viridiplantae > Streptophyta > Magnoliopsida > Zingiberales > Zingiberaceae > Wurfbainia > Wurfbainia villosa. Next base: position 67,079,161 of record CM046002.1, read on the forward strand.
ATTATATCGGGATTAAGAGCATGTACACCATAATATCCGAGGTCCAATTCAATTATGTAGTCAGCAATAAATTGAATCACCTTTAAGTTGGTCCTGCTCAATACACATAAAGTGTACTAGTGTAATTCTATGGTCAAGACAAACCAATACCAAATCACACTACAACCATACCAATGGTTTGTCCAAAATCATCTCGATTGTGAGCCTTTACTTATACTTTACAAGGAACTGATAACATGATCTCTCATGTGACACCACACACCATGTTATCTACAATGTAATGTATCAGACAATATGCATACCCATAAATATGCAAACGATGATCATGTGATTCTTATTTCAAAAATAAAGATGTTCATAAAGAAGATAGACTTTTCAGTATAAATCCTAACAATCTACCAATTATACTAAAAGACTATGCTGTCGTCATACTGCAAAACATCTGATTCTCATTACCTCCACATGCCTATCAAAAGATCTTGCTGGAAGGGCCTTAGTGAAAGGATCTGCCAAGTTATCCTCTGATGCAATCTTGGCCATAGCAACTTCTCCTCGCTTTATGATTTCTCATATCATGTGGTACTTGCGCTCTATGTGTTTACTTGCCTTATGGGCTCGTGGTTCCGTCGAGTTTGCAAATGCACCACTGTTATCACAATAAATTGTGATAGTTCTAAGCAAACCAGGAATCACATCCAAGTCCATCAAGAAGTTCCTGAGCCATACAACTTCTTTGGTTGCCTCAGAGGCTGCCACATACTCAGCTTCCGTGGTAGAGTCCGCCATGCATCTCTACTTGACACTCCTCCATATAATGGCTTCACCTCCCAAAGTAAACACAAAACCTGAGGTAGACTTACTGTTATCCTTATCTGATTGGAAGTCAGAATCTGTGTAACCCACAGGGAGTAATTGATCTGCCTGGTATACCAGCATATAATCCCTAGTCCTTCTCAGGTACTTCAATATATGCTTTACCGCAGTCCAATGTCCCTATCCTGGATTACTCTGATATCTACTAACCATGCCCACGACAAAGCAGATATCCGGCCTCGTACATAACATACTATACATGAGGCTTCCTACTGTCGAAGCATAAGGAATCGCCTCCATCTCCTCTATCTCCTTTGATGTTCTAGGACACATCTCTTTAGATAAAGATACTCCATGCCTAAAAGGTATAAAACCTTTCTTGGAGTTCTGCATGCTAAAATGAGCCAAAATGGTGTCTATGTATGAAGCTTGAGATAAGAACAACATCCTTTTCCAGGGATCCCTTATAACCTTGATCCCAAGGATGTGTCCCACTTCTCCCAAGTCCTTCATATCAAACTGTTTGGACAACCATACCCTTACGTCCAATAACACCTTGACATTGTTGCCAATTAATAAAATGTGATCTACCTATAGTACAAGAAATACCACCACATTTCTGTTACATCTCTTGTATACACAAGACTCATCCGGACTTTGAATAAATTCATAAGACTAGATTACCTCATCAAAGCGGATGTTCCAAGATCTCGAAGCTTGCTTCAATCCATAAATGGACCGATTAATCTTGCACACAAGATGCTCTTTGCCCTTTGCAATGAATCCCTCTGGTTGCTTCATATAGATGTTTTCCTCAAGACATCCATTAAGGAAAGTTGTCTTGACATCCATCTGCCACACCTCATAATTCATATGAGCATCAATACATAAGAGAATCCGGATAGATTTAAGCATGGCGATCGGCGAAAAGGTCTCCTCATAATCGATACCCTCTTTCTGAGTATACCCTTTCGCAACAAGCCTTGCTTTGAAGGTCTCAACCGTCCCATATATTCCTCTCTTTCTTTTGTAGATCCACTTGCATCCAATGGTTTTTACACCATTGGGTGGTTCTACTAGCTCCCATACCTGATTTGAATCCATGGATTCTATCTCAGAATTCATCGCACTTTGCCAAAATACCACATCTTTATCTTGGATTGCCTCGTCATATGTCCAGGGACCAGGTTAATGTTCGCCAGGGACCAAATCAGAAGATTCTCCCAAGAATATAAATCTATCAGGTTGTTTGACAACCCTCCCACTATGATGAGGTATCACTTGTGTATCCTCTATGACACGCCGTACAATCACTTGTGGTATATCCTCTTGTACCGGTGTGTACTGAAGTAGTGACTTCCCCTCTCAATTCCTCCAGAACAATCTTACTCATGGGCTTGTGGTTCATCACATAGTCTTCCTCTAGAAAGCTAGCATTCGTGCTAACGATCACCCTCTGATCTCTAGGACTATAAAACAAACCATCTTTCGTTCCTCTAGGATAGCCAACGAACATGCGCACTTCTGTACGAGGTTCCAACTTACCAGCATCTGCCTTTGGCACATGTGTTGGACTCCCCCAAATCTGAATATGTCTCAGACTAGGCTTTCGCCCAGCCCACAATTCTATAGGAGTAGAAAGCACTGATTTAGATGGTACTAAGTTCAGAATATACACTATAGTATCCAGAGCATACCCCTAGAACGAATCAAGCAACTCAGAATAACTCATCATCAATCTATCCATATCCATAAGAGTCCTATTCCTTCGCTCCACTACACCATTCTGCTGGGGTGTGCAAGGTGCAGACAATTGAGATTTAATCCAAGCCTCTGACAAGTAATTCCTAAACTCTCCCAAGAGGTACTCACCTCCACAATCAGATCATAGTGTCCTGATACTTTTACCTTGTCGTTTCTCCACATCAACCTTGAATTCTTTGAACCTGTCAAAACATTCAGACTTGCACCGCATCAAGTAAATGTATCCATATCTTGAATAATCATATATAAAAGAGACGAAATATTTAAAACCACCTCTTGCCTGGATAGACATAGGACCACACAAATGAGAATGAACCAATTCCAACATATCTTTGGCTCTATACCCCTTGGCCTTAAAAGGCCTCTTGGTCATTTTACCTTCCAAGCAAGATTCGTAGGTTGGGAAATCTTCCACCACTAATGAACGCAAAGGTCCATTAGCTATCAACCTTTGAATTCTACTTAGGTTAATATGACCTAACCTTAGATGCCAAAGATATGTTTGGTTCATTTCGATGGTTCTTTTCTCTTATTAGAATAAGAAGATGAGTTATTTACTTCTATTTGCATCGTGGGAGCTTTTGATTGAAGGGTATATAAATTTCCTATGAATGCACCAGAACAGATAATCTCTCTATTCCTTTTTATAACAACTCTGTCATTAAAAGAAATAGAATATCCATCCTAAAACAATTTAGAAACCAAAATCAAATTCTTCCTAAATAAAGGTACATAAAGGCAATTTCTCAGAACCAAAGTTTAATTTCTATCAAAAGACAAATAAATATCTCCCACTACAATAGCCGCCACCTTCGTAGCATCACCCAAGTAAACGGTAATCTCCCTCTCAGCCAGTCGTCTGGTTTCTTGAAACCCCTGCAAAGTATTGCAGACATGATCAGTGGTTCCCGTATCTACACACCAGGTGCCAGTAGATAACGCCGCTAAACATGTTTCAATGACTAGACCAAAAGATATACCTTTATTCTGCTTCTGGTTGGGGCAGTCCTTCTTCCAATGTCCAGTCTGCTTGCAAGTGAAACACTTGTCTTTTGGCTTCTTCACTCCTCCCTAAGATCCTCCCACCACCTTTGCTCCACTTTGTTTCTTCTTCTTCTTGCCTTTTGGCTTAGAAGTCGAAACCTTTTGGGCAACCATGGCCTGAGCCTGAGCACTCTGATGAAAAAGCCCCTCTGCCGCCTGGAGTTCTATCAGAAGCTTCGCCAACGAATACGACCTTTTATTCATATTGTAATTCAGGCAAAACTGCTCAAAACTCCTAGGTAGAGACTGGAGAATGATATCAACCTAGGTTTCCCCATCGATCTCAGCTCCAAGGACTTCCAGCTCATTCAAATGAGCCATCATCTTGAGAACATGATCCCTCATGGGTGTTCCCTCGATCATGGTGATCGTCATCAAGTTCCTCATGGCTTCTTGCCTAGCCGCCCGATTTTGGTGTCCAGAAAGCTCCTTAAGATTGAGCATCATGTCATAAGCAATGGGCAAGGCTTGATGCTGATGTTGCAATACATTTGACATAGAAGCCAAAATGTAACACTACGCCATCTCATCAGCCTTTATCCACTTCTTATAACTCCCTTCTCCTTTTCCCCAGAATCATCCGCAGGCTTAGAAGGACACTCTTCGAAGAGTACATACTTATACTCCTCAGTTGTCAAGACAATATCAAGATTCCTTTTCCAATCAACATAATTGGGTCCAGTAAGTTTATTCTCTTTTAGTATCAGAGCAAGCAGGTTGAAAGTCATTTTTGAAAAACCTAAGAATCATATAGATCAAAAAATTAGATTTCAAAAAATTATTGATTCCTCAAACAATAAAATTTTAAAATCAACCAACACCTCAAAACACCGAGAATATCATATGCCACGATCGTATGGACGTATACGAATTCTACATTTATAAGAGGAGGTTTTACCCATTAATTTTACTATCTTGTCAGCCTAACTTTTTGACAAATAAAATTAATAGTTGGTTCCTCTTTGGCCCTACAAATAAAAGAAAGGAAGTCAATTAATAGTTGGTTCTTCTTTGGTGTCCTTATACTTTGCAGGGGAAACAAAACTCTAAGATCCATAGGTAGAGATTAAATCTCTAAGATCCGACGGTTGAGATTAAATCTCTAGATCCGATGGTTGAGATTAAATCCCTAGAACCAATGGAGGAGATTAATTCATGACTTATCCCTAACTCTATAAAAGGAGGGCATGGGAGTTGGTGTGAATATCATCCAAGAGAGCTAGGGTTTTGGGCGGCAAGGGTGAGGAATCCTAGTTGAGATAGGATTAGGGTTAGGGTTGGAAGCTTGGGCGGCACCAAATAAGGAAGGTTTCTTTCTTCTTCCTCCTCTTTTGGCCGGCATCCAACATCTTTTCCAACCCCTTCTAGCCCTTGGCCAGTGCCCAAAAGGCTCTACTCTCTTCTCCTTAGGTGGTGGAAACAAGATATAGGGGTTCCCTTGGTGTCTTGGTTGTTTTCCATCATCTTCTCCTCCTTCTAGTTGGCCAGCGGCAAGGAGTTTGTGTGCTCCTTGTTGGTTGGTTTTAGGGAGGAGAAAAACCTTGTTTCTATTCTTCCTCTTGCTTTAGAAGAGCAAGGAAGGGAGATTTGCGATCTAGGAGCTTCGACTTTTGGTAGAGCATCGCCCACACGACGTCCAAAAGGAGGAAGGTCATACATTAGAAGATCAAGAGGTATATCTATTCTCTTTTCTCTTTTGTTTATTGCTTGTTTTTGTTTTTCAATTATAAGCATGTTATAAATCTGTAAATGGATAAATAATACTTGGATCCCGAGCATAAACACAAAAATCGGCGATCCAGACATCGTTTTATCCGCAGCAACTCGTAGAATAGAGGATGGTCGCTTGAACAACTAGTTTGTTCAAGTGACCTCTCTAAACGAATAGCACGATGATGACTTGGTTGCTTTGGCAATCCCTTTTGTGTAGGATTAAATTTTTTTAATCCGGGGACATAGAAGGGATCGCCATGATCAAGCAACCGAGGTGAAGTGGGAAGCGAAGTTTCCCCTCACGGACTCGATAAGCTAAACCCTACAATTAGTGGGAGAGCTTGCAAGCAAAAACCTTCAGAAAGGACATACGATAGAAGACCAAGAGGTAAACAAGAGGTATAATTCTTGTTTTGGTGTCCTTTTGTTTCTTTGTATGATGTATGTAATTGCATGTGGCTAATTTACTTGGACCCCGAAGATAAATACAAAAATCGGCGATTCGTACATCGTCTATTCTATTGCTAATCGAAGAAAAGAGGTAGGTTGCTTGAACAACAAGTTTGTTCAAGTGACCACTCTAATCGAATAGCATGACGATGGATCAGTTGCTTGGGTAATCCGTATATCTACGTTAGGTTGCTTGGACATAGATGGGATCGCCATGCACAAGAGACCAAGATGAAGTTAGAAGTGATGCTTCGACCTTAACTATTATCATGTTTGACGGTGTCCTTCCATCCTTGATATCTTAGATCGATCAATGAGGCATTGACCATGTCATCCCCTTATCAATCTTTATGTTTCTTGATCCCCAAGTAGACTCACTCAAACAAATGAGCTCAATATCTCATATTGACTCATTTGAGCATGGCCATGCTTTTCGTGGTCATACTATATCTAGAAGCCAAAGATATCACTCCCGTCATATGGGAGGGATAGATCTCATTTATGATGCGCACGGTCACGACCTTAAGTCCCGCGACGGAGACCGTCGAACACTCAAAGTGCGCGCTCGCACTCAATGCCCGCAAGTGCATGGATGTCGTCAAGTAATAATAGATTATCGATCCCACAGGGACTGGGATTCAAGTACCAATATGCTAAGTGGTTGCAATTGTTCGGACAGAATCTCAGAGAGAGTTTGTTGGTGAGGACTATCGGAGGACCCTACTCTGTGCGGTGTCACACTGAGGAGGAAAAGAGTGTGCCGAGGTCTTAAAAAGGCGATTCTAGGACTTCGGTTTCGCTTGTGTACCATATAACAATGTTGTCAATTGGCATTGTGTAAATGTCTACCTATGGTTTTGGGGAAGGGACATCAAACACTCTCCCGCAGAGCCGCCGCATTCACCGGGAGCTATCCTCCCCCAAAAGGACGGGATAGAGGGTACGAGGATGCCAAATCAATCCTTGCGGTGGACCATTTCTGATTCCACCGCTCCCTTCTCCCCGCAGTTATGGGAGGTCATGTTTAACCCTAGGTTCCTTGATCAAATCACCTAAATATAGATTGCAAGGGCTATCACCACCTCTTATCGCCTAAGCATAGCAGAAAGAAAGCCAAATTCACGAAAGTATAATAGAGAACAACTACCAACTGTCAATATCAAACTTTTGGCCAGAATTTAATATGAACCAACATTGTATATGAACTCAAGCTACTCCCTAATCCTAGAATCAAAAGTACTACTCCATAAATACGAAGGAAGAATCACAAAACATGTTTAAGTTCGAATACAATAGAGATAAATAACAGAAATAGAGATATACAATGTGTTGTGATCTTCTCTCCGGTGTTGTATTGCAAGTTGTGGACCTTCGGCGGCGTTCCTCCTCCCCGCTGTGAGTTACTGAAGCTTTTTAGGGCTTCAGCATGTCATCCTAGCCATCGTGCCTCCCCCTAGGATTTGGGCGGAGCCATCCTTATATAGACATCACCTCGGACCGCTGTGAAATCGGGAAAAAACCCTAGTCGCACAACTCCATCGGGTCGCCACATGGTCGTGTGTTTCCACACGGTCAGGCCGTGTGTGGCCCTGGTGTGCTGAACTTTGCCCAATAGACATGGTCATGTGAATCCACACGCCCTGGCCGTGTCCCACTCTGGGTCTAGCATGAAATGTCCTTCTTTCGCTCCGAAAATGCATCTTTTCCCCCCAAAAAGCCAACCTGCATTCAAAAGAACAACGAGTAGACCTCCGAACTAGAAAATAGGAAATGCATACAAAAACAGAGTAACATATGCATGAAACTAATACAAAATGTAACAATATGTGAGCAAAAACTACTCCTAAAACTCTATATGTTTTGCGCACATCACTTCCCCAAGACTTAAATCTTTGCTTGTCCTCAAGCAAACCTCAGTGCCATAAAATTTTATAAAGATATTGTTCCATAATGAGCATGCTAACTAAATTTATCAGGTGGTATTTGCAATCAAAGCAAAATAGATACGTTCTAAAAATTCACTAAGTTAACTCCTCGTGCACATGCTAGGCGAATCATTCTTAGGGGATGCCCGTTCCATGGTGAGTTAAGTCGTCACCCCATAGCTTTCCTAAGGTTTCCAGCTCTTAGGCACTTACCTGCCCAAAGCGAGGGTCATTCCCTAGATCTAGCATAAAGTCTCAAAGGCGTGCTTGGTATTGAGAAAAATTGGGAGGTATTTCCCCAGTAACCTAACTCGGTCTCAAAGGGGCACCTAGCCATTTTTACCCACGACAACTGTTTTTTATCCCTCATAATTTTTTTTAGCTCATAGGGATTTTGATTTTTCCGAATGGGCTTACACAATCCGAGCATCTCCAGTAACTAAAATGCTAAACCTAGAGTCACCTATGGATTCCAAAGTACTAGCCTATTGAAGTGAATCATAACTAGGTATGTACTAGATCCTCCCTGTTAGACTGTTCGACATGTGTAAGTGCAAAAACAGAGCTAACAAGTGTAAGTCTAGAATATTCAATAGAGCACATAGAATAAAATACCACAAGATAAATAGAGTTAAGCTACCTATGGGAACAACTCATGCAAGTAATTCTAAAAAATACTACTGAGTTAGCTTTTAAGACACCAAAAATTAAGTACTGAAATGAACTAAACAACTCATGCATGCATGAACAAATGAAAATATCAGAAAATAAACTACTACTAGGAAAACAAAACAAAATAGATTTTGGGGTTTTCCCCCCAGACTTAAACAAAAATATACCTCTAATATGGTAAACGAGGTGGAAAGTCTGTGAGCCTGGGCATCTCTGGATCCTTGGAGAACCTGCTGCTGAGCCGCTGATGCCACATATACATGTGGTCAATCTGAGAGTTGGTGGATGCAGCGGCTGCTTGGTGCTCCTCCTCCCTAGCCCACTATGCCTGCTGGGCGTGCATATCAGATCTCTCGCAGAGTCGCCTCATCCTCGCGAGGCGCTCCTCCTCTTGGAAGTATATGCGGGCCTCATCGTAGAACTCCTCTGCCCGCTGGAAATGCTCTCAGAATCCCTAGAACTTCGCCTGCTGGTATGTGCTCTGCTCCTCCCATCGTTCCCTCTACGTCTGCTGCTCAGTGTAAATGTCGTCGAGGCGCGATCGGAATTCTGAGAAATCATATGCCGACGTACCTGCATCCTGCTCAAAAGTAGAAAAAGATGGTGGCATAGGTGTAGGCTCGTGTCGGCGTGGACTTGGTGGTCTCCTATGTATGTGTGGACTGGAGGGAGAGTGGTACAAAGGTGGAGAGATGTGCGCTGATGTGGATGGTCCTTCATGAGGAGGGGACTCCACTATCAGGTCTAAGCACCAATTGGCGCGTATAGCGATGGTGGTACGATCCGGGTCGGGGAGCCTAAGGGTCGTAAGATTTTTTCTTACATAGCATAAGGAGTCTTCTTCTCTTACAATCATCTTCATGGCCATGCATACTCCTAGGTCGATCCTAGGGCTCCCCTCTATACTCTCCAATGCTATGTAGTCGTACCCCATCCTATAACAAATGTGGGTAAGTAGGCCTCCCACATGGATCTCTCCGCGTGCTGCTTTGCCCATCTTCACTAAGTGTCTGATGAAGTGGGACCCTACATCAATGCTACTCCTTTCTTATAGCATGTCCCATAGGCAAAGCAGCTCACTGGCTCTCACTACACCGTCACTCTCCCCATGACCAAATATAGTACTGGCTATGACATGGTGAAGGTATCGAAAGACGGGGTTTTGGAGGCGTGATGCTTTGGCCCTAGAGGGGTCATAAACGTGCTCCCCTGTCAACTCAGTCCAAATCAAACGAGAGTTGTACCCATTAGGGGTTCTTCTCTCTCCCCCACTTGGCAAGCCAAAGCATGAGTTCCATTGGTAAAGGGTTCACTCATGCTCAATATTAAAAAGTCTAAAAGTTATCCTACCCTCCTTGCTCTCTCTACCCCTTAAAACTTCTGCCTCTAAAGAACTCAAAAATTCCAAAACTATCCTAGGGTAAGTTAGGTGCCTTATTCCCATAATCTCATCCCACCCCATTTTTGCAAATACGGTTTGCATGTCACCCAACAAACCTAAAGATCCTAGAAAATCCTCATCTAAGTACCTAGTAGCAGTAAGTTTATGAGTAGAGAGTATATTGAACCTATCTCTATGCTCATTATTGCGAAAAAGTAGACGGGGTAGGGCGTTACCCTCTTCCGGAGCTTGAGGAGTGTCGGCTCTTCTTGGTCGTTGCTCCGAGGCACTAGATCGGGATGCTACGATCTTGGTCCTCCTCATCCATGCTCCTTTTGGCTTCTAAAGAGGTTGAAAATGCTTCTAGAGGAAGGGGAAAATGAAATCACACAGCTAGGGAAAGAACTTTTGAAGCGCACGGTGCAAATGGGGTGAAAACACATGGCTCACACCTTTTAACCTTGCGTGCCATGGCCGTGTGCACCTCTGGTCAAGCGGGCACGCCCATGGGAAAACACACGGCCAGGCCATGTGCCCCCATTTTTCATCCCTTTCATACACCATGGCCCGAATTTGTTCACACACTTCGCCGTGTAGACTAATATGGGTTTCATTTTTGCCTAGTAAAATTATTTTCTACTCCTAACTCTAAATGTGATGGAAATCAAAACTAAAATCTAACACATGTATGCAATGCAATAGAAAAAGAAAAAGGGAAATCTACAACTAAACTTGTGTTGCCTCCCAAGAAGCACTTTGTTTAAGGTCGTTTAGCTCGACCTCACTCTTCTCTCAACTCGGCTCTGGTGGTTCAGTGAACCTCCATTCATCCATCTCAGGATCTGCGTATGCCGCTTCCTTCCTGGCTCTCACTGGAATCACATATTTCCCTGACGCAGGTTCCTGACTTTGTGTCCCAGTGGGCTCAAATTCGATCTTGTCCTCTCCCACTTTTAGGGTCAGCTTGTGATTCTTAACATCAATGACCATTCCTGCAGTCGCTAAAAATGGTCACCCCATGATGATGGGTATCTTGGGATCTTCTTCCATCTCCATCACCACAAAGTCAGTTGGCAATGTAAACTTCCCCACCTTAACAGGAACGTCTTCTAAAATCCCCAATGGGTAGCGGTATGTGTGGTCAGCTAGTTGTAGTGTCATAGTAGTGAATTTTAAATTTCCTAACCCTAGCTTTTTACATAAGGTATAGGGCATAAGACTCACACTCGCTCCCAAGTCACAGAAGGCTTTACTAATCAGTGTCGTCCCTATATAGCATGGGATATAGAAGCTCCCTGGATCTTTTAATTTCTGAGTAGCTTCATTTCGGAGATAAGCGCTTGACTCCTCCGTGAGGGCTACTGTTTCCGACTCCGCTACCTTCCTACGATGTGCCAGAATATCTTTCATGAACCTAGTGAACTGGGGCATTTGGTGCAACGCTTCGAGTATCCCTTTATCGAGATCATCTTCAGCATATCTAGGAATTTACCAAACTCAGCGTCTTTCTTTGCATTCGTCAACCGCTGTGGGAATGGTACAGTAAGGGGTGGTTTAGCCCTCACAGCAAGCTCTCAGTTTGTCTCTCTTTCTTTTTCATTCTTTGCCTCCCCAGAGGCTCTAGCAGTTCAGATCCCTTGTCCTTTTCGGTAATCGACCGTCTTGGCATTTCTTTAAGGATCCTTCTACTTCACAGAGTCACTTCCTGGCACTGCTCTATCGGATTGGCCTCTGGTCTTCCTGGTAGCTTACATGGTATTCTGGAGATTTGGTTCGCGATCCGAGCTACTTGAATCTACAGCGACTTCTTCCTGGTGGCAAGATCTCTTATAGATGACCCCAACCCCTCGATCATCGTATCTGTCTGTGAATGCTGTCGCGGAAATTCAGTGTTCGCCTCCCATTGCGTTTGAATGAAATTCTCTAGCATACTCTCCAACCGGGTGTTAGAGGGACGTTGCTGCCCATTCTCTCCCGATGGTTGGAACCTTTCTAAGGTATTCTTAAAAGGAAAATTTTGGTGATTCCTCCATCCCGGATGAGAAGTGTTGGAGTGTTGGTTGTTAGGTCTTAGGTTGTAGTCCCTAACCGCATCGCAGTACTCAATTTGTTCATCCTGGGTCCCTTGCCCTCCATAGTAGTCCATGGAATTGACAGTGTAACGTCCCGCTGCAGGCGTGGGTTGACCACGTTCGGAGGCCCATTGATGGTGGTTTTGGGCCACCTCTTCGATAAGCTCCTCTACCTCCTCTATGGTCTTGTTCATTAAAGCTCCTCCTGTGGCAGAATCTAGGGACATCTTTGTGGCGTAAGCGACCCCATTATAGAAAATGTGGATCACCAACCACCTCTCCAGTCTATGGTGTGGGCATTGATAAAGTAGACCCTTGTAGCGATCCCATGCTTCGAATAAGGACTCCCCCTCCTTCTGGCAAAATCTAGTGATAAGGTGGTGCATGTGAGCAGTCATACTTGGTGGAAAGTATTTATTCAGAAACTGCTGCTTACACTGCTCCCATGTGGTGATGCTGCCAGAGGGTAAGGAGTGATGGCATGCCTTAGCCTTATCCCACAGTGAAAACGGGAACAAGCTCAGGCGGATCACGTCAAAAGGGACTCCGTTCAGTTTCATAGTTGAGCAGATTTCGAGAAAAGCCTCAAGATGTCAGTTCGGGTCTTCAGTTGCAGCTCCCCTTAATTGGCTCTCCTGGACCATATGTATAAGTGTCAGCTTCAGCTCAAAGTTATTTGCTGAAATTGATGGTCCATCTATGCTCGGTCTGAATCCTCTAGCGCTAGGAGCTGCGTAGTCCCGTAGAGGTCGGCTGCCTATGTTCACCTCAGACACAACTTGATCTTCCATCTTTCGTTGTGCTGCTCTCCGTCGGTGAAAGGTTCGCTCAATCTCTAAATCGATCGGAATTAGACCTTCCGATCCTAGTCTTCTAAGCATACGACGAGCCAACACACAAAAGTAAGAGTGCTAACCTAATGCTAAAAGCAGAAAATAAATGAATCTAGTAAATAAAAACCTAAGATGAAATAAGTAAACAGGAAACTACTAATGAAAATAAAAACTAAATCTAAATATGGAAAATAAAACTAAAGCAAATAAAGTAAACTAATAAGAAAATAAAGGAGGAAAATAATCTAATCCTAAGTTTGATCCAATCTACCACCGTTCGATTTGATATCGAATCGACAGTCCCCGACAACAGTGCCAAAAACTTGATGCGCACGGTCACGACCTTAAGTCCAGCAAAGGAGACCGTCGAAGACTCAAAGTGCATGCTCGCACTCAACACCCGCAAGTGCACGGATGTCGTCAAGTAATAATAGATTATCGATCCCACATGGACTGGGATTCGAGTACCAATACGCTAAGTGGTTACGATTGTTCGGACAGAATCTAAGAGAGAGTCAGTTGGTGAGCACTATCAGAGGACCCTACTTAGTGCGGTGTCACACTGAGGAGGAAAAGAGTGTGCCGGGGTCTTAAAAAGGCAATTCTAGGACTTTGGTTTCGCTTATGTACCATATAACAATGTTGTCAATTGGTGTCGTCTAAACATCTACCTACGATTTTAGGGAAGGGACATCATACAATCTCCCGCAGAGCCGCTGCATTCACCGGGAGCTATCCTCGCCCAAATGGACGGGATAGAGGGTATGAGGATGCCAAATCAATCCTTATGGTGGACCGTTTCCGATTCCACAACTCCCTTCTCTCCGCAGTTATGGGAGGTCAGGTTTACCCCTAGGTTCCTTGATCAAACCTCCTAAATATAGATTGCGAGGGCTGTCACCACCTCGTATAGCCTAAGCACAGCGGAAAGAAAGCCACATTCACGAAAGTACAATACAGAACAATTACCGACTGTCAATATGAAACATTTGGCCAGAATTTAATATCAACCAACATTGTATATGAATTCAAGCTACTCCCTAATCCTAGAATCAAAAGTACTACTCCATAAATACGAAGGAAGAATCACAAAACATGTTTAAGTTCGAATACAATAGAGATAAAGCACAGAAATAGAGATATACAATGCATTGTGATCTTCTCTCTGGTGTTGTATTACAAGTTGTGGACCTCCAGCGACGTTCCTCCTCCCCGCTGCGAGTTATCGAAGCATTTTAGGGCTTCGGCGTGCCTTCCTAGCCATCGTGCCTCCCCCCTAGGGTTTGGGCGGAGCCATCCTTATATAGACATCGCCTCGGACTGCTACGAAATCGGGAAAAAACCGTAGTCGCGCAACTCCTTCGGGCCGCCACATGGCCGTGTGCGGCCTTGGTGTGCTGATTTTCACCCATTGGACATGGCCGTGTGAATCCACATGCCCTAGTCGTGTCCCACTCTGTGTCTAGCATGAAATGTCCTTCTTTCGCTCCGAAAATGCATCTTTTCCACCTGAAAAGCCAACCTGCATTTAAAAGAACAACGAGAAGACCTCCGAACTAGAAAATAGGAAATGCATTCAAAAACAGAATAACATATGCATGAAACTAACACAAAATGTAACAAGATGTGAGAAAAAACTACTCCTAAACCTTTATATGTTTTTCTCACATCAATCTACATCACTCACATCCCTCTGCATAATTCGTTATATACCTAGTAATCGTCGTTATAGTACACCCTGTTACGGGTGATGTTAGACGATATCAAAGTACATAACTCCTTATGTAGGGAACTGTAGTGACTTCAGGTCTAAGGACTATTCATACCAAGTCACATTAGAAAGTATTTGACACTCATATAACGATTCATGACACTTTCTCATGGCGGGTCAATTCAGTACATATATTCTCCAATATATATACCCATGTGTCAATGTGATATCATATATCCATGACTTGTGAGATCAAATCATCCATTGACCTACATGCTAGTCTCAATGTATCAATATATCCCTTTATCTATTAATACAACACTTGACTAGGAATGTTTAAGAATAGTGTTCTCTACAGCTTCTCATAATCAATTCTACCAATTGATATACTGTAGATTAGAACCTACTATTCAAGGGCATTATTATATTTATTTACTGGCACACACATAAAGTAAATATAATAATCAATTTTTGTCGTTTATTAATAAAATATGATACATATGATCCTTAATCAATCATCTCATGATTGACACTAAGGGCTGACACTAACAAAATCCTAGTGATCCCAATCGCTCAATATTGTCATTCATCTTTAGTGCATATTTCACACAGATAAACCCTCCTGCATCTTTAACCAAAAGAGGAGTTGGATGATCTCGAACTTTTTGGATCTTTCCTACTCATCGAACAACTCATGAAGATGGAAGACAGTTGTGTTAGCATCCATATGCTAATGTTGCTCTTGCAACTCAGGAGACATCGACACTAGCTTAATGCAACTCACCATGTCAGAGTCAGCAACATGTTTCTACTAAGCCAACTTTTGGTCACCAGATGCATTGTCTCCAGGAGGTTGAGGAAGAACCTCTTCAAGGACATAAGCTAACTTCTCAACTTTGAGAACAATTCTCAGGTTGTGAAGCCAGTCCAAAAAGTTTAGCCCAGTCAGTTTGTTTTTGTCCAAAATAGAACATAAATTAACAGAGGTCGACATGCTGTGCTAATCAGTACCTAGACATACAAAAAGATATGTAAGAGAGATGAATTTATAGTAATACAGAAAATTTATATTAACAAGAAACTCCCACTATTTTGTCAAATTGAAGAGCCCTCATTTTGAATTCGAGAGATGGTAGGTTATCTCTTGATGGGTTGATATCCACTATGAATAAGAACAACCTTGGAGGGAGTCCAATAAGTCATTCTTAGTCATAATATTAGGTATCAACAGTATCCATTATATATTAAATATAAAACTATCACTTTATGTTATCAACTAATTTAATGTTCACATACACATTAGGTTTTTAACTCATTAACATATATGCATCCTAAGCATATCACCTAATTGCACCTATGTTCACAATGACCATGGAGGGAGTCCAACAAATCAATGCTTTCAGTTAGGGGTTGTAGGGAATTGCTTCCCGCTTCGGTCACACGTGCATTGCGATCCTATCTACGTCCCCGGATTAAAAAAATTAATCCTTGACGAAGACGGATTACCCAAGCAACCGATCCATCATCGTGCTATTCGATTCGAGTGGTCTCTTGAACAAACTTGTTGTTCAAGCAACCTAACTCTTTTCCTCGATTATCCACAGAATAGATGATGTACGGATCGCTGGTTTTTGTGTTTATCTTTGGGGTCCAAGTAAATTAACCACATGCATTATACAAAAGAACTAAATCTAAACAAACAAGATTATACCTCTTGTATACCTCTTGATCTTCTATTGTATGACCTATCCTCCTTTTGAACGTTGTGTGGGCAGCGATCTTCCAAGAGTTGAAACTTCCTAGATCACGTTCTTCTCTTCCTTGCTCGCTCTGAACAAAGGGAAGAATATCAAACCCTCCTTCTCGTATCTAGTGTCGATCACCAAGCCACCAACTTGCATGTTGCTGCCGGCCAAGGAGAGGAAGAGGGAGATGGTGTGGGCACCGGCCAAGAGCTCCAAGGGAAGAAACCCTAACACTTGTTGTCGTTGGCCAAAGGAGAAGAAGAAGAGATATTGGCGTCGGCCAAGGTGAGGAAGAAGAGGAGGGGCACCGACTATACCTTAGGAAGAGAGGAAAACAAATACCTAATCCTTCCACTTGTTGCCACCCAAGCCTTCTCCAAACCCTAGTCGCCCAAGCCTTTGGAAGCAAACCCTAATCTCCAAAGATTAGTTGCCGCCCAAGCCAAGGAGCAAACCGTAGAATTCCAATTCTATATTGCCGCCCAAGCCAAGGCCTCCTATTTATAGATTTATCTCAAACCTCCTTTTAATCGTGTCCATTGGATCTAGGTTTCATGAGGGTTTTAAGAGGCTACAATAGGGACCATGAGGAGGAGTTGGATGTTGGCCACCTAATGGATCCAACCCACATAACATCCGATCCATTAATGATAATCCATTCCACTAGAGGATTATCAGTGATCTACCACACCAACCCCCATAAATAAATACGGGTTCTATATATTAATTGTACAAATGTCTCTCTGTGTTTAAGAATCAAATGCCCGTCAATTAATTAATTTACTGACAATTAATTAATTCACATCTAACTCTATGAGTAGTACCACTCACCCTAATCATCATGCCGGACCAAATCCACCTGCAGGGTTTACATGATGATCCTTATAAACTCCTGAAGGGGGCATCATCATCCTAATACATAGGACATGGTTTCCTCCTATAATTAATGACACACCATGTAAATAATATTATTTCCCAACTGACCGAGCCTATGGATTTAATCTATAAATCTCGTCCATTGGTAAATCAAAGAAATAAATACTAAGTACATGTGTCCGTTATTATATCGGGATTAAGAGCATGTACACCATAATAACCGAGGTCTGATTCAATTATTTAGTCAGCAATAAATTGAATCACCTCTAAGTCGGTCCTGCTCAATACACACAAAGTGTACTAGGGTAATTCTATGGTTAAATCAAACCAATACCAAATTACACTACAACCATACCAATGGTTTGTCCAAAACCATCTTGGTTGTGAGCCTCTACTTATACTCTATAAGGAACTGATAACATGATCGTCCGTGTAACACCATACAATGTAATGTATCAGACAATGTGCATAACCATAAATATGCAATCAATGATCATGTGATTCTTATTTCAAAAATAAAGATGTTCATACAAAGAATAGACATTTCAGTATACATCCAAACAATCTCCCACTTATACTAAAAGACTATGCTGCCATCATACTAGCATACATCTAATTCCCATTCCCTCCACATGCCTATCAAAAGATCTCGCTAGAAAGGCCTTAGTGAAAGGATATACCAGCTATCCTCTGATGTAATCTTGGCGACAACAACTTCTACCCTCTTTACGATCTCTCGTATTAGGTGGTACTTGCGCTCTATATGTTTACTTGCCTTATGGGCTGGTGGTTCCTTCGAGTTTGCAACTGCACCACTGTTATCATAATAAATTGTGATAGTTCTGGGCAAACCAGGAATCACATCCAAGTCCATCAAGAAGTTCATGAGCCATACAGCTTCTTTGGCTGCCTCAGAGGCTGCCACATACTCAGCTTCCATGGTAGAGTTTGCCACGCATTTCTACTTAACACTCCTCTATAAAATGGCTCCACCTTTCAAAGTAAACACAAAACTCGAGGTAGACTTATTGTTATCCCTATATGATTGGAAGTCGGAATTTGGGTAACCCACAGGGAGTAATTGATTTGCTTGGTAGACCAGCATATAATCCCTAGTCCTTCTCAGGTACTTCAATATATGCTTTACCGCAGTCCAATGTCCCTATCCTAGATTACTCTGATTTCTTCTAACCATGCCCACGGCAAAGCAGATATTCGGCATCGTACATAATATAGCATACATGAGGCTTCCTACTACCGAAGCATAAAGAACTTCCTTCATCTCCTCGATCTATCTCCTTTGATGTTCTAGGACACATCTATTTAGATAAAGGTACTCTATGCCTAAAAGGTAGAAAACCTTTCTGTTAGTGCTTATAAGCTCCACATATCTCCACAATGGCATGATATTGTCCACTTTGGGTCTAAGCCCTCATGGTTTTATTTTTGGGCTTTACCCAAAAGGCCTCATACCAATGGAGATATCTTTTTTCTTATAAGCACATGATCTTTTCCATGTCTTACCAATGTGGGACTTTGATTGTATTCCCCATACTCCCAACAATCCCCCCCTCAAACGAAGGACCACATTGGGCCCCCCCTCAAGCCTATCCCTCCTCGAAGGATTTTCTCTGCTTGATGTCCGATCTTCAACCCACCAGGACTTCCTGCCAGTTGTTCGGTCCCCCCGACCCAACTAGACTTCCTTCCTGATGTCTGATTCTCTTGATCCGGACGTGGGAGCTCAACTTCCTTCGTTCGAGGTTCATGGCTTGACATGGACCATGGCTCTGATACCAATTGTTAGTACTTATAATATCCACATATCTCCACAATGGCATGATATTGTCCACTTTGGGTCTAAGCCCTCATGGTTTTATTTTTGGGCTTTACCCAAAAGGCCTCATACCAATGGAGATATCTTTTTTCTTATAAGCACATGATCTTTTCCATGTCTTACCAATGTGGGACTTTGATTGTATTCCCCATACTCCCAACAATCTAGTTCGGAAGATGATCAAGAGACGAAAACGACCAACAACTCAAGGTAAGCCTAAACCTAATTCAAATACTTCTAATTTTAGATGCTATGAGTGCAGGTAGTTGGTCACATCAAGTCCGAGTGCCCAAAGCTAAAGAATAACGCATCAAAGACCAAGCGCTAAACGCTACTTGGGAGGAGTTGTCGGAGGAAGAAGGCGATATCAAGCTCTAATGGCCAAGCCGAAGAGCACGACTCGAAACCGAAGAAGAGTCCGAGTCGAATCCGATGATGAGCTTCCATTCAAGACAAGCCACGGATCCGTATCCGGTTCAAAAGAATCATTAAGGGTAAGTCGGTCGTTACTTAATACTTTGTATGGTGCAATTAAATTTTTAAATAAGAAACTAGCTAAGTCCGAGTCCAAGGTCGAGACCCTAATTGATGAGGTTAACCTTCTCAAACATGAGGTCTCCCTAACCTCTTCGACTACTCGTATTCAAGAGGAGGACTCAACTCAAGTTGAAAAGCTTGAAGTTGAGAACTCGCTTTTGAAAACACAAGTCGAAGACCTTAGGAACACGTTGGAAAGGTTCACTTTGGGATCCAAGGGACTTGACCTCTTACTTGGATCACAAAGGGCCGTGTACAACAAGGCCGGACTCGGGTTTAACTCAAATACAACCAATAAGTCATATATGTCTATAGTAAACCAACATAAGAAAAATGTCCAAGCATGGGTCCCTAAGACCACTTTGATTTCAACTTTAGGATCTAACATGTATTGGGTTCCCAAGGACCAAATTCACTATGTGAATAGACCCACTCGATTCAATGGTCCAGGGGGAGCCAATACAAAATGTATTTTTGTTAAGTCTTAGAAATTGCATGTTTAGTTTTTCCTTTATTTTTAGAATGGTTAGATAGGACTCATAACCAACTAAAATCCTGCGAAAAGATTGAGCCTCGGGGAGCCTCTTTTCAAAAATAAACCAACTAAAATCCTACGAAAAGATTGAGCCTCGGGGAGCCTCTTTTCAAAAATAACTAGTTAGACCAAGACGTAGTCTCAAGTAAGTCGAGTTATCAATTTCTTGAAATTAGCTTTGTCTAAGGAAGTGGTCGTTGTTCCGATCAAAGAATGCCTCTGTGCCTCGCCACGACCTGGAAGCTAATCTCTTGAAAAGATTACTTGATGAGCTTAGACTAAATCCGAATCTAACCTAATGTTGGTTAATTTAAATTCATTAAAATTAATCAAGTAAAATTGAAAGTCATCTCACAATAACACATAGGAATAACATGTTTTGATCATGTAGATATTGGTGAGATGATTTAGGTTTAAAACTTACAAACAACCCTTTAGTAATTCCAATATCCGATCCAACTACCTTATGTGTAGGATCAATGGATGTTGGGACGATGGTGCTCGACACATGACCGGATCAACTCAAATTTTCGAGTTATGATTCAAGCGACAAGGATCGGTGTAGCCTTGAAATAACGGCAAGCTCAAAATCATCGGATCAGTGATATTGAGCTCAACTCTAACTTTACAATTCAAAATGTCTTATTAGTAGAAAACTTTCAATATAATTTACTTAGTGTAAGCCAATTGTGTGATAACAATTATAAGGTCATATTTCTAGAAAATGAATGCGTAATCAAAATAAATGCAACATCTAAAATAATACTTAAAGGAACTAGGAGTAGCAACATCTACACAATAAATTTACCCAACTCCTCAACCAAGTGTCTTATGACACAGCAAGAGGAATCTTGGTTATGGCACCGAAGACTCGGACACTCACACCCAAGACTCGTCCACAAGATGAGTCAGAGTGGCTTGGTTATAGGTTTGCCTAAACTAAACAACTTGGATAATAAAATATGTAATGCTTGTCAACAAGGTAAACAATCTAGGACACAACATCAATTAACTAATCAAGAACGAACCAAAAGTGTTCTTGAGCTCCTACACATGGATCTATTTGATTCACATGGAGCTAAGTCACTCAATGGTAGTCAATTTTGCTTAGTCATAATTGACGACTATTCTAGATTTACTTGGGTTAGGTTTATCAAACATAAAAATGATACCCTAGACCAACTAATCAATCTTTGTAGGTTAATCGAAAATCAAAAGAACCTTAAGATTAAAAGACTTAGAAGCGATCATGGTGGTGAATTCGAAAACCACAGGTTTACAGATTTCTGTAACCTAAACGGATACCACCATGAGTTTTCATGTCCTAGAACCCCACAACAAAATGGGTTAGTCGAACGGAAAAATAGAACCCTACAAGAAGCCGCTAGGACAATGTTAAGCAGTATAACCTACCCGATAGATTTTGGGCAGAGGCCGTTAGTACGGCTTGCTATGTCCAAAATAGGATCCTTATGGTAAAGAGGCACCAAAAGACCTCGTACGAGATTTATCACGATAAAATACCGAACATCAAGTACTTTAGGGTATTTGGATGCAAGGTACATATCTTAAACACCAAGTACTACCGGTATTTGGATGCCGGTAGTAAACTCGATAGAAAGAGCACGAGTGGTTGTTGTCAAATCCTCAGCTCGAGTCTAGTAAGTTGGTGCAGCATTGCGTTGCCTTATCTACCACCGAAGCCGAATACGTTGCGATGGGTGAGTGTGTCTCTCAGCTCCTGTGGATGAAGCACACTCTCCAAGACTTTAGCTTAATCTTTAACAACATTAAAACCTACATAGATAACATTAGTTCAATTAACTTAACTAAAAATCCAATATGTCATTCTAGGACAAAACATATAGAAGTTAAACACCACTTCATTAGGGAACATGTAACTAATGGAACTATACAACTAGAGTATGTTGAGTCCAAATCAAACCTAGCGGACATCTTCACCAAACCACTACCCGAAGCCGAATTTAGTTTATTAAGACGAAAGTTAGGTATGTGCGTAATAGAGTAGGATTTAAATTTTTCTATATATGTACTCTACTTTTGCTTCTTTTTATGAAATTAGCCTAAGTCTTACCTTAGAAATCATATACCTATAGATTTAAGGAGCCAACACATCTCACAACACATAGGACTAATGTGTTTGTGTACTTAGCCACGTGACGGCGTGAGATGTTAGGACCTTACTCACTGTTCCACGTAGATTCATCGACATGAACCATGGAGTATAATTATTTAAAATTAATCAACTCCTTCAAGACTTATTGATCATTCTATATCAATCAAGTCCAACCGGAGTTGTACATTTTAGATGAACATATTTTCAAGCTTATTATTATTTAAAAAAAAAAATATTTATATTGGGAACTTGCTTGGACTTACAAACCCTAAAATATATTTACAAACTTTTTGAGTTAAGGCAAAAGGGGGAGAAAGTCACAAAAGTAAGGAAGAAAGTAAACAAAATTATTACCTTTTATATTAAGTAATTCCGTTTACTTAAGCAACTATTAAGGGGGAGTAAAAATTATTTTTCAAGAACTCACCTTCGGTCAAGGGGAGGTTACCTCAAAGGGAGAACTCGAAACAATAATATTTCTCACTCATACTTAATCATTATGCTAGCTCATTCATATTTAATCATTATGCTAGCTCATTCATATTTAATCTTTATGCTAGCTCATTCATATTTAATCTTTATGCTAGCTCATTCATGCTTAATCATTATGCTAGCTCATTCATTCTTAATCATTATGCTAGCTCATTCATATTTAATCTTTATGCTAGCTTACTGTTATGCTTAATTTTTCCTTAACTTTTGTGTCGGTTTGCCATGAATCAAAAAGGGGGAGATTGTTGGTGCAGTGGGCACCAAAGTCGAACCGGTATTTTGATTATGGCAAAAGGCTCAATAGTTAAGGGTATATTTGTTATCTTACGAGCTCAATTAAATGTGCGTAAATGCTAAAGTTGGTCGGAAGGTCTGCGACACCGGTGGGAACCGAGGTGGTCGAAGCAACGCCAGAGGACTTGGAGGAAGCCGAGGTACTCGGGTGAAGACCTGCGAGGCTACAAGGTAAGCTCGTGTGAAAGCGAAGCAAGGTCGTTAAGCGTAGATCCGAGCCCAATACCTCCAATGGAAGGTCTAGGTCGAGATCGGATGGTTAGAACCATCGTACTTTATATTTTAAGCTAACTTGTATCATAGGTCAAAACCCTTTGACTACAAATCAGCTGCTAGTCAAGTTCCAAACCTCGAGAAGAGCTCGAATTTCAAGGGGTGAATTTGGACTTGACTCGTGTTTTGGTACAAAGGGTGATGTGGCATCAAGGTGGACATCCAAACCATCACCAAGCTTCCTTGTGGTGGACGCCCAAAATAAGGTGAGTTGGCACAAGATGGTTGGCTCCCATGATGTGGCACAAGTTGAATGGCTCCAACAAGTTGGCGCCCAAGGAGGTTGGAGGTGGCACAAGGTGGTTGGATGAAACACCTCATCCTCAAGTTGGCGCCCAAGGAGGTTGGAGGTGGCACAAGGTGGTTGGATGAAACACCTCATCCTTGAGTTGGCGCACAAGGAGGTTGGAGGTGGCACAAGGTGGTTGGATGAAACACCTCATCCTCAAGTTGGCGCCCAAGGAGGTTGGAGGTGGCACAAGGTGGTTGGATGAAACACCTCATCCTTGAGTTGGCGCACAAGGAGGTTGGAGGTGGCACAAGGTGGTTGGATGAAACACCTCATCCTTGAGTTGGCGCAAAGGATGTGGATGAACAAGTCTTGGGGGATAAGAACCTCACCTTGGACACTACCTATGTCTAAATTCATAGATCAATATCCATAAATAGACATGTTCAAGCCAAGCAAATGACAAGAATTCAAGAGCTCTCAACACGCGTAAATGCGCCGCTACTACTACTCACATTTGCTCTGACGAAGTGCAGCATTTATAAGAGTTGTCGGTATATTTATTTAAGTTCTACTTCTTTAAATTGTCTTTGTGCTTTAATCGTAACAAGGAAAAGTGTCCTTTGCCTTGATTTCTTTTGTAATCGTTGCTCCTACCTCCAACGAGGAGGAGTGGTTTTAGTGAATTGCCCTCCGTACGTGATCAAGGATCACTAGGGCCGTGGATTAGCAATCGAAAGATTGTGAACCACGTAAAAATATCTTGTCTACTTTATATTTCCGCTGTGCACTCTCTACTTGCTTTTTACTTATTGCAAAAGTTTTTTAACGACATCGTATCGCTATTCACCCCCCCCCCTCTAGCGACACTTTCGATCCAACACTTTCTTGGAGTTCTGTATGCTAAAATGAGCCAAAATAGTGTCTATGTATGAAGCTTGAGATAAGCACAACATCCTTTTCCAGTGATCCCTTATAACCTTGATCCCAAGGATGTGTCCCACTTCTCCCAAGTCTTCATATCAAACTGTCCGGACAACCATACCCTTATGTCTGATAACACTTTGACATTGTTGCTAATTAACAAAATATTATCTACGTATAGTACAAGAAATACCACTATGTTTCCATCACATCTCTTGTATACACAAGACTCATCCGGACTTTGAATAAATCCATAAGACTGGATTACCTCATCAAAGTGGAAGTTCAAAGATCTCAAAGCTTTCTTTAACCCATAAATGGACCAATTAAGCTTACACACAAGATGAACTTTTCCCTTTGCAATGAATCCCTCGGTTGCTCCATATAGATGTTTTCTTCAAGACTTCCATTAAGGAAAGCTGTCTTGACATCCATCTGCCACACCTCATAATCCATATGAGCAGCAATAGATAAGAGAATCTGGATAGACTTAAGCATGGCTACCGGCGAAAAGGCCTCCTCATAATCGATACCCTCTTTCTGAGTATACCCTTTCGCAACAAGCCTTGCTTTGAGGGTCTCAACCTTCCCGTTTATTCCTCTCTTTCTTTTGTAGATCCACTTCCATCCAATGTTTTTTACACCATTGGGTGGTTCTACTAGCTCCCAGACATGATTGGAATCCATAGATTCTATCTCATAATTCATTGCACTTTGCTATGATATCGCATCTTTATCTTGGATTGCCTCGTCATATATCCAGGGATCAGGTTTATGTTCTCTAGAGACCAAATCAGATGATTCTCCCAAGAACAAAAATCTATCAGGCTATCTAACAACCCTCCCACTACGACGAGGTATCACCTGTGTATCCTCTGTGACACGCGGTGCAGTCATTTATGGTATATCCTCTTGTACCGGTGGTATTGAAGTAGTGACTTTCCCTCTCAATTCCTCCAGAACAACTGTACTCATGGGCTTGTGGTTGATCACATAGTCTTTCTCTAAAAATCTGGCGTTTGTGCTGACGATCACCCTCTGATCTCTAGCACTATAGAACAAACCACCTTTCATTCCTCTAGGATAGCCAACGAACATGCACACTTCTGTACGAGGTTCCAACTTACCAACATCTACCTTCAACACATGTGCTGGACTCCCCCAAATCCGAATATGTCTCAGACTAGGCTTTCGCCCAGTCCACAATTCTGTGGGAGTAGAAGGCACTAATTTCTAACAACATCCTTTTCCTGTGATCCCTTATAACCTTGATCCTAAGGATGTGTCCTACTTCTCCCAAGTCCTTCATATCAAACTGTTTGGACAACCATACCTTTATGTCTGATAACACCTTGACATTTTTGCCAATTAACAAAATATCATCTACGAGTAGTACAAGAAATACCACTATGTTTCCGTCACATCTCTTGTATACACAAGACTCATTCGGACTTTGAAGAAATCCAAAAGACTGGATTACCTCATCAAAGTGGTTGTTCCAAGATCTGGAAGCTTGCTTCAATCCATAAATGGACCGATTAAGCTTGCACACAAGATGCTCTTTGCCCTTTGCAATGAATCCCTCTGGTTGCTCTATATAGATGTTTTCCTCAAGGCTTCCATTAAAGAAAGTTGTCTTGACATCAATCTGCTACAACTCATAATCTATATGAGCAGCAATAGATAAGAGAATCTAGATAGACTTAAGCATGGTTACCGGCGAAAAGGTCTCCTCATAATTGATACCCTCTTTCTGAGTATACCTTTTCACAACAAGCCTTGCTTCGAAGGTCTCAACCTTCCCATCTATTCCTCTATTTCTTTTGTAGATCCACTTCCATCCAATCTTTTTTACACCATTGGGTGGTTCTACTAGCTCCCAGATCTAATTTGAATCCATAGATTCTATCTCAGAATTCATTGCACTTTGCCAAGATATCGCATCTTTATCTTGGATTGCCTCGTCATATGTCCAGGGATTAGGTTCATGTTCATCACGGACCAAATCAGAAGATTCTCCCAAGAACATAAATCTATCAGGCTGTCAAACAACCCTCCCACTACGACGAGGTATCACCTGTGTATTCTCTGTGACACGCAGTGTAGTCACTTGTGGTATATCCTCTTGTACCGGTGGTACTGAAGTAGTAATTTTCCCTCTCAATTCCTCTAGAACAACCTTACTCATGGGCTTGTGCTTCATCACATAGTCTTCCTCTAAAAATCTGGCGTTCGTGCTAACGATCACCCTCTGATCTCTAGGACTATAGAACAAACCACCTTTTGTTCTTCTATGATAGCCTATGAACATACGCACTTCTGTACGAGGTTCCAACTTACCAACATCTACCTTCGGCATATGCGCTGGACTCTCCCAAATCCGAATATGTCTCAGACTAGGCTTTCGCCCAGTACACAATTCTGTGGGAGTAGAAGGCACTGATTTAGATGGTACCAAGTTCATAATATACACTGTCGTATCCAGAGCATACCCCTAGAATGAATCTGGAAACTCAGAATAGCTCATCATCGATCTAACCATCTCCATAAGAGTCCTATTCCTTCTCTCCACTATACCATTTTGCTGGGGTGTGCCAGGTGCAGACAATTAGGATTGAATCCCAGCCTCTAATAAGTAATTCTTAAACTCTCCCCAGAGGTACTCAGTGAAGGACAAAGCTTCGCTTTCCTCTTCGGTCGCTCGTGCATTGCGATCCTCTCTACGTCCCCGGATTAAAAAAAAATTAATCCTTGATGAAGACGGATTACCTAAGCAACTGATCCATCATCGTGCTATTCAATTCGAGTGGTCTCTTGAACAAACTTGTTATTCAAGCAACCTAACTCTTTTCCTCGATTAGCCGCATAATAGATGATGTACGGATCGCCGGTTTTTGTGTTTATCTTCGGGGTCCAAGTAAATTAGCCACATGCATTATACAAAAGAACTACATCAAAATAAACAAGATTATACCTCTTGTATACCTCTTGATCTTTTATTGTATGACCTATCCTCCTCTTGAACGTTGTGTGGGCAACGATCCTCCAAGAGTTGAAACTTCCTGGATCTCTTTCTTACCTTCCTTGTTCGCTCTGAACAAAGGGAAGAATACTCAACACTTCTTCTCCTATCTAGTGTCGACCACCAAGCAACCAAACTTGTTGTTGCCGCCGGCCAAGGAGAGGAAGAAGGAGATAATGTGGGTGCCGACCAAGAGCTCCAAGGGAAGAAACCCTAACACTTGTTGCCACCAGCCAAGGAGAAGAAGAAGAGATATGGGTGCCATCCAAGAAGAGAAAGGAGAAGAGGGGCGTCGGCTAAACCTTAGGAAGATAGGAAAACCTTCCACTTGTTGCCGCCCAAGACCTCTCCAAACCCTAGCCGCCTAACTCTTGAAGCAAACCCTAAGCTTGAAAAGGATTAGTTGTCGCTCAAGCCAAGGAGCAAATCCTAGAATTTTCAATTCTTTTATTCCCCTAAGCCAAGGCCTCCTATTTATAGATTTTGCCCAAACCTCGTTTTAATCGTGTATGTTGGATCTAGGTTTCATAAGGGTTTTAATAGGCTACAATAGGGACCATGTGGAGGAGTTGGATCTTGGCCACCCAATGGATCAAACCACACAAACCCGATTCATTAATGATAATCCATTCCACTAGAGGATTATCATTGATCTACCTCTCCAACCCCCATAAATAAATATGGGCTCCATATATTAATTGTACAAATATGTCCTCGTGTTTAAGATCTCGAATGTCCATCAATTAATTAATTTACTGACGATTAATTAATCAACATCTAACTCGATGAGTAGTACCACTCAACCTTATCATCATGCCGGACCAAGTCCACCTGTAGGATTTACATGATGATCCTTATGAGCTCCTCAAGGGGACATCATCATCCAAATACATAGGACACGGTTTCCTCCTATAATCAGTCGCACACCATTTAAATAATATCAATTCCTAACTTACCAAGCCTATCATTTAATCTATAAATCTCGCCCATTGGTAAATCAAAGAAATAAATACTAAGTACATGTGCCCGTTATTATATCGGGATTAAGAGAATGTACACCATAATATCCGAGGTTCTATTTAATTATGTAGTCAGCAATAAATTGAATCACCTCTAAGTCGGTTCTGCTCAATATACACAAAGTGTACTAGTATAATTCTATGGTCAAGACAAATCAATACCAAATTACACTACAACCATACCAATGGTTTGTCAAAAATCATCTGGGTTGTGAGCCTCTACTTACACTCTACAAGGAACTGATAACATGATCTTCCGTATGACACCACACACCATGTTATCTACAATGTAATGTATCAGACAATGTGCATAACCATAAATATGCAAAAAATGATCATGTGATTCTTATTTCAAAAAAAAGATGTTCATACAAAGATTAGACTTTTCAGTATACATCCCAACAATCTTCACCTTATACTAAAAGACTATGCTATCCTCATACTACCATACATCTGATTCCCATTCCCTCCACATGCCTATCAAAAGCTCTCGCTAGAAGGGCCTTAGTGAAGAGATCTTCCAGGTTATCCTTTGATGAAATCATTGCGAAAGAAACTTCTACCATCTTTACGATCTCTCGTATCAGGTGGTACTTGCGCTCCATGTGTTTACTTGCCTTATGGGCTCGTGGTTCCTTCGAATTTAAAACTGCACCACTGTTATCACAATAAATTGTGAGAGTTCTGGGCAAACTAGAAATCACATCCAAGTCCATCAAGAAGTTTCTGAGTCATATAACTTCTTTGGCTGCCTCAGAGGCTGCCACATACTCAGCTTCCATGGTGGAGTCTGCCACGAATTTTTGCTTGACACTCCTCTATACAATGGCTCCACCTCCCAAAGTAAACATAAAACCTGAGGTAGATTTACTATTATCCCTATCTGATTGGAAGTCAGAATCTATGTAACCCACAGGGAGTAATTGATCTGCCTGGTATACTAGCATATAATCCCTAGTCCTTCTCAGGTACTTCAATATATGTTTTACAGCAGTCCAATGTTCCTGTCCTGGATTACTCTGATATCTGCTAACCATGCCCACGGTAAAGTAGATATCCGACTCGTACATAGCATAGCATACATGAGGCTTTCTACTACCGAAGTATAAGGAGCCACCTTCATCTCCTCTATGTTCTTTGATGTTGTAGGTCACATCTCTTTAGATAAAGGTACTCCATGCCTAAAAGGTAGAAAACCTTTCTTGGAGTTCTGCATGCTAAAACAAGCCAAAATGGTATCTATGTATGAAGCTTGAGATAAGCACAACATCCTTTTCTTGCGATCCCTTATAACCTTGATCCCAAGGATATGTCCCACTTCTCCCAAGTCATTCATATCAAACAGTTTTGACAACCATACCCTTACATCTGATAACACCATGACATTGTTGTCAATTAACAAAATGTCATCTATATATAGTACAAGAAATACCACTACGTTTCTGTCACATCTCTTTTATATACAAGACTCATCCAGACTTTGAATAAATCCATAAGACTGGATTACCTCATCAAAGCGGATGTTCCAAGATCTCGAAACTTGCTTTAATACATAAATGGACCGATTAAGCTTGGACACTAGATGCTCTTTGCCCTTTGCAATGAATCCCTCTGGTTTCTCCATATACATGTTTTACTCAAGACTTCCATTAAGGAAAGCTCTCTTGACATCCATCTACCACACGTCATAATCCATATGAGCAGCAATACATAAGAGAATCCGGATAGACTTAAGTATGGCTACCAGCGAAAAGGTCTCCTCATAATCAATACCCTCTTTCTGAGTATACCCTTTCGCAACAAGCCTTGCTTTGAAGGTCTCAACCTTCCCATCTATTCCTCTCTTTCTTTTGTAGATCCACTTGCATCCAATGGTTTTTACACCATTGGGTTGTTCTACTAGCTCCTAGACTAGATTTTAATCCATAGATTCTATCTCAGAATTCATTTCACTTTGCCTAGATACTGCATCTTTATCTTGGATAGCCTCATCATATGTCTAGGGATCAAGTTCATGTTCACCAAGGACCAAATCAGAAGATTCTCCCAAGAACATAAATCTATCAGGTTGTCTAACAATCCTCCCACTACGACGAGGTATCACCTGTTTATCCTCTGTGACATGCGGTGCAGTAC
Organism: Wurfbainia villosa; assembly: GCA_025175895.1. Lineage (NCBI taxonomy): Eukaryota > Viridiplantae > Streptophyta > Magnoliopsida > Zingiberales > Zingiberaceae > Wurfbainia > Wurfbainia villosa. The sequence continues at coordinate 67,109,595 of CM046002.1, forward strand.
TTGTGATATATCCTCTTGTACCGGTGGTACTGAAGTAGTGACTTTCCCTCTCAATTCCTCTAGAACAATCTTACTCATAGGCTTGTGGTTCATCACGTAGTCTTCCTCTAAAAATCTGGCATTTATGCTAACGATCACCCTCTGATCTCTAAGACTATAGAACAAACCACCTTTCATTCCTCTAGGATAGCCTACGAACATGCACACTTCTGTATGAGGTTCCAACTTACCAGCATCTTCCTTCAACAAATGTGCTGGACACCCCCAAATCCGAATATGTCTCAGACTAGGCTTTCGCCCAGTCCACAATTTTATGGGAGTAGAAGGCACTGATTTAGATGGTACCAAGTTCAGAATATACACTATCATATCCAGAGCATACCCCCAGAACGAATCTGGTAACTCAGAATAACTCATCATCGATCTAACCATCTCCATAAGAGTCCTATTTCATCGCTCTGCTACACCATTCTGTTGGGGTGTGCCAGGTGCAGACAATTTGGATTGAATCCCAGCCTCTGATAAATAATTCCTAAACTCTCCCAAGAGGTACTCACCACCACAATCAGATAGTAGTATCTTGATACTTTTATTTTGACGTTTCTCCACATCATCTTTGAATTCTTTGTACTTGTCAAAGCATTCAGACTTGCGACGCATCAAGTAAATGTATCCATATCTTGAATAATCGTCTATAAAAGAGACAAAATATTCAAAACCACCTCTAGCCTAGATAGACATAGGACCACACAAAATAGAATGAACCAATTCCAACACATATTTGGCTCTATACCCCTTGGCCTTAAAAGGCCTCTTAGTTATTTTACCTTCCAAGCAAGATTCGCAGGTTGGGAAATCTTCCACCATTAATGAACCCAGAGGTCCATCAGCTATCAACCTTTGAATTCTACTCAAGTTAATATGACCTAACCTTAGATGTCAAAGATATGTTTGGTTCATTTTCGAAGGTTCTTTTCTCTTATTAGATTTAGAAGATGAGTTATTTACTCCTATTTGCATCGTGGGAGTTTTTAGTTCAAGGGTATATAAATTTCCTATCAATGCACCAGAACAGATAATCTCCCTATTACTTTTTATAACAACTGTATCATTAAAAGAAATAGAATATCCATCCAAAAACAATTTAACAACCGAAATTAAATTCTTTCTAAATAAAGGTACATAAAGGCAATTTTTCAGAACCATAGTTTTATTCCTATCAAAAGATAAATAAACATCTCCCACTACAATAGTTGTCACCTTCGTAGCATCGCCCAAGTAAACGGTAATCTCCCCCTCAGCTAGTCATCTGGTTTCTTGGAACCCCTGCAAAGTATTGCAGACATGATCAGTGGCTCCAGTATCTACACACCAAGTGCTGGTAGATAAAACCGTTAAACTTGTTTCAACGACTAGACCAAAAGATATACCTTTGTTCTGCTTCCGGTTGGGGCAGTCCTTCTTCCAATGTCCAGTCTGCTTGCAAGTGAAGCACTTGCCTTTCGGCTTCTTCACTCCTCCCTGAGATCCTCCCGCCACCTTTGCTCCACCTTGTTTCATCTTCTTCTAACCTTTCGGCTTAAAAGTCGAAACCTTCTGAGCAACCATGGCCTGAGCCTGAGCACTCTGACGAAAAAGCCCCTCTATCGCCTGGAGTTCTGTCAGAAGCTCCACCAATGAATACAACCTCTTATTCATGTTGTAATTCAGGCGAAACTACTCAAAACTCCTAGGTAGAGATTGGAGAATAATATCGACCTAGGTTTCCCCATCGATCTCAGCTCCAAGGACTTTCAACTCATTGAAATGAGCAATCATCTTGAGAACATAATCCCTCACGGGTGTTCCCTCAATCATGGTGGTCGTCATCAAATTTCTCATGGATTTATTCCTCGCAGCCCGATTCTGGTGTCCGAAAAGTTCCTTGAGATTGAGCATCATGTCATAAGAAGTGGGCATGGCTTGATGTTGATGCTGCAATACATTTGACATAGAAGCCAAAATGTAACAACGAGCCATCTCATCAACCTTAATCCACTTTTTATAACTCTCTTTCTCCTTTTCCCTAGAATCATCCACAGGCTTAGGAGGACACTCTTCGAAGAATGCATACTTGTACTCCTCAACAGTCAAGACAATATCTAGATTCCTTTTCCAATCAACATAATTGGGTCCAGTAAGTTTATTTTTCTTTAGTATCATAGCAAGTGGGCTGAAAGTCATTTTTGAAAAACCTAAGAATCACATAGATCAAAACATTAGATTTTAAAAATTTATTGATTCCTCAAACAATAAAATTGTAAAATCAACCAATGCCTCAAAACATCGAGAATATTGTATGCCATGATAGTGTGGACGTATACGAATTCTACATTTGTAAGAGGAGGTTTTACCCATTAATTTTATTATCCTGTCAACATAACTTTTTGACAAATAAAATTAATAGTTGGTTCCTCTTCGCCCTACAAATAAAAGCAGTGACTCCGATGGGGAGGATACTCTTATTTGCATCTAAGTGTGCACCATTACTCGATACCAAGGCAATTATCTCAGATTATGTGCCTTCCGATGGGGAAGTACAAACACTCCTATATAATTTCCTATAAACATATTTGACCCTGTGATCCGCAAAACAAACTCATTCGATGGGGAGGAAGGCACTCAGAGCCGATGCGCAAGTTTGTTTGCATCACATGTCAAATTGTAATGGAGGCCATGGGAATTTTTTAAAAAATATCCCTCTCCCACTTAGTATTTTAAAATGAGGAATTCAATTCGAGTGGTCTCTTGAACAAACTTATTCTAAAAAATATCCCGATCCATTATCGTGCTATTCAATTCGAGTGGTCTCTTGAACAAACTTATTTTTTAAGCAACCGAACTCTTTTCCTCGATTAGTCGTGGAATAAATGATGTACGGATCGCCAATTTTTGTGTTTATCTTCGAGATCCAAGTAAATTAGCCACATGCATTATACAAAAGAACTAAATCAAAATAAACAACATTATACCTCTTGATCTTCTATTATATGACCTATCCTCCTCTTGAATGTTTTATGGGCAACGATCCTCCAAGAGTTGAAACTTCCTAGATCTCTTTCTCCCCTTCCTTGTTCGCTCTGAACAAAGGGAAGAATACTCAAAACTTCTTCTCCCATCTAGCGCCGACCACCAAGCCACCAAACTTGTTGTTGCTGCCGGCCAAGGAGAGGAAGAAGGAGATAGTGTGGGCACCGACCAAGAGCTCCAAGGGAAGAACCCCTAACACTTGTTGTCGTCGGCCATTGATCTCCCTCACCAACCCCCATAAATAAATATGGGTTCCATATATTAATTGTACAAATATCTCTCCATATTTAAGATCTCTAATGTCCGTCAATTAATTAATTTACTAACAATTAATTAATTAATATCTAACTCCATGAGTAGTACCACTCAACCTTATTATCATGCCGAACCAAGTCCACTTGCAGGGTTTACATAATAATCCTTATGAGCTCCTCAAGGGGACATCATCATCCTAATACAGAGGGCATGGTTTCCTCCTATAATCAACGACACACCATGTAAATAATATCATTTCCCAACTTACCGAGCCTATCGATTTAATCTATAAATCTTGCCCATTGGTAAATCAAAGAAATAAATACTAAGTACATGTGTCCGCTATTATATCAGGATTAAGAGCATGTACACCATAATAACCGAGGTCTGATACAATTATGTAGTTAGTAATAAAGTGAATAACCTCTAAGTCGGTCCGCTCAATACACACAAAGTGTACTTGTGTAATTCTATGGTCAAGACAAACCAATACCAAATTACACTACAACTATACCAATGGTTTGTCCAAAATCATCTCGGTTGTGAGGCTCTACTTATAATCTACAAGGAACTGATAACATGATCTTTCGTGTGACACCACACACCATGTTATCTACAATGTAATGTATCAGACAATATGCATAACCATAAATATGCAAATAATGATCATGTGATTCTTATTTAAAAACTAAATATGTTCATACAAAGAATAGACTTTTCAATATACATCCCAACACTCACCACCACGATCAGATCGTAGTGTCTTGATACTTTTACATTGATGTTTCTCCACATCAGCCTTGAATTCTTTGAACCTGTCAAAGCATTTAAACTTGCGGTACATCAAGTAAATATATCCATATCTTGAATAATCATCGATAAAAGAGACGAAATATTCAAAACCACCTCTAGCCTAGATAGACATAGGACCACACAAATCACAATGAACCAATTGCAACACATCTTTGTCTTTATACCCCTTGGCCTTATAAGGCCTCTTGGTCATTTTACCTTCCAAGCAAGATTTGCAGGTTGGGAAATCTTCCACCACTAATGACCCCAAAGGTCCATCAGCTATCAACCTTTGAATTCTACTCAAGTTTATATGACCTAACATTAGATGCAAAAGATACATTTGGTTCATTTTCAAAGGTTCTTTTCTCTTATTAGATTTAGAAGATGAGTTATTTACTTCTATTTGCATCGTGGGAGCTTATGGTTCAAGTGTATATAAATTGCCTACCAATGCACCAGAACAGATAATCTTCCTATTCCTTTTTATAACAACTTTGTCATTAAAAGAAATAGAATATCCATCCTACAACAATTTGAAACTGAAATTAAATTCTTTCTAAATAAAGGTACATAAAGGCAATTTCTCATAACCAAAGTTATATTCCTATCAAAAGATAAATAAACATCTCCCACTGCAATAGCCGCCACCTTAGTAGCGTCGCCCAAGTAAATGGTAATCTCCCACTCAGCTAGTCGTCTGGTTTCCTGGAACCCCTACAAAGTATTGCAAACATGATTAGTGACTCCTGTATCTACACACCAGGTGTTGGTAGATAACACCGCTAAACATGTTTCAACGACCAGACTAAAAGATATACCCTTGTTCTGCTTCAGGTTGGGGCAGTCCTTCTTCTAATGTCTAGTCTACTTGCAAGTAGAGCACTTGTGTTTCGGCTTCTTCACTCCTCCCTGAGATCCTCCTTGTTGGTGCAATCGGCCCAGGTCACGATTGACCAGGAATCGAGTTTGACTCGAGTGATGTTTTGATGTTCGACAAAAACATATGACAATGTAAAGTCCAAGTCTTGAGTACTTGGCATGGGAAGTCCAAGTGGGACACTTGGCATTGTGTAAAGTCCAAGCATGGTTCTTGGCAATGGAAAGTCCAACATGAGTTGGCATGGAAAGTCCAAGCATGGGTCTTGGCAAGGTAAAGTCCAAGTCTTGAGTACTTGGCATGGAAAGTCCAACATGGGTTGGCAAGGGAAAGTCCAAGCTTGTGTCTTGGCATTTGAGAAGTCCAATGGTTGGCGGCATAAAGTCCAAGTGGAGTCTTGGCGGCGTAAGTCCAATGAGCCTTGGCGGTGTAGACACCGTTAGCATGACATAGCCGATGGAAGCATATGAAGGCTAGCGCGATGGATGAACAAGTCATGGATGACTTGGAGGGATCCGAGAGGCGCGAGGCTGATGGAGGTGGCTAGAATACTTTGGTCTAGGCTAAGGGTGGTCTAGCAAGTATGGGGGCACCATACTTGGGCTAAAACCTCATGTTTGAGGTGTGCGGTCATTGGTGCCATGTGACGGTCATTGACCGACCAAGTCAACTAGGGTTTAACTGCGGGAAGTGGCCTAGCGATGATTGCTAGAGGAGGCGGTCATTGATGGCTCGGCGATCGATTGATCGCATGATCGGATCGGTCGTGCTCGAATTCGACCACGTGAGGAGTCTCATCACTTATGCCATTGTCTCATGACAACAGATGGCATCGATCGGTGATGGTGTCGATCGATCGGTGATCAACTTTCGGCCTGAGTTGAAGCTTTATAAGGAGCTCGTGATGGAGGAAAATGGTATGGTTCTTTGAGGCGATTTGGGGCGAGTTGCTGCTGCAATTCAGGGTCTCCAAGTGCTATTCGATCAACCAAATAATCAAGCATTCAAAGAGCATTTGTAAAGTGTTTTCTTTACTTGTATTTCTTTGTATTTCATTATATTGCTTGTATTCATCTTGTATTACTGTTGTATACATTGTACGAGGTTTCTCCACCTCCGGATTGTTCCGAGAAGGAGTTATTTTATAGTGGTGTGTGATTGGCATCGCTAGGGCTCGTTTGAGCCCGATCCATGGAGTAGGAACCGTGCGGTTCCGAACCACGTTACATACTCATGTTCGTGTGTAATTGTTTATTTCGTGTTGTTATCATTATCTATATTCCGCTGCGCTAACGAAATTGTAGACACGAACGAGATCGAATTCCATTATCGTATGGTCACGCGCTATTCACCCCCCCTCTAGCCGTTACAATTTTCCTAACAAGTGGTATCAGAGCAAGGTTGCTCTTCAACGGATTAACAACCGGGAGCAAAAGGCTAGAGGGTGAAGATGGAATTCCAAGACAAGCTTGGATGGGATATCAATACTCCACCTCCATATGATCCAGAATATTTTCCAGCATGGAGAGCAAGAATGGAAACATTCTTGATGATGAACATAGAGGATTGGTTCATCCTCGTTGAAGGCCTTGAACCCCCTAGGGATAAGAAGGGGAATGTCCTAAAATTGAAAAAGTGGACCCAAGACCAACGTCAAAAGCTCAAGACCGAAGTTAAGGTAACGAAACTTTTGGAAGATTTAATCCCTAATGATGTTTTGTGCAAGCTAGGGGATTACATGTATGCCAAGGAGCTATGGAGAAAGTTGGCAAGATTCCATGAGGAGAGTTCATCCTCAAGTGAAAGTGAGGAATCGGAAGTTGAGATGGAGTCAACTTCCGGATCGCAGAAAGAAGAGGTGGAAGAAGTATCCACTTCTAGGATTGAGGAGATTAGAGCATCCTCAACACCGGAGCAACAAGAAGTAACATCTACATCCGGTCAAGAGGAAGAACAAGCTCAAGAGATCCTCACCACTGAACTAGGTAACTCAATCAATTCGGTTTTAAACAAAAATCATATAATTTGCTTTGAGTGTAGAGAATCCGGGCACTACAAGAGTAAGTGCCCAAAAAGGGTAAAGAAGGCTCAACCGGGACCAAAAGTCAAGGATGCCGGTCCCCAAAGTCAAAAGAGCAAGGAGCATATCATATGCTTCAAGTGCAACTCAAAGGGCATTATAGGTCATTGCCCAAGGGGGAAGAAGAAAGGGCAAGAAGGAGCAACACAAGTAGGGGGAGCCTCCAAAGCAAACCCTAAGGTAAAATTTATTAATGCACCTTCAATTTCTAGGTATAAGAAGCATGCTAGGAATAATTTTAATAGTCTTGCTATTGTTCATGAAAAGCATGCTAGAAACGATAGACATATTTGTTTAGGTGCTAAAAACGTCCACTTAGGAAATAAGGAGAAATTTGAGACTAATGTCCCTAAAAACAATTTACTTAAGAACAAACCTAGGTCAAATAACTCAAGATCAATTTTACCTAGGGAGACAATTAAAAAGGTGCAAGAGCACCTAGGTGTTAACCCTAAATAGACTAGGCATATGCCTAGAAAGTCCCATGCCCAAGAATTTAATCAAAAATCAATTGGACAATTAGAATTAGAAAACCAAGCCTTGAGGTCAAGGCTTGAGAAACTAGAAAAGACCCTTAGGAATATACAAAACCAATTTAAAGGGTCTAATGGTCAAAGTCAAAGGTCCAAAAGTCAAAGTCAACACCAAGGACCTAAGAGTCAAAAGTCAACCAAAGGCAAGCAAGGTTTGGGTCACAAACCTAAGCCTAAGGTAGCTTACCATAGTGTTCCATTTGATTATGGGACACAAACTAGGTCTAGGAAGACCAAGGTCAATAGGGAAGTCATCCCTAAGGTTGACCAAAGGTTGTGCCTAGTGGCTAGGGTTTCTAGGAAACCTAGGGAAGCCACTAAGAAGGTTACAAGGGGAGTCACCCCTAAAGTTAACCATGGCAAAACCAAAATGACCAAGGCTTCTAAGCCTAGAAGGGTCATTAGGAAGGTATCTAGGGAGGTTATCCCTAAGGAGTACTTAATTAACCCTAGGAGCTCAAGTAGATTTTGGGTTCCTAAGAGCGTGATTGATTCACGCTAGATGGGTTAGGGTGTGCCAATCTTGATTGGATGGGTAGTTAACTCAACCATTGTAAAGGTGGCACTTTAGGATATTTTAAAGGTTATGGTTACCTTGAAAATACATTTGAGCTTTAATCCTAAAAGATTTTAGGATGTGCCAATATTATTTGAGAAGTTTGATAAAATGATTAAATTGGCACAATTAGGGTTTAGAGTGTTAGTGTGCCATTTTTGGTTGTTGGCACACTAGGGAGATTAATGATAATATGGAAAAATATATCTAACCATATCAAATGGCAATTAATATTAAAATTTAGGTATTACTATACCTATATATTTTATATGCCATGCTTTGATTGCCATATGCCATGTCATGACATCATGCCTAGTTCTATGATTTTATATGTCATGTTCATGTTTTAGGATTAAGGCTTTAAATGTCATGTGTTTTTAGATTTCATCTTATGCCATGACATCATGATTATGAGCATATGCTTATTTATATCATTTCTAATGCCATAATCATTCATGCATTTAAGACAATTTGGTTGAAATTGAACTAAGGACTATGGCATGACTTGGAGTCCAATTTATAAGGGAATCAAGTATAGTTGCCTTAGGAAAATGCATGAAACCCTAGATTAGGGAGAACAAAACCCACATCTCACATCACATTGACATGTATGTGTATTTATACACCCTAGATACATGTGAGATGCTAGGATATGAGTTAAGTTCAAGGTGCATAGTTGTTGCATCTAGTTGAACCCAAACTCATTTTAACTCAACAAGTGGATCATTGGGAAAGCTTGTGTACAAGTCATGTACATTGAGCCCAAGGAATATGATCCAAAATAAGGTTTTGAAAACATTTTAAAATCATTTTGAAAAACCTTGGTGAAGTCTATCTTTTGATAGCAATCACCATTGATGAGATTGATACAAAGTGAGCTTAAACTTTAAAGTTTTTAGTCACTTTTGGATTTTGTATCAATTTCTCTATTTTATGGGTAAAATATTTTTCAAACATTTTTCACCCATTGTATTGGTCATAGGTATTATACGTACCAAACATTTTTCGATATACGTATAATTATTTATGATTTTTTGAAATTCGATTCTGATAACTGAAATTCGGAAATTTCAGTTATCAGTCGACTGCCATTGGTGGCAGTCGACTGATGGAGGTGCCAGTCGACTGATGTCTGAATCACTCGACTGGTAGCCTGATTTCGGGGTAACCAAGGTTGCTTAACCCGATTTCAGCTATGGTTAAGGTCTCTAATCACTCCTAACCCTAGGATATGCTTTGGGAAGCATTATAAAGGGTGAAAATCCATTGGATATGGATTAGGAGAGTTGTTTAGGGTTTGTATCAATGTTAAGGTGTTGGAAAGTTCAATGTTGAATTTCTAACCTTAATTTTGATGGTTTAGAGTTCCTATTGGCTTAGGGACTTCCCAAGGACATTGTTGGTGCAATGGTCAAGGGGGAGCAAGCCTTTAAGGGGAGGTATCCATCTTGGAGTGATGGATGTATTTTTTTTCTTTCTTCTTGAAGGGGAGAATATTATCAATTGGGAAAATTGATGGATTTTTAGAAACCCAATTTGGAAATTGGGAGAGTGTATAGGATTGCCTCTCTTGAGTGATATGGGACTTATCACTAAGAAGATGGTAGGCATCCTAGGTATTTTTGGACCAAGGGGGAGATTGTAAGATCTCATTGGGACATGAGACATTGACCTCCTTGGAGAGAAAACCTTTTTGATGTTAGTCAAAAAGGGGGAGAATGTTTGGGGGAGAACATTTGGAGAGTGTTTACCAATTTGGGATAATTGGTAAGGGATTTGAGTTAGTGGTCTAACTCAAATGATTTGTTTGGTTTTTGTCAAACATCAAAAAGGGGGAGATTGTTGGTGCAATCGGCCCAGGTCACGATTGACCAGGAATCGAGTTTGACTCGAGTGATGTTTTGATGTTCGACAAAAACATATGACACTGTAAAGTCTAAGTCTTGAGTACTTGGCATGGGAAGTCCAAGTGGGACACTTGGCATTTGGTAAAGTCCAAGCATGGTTCTTGGCAATGGAAACTCCAACATGAGTTGGCATGGAAAGTCCAAGAATGGGTCTTGGCAAGGTAAAGTCCAAGTCTTGAGTACTTGGCATGGAAAGTCCAACATGGGTTGGCAAGAAAAAGTCCAAGCTTGTGTCTTGGCATTTGAGAAGTCCAATGGTTGGCGGCATAAAGTCCAAGCGGAGTCTTGGCAGCGTAAGTCCAATGAGCCTTGGCGGTGTAGACACCGTTAGCATGACATAGCCGATGGAAGCATCTGAAGGCTAGCGTGATGGATGAACAAGTCATGGATGACTTGGAGGGATCCGAGAGGTGCGAGGCTGATGGAGGTGGCTAGAAGGCTTAGGTCTAGGCTAAGGGTGGTCTAGCAAGTATGGGGGCACCATACTTGGGAAAAAACCTCATGTTTGAGGTGTGCCAGTCGACTGGTGCCATGTGGCAGTAGACTGGACCAAGTCAACTAGGGTTTAACTGCAGGAAGTGGCCTAGCAGTCGGTTTTGCCAGGTGGCGATCAGCGATGGCTCGGCGATCGGCCCGATCGATCGCATGATCGATCGGGTGCTCGAATTCGACCACAGAATGGAGTCGAGACTCGACTGGTCGAGTGAGGACTCCATCAGTCGACTGATGTGTATGATCAGTCGACTGATAGTAGATCCGTTGGACTTATCTAGCGTGGATCTAGCCGTTGTCTCACGACAACAGTGGTATCAGTCGACTGATGGTCCCGATCAGTCGACTGATCGACTTTTTCCAGCACAGGTTGAAGCTTTATAAGGAGCTCGTGATGGAGGAAAATGGTATGGTTCTTTTAGGCGATTTGGGGCGAGTTGCTGCTGCAATTCAGGGTCTCCAAGTGCTACTCGATAAACCAAATAATCAAGCATTCAAAGAGCGTTTGTAAAATGTTTTCTTTACTTGTATTGCTTTGTATTTCATTATATTGCTTGTATTCATCTTGTATTACTGTTGTATACATTGTACGAGGTTTCTCCACCTCCGGATTGTTCCGAGAAGGAGTTATTTTATAGTGGTGTGTGATTGGCATCGCTAGGGCTCGTTTGAGCCCGATCCATGGAGTAGGAACCGTGCGGTTCCGAACCACGTTACATACTCGTGTTCGTGTGTAATTGTTTATTTCGTTATTGTTATCATTATCTATATTCCGCTGCGCTAACGAAATTGTAGACACGAACGAGATCGAATTCCATCATCGTACGGTCACGCGCTATTCACCCCCCCCTCTAGCCGTTACAATATTCCTAACACTCCTCATGGGTGTTCCCTCAACCATGATGGTCGTCATTAAGTTCCTCATGGCTTCTTTCCTAGCAGCCCGATTCTAGTGTCCGAAAAGTTCCTTGAGATTGACCATCATGTCATAAGTAGTAGGCATGACTTGATGCTGATGTTGCAATACAGTTGACATAGAAGCCAAAATGTAACACCGCGCCATCTCATCAGCCTTTATCCACTTCTTATAACTCTCTTTCTCCTTTTCCCCAGAATCATCCGCAGGCTTAGGAGGACACTCTTCGAAGGGTACATACTTGTACTCTTCAGCAGTCAAGACAATATCTAGATTCCTTTTCCAATCAACATAATTGGATCCAGTAAGTTTATTTTCCTTTAGTATCATAGCAAGTGGGTTGAAAGTCATTTTTGAAAAACCTAAGAATCGCATAGATCAAAACTTTAGATTTCAAAATTTTATTGATTCCTCAAACAATAAAATTTTAAAATCAACCAACACATCAAAACACCGAGAATATCGTATGCCACGATAGTATGGACGTATACGAATTCTACATTTGTAAGAGGAGGTTTTATCCATTAATTTTACTATCTTGTCAATCTAACTTTTTGACAAATAAAATTAATAGTTGGTTCCTCTTCGGCCCTACAAATAAAAGCAGTGACTCCGATGGGGAGGATACTCCTATTTGTATCTAAGTGTTCACCATTACTTGGTACCAAGGCAATTATCTCGGGTTATGTGCCTTCCGATGGGGAAGTACACACGCTCCTTAATAATTTCTTATAACTATATTCGACCCTGTGATCCACAAACAAACTCATCCGATGGGGAGGAAGGCACTCAGAGCCGACGCGCAAGTTTGTTTGCATCACATGTCAAATCATAATGGAGGTCGTGGGAATTAAAAAAAATATCCCTTTCCCACTTAGTAATTTAAAATTGAGGAATTTTCCTAGCCTACGACATGCATATCAAACAAGAAGCAATAAATATGGAAAAAAAATATTTTTCCAACTATTATGGCTTTTATCTCCAATATGCCTCCCGTCATATTGTCATCTCGTCTGCTCCTCCCTACGTCATGTACAAGTCATCCGAAGATCCGAGACGAGAATAACTATTTTAATTTACATCCATCGATCCTATACTCCACGAAGGAGTTGTTGGATCGGGAAGCGTCGCTAGAGGGGGGGGGTGAATAGCGATCGTAAATCTTTTCGACATTTCGTTCGAGTAGATAATTAAATGAGTAAGAGCAGAGAAAAATAAAGAGACACGTTTATTTTTACTTGGTTCACAACCCAGCGGTTGCTACTCCAAGGCCCTATCGGTCCTAGACCGCTTACGGAGGGCAAAGCACTATAACGTCTCCTCCTCGTTAGAGGTAGGAGACAACGATCACAAAACTGAAAGTACGAGGATGAGGCAACAAGCCTACCTCACCTCGTTACGATTAAAACAAAGAATACAATAAAAACAATTACTTGCAACTGCTACCGACGAAGGAGATTTGAACTTGTCGTCGCGTCGGCGTTATGATGGCGTTGGAGTGTTGGCATTGTAGGAGCACTTGAGAATAAACTTGATGTAATTTGGAGTTGGAATCCTCCCCTCATTTTATAGATTTTGGCCTCTGAATATGTCTCCTCTTTGTTTGGAACATATCACGAAGTTGTATAATTTTTATCGCGAAGTGGCCGCGTCAAACCTTATCCATTTTGACCTAGCGCAAAGGCTGATTCGTCGCCATCAGTCGACTGATGACTCCCATTAGTCGATCGATGAGCATCAGTCGACTGCCCAATGTCCAGCAGTCGACTGCTAGCCTGGCCACTTCCCTGCAGTGAGATGTTAGCTCAGAAAATGATAAATACGACGATTTCTAACCGTCCGATCTCGACCTAGACCTTCCACAGAAAGTCTTAGTCGGATCACCGCCTACGGTCATCCCCGTAAAGAGGACACGACCTTACAATCTCTCACTCACACGAGCTTTCCTCGATACTTACCTTGTAGCTCTCGCTTCCGGCCTTCCACTCGATTCCTTCGGCTCCTCAAAGTCACTCGAGTGTCGCCGACCCACCACGGCTTCGCCGGTGTCGCTAGCCTCTGACTCGGCTTTAGTACTTTTCTGCACGCTCGATTTAGCTCGTGAGATAACGATGTAAACTTAACTTTGTGTCTTTGCCATAATCAAAACACAAGTTCGATTATCTAGTGCCCCTGCCCCAACAATCTCCCCCTTTTTGATCTATGGCAAACCAACACAAAGTTAAGGGAAATTAAAGCATAAAACAAGTATAGTAAATGATGAATGTCATTTTCAAAAACTCCCCCTTAACCAAAACTCCCCCATAACCCTAGGTGAGTTTTGAAAGAGATACTTTAGTTTTCAAAATTAAATAAATTTTGTGTTACTCCCCCTTAACTTTCGCTCTTCTCCCCCTTTTGCCATAAATCAAAACAAATGTTGGGGTTTGTTATGTAAAATTGAAGTTTGTTATATAAAATAGGGGTTTAAAAACAATATGGTATATGCATGCATCAAGATAAATCAACTATTGTTGGTGATCGTTTGGAAGCTAGAGGGGGCGTGAATAGCGTTTTTCGTTTCTACAAGAGTGATTAGCGGAAGCAAACAAAAATAATATATGTAAAAACAAAAACAATGCAAACAAAGCCTTTATGTGGTTCGGAGATAACGCTCCTACTCCACGGCGATCCTTAAGGTGGATCAACCCAAGCAAATCCACTAAGAAGCTTTCCTTTACAACACAACTCCTCTTCTTTACAAAGAATGAAAATTTAAGCTTAGAGAGAAGAGGAGGGGATTTGAGATCACTTAGAAAGCTAGAAAACTCATGGAGGCTTTGGAGAAGAATCCAAGAATAAGCATTAACCCCAAAAACCTCCATCATCCCTCTTTTTATAGAGAGAAGGATGATTTTCCCGTTGGAGCACCATCGATCGGTGATGTACAACATCGATCATTCTTGCGCGATTAACGACCGAATAGCCGAATTCGCGGGATTCAGAGTCATTTCATCCAACGACACTTTCATCAGTCGACTGATGAAGTGATCAGTCGAGTGATCACAAGCCGTAGTCGAGTGGGACTCCATTCTGTGCCTGTTTTTGCTTTGATCAGTTGATTGCCACTGTTGGCAGTCGACTAATAGTATCATCATTCGACTCCCATTGCCAAGGCAGTCGACTGATAGTCAGGGTTTCAACCTGACTCAGTCGAGCACTTGACCAGTCGACTGATACATCGTATCAGTCGACTGATACACATCAAGTATGAGTATTTCATACTTGATTTTACCCCCTAGACCTAGACTCAACCTTCTAACTCTTTCATAAGCCTTGCGCTTCCAGGATCCCTCCGAGTCCACAACTTGTTAATCCTTTGCGCTTTGCTTCCAAGAGCTTCCCTCGGTTTTGTCATGTCTTGGGTTTTCCTTTGCCAAAGCGTGCTTGGACTTTACGTCGCCAAGTCTACATGCTTGGACTTATGCTGCCAAGACTTGCCTTTGGACTTCCTTTGCCAAAGTTCGTTTGGGCTTAATGCCGCCAAGACAACATGCTTGGTCTTATGCCGCCAAACCTTTACCTTGGACTTCTCTTGCCAAGATCATACTTGGACTTCCCTGTCACTTGAACATGTTCACAATTAGATCACAATTTGTTGCCTAACTTAGATCATTATCCAAACATCAAAACATATAAATGCTTGGGGCATTGTTGCACCAACAACTATGAGTCCAAGCATGCGTCTAGCAGTAATTAGATAGATTGGTTCGAGGTGTGTCCCTCTGCACCAATAATCTAAAGGTTTGTAATATAACCCTTAGGGTTAGTTTGCTTTCCCCCTTAGTAAAATATATGAAGTATAAGAGATGTAGGGGGTGCTAAACTTTGGCCTAAGAGTTGTTAAGTACAATAGTTGGGAAAATAAGTAGTCTTTTGAAGAGGTTATATTTCAATTATCCTTAACATCTCACCCATTCTATGTATCTCAGAATTCGTTCACCTTATATGTTTTGTGAGATGATTTTAAATTGATTAAAGATAGTCAACCTTGGGTTAGATTCGGATTTAACCTTTAGATCATTAAATAACTTTTCGAGAAATTGGCTTCCAGGTCGTGGCGAGGCACAGGGGCCTTCTTTGATCGGAACAACGACCACTTCCTTAGACAAAGCCAAATTCAAGAAAATATCACTTAAGTCACTTAGGGTTACTTCCTGGTCTAACTAGTTTAGGATACGGCGAGGTAGCTTCAACTAGTTCCACTCGGTCAAGTGCACTAAGCTAGATACGCCTTATCTAGCTCGAATACACGAGACTTTGTTTCCCTAACGTACTATCATCTCGCCGCATCCTGATACTATGTTGCCAAGAGTTGACTAACTATTTTCCCTATCTAGCCGTTCTACAAATTAAAGTAAAATATTCAATGGTTTTGCTAAGTAAGCGGGTATACTATTTTAGTGTTAGCTCCCCCTAGACCATTGAACCAATATGGTCTATTCAAATAATGAATTTGATCAGGAATCCAAAACTTATTAGTCCTTATGTGAATTCAATAAAACCTTTGGGACCCATGCTTGGACTCTTTGATGACTACGATTTCCCGATAGACATATATGACCTATTAAGTAGTCGTTGACCTAAATCTGAGTCCGACTTTGTTGTACCGGCTCTTTGGGTTCCAAGTAGTCGGTTAAGATTCTTAGATCCCAAGCGTGAACCTTTCCAGCGTAGCCTCAACCTCTTGAACTCGGTCTTTCAAGAGAATTCTCCTCCTCAAGTTTTCGATTTGGGTTGAGTTTCCCTCTTGATCTTGACTAGTTGAAGAGGTTAGAGTAGCCTCTTGCTTGAGGGTTTCAACCTCCTCAAGTAACGACTCAACCCTAGACTCAGACTTAGTTAATTTCCTATTAAGCATTTTAATTGTATTGTAAAATGTATGAATTAGTGAGCGACTAACCTTAATTTTCTCTTTTGGTCCGGCTTTGAGTTGCTTCTCGAAGTAGTCCTCGAGTTCGGAGTCAGTGTTGTAATTGGATTCAGATTCGGACTCTGACTCGGACTCTTCGGGTCTTGCCATGCATGCTATGCCGCCGCCTTCTTCGTTGTTCCATGTTTCTTGAAAAGCCTTCTTTTGATTTGATTTGAATTGTGCCCTCTTTTGATTCTTTAGTAGCCTCCTTTCGCTCCGAACGATCTGTAACGCCCGCCCTTATCTGCTCTCAGGGCGGCGCTACTTTTACCCCTTTCTTTTTTTTTCTTTTAAAACATAATACACATGGATCATTTCACCATTTACTTAAGCATGTTATCATGGAATAAACCTTCTTTTCTACATGCATCACCTATCTTATTCATAGTTAGCATGTTACCATATCTTATCTCATTTCATAACATGCCCATCATAAGGATCCATTCGTGAGTTCTATCATATCAACTTTCTTAAGTAATTGAACAATAACATAACTAAGCAATATCCAACATGGTACTAATAATTCACAAGTCTTATAAGCGGAAGCAAGGTCTTAAGTTGTTAATTGAGCATATAAATATAAGCAGATAGTAGTAGGGTCTTTCTCCACCATGCCACTATCACACACACTGGGCCCTTCCTGCTACTTCCTCTAGTTCAAGTTTCCTTGATCTGCAGTATATGGACAACATAAACTATAAGCATAAAGCTTAGTAAGATTCTTGCCTACTCACAAAAACCACGAACTTCATCAAGCAATTAGAAACATAAGCATGCTAGCATAAATGGCCTAAGTATTCCATAGTAACACTAATCAACAACATACCATGTAATGAAACCTAAGCATGGCATAGAGTTTACATCAGCATGCTAAGCATAATTAACACCAAGCAGGGCATAATCTAAACATAAGCATTCATGATATAAATCTTAGACATGCAGGAAGTACATAAACCCCAAATGTTCTTACTATAAGCATTATAACTTAGTAAAATCTAACATGCTTCAAGAACATAATCATAAGCAATTTTAACTTGAGCATAAACATTTATAATGACATAAATCCTAGACATGCATAAGGCACAAAATCACAAGTATCCTTAAACTACTGCAAGCATCATAACTTCATAGAGTCTAACATGCATAAAGGACATAATCATAAGCATTTTTAACTTGAGCATAAACATTTATAATGATATAGATCCTAAACATGCATAAGGTACATAATCACAAGCATTCTTAAACTACTGTAAGCATCATCATAGCATCTAAAATGCATAAAGGACATACTCATAAGCATTTTTTTTTGAGCATAAACATTTATAATGATATAAATCCTACACATGCATAAGGTACATAATCACAAGCATTCTTAAACTACTGTAAGCATCATAACTTCATAGCATCTAAAATGCATAAAGGACATACTCATAAGCACTTTTTTTTTAACTTGAGCATAAACATTTATAATGATATAAATTCTAAACATGCATAAGGCACAAAATCACAAGTATTCTTAAACTACTGCAAGCATCATAACTTCATAGCATCTAAAATGCATAAAGGACGAGTTCGTAAGCATTCATAATCTTTAACATAAGCATACACAATTTCATAAAAGTCTTTTCTTTTCAAAACATATACATATAGATACTTCAATATCATCATAACTTGTTTGGGGGGCCCCAGGTTAAGTACCACATAATGCGTGTTCCCTAATAGGCTGGGGTAGCGAGCCACCAGACCTACCAGAGCAAGACCTCTTACGTCTTACCAGGGCAAGACCTCTTACGTCTTCTTATGTCCCTATGGATTTGATTAACGACCACCTTACGGGTCGGGTACTTAACCTCTTACAAAGTAAAATACTTAATTCCTTTCTTTTCTTGTCATAGTATAAAGAATGCTCTTGATCCCCAACATAAAAAGGGAAGCATCTTAATCTTATCTTGTCATAAGGAGAGCTCTTGATCCCTACTTGAAAGGGAAGCATCTCCACTTTATCTTATCTTAAGGAGAGCTCTTGATCCCTACTTGAAAGGGAAGCATCTCCATCTCATCATAAGGAGAGCTCTTGATCCCTACTTGAAAGGGAAGCATCTCCATCTTATCATAAGGACACATGCATTCATAACATAAGAGTACCCTAAAGGGGTCCTAAAGTATAAACATGTTCATCACACAAGCATATTGCGTGGCACATTACACCATAAACATGTAGCATGTTTCTTAGGCATATTCAAGGCATATTAAATCATAAAAACATGTTCATCACCTAAGCATATTTCATGGGACATTACATCATAACATGTAGCATGTTTCCTAGGCATATTCAAGGCATATTAAATCATAAAAACATGTTCATCACCTAAGCATATTTCATGGCACATTACATCATAACATGTAGCATGTTTCCTAGGCATATTCAAGGCATATTAAATCATAAAAAAAACATGTTCATCACCTAAGCATATTTCATGGCACATTACATCATAACATGAAGCCTATTTCTTTGGCATATTCATGGCATATTAATCACAAAGCATGTTCATCACCTAAAACTCCTACATGAGGCATACAACATCCCCTAGTTCCCTTAGAAGCCTTTTTCTTGCAACCCTAACCCTAGTTTCCTTGGGTGGCCGAAACTTGTGAAGGGCTCAAGCTTGGGTTTGTCCCCTAAAACTCATTCATGAAGCCTTATAACCTATCATAGCACCATTAGAAATATTTTCATGCAACCCTAACCCTAATTTCATGGGTTGGCCGAAACTTGTGAGGGGCTCAAGCTTAGGTTTGTCCCTAAAATTCATTCATGAAGCCTTATAACCTATCATAGTATCCTTATTAATATTTTCATGCAAGCCTAACGCTTATTTCATGGGTTGGCCGAAACTTGTGAGGGGCTCAAACTTGGGTTTGTCCCCTAAAATTCATTCATGAAGCCTTATAACCTATCATAGTATCCTTAGAAATATTTTCATGCAACCCTAACCCTGATTTCATGGTTTGGCAGAAACTTGTAGGGTTAAGATCTTTGGATTTTTATCACCTAAATCTATTCATGTAGGCATATATCATAACATAACTTCATAAGGGGGAGCTCTTCATGAAACCCTAACCCTAAACCCTTGGTGGCCGAAACATATAGGGTTAAAACCCTTGGACTTTTGTTACATAAGGATCCCTACTTGGAGCATACAACATATAAAAGGTTTCCCTAATAGCATATTCCATGAATCCTAGCCCAAGACATTAGTTGGCCGAACATATGAAGCTCCAAACTCTTATTCTTTCATGTAATTCATCCTACAAAACTAATATCTGCAGTGAGGAAATCTTACATCCTTGCTTTTTAGTTGGAAGATGATCTAATGGAAGCCAACCTAGCCTTCTTCTTGCTTGGAGGATTTGGCCAAGGTGCAAATGGAGAGGGGAGCAAGGTGGTTTGGTGAGGATGAAGAGGAGAGGAAGAAGTGGCCAAATGGGAACTTCCTTCTTCTTTATAAAGGGAGGAAGGGAAGTTCCTCTTTTCTTTTCCATGCCCCTTCATTTACCCTCATCACCCTTATCTATAATTCCCCTCTTCTCTTAATGATGTAATCCTATTGGGCTTATGGTTAGGGGGTACATCTATAGGGCTTAGCTATCTCTAGAGGTTTAGGGTTCAATTCCTAGGCCTTGCATCTCTTTTTGGCCATTTCCTTTTATTTTCGGAAAACCCCCATAAAGCCCATTATCGTCAAGCCAAAAATCCTCGTAAAATTGCTGGAGACTTTTTACGGGCGTTACACGATCTTCTGCTCTACGTTCACTATTGCTTCCACCTTTTCGGATTCGGACTCTAATTCGTCGTCGGGTTCGAGTCCATCTTCTTGCCTGGTAGGTGGCTTGCTTCTTTGTCCTACAAGTAGAGCAATACCTCTCTCGGCCCGGACCACGTTAGTTTGCTCGTGAAGTTCAAACTCAGAAAATAATTCGTCTAACCTAAGCTTCGAATGGTCCTTAGAGACCTTGTAGGCATCGACCATGGATGCCCACAAGGTAGTCCTAGGAAATGAATTAAGAATGTACCTTAGTAGGTCGCAGTTTTCGACCTTGTGTCCGATGATGTGCAGGCCATTGACAATGTCCTGGACGTGGGCGTGTAGTTGTGTCGCCGTCTCGTGTTCCTGCATCTTAAGGTTATACAACTTATTGAAAAGAAGGTCACGTTTACATACCTTAGCATCGGACATTCCTTCGTGTAGCTTGATTAATTTGTTCCATAGGTCCTTGGCACTAATGAATGGTCCGATGCGGTTGAGTTTCTCCTTGGACAAGCCGCATTGCAATATTTGGGTTGCTCTTGCATCGGCTTCGATTTGCCTCTTGGTTGTATTTGTCCACTTGTTGAAATCCAAGGGCTCTCCTTGATCATTGGTGGGTAGAGCAAAGCCGGTTTGGATTATTATCCAAGTCTCGACTTGTGTTTTCAAGAAACACTCCATCCGACCTTTCCAATAACGGAAATCATCTCCATTAAAGAACGGAGGTCGGGTGGTGCTATACCCCTCAATGTGAGCCATTAAATATCTTGCAAAGCACGAATAAAAACCAAAGGGAATTCCTAGACTTGGTCTTGGATTAGTAATGCGGTAAATAAATAGGAAATAAACAGAATTAAATGAGAAAAATAAGAAACTAATAAAAACTAACAACTTACGACCTTCGATGTCCCCGAAAGGGTACGACACGTTGGATTTTGGGTCTGAAAATAGCTTACTACGAGGGTAAACCCTCGTAAGAAATGTAGATCTCTCAGAGAGCTTCGATTTGGTAGGTAGATCGTTATGTGAGTCCACTTGTGCGAAAAGTTATGACCATTTTACCGTCGGCTACTCCAAGAGAGAATATTTGCAAGCACACAAACAAAAGAAACGTACCAAGACTTCGTCTTGGATTAGTAGTGCGGGAGGAAAAAGACCTAAAAAAGATATGAATCGAAAAATACGAACAGAAAACCAAAATGTGCTAGATCGGTGGTTTCACCAAATCTTAGCGCCCCCGCTCTGATACCAATTGTTGGATCGGGAAGCGTCACTAGAGGGGGGGTGAATAGCGATCGTAAATCTTTTCGACATTTCGTTCGAGTAGATAATTAAATGAGTAAGAGCAGTGGAAAATAAAGAGACACGTTTAAGTTTACTTGGTTCACAACCCAGCGGTTGCTACTCCAAGGCCCTATCGGTCCTAGACCGCGTACGGAGGGCAAAGCACTATAACGTCTCCTCCTCGTTGGAGGTAGGAGACAACGATCACAAAACTGAAAGTACGAGGATGAGGCAACAAGCCTACCTCACCTCGTTATGATTAAAACAATAAAAACAATTACTTGCAACTGCTACCGATGAAGGAGATTTGAACTTATCGTCGCGTCGGCGTTATGATGGCGTTGGAGCGTTGGCGTTGTAGGAGCACTTGAGAATAAATTTGATGTAATTTGGAGTTGGAATCCTCCCCTCCTTTTATAGATTTTGGCCTCTAAATATGTCTCCTCTTTTTTTGGAACAGATCACGAAGTTGTATAATTTTTATCGCGAAGTGGCCGTGTCAAACCTTATCCGTTTTAACCTAGCGCAAAGGTTGATTCGTCGCCATCAGTCGACTGATGACTCCCATCGATCGGTGATGAGCATCGATCGACCGTGATATCCGGTGATCATTGCCCGGCTCCACTTCCTGCGATGAGAGGTTAGCTCGAAAAATGATAAATACGACGGTTTCTAACCGTCCAATCTCGACCTAGACCTTCCACAGGAAGTCTTAGTCGGATCACCACCTACGGTCATCCCCGTAAAGAGGACACGACCTTACAATCTCTCACTCACATGAGCTTTCCTCGATACTTACCTTGTAGCTCTCGCTTCCGGCCTTCCACTCGATTCCTTCGGCTCCCTCCGAAGTCACTCGAGTGTCGCTCGACCACCATGGCTTCCTCCGAGTGTCGCTAACCTACAGCTCCAGCTTTAGTACTTTTCTGCACACTCGATTTAGCTCGTGAGATAATGATGTAAACTTAACTTTGTGTCTTTTCCATAATCAAAACACAGGTTCGATTATCTAGTGCCCTTGCACCAACAGGAGTGTACATGAAATCTAGATCGAAAGTAAACTAAAATAAAAGAGTGGCCAAACAATGTCGTACTTAATTACAAAAATTAAATACTAGCCTCGTCAACCCCGAGGATTCAAAAAATATACAATTACACACATACAATCACATACACACATATGGCCATAATAGTTGGATCTTAAGCCTGCAACCAAAGAGTTATCCTACGCACATCCTACTATCATCCAGCACATACAATAAATGATAAGTGCGTAAAATAATCGAATCCTAAACACACAATACCTGATACCACTTGAAGGTAGGAAACTTTGCTTCCCTCTTCAACTCGGTTGCTTGTTCATGGCGATCTCGTCTTCCTCCCTGGATTAAAAAAAAATAATCCATGACAATTAGGGATTACCCAAGCTACCGTTCTATCGTGTGGTCACTTGAACAAACTTGTTGTTCAAGCAACCTACCTCTATTCTTGAATAGCCACGAAATAGACGATGTACGGATCATCGGTTTTTGTGTTTGTATTCGGGGTCCATGTAAATTAGCCACATATTAAAAACATACAACATACAAAGAAACAAAAGGAAAGCAAAACAAGATTTATACCTCTTGTTTACCTCAATGTCTTCTATTGTATGTCCTATCCTCCTCTTGGATGTTGTGTGGGCAACGATCCACCAAGAGTTGAAGCCTACTAGATCACGATCTTCCTTTCCTTGCTCGCTCCGAACAAAAAAAAGAAACACGCTCCCTTCTTCTCCTATCTAGTGCCGACTAACAATCCTCCAAGAATTGTTGCCGTCGGCCAAGGAGAGGGAGAGGAAGAAGTGGGCGTAGGCCAACAAGAGGAGTTCTTGTTGTCACCGGCCAAAGGAAAATAGGAGGAGGCACCGACAATGAATTTGGAGAAGATGAGGGTGGCGCCAGCCAAGGAGAACCAAGAGACAAACCCTAATCTCCAAGTAGTCGCCGGCCAAGAGAAGCAATCCTTAGGTTGCCGCCCAAGAGAAGCCAAACCCTAATCTTCTTAAGTTGCCGCCCACTCCTAAACCATAATCTCCCAAAGGATGTTCCACGCCCAAGCCTTGCCCATCCTTTTATAGAGCTACACTTAAGCCTCCTTTTAATCTCCACCGTCGGATCTAGGGATTTAATCTCAACCGTCAGATCTAGGGATTTAATCTTAACCGTCGGATCTAGAGATTTAATCTCCCCCGTCGGATCTAAAGATTTAATCTCCACCATCGGATCTAGAGATTTAATCTCCACCGTTGGATCTAGGCTCCATGAGAGTTTTAATAGGCTACAATAGGGACCATGAGGAGGAGATGGATCTTGGCCACCCAATGATCAAGCCCACATAAAGTCTGATCCATTAATGATAATCCATTCCACTAGAGGATTATCATTGATCTACCTCACCAACCCCCATAAGTTAATATGGGCTCCATATATTATTTGTACATATATATCCCCGTGTTTAAGATCTCGAATGTCCGTCGATTAATTAATTTACTGACAATTAATTAATGAACATCTAACTCCATGAGTAGTACCACTCAACCTTATCATCATGCCGGACCAAGTCCACCTGCAAGGTTTACATGATGAACCTTATGAGCTCCTCAAGGGTACATCATCATACTAATATATAGGACACGGTTTCTTCCTATAATCAACGGCACACTATATAAATAATATCATTTCTCAACTTACCGAGCCTATCAATTTACTCTATAAATATCTCCTATTGGTAAATCAAAGAAATGAATACTAAGTATATGTGCCCGTTATTATATCGGGATTAAGAGCATGTACAACATAATATCTGATGTCCGATTCAATTATGTAGTGAGCAATAAATCGAATCACCTCTAAGTCAGTCCTGCTCAATACACACAAAGTGTACTAGTGTGATTCTATGGTCAAGACAAACCAATACCAAATCACACTACAACCATTCCAATAGTTTGTCCATAACCATCTCAGTTGTGAGCCTTTACTTATACTTTACATGGAACTGATAACATGGTCTCCCGTGTGACACTACACACCATGTTATCTACAATGTAATGTATTAGACAATATACATAACCATAAATATGCAAACAATGATCATGTGATTCTTATTTCAAAAATAAATATGTTAATATAAAAGATAGACTTTTCAGTATACATCCCAACAGGAATGTTTAAGTTAGAAATCATATTGGAAATATGATTATGTGCATGTGTTAATGACCTGACTTAAATGATTGCCAAACATCAAAAAGGGGGATATTGTTGGTGCAACAATGCCCCAAGCATTTATATGTTTTGATGTTTGGATAATCATCTAAGTTAGGCAATACTTTGTGATCTAATTGTGAACGCGTTTAAGTGACAAGAAAATTCAAGTATGAAGACATGGTAAAGGCAGAGTCCAAGTGTAATCTTGGCAAGAAAAGTCCAAAGGCAAGTCTTGGCAACATAAGTCCAAGCATGTAGTCTTGGCAGCGTAAATTGTGTTGGAGATCGAACGGTCGACTAGAGGGGGGTGAATAGCCCTCTTTACTTGGATGGTGGATTTTGCTCGTCTATAAAAGATTAGCGCAATGGAAACAACAAAGACAAGCAAATTGAAATAACAATAAAACAAACGCTAACACAAAATGTAATGTGGTTCACGGCTACACCGCTAATCCACGGTCCGATTCGTCTAAGGTGAATCACTCCTCCAAAGCCAATCACTATTGGTCTCTCCTTTGCACCAAGCTAGGTGGAGGTAACCTTTACAACCAAGATCACTCTTCTTACAATAAAAATGAAGTAAAAGCAAGTGAGAAGAGTGGGAAGATGCTTATCGCACTTTGGGAGAAGATTGGAGTTCAAGCATTAGCCTCCCAAAGCCTCATCCCCTTCCTTTTTATAGAGGAAGAGGGTTTCTTCCCGTTGACACAGAGCGGTCGGTGATGCCCGATCGGTCGGCCGTCGTCCTACCACTTTCCACATTGGATTTCATCCAACGGTATCATCATCAGTAGACTGATCTTGCCATCAGTCGACTGATGTACCATCAGTCGAGTGCTCCGCGAGCTTGACTCCGATTCTCGTACGCGTCAAAGTACCATCAGTCATTCTTGTCCCTTTGCGGTCTGACCGGGTGTCGATGAACAACTGGGCCAAATGCCCATGAGTCGGACACTAGTTGAACCCATTTGACTCAGAGTAGTCGACTACCATTCCATGGAAGTCGACTGATGTCGGGAAAACTCATCCGACACTTATCCAAATGGCCAAGTTTCACCTAGGAGCTACTACCCCTTCCCGGGTTACATTCGCTCACTCTCATCCCTCGGAGTCCCTCACCTTCGAAGTTTTCTTTGTCCGGCCACGTCCCTCGGATGCGCCAAGCGCACGGCTCTGCAGCGCCATCCTACGCGTCTCGCCCTGAAGTCTACTTCCTCCGGCTTCACTCCAAGCTCCTCGTCCGGCGGTCCCTCGGATGCTCCAAGCGCACGACTTCCGCAAAGCTATCCTTCACCGACTCAAGGACCGAGTCATGAGTTGTGAAACTCACCTAGGCTTCCATGTGCGAATTACTAAGTCCTGCAAGACTCCAACGCACATATCAAATCATAATAACAACCTAACTTAAACGCTTTGCCACACACATCAAAACTTTATCATGGCAAGAGATTACCCTAACAATCTCCCCCTTTTTGATGTGTGGCAATCCGTTTAAGTTAGGTACAAACATTTGATAGAGTTTATAAGGTAAGAAAGCATGTAAACATAAACATGATATAACAACATGCAACTCCCCCTTAATCCATGAAACTCCCCATACATATTTCTCCCCCTATCATAATTTACTTAAACACAATTATTTCTCCCCCTTTGACACTATCAAAAAGATTAAAACTAAGTTATAAACTCATGGCATCAAGTCTAATAGAAGGAAAACACCAAGAATTGATAAAAAGTTGAATTTTGCCTTTACGGTTCTGATTTTTAGACCACGATCATTAGTTCGGACTACGATCGGTAGCACGTGCATTCGGGATTTTGATTTTGGTGAAATTCAGAAATGCATTAAAAATTCCAAAAAATTTGAAAAATCATGAAATTAGGAGAACATATTTCTTTTAAGTATATCTATCAATGAAAAATAGTTTTTTATGAAAAAACATTAGATTTTCTTGTTTTTGCCAAAAATCCAAAAACTTTAAAAACCATTAGGTTTTTGATCATTCTAGTATCAAGTTTACTACCTAGTTTTGCATCCAATTGTTTCAAAACATGAATACATAGATTTTAGGGTAAGAAATAGTTTTGAAACCATATGAAATACCCAACCATAATCTTTGGGCAATATGTCTATGAATTAAACATAAGTCTTACTCATGATTGGTCTATTATTGCTATTTTGATACCTTAAATGACCATCTAAATGTCATAGGCATTAGTGGACATTTGTATCATCCTAACATCTCACTCATGCTAAGTTTTCAATTAAGGTAGCCTATTGTGAGTGTGAGATGTATCCTAAAGGTATTTGTATGTACTTAACCATTATTTTCATGCAATTCTATCAAGGTTAAGTATCATCCTATCAATCCTCATGATCACAAAGACATATATGAACTAATTTCACATTATGATCATGAAATATATGTATTAATTTAAACCCTATTTCTCATGATTATGTGACAAATATCAAAATCATAAATCATGATTGCAAACATACATAGCAATTTCATTAAATATCATGATTTAAGCATTATTATCTATTTTGAGCACATTATCATCACCCAACACTATTTCAAAAATGTTGTCCCGTCATCCTAAGTCAACCAAATTATGATATAGGTCAAGTCCATATGGTTGACTATCCTAGGGTTTTTCTAACCCTTAAGGATGCATTTTGGAACCCAAAACAAATTTTTGCCTATGGGGTTCACTAGAAATTCCTTAGGAATCCATTTTCTAGCTATTACCTTCTTCTTATCTTGTCCCCTAGCAATTAGGCATTTATAGGCCTTTTCATTTTTCTTTTCTTTATATCCTAGGCCCTTTTTGTTAAAACTTGCTCTTTGGCTCCCAATTATCATGTTCAATGTATTTGAGCCAATAGTGAATTTTTCTAGGGCTTTTGTCAAATAATCTACCTTTTCCCTTAAAGCCCTATTTTCCTCTATGCATGCATCATTAACATCTAATGGCATATAGTTATCATGTGAGTATGCATCATCATCATTATCATTAAAACATGCTTTTTCTAATTTTTTCTCTAATTCCTTAATTTGGTCAAGCATGCTTTGGTTCTTTTTCTTGGCTCTAAATAGATCCTTAGTTAGGCTAGAAATCATAGAAACTATTTTACTAGGTGAAAGGTTAGTTACTATAGTTTCCATGTCCTCTTCTTCGGATGAGGAGGATGTAGAGGAGGCTCCCCCTTCACTTGAGCTCTCTCCACTTGAACTTGATTCTTCATTTTCGGTGGAGGAGTAATCCAAGTCGTCAAATACCATCAATGCTAAGTTGGTGACAAATGCATTTTCTTCCTCGGATGATGATGAGGAGGAGGAAGGGTCATCCCATGTCCTAGCTTTTAATGCTTTGGCCTTTCCCTTTTCCTTTGCCTTCTTCTCCTCTTCCTTTTTCTTCTTGCTCCCCTTTTTCTTCTTCTTTTCTTCCTTCTTTTTCCTTTCTTCCTTGCTCTTGTTTAGGAGGGGACAATTGTCCCTTATGTGTCCCTCTCCTTGGCAATTATAGCAAATGACTTTCCCTCTTGGTCTTCTCCTCCTATCATTAGATTTATTAAAATGAAAACCTTTTAAGCACGACTTACCCTCCTTACCATATACGCTTCTTCCGTGCTATCCATGGAGGAGAAGGAGGATGCTTCATCATCGGAGGAGGAGGGGATCTCTATCTTCTTCTTCCCCTTGTTTGCCAAAAATGCTACTCCTCTTGAAGGTTGGATTCTTGGCTCTTCTTGTATTCCTTCAAGCCTAGATTCATGTAATTCAATGGTGGAGAAAAATTCATCTAGAGTACTTACCTCTAGATTCTTTGAAATATAGAATGAGTCCACCATTGAACTCCACTTGGATGATCGGGGAAAAGCCTCTATGGCCTTCATTACCATATCTCGGTTGGAGAGCTTTTCACCTACACTTGTTAGCCCAATTAAAATCTCTTTAAACCTAGAATGCAATGAAGTTACCTTTTCTCCCTTTTCTAATTTTATGTTGGATAATTGGGAGCGGAGGAGATCTCTTCTTGCAAGTTTAGCCTCTGAGGTACCTTCATGAAGCTCTACGAGCTTCTCCCACATCTCCTTGGAACTTAGGCATTCTCCAATTCTATTTATTTCTTGTTGAGGAAGCACATTGTATAGATGGTGCTTGGCTTTTGAGTTTGCAAGGTGCTCCTCTCTTTGTCTCTTGGTCCACCTTGACTTCTCTATTGGCTTCCCCTCTTCATCCCTAGGCATAACGAAACCAGATTTCATTGTAATCATAATATCAAAATCCGTTTTGAAAAATACCTCCATTCGCTTCTTCCACCAAGCGAATTCTTCTTCAAACTTCGGTGGATGAATGTTGGAGTCGGCCATCTTTTGAATATGCTTGTTGTGGCGGTTAGTCCTCGACAAGCTTTCCTTGACTCTGATACCACTTGTTGGGGATCGAACGGCCGGCTAGAGGGGGGTGAATAGCCCTCTTTACTTGGATGGTGGATTTTGCTCGTCTACAAAAGATTAGCGCAACGGAAACAACAAAGACAAGCAAATGGAAATAACAATAAAACAAACGCTAACACAAAATGTAACGTGGTTCACGGCTACGCCGCTAATCCATGGTCCGATTCGTCCAAGGTAAATCACTCCTCCAAAGCCAATCACTATTGGTCTCTCCTTTGCACCAAGCTAGGTGGAGGTAACCTTTACAACCAAGATCACTCTTCTTACAATAAAAATGAAGTAAAAGCAAGTAAGAAGAGTGGGAAGACGTTTATGACACTTTGACAGAAGATTGGAGTTCAAGCATTAGCCTCCCAAAGCCTCATCCCCTTCCTTTTTATAGAGGAAGAGAGTTTCTTCCCATTGACACAAGAGCAGTCGATTGATGCCCTGATCAGTCGATTGGTCCTGTAGTCGTTGTCCAATAACGGCCACTTTCCACATTGGATTTCATCCAATGGTATCATCATCAGTCGACTGATCTTGCCATCAGTCGACTGATGTACCATGAGTCGAGTGCTCCGCGAGCTTGACTCCATTCTGTGCCCATGCACAATACCATCAGTCGACTACCGTCCCTTTGTAGTCGACTGGTATTGACAGTAGTCGACTACTAGTCCATGGCAGTCGACTGCCTGGGCCAAATGCCCATGAGTCGGACACTAGTCGAACCCATTTGACTCAGAGCAGTCGACTGTCATTCCATGGTAGTTGACCGATGTCGGGAAAACTCATCCGACACTTAGCCAAATGGTCAAGTTTCACCTAGGAGCTACTACCCCTTCCCGGGTTACATTCGCTCACTCTCATCCCTCGGAGTCCCTCGCCTTCGAAGTTTTCTTTGTCCGGCCACGTCCCTCGGATGCGCCAAGCGCACGGCTCTGCAGCGCCATCCTTCGCGTCTCGCCCTGAAGTCTACTTCCTCCGGCTTCACTCCAAGCTCCTCGTCCGGTGATCCCTCGGATGCTCCAAGCGCACGGCTTCCGCAAAGCTATCCTTCACCGACTCAAGGATAGAGTCATGAGTTGTGAAACTCGCCTAGGCTTCCATGTGCGAATTACTAAGTCCTGCAAGACTCCAACGCACATATCAAATCATAATAACAACCTAACTTAAACCCTTTGCCACAAACATCAAAACCTTATCATGGCAAGAGATTGCCCTAACAAAGTGCAAGCGCACTTTGGCAAAGGAAAACCCAAGACATGACAAAACCGAAGGAAGCTCTTGGAAGCAAAGCGCAAAGGATGAACAAGTCGCAGACTCGGAGGGATCCTGGAGGTACAAGGCTTAAGGAAGAGCTAGAAGGTTGAGTCTAGGTCTAGGGAGTCAATTCAAGTATGAATTATTCATACTTGATGAGTATGATCGGGATACAATGTATCGGTCATTGTTAAGTCTTTCGGCCGAGTTAATTTGAAAAGGTGGACGAGCGATCATTGCCTAGTCATGTCGTCGTGATGTTACCATTAGTCGATTTCGCCAAATGGTGGCGATCGGTGATCGATCAGGTTAAACATGGGCACAGAATGGAGTCTCACTCAACTGCGTGTCATTATCACTCGACTGATCACTCCATCAGTCGACTGATGGAGGTATCAGTCGACTGATGAGCGTACCATTGGATGATGACGATTATGAATCCTGCGAATTCGACTGTTCAGAAGTCGTTAACCGCGGTGGTAGTCGACTGATGTTGTACATCAGTCGACTGATCGTGGCCCAACGGGAAAAATAGCCCTCTTTCTATAAAAATAGGGCTTATGGTGGTTGAGAGGGTTAATGCTTACATTGTGATCATCCTCTCATGCCTCCACGAATTTTCTGAGCTTTCCTAGTGTTTTAATTCCCCTCCTCCTCTCTAAACTTCATCTTCATCCTTTGTAAGAAGAGGAGGGTTGTTGTAAAAAGAGAAAGCTTATTAGTGAGATTGATTAGGGTTGATCCACCTTAAGGATCGCCGTGGAGTAGGAGCGTTATTTCCGAACCACGTAAAGGATTTGTGTTAGCATTGTATTTTCATTTCTTTTACTATTGTTTTTGTTGTGTTTCCACTAACCATCTTTGTAGAAACAAAAACAAGCTATTCACCCCACCCCCCTCTAGCTTCCAAGGATACTCTACAGGAAGGTTGAGACCTTCAAAGCAAGGCTTGTTGTGAAAGGTTATACTCAGAAAGAGGGCATCGATTATGAGGAGACCTTTTCGCCGGTAGCCATGCTTAAGTCTATCTGGATTCTCTTATCTATTGTTGCTCATATGGATTATGAGGTTTGGCAGATGAATGTCAAGACAGCTTTCCCTAATGGAAGTCTTGAAGAAAACATCTATACGGAGCAACCAGAGGGATTCATTGCAAAGGGCAAAGAGCATTTTGTGTGCAAGCTTAATCGGTCCATTTATGGATTGAAGCAAGCTTCGAGATCTTGGAACATCTGCTTTGATAAGGTAATCCAGTCATATGGATTTATTCAAAGTCCGGATGAGTCTTGTGTATGTAGGGATGTATACTGAAAAGCCTATCTTTTGTATGAACATCTTTATTTTGAAATAAGAATCACATGATCATTATTTGCATTTTTATGGTTATGCAATATTGTCTAATACATTACATTGTAGATAACATGGTGTGTGATGTCACACGGGAGATCATGTTATCGGCTCCTTGTAAAGTATAAGTAAAGGCTCACAACCGAGATGACTTTGGACAAACCATCGGAATGGTTGTAGTGTGATTTGGTATTGGTTTATCTTGACAATAGAATCACACTAGTGTTGGGGATATTTGGAATGGCTAGAGGGGGGGTGAATAGCGTTGACCGTACGTCGATTGAATTCTTTTGCGTTTGTTTCTACAATTTCGTTAGCGCAGCGGAATATAGATAATGAAAGCAATAACGAAATATACAACACGCTAACACAACGATATAACGTGGTTCGTAACCACACGGTTCCTACTCCACGGATCGGGTTCGTACGAACCCTAGCGATGCAACAAACACCACTAATCAATAAACTCCTTCTCGACAACAAGTCGGAGGCGGAGAAACCTCGTACAAATGTTTACAACAATAAACAAGTAAATACAAGCAAATACAATATGAATTACAAATGCAAGTAAAGGAAAAACACTTTACAAGAGCTTTGGATTGCTTGATCTTTGATTGCCTTGAACTAGCTTTGAAGGACCGAAAGCACCAACTTCCTTTAATTTCGCTCAAGAAACTCGCTATCTTGTCCTCCATCACGAGCTCCATATATAGCTTCAACCTGTGCTGGAAAAAGTCGATCAGTCGACTGATCGGGACCATCAGTCGACTGATGCCCCTGTTGTCGTGAGACAACGGCTAGATCCACGCTGGATAAGTCCAACGGTACCTTCATCGATCGATTGTGACCATCGGTTGGTGATGGAAGTCCTCACTCGACCGGTCGATCCTCGACTCCGATGCGTGGCTGATTTCTCGAGAACCGGTCGGTGATCACACGATCGGTCATTGCTCGAGCTCATCGATCGGCCCCACCTACGGTAGTTGGCTGCTAGGACATAACCCGATCAAACCCTAATTGACTCGGTCGGTCATTGGCACACCGCGCACACCTCAAACATGAGGTTTTAACCCAAGTATGGTTCCCCCATACTTGCTAGACCACCCTTAGCCTAGACCTAAGCCTTCTAGCCACCTCCATCAGCCTCACGCCTCTCGGATCCCTCCAAGTCATCCATGACTTGTTCATCCATCGCGCTAGCCTTCAGGTGCTTCCATCGGCTATGTCATGCTAACGGTGTCTACACCGCCAAGGCACATTGGACTTACGCCGCCAAGACTCCGCTTGGACTTTACGCCGCCAACCATTGGACTTATGCTGCCAAGACTCCCGCTTGGACTTTACGCCGCCAATATCAAACCCTTGGACTTCTCAAATGCCAAGACTCAAGCTTGGACTTTCCCTTGCCAACCCATGTTGGACTTTCCATGCCAAGACCATGCTTGGACTTTCCTTGCCAACCCATGTTGGACTTTTCATGCCAAGACCATGCTTGGACTTTCCTTGCCAACCCATGTTGGACTTTACATTGCCAAGACTCATGCTTGGACTTTTCCCATTTACCAAGACTCATGCTTGGACTTTTCTCAAATGCCAAGTGTCCCACTTGGACTTCCCATGCCAAGTACCCATGACTTGGACTTTTCCATGACAATTACATTGTCATATGTTTTTGTCGAAACATCAAAACATCACTCGAGTCAAACTCGAGTCCTGGTTAATCGTGACCTGGGCCGATTGCACCAACAATCTCCCCCTTTTTGATGTTTGACAAAAACCTAACAAATTATTGAGTTAGAACACTAACCCAAATTCCTTACCAATTATCCCAAATTGGTAAATACTCTCCAAATGTTCTCCCCAAACATTCTCCCCCTTTTTGACTAACATCAAAAGGGTCTTCTCTCCAAGGAGGTCAATGTCTCATGTCCCAATGAGATCTTACAATCTCCCCCTTGGTCCAAAAATACCTAGGATGCCTACCATCTTCCTAGTGATAAGTCCCATATCACTCAAGAGAGGCAATCCTATACTCTCTCCCAATTTCCAAATTGGGTCTCTCAAAAACCCATCAATTTTCCAATTGATGATATATTCTCCCAATAACTTCTCCTATTCAAGGAGAAAAACACATCCATCATCCCAAGATGGATACCTCCCCCTAAAGGCTTGCTCCCCCTTGACCATTGCACCAACAATGTCCTTGGGAAGTCCCTAAGCCAATAGGAACTTTAAACCATCAAAATTAAGGTTAGAAATTCAACATTGAACTTTCCAACACCTTAAAATTGATATAAACCCTAAATACTTCTCCTAATCCATATCCAATGGATTTTCACCCTTCATAATGCTTCCCAAAGCATATCCTAGGGTTAGGAGTGATTAGGGACCTTTACCATGGCTGAACACGGGCTAACCAAACCTAGTTTTCCCGAAATCAGCCTTGGCAGTCAACTCTGTCAGCTACGATCATTGACTTCACACTCATCGCCACTGTAGGCGGTGATAACAAATTCAATTTGGTTATCGAGTTAATTTCAAAAAATCATAAATAATTATACGTATATCGAAAAATCATGAAATTTGATACGTATAATACCTATGACCAATACAATGGGTGAAAAATATTTTAAAATTATTTTACCCATAAAATAGTGAATTTGATACAAAACTCAAAACCATTGAAATTTTCAATGTTTTGGCCCTATTTTGTATCAACTTCATCAATGGTTATTGCTATCAAAAGATAGACTTCACCAAGGTTTTTCAAAATGATTTTAAAATGTTTTCAAAACCTTATTTTGGATCATATTCCTTGGGCTCATTGTACATGACTTGTACACAAGTTTTCCCAATGATCCACAAATAGAATTAGATGAGTTTTAGTTCATCTAGATGCAAAAACTATGCACCTTGAACTTAACTCATATCCTAGCATCTCACATGTATCTATGGTGTATAAATACACATACATGTCAATTAGATGTGAGATGTGGGTTTTGGTTCATTTAATCTAGGGTTTCATGCATTTTTCTAAGGCAACCCTACTTGATTCCCTTATAAATGGGACTCCAAGTCATGCCATTGTCCTTAAATCAATTTCAATCAAATTATCTTAAATGCATGAGTGATTATGGCATTAGAGATGATATAGATAAACACATGCTCATAATCATGATGTCATGGCATAATATGAAATCTAAAAACACATGACATTTAAAACCTTAATCCTAAACATGAACATAACATATAAAATCATAGAACTAGGTATGATGTCATGACATGGCATATGGCAATCAAAGCATGGCATATCAAATATATAGGTATGGTAATACCTAAATTTTAATATTAATTGTCATTTGATATAATTAAGTATATTTTGCCATATTAACCTAAATTTTCCCAAGTGTGCCAAAAACCCAAAATGGCACACTACAACCTCTAAACCTAAATTGTGCCAATTTGACCATTTTATCAAACTTCTCAAGTAATATTGGCACACCCTAAAATCTTTTAGGATGATAATTCAAATCTATTTCCAAGGTATCCATAACCTTGAAAATAACCTAAAGTGCCACCTTTGCCATGGTTGAGTTAACTACCCATCCATTTAAGGCTGACACCTCCTAAACCCAACTAGCGTGAATCAATCACGCTCTTAGGAACCCAAACCCGATTTGAGCTCCTAGGGTTAATTAGGTATTCCTTAGGGATAACCTCCCTAGATACCTTCCTAATGACCCTCCTAGGCTTATTAGCCTTGGTCATTTGGATCTTACCTAGGTTGACTCTAGGGGTAACTCCCCTTGCAACCTTCTTAGTGGCCACCCTAGGTTTCCTAGAAACCTTAGCCACTAGGCACAACCCTTGGTCAACTCTAGGGATGACTTCCCTATTGACCTTAGTCTTCCTAGACCTAGTTTGTGTTCCATAATCAAATGGAACACAATGATAAGCCACCTTAGGCTTAGGTTTGTGACCCAAACCTTTCTTGCCCTTGGTTGACTTTTGACTTTTAGATCCTAGAATTTGACCATTAGACCCTTTAGATTGATTTTGTATCTTATTTAGGGTCTTTTCAAGTTTTCAAGCCTTGATCTCAAGGCTTGATTTTCCTTTTCTAATATCTCAATTTTTGATTTTCATTTTCTCTTGAGATATTTCTATTTCTAGGCATATGTCTAGATTTCTTAGCATTAAAGCCTAGATGTTCTCCTATTTTCTTAATGCTTTCCTTAGGTAATATATTTTTAGGGACATTAGTCCCAAATTTCTTCTTATTTCCTAAGTGAACACTCTTAGCACCTAAACAAAAGTATTTATTTCTATTAGCATGCTTTTCATGGCAAATTGCAAGAGAATTAAAATTCCTAGCATGCTTTTGATTTTTAAATTTAGAAGATGCATTATTGAAATATACCTTAGGGTTTGCCTTGGAGGCTCCCCCTACATGTATAGCTCCTCTTGGGTCTTTTGCTCCCCCTAGGACATTGATTTGGTAATGCCCGGTTCAAACTTGAAACAAATGACTTGCTCCTTGCTTTTCTTGGCATTGGGAACACCGGCTTCATTGACCTTTGGAACCGGTTGAGCCTTCTTAACCCTTTTTGGACACTTACTCTTGTAGTGTCTGGATTCCCTACACTCAAAACAAATGATATGAATTTTATTTGAACCTTGAGTGTTTGAGTTACCTAGAGGGTGGTAGGTGCGGAGTTGAATTTTGAGCTTCTCATCTTGATCGGATGTTAAAGGCTCTTCTTGAGGTTGCTCGGTGTAGAGGATGGTCTCTCCTCCTCAATCCTAGAAGTGGATGCTTCTTCCACTTCCTCCACCTCTTCCGACCGAAGTTGACTCCTCACTTTCTTGTGAGGATGATGATGATTCTTCTTGGTCTCCTCCTCTTCCAAGTCTTCTTGGACCGATTCGGGATTGTCGTGGAATTTGATCAACTTGTTCCACAACTCCTTGGCATCCTATAGCTTCCTAATCTGGACAAAATATCGTTAGGTATCAAATCAATCAACATTTTTATTACCTTAACGGTTTTCTTGAATTTCCTTGCGGTCCATCTCTTCATCTTGAGGATTTTGCCGTTTTCTCCTCTCGGAGCATCAAAACCTATAGTCACGGCAAACCAATTTTCTATATTCGTCATTAGAAAATATTCCATCCTACCTTTCCAATACGCAAAATGTTCGCGGTTGAAGGAAGGTGGGATGTTAACGTCGTCACCCAATCATTCCTCAAATTCCATATTCTTCCCTCTAGCTTCTTGACTCCGGGTTGTTAATCCGTAGAAGAGCCCCGGGCTCTGATACCACTTGTTGGGAATATTTGGAATGGCTAGAGGGGGTGAATAGCGTTGACCGTATGTCGATTGAATTCTTTCATGTTTGTTTCTACAATTTTGTTAGCGCAGCGGAATATAGATAATGAAAGCAATAACGAAATATACAACACGCTAACACAACGATATAACATGGTTCAGAACCACACGGTTCCTACTCCACGGGTCGGGTTCGTACGAACCCTAGCGATGCCACAAACACCACTAATCAATAAACTCCTTCTCGACAACAAGTCGGAGGCGGAGAAACCTCGTACAAATGTTTACAACAATAAACAAGTAAATACAAGCAAATACAATATGAATTACAAATGCAAGTAAATGAAAAACACTTTACAAGAGCTTTGGATTGCCTTGAACTAACTTTGAAGGACTGGAAAGCACCAACTTCCCCCTTCAATTTCGCTCAAGAAAATCGCTATCTTTTCCTCCATCATGAGCTCCTTATATAGCTTCAACTGTCTTTGGAAAAGTCGAATCGATCGGTGTGATCGGGACCATCGATCGATTGATCGCTTTATTGTCGTGAGACAGCGGCTGAATCCACGTTGGATAAGTCAGCGGAACCTTCATCGATCGGTGATTGTGACCATCGGTCGGTGATGGAGTCCTCACTCGACGGTCAGTCTCGACTCCGATACGTGGCGATTTCGAGCACGATCGGTGATCGATCGATCGTGCTCGAGCCATCGATCGACTACCCACCTCGCGTCATTGCTAGGCCATAACCGATCAAACCCTAGTTGACTCGGTCGTCGATCGCCACATGGCACGGTCGTGGCACACCTCAAACATGAGGTTTTAACCCAGGTATGGTTCCCCATACTTGCTAGACCACTAAGCCTTCTAGCCACCTCCATGACCTCGCCTCTCGGATCCCTCCAAGTCATCCATGACTTGTTCATCCATCGCGCTAGCCTTGGGTGCTTCCATCGGCTATGTCATGCTAGCGGTGTCTACACCACAAGGCACATTGGACTTACGCCGCCAAGACTCGCTTGGACTTTCTGCCAACCATTGGACTTATCTTTGCCAAGACTCGCTTGGACTTTCACGCGCCAATATCAAACCCTTGGACTTCAAATGTTGGACTTTCCATGCAAGACCATGCTTGTGGGCTCCAAGATGCCTTAGGTCGATGGAGTAAGACTCGGGCCTAGGATGGGCTTCTACGCTATGACGATTGCCCCTAGGTCGATGGAATAAGACTCGGGCCTAGGAACCTATTAGGTTCGAGACTTGCTACCTCGGGCCTATTTAGGGATGCGCGCTATGATAATGAAGAAGTGGTACAATGCCGGGCCCAAATATGTTGAGATCTATATTTACGTACCTAACATATATGTTTTCAAAAGCATCTTGCATATGTTTGCATGTTAATGTTTAAGTTACCTGTTATGTTAGATGATATGCCATAATGTTTACGTTACATGTTATGTTAGATAATATGCCATAATGTTTAAGTTACGGGTTATGCTAGATGATATGCCATAATGTTTAAGTTACATGTTATGTTAGATGATATGCCATGATTGTTAAGTTACATGTTATGTTAGATGATATGCCATGATTGTTTACGTTACATGTTATGTTAGATGATATGCCATAATGTTTAAGCTACCTGTTATGCTAGATGATATGCCATAATGTTTAAGTTACCTGTTATGTTAGATGATATGTCATGATGTATAAGTTACATGTTATGTTCGATGGCACGCTATGATGTTAGGTTACTAAGTTACATATGATGCCATGTATGTTATGTTTATGTTACTTAAGCTACAAGTTAAGTTGATGATGCCATGTATGTTACATGATATATTGATTATATGTTATAAATGCCACAAGTCATGATTAATGATGATGTATGGTTTTTGTGAGTAGGACAGGATCTTACTAAGCCTAAGTGCTTATAGTTTATATTTCCCTCGTACTGCAGATAAGGGTAAGGGATGGATAAACTAAAGGGAACAACAGGAGGGGTCAATGTGTGTGGTAGTGGCATGGTGGAGAAGATCCGTTAAGTCTACTTATACATGTATTATCTATAATGATGATGTCTATGGATGTCTTTACTTATGTCTCCCGATGACGATGATGTTATGAACCTACTAAGCCTTAAGTATCTATATATATATATGATGCATGCTTTATGTTGATAAGAAGAAGTAAAGAAGAAGTAAGAAGAAGTATCTATGCATGCTATTCTATGAAACATACTCTATGTTAAGAAGAAGTGTTAATGCATATTTATGTTTAAAAGAAAAAAAAAAGTATTTAGGTCTTAAGTCTTCCGCTGTAAGAAATAAGAAGTATATATATAAAGTCTTCCGCTGTTTGAAATGTATGTACGGTCGCGTCACGCGCCGCCTCTCCGGACATTTAGGGTCCCGGAAGGGCGGGCGTGACACTTCTCCTTCTCCTTAGGTGGTGGAAACAAGATATAGGGCTTTCCCTTGGTGTCTTGGCCGGTTTCCACCATAATCTCCTCCTCCTTCTTGGCCGGCGGCAAGCTCCATCCTTGGAGGTTGTTGGTTGGTTGAAAGAAGGAATAGAGCTTTGTTTCTATTCTTCCTCTTGCTCGGAACGAGCAAGGAAGGAAGATTGGCAATCTAGGAGCTTCAACTTTTGGTAGATCATCGCCCACACGACGTCCGAAATGAGGAAGGTCATACATTAGAAGATCGAGAGGTATATCTATTCTCTATTCTCTTTTGTTACTTGCTTGTATTTGTTTTTCCAATTATGAGCATGATATATTCTGTTTGTGGCTAAATAATACTTGGATCCCGAACATAAATACAAAAGTCAGCGATCCATACATTGTCTATTACGCGGCAACTCGTAGAATAGAGGTTGGTCGCTTGAACAATGAGTTTGTTCAAGTGACCTCTCTAAACGGATAGCACGACGATGACTTGGTTGTTTGGGCAATCCCTTTTGTCTAGGATTAAATTTTTTTAATCTGGGGACATCGATGTGATCGCCATGAACAAGAGACTGAGGTG
The DNA here is from genome assembly GCA_025175895.1 of Wurfbainia villosa. NCBI lineage: Eukaryota > Viridiplantae > Streptophyta > Magnoliopsida > Zingiberales > Zingiberaceae > Wurfbainia > Wurfbainia villosa. Next base: position 67,149,776 of record CM046002.1, read on the forward strand.
AAGTGGGAAGCGAAGTTTCCCCTCACCGACTCGATAAGAAAAACCCATCAATTGGTATCAGAGCCAAGGTTTTCGGTTTTGTGTGTTTAGGATTCGGTTAATTTTTATGCACGTTTCATATATTATATGTCTCGGATAATAGTAGGATATGCTTAGTTTAACTCTTTGGTTGCAGGCATAAGATCCGACTATTATGGTCATATGTGTGTATGTGATTGTATGTGTGTAAATGTTTATTTTGTTGAATCCTCGGGGTTGACAAGGCTGGTATTTGAGTTTTTGTAAATTAGATACAGGATTTTTTAGCCACACTTTATTTTATTTTACTTTTGATCTAGATTTCATGTACACTCCATCGTGGAGTATAGGATCGATGGATGTAAATTAAAATAGGTTTTAGTCTCGGCTCGGATCTCCGGATGGCTAGTACATAGCGTAGGAGGAGCGGACGAGAAGGCAATGCGACGGGAGACATATTGAAGACAAAAGCTATAATAGTTGGAAAATAATTTATTTTTTATATTTATTGATTTTTGTTTAATATGCATGTCGTAGGCTAGGAAAATTCCTAACTTTCAAATTACTAAGTGGGAGAGGGAAATTTTTTATAAATTCCCACGCCCTCCCCATCGGATGAGATTGTTTGCGGATCACAAGGTCGAATAATTTTTATCGCGAAGTGACCGCGTCAAACCTTATCCATTTTGACCTAGCGCAAAGGCTGATTCGTCGCCATCAGTCGACTGATGACTCCCATTAGTCGATCGATGAGCATCAGTCGACTGCCCAATGTCCAGCAGTCGACTGCTAGCCTGGCCACTTCCCTGCAGTGAGAGGTTAGCTCAGAAAATGATAAATACGACGATTTCTAACCGTCCGATCTCGACCTAGACCTTCCACAGGAAGTCTTAGTCGGATCACCGCCTACGGTCATCCCCGTAAAGAGGACACGACCTTACAATCTCTCACTCACACGAGCTTTCCTCGATACTTACCTTGTAGCTCTCGCTTCCGGCCTTCCACTCGATTCCTTCGGCTCCCTCCGAAGTCACTCGAGTGTCGCCTGACCACCACGGCTTCCTTCGGGTGTCGCTAGCCTACAGCTCCAGCTTTAGTACTTTTCTGCACGCTCGATTTAGCTCGTGAGATAACGATGTAAACTTAACTTTGTGTCTTTGCCATAATCAAAACACAGGTTCGATTATCTAGTGCCCCTGCCCCAACAATCTCCCCCTTTTTGATCTATGGCAAACCAACACAAAGTTAAGGGAAATTAAAGCATAAAACAAGTATAGTAAATGATGAATGTCATTTTCAAAAACTCCCCCTTAACCAAAACTCCCCCATAACCCTAGGTGAGTTTTGAAAGAGATACTTTAGTTTTCAAAATTAAATAAATTTTGTGTTACTCCCCCTTAACTTTCGCTCTTCTCCCCCTTTTGCCATAAATCAAAACAAATGTTGGGGTTTGTTATGTAAAATTGAAGTTTGTTATATAAAATAGGGGTTTAAAAACAATATGGTATATGCATGCATCAAGATAAATCAACTATTGTTGGTGATCGTTTGGAAGCTAGAGGGGGCATGAATAGCATTTTTCGTTTCTACAAGAGTGATTAGCGGAAGCAAACAAAAATAATATATGTAAAAACAAAAACAATGCAAACAAAGCCTTTATGTGGTTCGGAGATAACGCTCCTACTCCACGGCGATCCTTAAGGTGGATCAACCCAAGCAAATCCACTAAGAAGCTTTCCTTTACAACACAACTCCTCTTCTTTACAAAGAATGAAAATTTAAGCTTAGAGAGAAGAGGAGGGGATTTGAGATCACTTAGAAAGCTAGAAAACTCATGGAGGCTTTGGAGAAGAATCCAAGAATAAGCATTAACCCCAAAAACCTCCATCAGCCCTCTTTTTATAGAGAGAAGGATGATTTTCCCGTTGGAGCACCATCAGTCGACTGATGTACATCATCAGTCGACTGCTGGCGCGGTTAACGACTTCTGAATAGCCGGATTTGCGGGATTCAGAGTCATTTCATCCAATGACACTTTCATCAGTCGACTGATGAAGTGATCAGTCGAGTGATCACAAGCCGTAGTCGAGTGGGACTCCATTCTGTGCCTGTTTTTGCTTTGATCAGTTGATTGCCACTGTTGGCAGTCGACTAATAGTATCATCATTCAACTCCCATTGCCAAGGCAGTCGACTGATAGTCAGGGTTTCAACCTGACTCAGTTGAGCACTTGACGATCGTGATACATACATCGTGTCGGTCGATATCAAGTATGAGTATTTCATACTTGATTTTACCCCCTAGACCTAGACTCAACCTTCTAACTCTTTCATAAGCCTTGCACTTCCAGGATCCCTCCGAGTCCACAACTTGTTAATCCTTTGCGCTTTGCTTCCAAGAGCTTCCCTCGGTTTTGTCATGTCTTGGGTTTTCCTTTGCCAAAGCATGCTTGGACTTTACGTCGCCAAGTCTACATGCTTGGACTTATGCTGCCAAGACTTGCCTTTGGACTTCCTTTGCCAAAGTTCGTTTGGGCTTAATGCCGCCAAGACAACATGCTTGGTCTTATGCCGCCAAACCTTTACCTTGGACTTCTCTTGCCAAGATCATACTTGGACTTCCCTGTCACTTGAACATGTTCACAATTAGATCACAATTTGTTGCCTAACTTAGATCATTATCCAAACATCAAAACATATAAATGCTTGGGGCATTGTTGCACCAACAACTATGAGTCCAAGCATGCGTCTAGTAGTAATTAGATAGATTGGTTCGAGGTGTGTCCCTCTGCACCAATAATCTAAAGGTTTGTAATATAACCCTTAGGGTTAGTTTGCTTTCCCCCTTAGTAAAATATATGAAGTATAAGAGATGTAGGGGGTGCTAAACTTTGGCCTAAGAGTTGTTAAGTACAATAGTTGGGAAAATAAGTAGTCTTTTGAAGAGGTTATATTTCAATTATCCTTAACATCTCACCCATTCTATGTATCTCAGAATTCGTTCACCTTATATGTTTTGTGAGATGATTTTAAATTGATTAAAGATAGTCAACCTTGGGTTAGATTCGGATTTAACCTTTAGATCATTAAATAACTTTTCGAGAAATTGGCTTCAGTCGTGACGAGGCACAAGGGCCTTCTTTGATCGGAACAACGACCACTTCCTTAGACAAAGCCAAATTCAAGAAAATATCACTTAAGTCACTTAGGGTTACTTCCTGGTCTAACTAGTTTAGGATACGGCGAGGTAGCTTCAACTAGTTCCACTCGGTCAAGTGCACTAAGCTAGATACGCCTTATCTAGCTCGAATACACGAGACTTTGTTTCCCTAACGTACTCTCATCTCGCCGCATCCTGATACTATGTTGCCAAGAGTTGACTAACTATTTTCCCTATCTAGCCGTTCTACAAATTAAAGTAAAATATTCAATGGTTTTGCTAAGTAAGCGGGTATACTATTTTAGTGTTAGCTCCCCCTAGACCATTGAACCAATATGGTCTATTCAAATAATGAATTTGATCCGAGGGAATCCAAAACTTATTAGTCCTTATATGTGAATTCAATAAAACCTTTGGGACCCATGCTTGGACTCTTTGATGACTACGATTTACGATAGACATATATGACCTATTCGTAGTCGTTGACCTAAATCTGAGTCCGACTTTGTTGTACACGGCTCTTTGGGTTCCAAGTAGTCGGTTAAGATTCTTAGATCCCAACGTGAACCTTTCCAACGTAGCCTCAACCTCTTGAACTCGGTCTTTCAAGAGAGAATTCTCCTCCTCAAGTTTTTCGATTTGGGTTGAGTTTCCCTCTTGATCTTGACTAGTTGAAGAGGTTAGAGTAGCCTCTTGCTTGAGGGTTTCAACCTCCTCAAGTAACGACTCAACCCTAGACTCAGACTTAGTTAATTTCCTATTAAGCATTTTAATTGTATTGTAAAATGTATGAATTAGTGAGCGACTAACCTTAATTTTCTCTTTTGGTCCGGCTTTGAGTTGCTTCTCGAAGTAGTCCTCGAGTTCGGAGTCAGTGTTGTAATTGGATTCAGATTCGGACTCTGACTCGGACTCTTCGGGTCTTGCCATGCTTGTTATGCCGCCGCCTTCTTCGTTGTTCCATGTTGCTTGAAAAGCCTTCTTTTGATTTGATTTGAATTGTGCCCTCTTTTGATTCTTTAGTAGCCTCCTTTCGCTCCCTCGACGATCATGCGCCCTTATCTGCTCTCGCTTTTTTAAAACATAATACACATGGATCATTTCACCAATTACTTAAGCATGTTATCATGGAATAAACCTTCTTTTCTACATGCATCACCTATCTTATTCATAGTTAGCATGTTACCATATCTTATCTCATTTCATAACATGCCCATCATAAGGATCCATTCGTGAGTTCTATCATATCAACTTTCTTAAGTAATTGAACAATAACATAACTAAGCAATATCCAACATGGTACTAATAATTCACAAGTCTTATAAGCGGAAGCAAGGTCTTAAGTTGTTAATTGAGCATATAAATATAAGCAGATAGTAGTAGGGTCTTTCTCCACCATGCCACTATCACACACACTGGGCCCTTCCTGCTACTTCCTCTAGTTCAGGTTTCCTTGATCTGCAGTATATGGACAACATAAACTATAAGCATAAAGCTTAGTAAGATTCTTGCCTACTCACAAAAACCACGAACTTCATCAAGCAATTAGAAACATAAGCATGCTAGCATAAATGGCCTAAGTATTCCATAGTAACACTAATCAACAACATACCATGTAATGAAACCTAAGCATGGCATAGAGTTTACATCAGCATGCTAAGCATAATTAACAGCAAGCAGGGCATAATCTAAACATAAGCATTCATGACATAAATCTTAGACATGCAGGAAGTACATAAACCCCAAATGTTCTTACTATAAGCATTATAACTTAGTAAAATCTAACATGCTTCAAGAACATAATCATAAGCAATTTTAACTTGAGCATAAACATTTATAATGACATAAATCCTAGACATGCATAAGGCACAAAATCACAAGTATTCTTAAACTCTGCACATCATAACTTCATAGAGTCTAACATGCATAAAGGACATAATCATAAGCATTTTTAACTTGAGCATAAACATTTATAATGATATAGATCCTAAACATGCATAAGGTACATAATCACAAGCATTCTTAAACTCATAAGCATCATAACTTCATAGCATCTAAAATGCATAAAGGACATACTCATAAGCATTTTTTTTTAACTTGAGCATAAACATTTATAATGATATAAATCCTAAACATACATAAGGTACATAATCACAAGCATTCTTAAACTACTGTAAGCATCATAACTTCATAGCATCTAAAATGCATAAAGGACATACTCATAAGCACTTTTTTTTTTAACTTGAGCATAAACATTTATAATGATATAAATCCTAAACATGCATAAGGCACAAAATCACAAGTATTCTTAAACTACTGCAAGCATCATAACTTCATAGCATCTAAAATGCATAAAGGATGAGTTAAGTAAGCATTCTTCATAAAGTCTTTTCTTTTCAAAACATATACATATAGATACTTCAATATTATCATAACTTGTTTGGGGGCCCAGGTTAAGTACCACATAATGCGTTCCCTAATAGGTGGGAGTAGCGAGCCACGGACCTACGAGCAAGACCTCTTACGTCTTACCAGGGAAAGACCTCTTACGTCTTCTTATGTCCCTATGGATTTGATTAACGACCACCTTACGGGTCAGGTACTTAACCTCTTACAAAGTAAAATACTTAATTCCTTTCTTTTCTTGTCATAGTATAAAGAATGCTCTTGATCCCCAACATTAAAAGGGAAGCATCTTAATCTTATCTTGTCATAAGGAGAGCTCTTGATCCCTACTTGAAAGGGAAGCATCTCCACTTTATCTTATCTTAAGGAGAGCTCTTGATCCCTACTTGAAAGGGAAGCATCTCCATCTCATCATAAGGAGAGCTCTTGATCCCTACTTGAAAGGGAAGCATCTCCATCTTATCATAAGGACACATGCATTCATAACATAAGAGTACCCTAAAGGGGTCCTAAAGTATAAACATGTTCATCACACAAGCATATTGCGTGGCACATTACACCATAAACATGTAGCATGTTTCTTAGGCATATTCAAGGCATATTAAATCATAAAAACATGTTCATCACCTAAGCATATTTCATGGCACATTACATCATAACATGTAGCATGTTTCCTAAGCATATTCAAGGCATATTAAATCATAAAAACATGTTCATCACCTAAGCATATTTCATGGCACATTACATCATAACATGTAGCATGTTTCCTAGGCATATTCAAGGCATATTAAATCATAAAAAAACATGTTCATCACCTAAGCATATTTCATGGCACATTACATCATAACATGAAGCCTATTTCTTTGGCATATTCATGGCATATTAATCACAAAGCATGTTCATCACCTAAAACTCCTGCATGAGGCATACAACATCCCCTAGTTCCCTTAGAAGCCTTTTTCTTGCAACCCTAACCCTAGTTTCCTTGGGTGGCCGAAACTTGTGAAGGGCTCAAGCTTGGGTTTGTCCCCTAAAACTCATTCATGAAGCCTTATAACCTATCATAGCACCATTAGAAATATTTTCATGCAACCCTAACCCTAATTTCATGGGTTGCCCGAAACTTGTGAGGGGCTCAAGCTTGGGTTTGTCCCCTAAAATTCATTCATGAAGCCTTATAACCTATCATAGTATCCTTAGAAATATTTTCATGCAACCCTAACCCTAATTTCATGGGTTGGCCGAAACTTGTGAGGGGCTCAAGCTTGGGTTTGTCCCCTAAAATTCATTCATGAAGCCTTATAACCTATCATAGTATCCTTAGAAATATTTTTATGCAACCCTAACCCTGATTTCATGGTTTGGCCGAAACTTGTAGGGTTAAGATCTTTGGATTTTTATCACCTAAATCTATTCATGTAGGCATATATCATAACCTAACTTCATAAGGGGGAGCTCTTCATGAAACCCTAACCCTAAACCCTTGGTGGCCGAAACATATAGGGTTAAAACCCTTGGACTTTTGTTACATAAGGATCCCTACTTGGAGCATACAACATATAAAAGGTTTCCCTAATAGCATATTCCATGAATCCTAGCCCAAGACATTAGTTGGCCGAACATATGAAGCTCCAAACTCTTATTCTTTCATGTAATTCATCCTACAAAACTAATATACTGCAGGTGAGGAAATCTTACATCCTTCGCTTTGCTTTTTAGTTGGAAGATGATCTAATGGAAGCCAACCCTAGCCTTCTTCTTGCTTGGAGGGATTTCGGCCAAAGGTGCAAATGGAGAGGGGGAGCAAGGTGGTTTCGGTGAGGATGAAGAGGAGAGGAAGAAGTGGCCAAATGGGAACTTCCTTCTTCTTTATAAAGGGAGGAAGGGAAGTTCCTCTTTTCTTTTCCATGCCCCTTCATTTACCCTCATCACCCTTATCTATAATTCCCCTCTTCTCTTAATGATGTAATCCTATTGGGCTTATGGTTAGGGGGTACATCTATAGGGCTTAGCTATCTCTAGAGGTTTAGGGTTCAATTCCTAGGCCTTGCATCTCTTTTTGGCCATTTCCTTTTATTTTCGGAAAACCCCCATAAAGCCCATTATCGTCAAGCCAAAAATCCTCGTAAAATTGCGGGAGACTTTTTACGGGCGTTACACGATCTTCTGCACTACGTTCACTATTGCTTCCACCTTTTCGGATTCGGACTCTAATTCGTCGTCGGGTTCGAGTCCATCTTCTTGCCTGGTAGGTGGCTTGATTCTTTGTCCTACAAGTAGAGCAATACCTCTCTCGGCCCGGACCACGTTAGTTTGCTCGTGAAGTTCAAACTCAGAAAATAATTCGTCTAACCTAAGCTTCGAAAGGTCCTTAGAGACCTTGTAGGCATCGACCATGGATGCCCACAAGGTAGTCCTAGGAAATGAATTAAGAATGTACCTTAGTAGGTCGCAGTTTTGGACCTTGTGTCCGATGATGTGCAGGCCATTGACAATGTCCTGGACGCGGGCGTGTAGTTGTGTCGCCGTCTCGTGTTCCTGCATCTTAAGGTTATACAACTTATTGAAAAGAAGGTCACGTTTACATTCCTTAGCATCGGACATTCCTTCGTGTAGCTTGATTAATTTGTTCCATAGGTCCTTGGCACTAATGAATGGTCCGATGCGGTTGAGTTTCTCCTTGGACAAGCCGCATTGCAATATTTGGGTTGCTCTTGCATCGGCTTCGATTTGCCTCTTGGTTGTATTTGTCCACTTGTTGAAATCCAAGGGCTCTCCTTGATCATTGGTGGGTAGAGCAAAGCCGGTTTGGATTATTATCCAAGTCTCGACTTGTGTTTTCAAGAAACACTCCATCCGACCTTTCCAATAACGGAAATCATCTCCATTAAAGAACGGAGGTCGGGTGGTGCTATACCCCTCAATGTGAGCCATTAAATATCTTGCAAAGCACGAATAAAAACCAAAGGGAATTCCTAGACTTGGTCTTGGATTAGTAATGCGGTAAATAAATAGGAAATAAACAGAATTAAATGAGAAAAATAAGAAACTAATAAAAACTAACAACTTCGACCTTGATGTCCCAAAGGGTACGACACGTTGGATTTTGGGTCTGAAAATAGCTTACTACGAGGGTAAACCCTGCGTAAGAAATGTAGATCTCTCAGAGAGCCCGATATGGTAGGTAGATCGTTATGTGAGTCCACTTGTGCGAAAAGTTATGACCATTTTACGTCGGCTACTCCAAGAGAGAATATTTGCAAGCACACAAACAAAGAAGCGTGCAAGACTTCGTCTTGGATTAGTAGTGCGGGAGGAAAAAGACTTAAAAAAGATATGAATCGAAAAATACGAACAGAAAACCAAAATGTGCTAGATCAGTGGTTTCACCAAATCTTAGCGCCCCCGCTCTGATACCAATTGTTGGATCGGGAAGCGTCACTAGAGGGGGGGGTGAATAGCGATCGTAAATCTTTTCGACATTTCGTTCGAGTAGATAATTAAATGAGTAAGAGCAGTGGAAAATAAAGAGACACATTTAAGTTTACTTGGTTCACAACCCAGCGGTTGCTACTCCAAGGCCCTATCGGTCCTAGACCGCGTACGGAGGGCAAAGCACAATAACGTCTCCTCCTCGTTGGAGGTAGGAGACAACGATCACAAAACTGAAAGTATGAGGATGAGGCAACAAGCCTACCTCACCTCGTTACGATTAAAACGATAAAAACAATTACTTGCAATACTCTGATGAAGGAGATTTGAACTTATAAATCGCGTCGGCGTTATGATGGCGTTGGGCGTTAGGCGTTGTAGGAGCACTTGAGAATAAATTTAATGTAATTTGGAGTTGGAATCCTCCCCTCCTTTTATATATTTTGGCCTCTAAATATGTCTCCTCTTATTTTGGAACAGATCACGAAGTTGTATAATTTTTATCGCGAAGTGGCCGTGTCAAACCTTATCCGTTTTAACCTAGCGCAAAGGTTGATTAAATCGCCATCGGATCGTGATGACTCCCATCGATCGGTATGAGCATCGATCGACCGCCGATGTCCGGTGATCATTGCCGGCACAACCGCCACTTCCCTGCAGTAAGAGGTTAGCTCGAAAAATGATAAATACGACGGTTTCTAACCGTCCGATCTCGACCTAGACCTTCCACAGGAAGTCTTAGTCGGATCACCACCTACGGTCATCCCCGTAAAGAGGACACGACCTTACAATCTCTCACTCACATGAGCTTTCCTCGATACTTACCTTGTAGCTCTCGCTTCCGGCCTTCCACTCGATTCCTTCGGCTCCCTCCGAAGTCACTCGAGTGTCGCTCGACCACCATGGCTTCCTCCGAGTGTCGCTAACCTACAGCTCCAGCTTTAGTACTTTTCTGCACACTCGATTTAGCTCGTGAGATAATGATGTAAACTTAACTTTGTGTCTTTTCCATAATCAAAACACAGGTTCGATTATCTAGTGCCTTTGCACCAATAGGAGTGTACATGAAATCTAGATCGAAAGTAAACTAAAATAAAAGAGTGGCCAAACAATGTCGTACTTAATTACAAAAATTAAATACTAGCCTCGTCAACCCCGAGGATTCAAAAAATATACAATTACACACATACAATCACATACACACATATGGCAATAATAGTTGGATCTTAAGCCTGCAACCAAAGAGTTATCCTACGCACATCCTACTATCATCCAGCACATACAATAAATGATAAGTGCGTAAAATAATCGAATCCTAAACACACAATACCTGATACCACTTGAAGGTAGGAAACTTTGCTTCCCTCTTCAACTCGGTTGCTTGTTCATGGTGATCTCGTCTTCCTCCCCGGATTAAAAAAAAATAATCCATGACAATTAGGGATTACCCAAGCTACCGTTCCATCGTTGTGCTATCTGATTAGAGTCGTCACTTGAACAAACTTGTTGTTCAAGCAACCTACCTCTATTCTTCGAATAGCCACGAAATAGACGATGTACGGATCATCGGTTTTTGTGTTTGTATTCGGGGTCCATGTAAATTAGCCACATATTAAAAACATACAACATACAAAGAAACAAAAGGAAAGCAAAACAAGATTTATACCTCTTGTTTACCTCAATGTCTTCTATTGTATGTCCTATCCTCCTCTTGGATGTTGTGTGGGCAACGATCCTCCAAGAGTTGAAGCCTACTAGATCACGATCTTCCTTTCCTTGCTCGCTCCAAACAAAAAAAGAAACACGCTCCCTTCTTCTCCTATCTAGTGCCGACTAACAATCCTCCAAGAATTGTTGCCGCCGGCCAAGGAGAGGGAGAGGAAGAAGTGGGCGTAGGCCAACAAGAGGAGTTCTTGTTGTCACCGGCCAAAGGAAAATAGGAGGAGGTGCCGACAATGAATATGGAGAAGATGAGGGTGGCGCCAGCCAAGGAGAACCAAGAGACAAACCCTAATCTCCAAGTAGTCGCCGGCCAAGAGAAGCAATCCTTAGGTTGCCGCCCAAGAGAAGCCAAACCCTAATCTTCTTAAGTTGCCGCCCACTCCTAAACCATAATCTCCCAAAGGATGTTCCACGCCCAAGCCTTGCCCATCCTTTTATAGAGCTACACTTAAGCCTCCTTTTAATCTCCACCGTCAGATCTAGGGATTTAATCTCAACCGTCGGATCTAGGGATTTAATCTTAACCGTCGGATCTAGAGATTTAATCTCCCCCGTCGGATCTAAAGATTTAATCTCCACCATCGGATCTAGAGATTTAATCTCCACCGTTGGATCTAGGCTCCATGAGAGTTTTAATAGGCTACAATAGGGACCATGAGGAGGAGATGGATCTTGGCCACCCAATGGATCAAGCCCACATAAAGTCTGATCCATTAATGATAATCCATTCCACTAGAGGATTATCATTGATCTACCTCACCAACCCCCTAAGTTAATATGGGCTCCATATATTATTTGTACATATATATCCCCGTGTTTAAGATCTCGAATGTCCGTCGATTAATTAATTTACTGACAATTAATTAATGAACATCTAACTCCATGAGTAGTACCACTCAACCTTATCATCATGCCGGACCAAGTCCACCTGCAAGGTTTACATGATGAACCTTATGAGCTCCTCAAGGGTACATCATCATACTAATATATAGGACACGGTTTCTTCCTATAATCAACGGCACACCATATAAATAATATCATTTCTCAACTTACCGAGCCTATCGATTTACTCTATAAATATCTCCTATTGGTAAATCAAAGAAATGAATACTAAGTATATGTGCCCGTTATTATATCGGGATTAAGAGCATGTACAACATAATATCTGATGTCCGATTCAATTATGTAGTGAGCAATAAATCGAATCACCTCTAAGTCAGTCCTGCTCAATACACACAAAGTGTACTAGTGTGATTCTATGGTCAAGACAAACCAATACCAAATCACACTACAACCATTCCAATAGTTTGTCCATAACCATCTCAATTGTGAGCCTTTACTTATACTTTACATGGAACTGATAACATGGTCTCCCGTGTGACACTACACACCACGTTATCTACAATGTAATGTATTAGACAATATGCATAACCATAAATATGCAAACAATGATCATGTGATTCTTATTTCAAAAATAAATATGTTAATATAAAAGATAGACTTTTCAGTATACATCCCAATAGGAATGTTTAAGTTAGAAATCATATTGGAAATATGATTATGTGCATGTGTTAATGACCTGACTTAAATGATTGCCAAACATCAAAAAGGGGGATATTGTTGGTGCAACAATGCCCCAAGCATTTATATGTTTTGATGTTTGGATAATCATCTAAGTTAAGCAATACTTTGTGATCTAATTGTGAACGCGTTTAAGTGACAGGAAAATTCAAGTATGAAGACATGGTAAAGGCAGAGTCCAAGTGTAATCTTGGCAAGAAAAGTCCAAAGGCAAGTCTTGGCAGCATAAGTCCAAGCATGTAGTCTTGGCAGTGTAAAGTGTGTTGGAGATCGAACGGTCGACTAGAGGGGGGTGAATAGCCCTCTTTACTTGGATGGTGGATTTTGCTCGTCTACAAAAGATTAGTGCAACGGAAACAACAAAGACAAGCAAATGGAAATAACAATAAAACAAACGCTAACACAAAATGTAAGGTGGTTCACGGCTACACCGCTAATCCACGGTCCGATTCGTCCAAGGTGAATCACTCCTCCAAAGCCAATCACTATTGGTCTCTCCTTTGCACCAAGCTAGGTGGAGGTAACCTTTACAACCAAGATCACTCTTCTTACAATAAAAATGAAGTAAAAGCAAGTGAGAAGAGTGGGAAGACGCTTATCACACTTTGGGAGAAGATTGGAGTTCAAGCATTAGCCTCCCAAAGCCTCATCCCCTTCCTTTTTATAGAGGAAGAGGGTTTCTTCCCGTTGACCACGGGAAGCGGTCGGTGATGCCCGATCGGTCGGTAGTCCTGTGCCAATAACAATCAATAACAACCACTTTCCCACATTGGATTTCATCCAGCGGTATCATTATCGATGGTGATCTTGCCATCGATCGGTGATGTACCATCGATCGAGTGCTCCGAGCTCGACTCCGTGCGTACGTGCAAAGTACCGGTGTCGACAAGAATGATCGTCGGGCCAAATGCCCATGAGTCGGACACTAGTTGAACCCATTTGACTCAGAGTAGTCGACTACCATTCCATGGAAGTCGACTGATGTTGGGAAAACTCATCCGACACTTAGCCAAATGGTCAAGTTTCACCTAGGAGCTACTACCCCTTCCCGGGTTACATTCGCTCACTCTCATCCCTCGGAGTCCCTCACCTTCGAAGTTTTCTTTGTCCGGCCACATCCCTCGGATGCGCCAAGCGCACGGCTCTGCAGCGCCATCCTTCGCGTCTCGCCCTAAAGTCTACTTCCTCCAGCTTCACTCCAAGCTCCTCGTCCGGCGGTCCCTCGGATGCTCCAAGCGCACGACTTCCGCAAAGCTATCCTTCACCGACTCAAGGACCGAGTCATGAGTTGTGAAACTCACCTAGGCTTCCATGTGCGAATTACTAAGTCCTGCAATACTCCAACGCACATATCAAATCATAATAACAACCTAACTTAAACCCTTTGCCACACACATCAAAACTTTATCATGGCAAGAGATTTCCCTAACAATCTCCCCCTTTTTGATGTGTGGCAATCCGTTTAAGTTAGGTACAAACATTTGATAGAGTTTATAAGGTAAGAAAGCATGTAAACATAAACATGATATAACAACATGCAACTCCCCCTTAATCCATGAAACTCCCCATACATATTTCTCCCCCTATCATAATTTACTTAAACACAATTATTTCTCCCCCTTTGACACCATCAAAAAGATTAAAACTAAGTTATAAACTCATGGCATCAAGTCTAATAGAAGGAAAACACCAAGAATTGATAAAAAGTTGAATTTTGACTTTACGGTTCTGATTTTTAGGCCACCAGTCGACTGGTTCAGACTACCAGTCGATTGGCACGTGCATTTCAGGATTTCTGATTTTCGGGGTGAAATTCAGAAATGCATTAAAAATTCCAAAAAATTTGAAAAATCATGAAATTAGGAGAACATATTTCTTTTAAGTATATCTATCAATGAAAAATAGTTTTTTATGAAAAAACATTAGATTTTCTTGTTTTTGCCAAAAATCCAAAAACTTTAAAAACCATTAGGTTTTTGATCATTCAAGTATCAAGTTTACTACCTAGTTTTGCATCCAATTGTTTCAAAACATGAATACATAGATTTTAGGGTAAGAAATAGTTTTGAAACCATATGAAATATCCAACCATATTCTTTGGGCAATATGTCTATGAATTAAACATAAGCCTTCCCCATGATTGGTCTATTATTGCTATTTTGATACCTTAAATGACCATCTAAATGTCATAGGCATTAGTGGACATTTGTATCATCCTAACATCTCACTCATGCTAAGTTTTCAATTAAGGTAGCCTATTGTGAGTGTGAGATGTATCCTAATGGTATTTGTATGTACTTAACCATTATTTTCATGCAATTCTATCAAGGTTAAGTATCATCCTATCAATCCTCATGATCACAAAGACATATATGAACTAATTTCACATTATGATCATGAAATATATGTATTAATTTAAACCCTATTTCTCATGATTATGTGACAAATATCAAAATCATAAATCATGATTGCAAACATACATAGCAATTTCATTAAATATCATGATTTAAGCATTATTATCTATTTTGAGCACATTATCATCACCCAACACTATTTCAAAAATGTTGTCCCGTCATCCTAAGTCAACCAAATTATGATATAGGTCAAGTCCATATGGTTGACTATCCTAGGGTTTTTCTAACCCTTAAGGATGCATTTTGGAACCCAAAACAAATTTTTGCCTATGGGGTTCACTAGAAATTCCTTAGGAATCCATTTTCTAGCTATTACCTTCTTCTTATCTTGTCCCCTAGCAATTAGGCATTTATAGGCCTTTTAATTTTTCTTTTCTTTATATCCTAGGCCCTTTTTGTTAAAACTTGCTCTTTGGCTCCCAATTATCATGTTCAATGTATTTGAGCCATTAGTGAATTTTTCTAGGGCTTTTGTCAAATAATCTACCTTTTCCCTTAAAGCCCTATTTTCCTCTATGCATGCATCATTAACATCTAATGGCATATAGTTATCATGTGAGTATGCATCATCATCATTATCATTAAAACATGCTTTTTCTAATTTTTGCTCTAATTCCTTAATTTGGTCAAGCATGCTTTGGTTCTTTTTCTTGGCTCTAAATAGATCCTTAGTTAGGCTAGAAATCATAGAAACTATTTTACTAGGTGAAAGGTTAGTTACTATAGTTTCCATGTCCTCTTCTTCGGATGAGGAGGATGTAGAGGAGGCTCCCCCTTCACTTGAGCTTTCTCCACTTGAACTTGATTCTTCATTTCGGAGGAGTAATCCAAGTCATCAAATACCATCAATGCTAAGTTGGTGACAAATGCATTTTCTTCCTCGGATGATGATGAGGAGGAGGAAGGGTCATCCCATGTCCTAGCTTTTAATGCTTTGGCCTTTCCCTTTTCCTTTGCCTTCTTCTCCTCTTCCTTTTTCTTCTTGCTCGCCTTTTTCTGCTTCTTTTCTTCCTTCTTTTTCCTTTCTTCCTTGCTCTTGTTTAGGAGGGGACAATTGTCCCTTATGTGTCCCTCTCCTTGGCAATTATAGCAAATGACTTTCCCTCTTGGTCTCCTCCTCCTATCATTAGATTTATTAAAATGAAAACCTTTTAAGCACGACTTACCCTCCTTACCATATACGCTTCTTCCGTGCTATCCATGGAGGAGAAGGAGGATGCTTCATCATCGGAGGAGGAGGGGATCTCTATCTTCTTCTTCCCCTTGTTTGCCAAAAATGCTACTCCTCTTGAAGGTTGGATTCTTGGCTCTTCTTGTATTCCTTCAAGCCTAGATTCATGTAATTCAATGGTGGAGAAAAATTCATCTAGAGTACTTACCTCTAGATTCTTTGAAATATAGAATGAGTCCACCATTGAACTCCACTTGGATGATCGGGGAAAAGCCTCTATGGCCTTCATTACCATATCTCGGTTGGAGAGCTTTTCACCTACACTTGTTAGCCCAATTAAAATCTCTTTAAACCTAGAATGCAATGAAGTTACCTTTTCTCCCTTTTCTAATTTTATGTTGGATAATTGGGAGCGGAGGAGATCTATTCTTGCAAGTTTAGCCTCTGAGGGACCTTCATGAAGCTCTACGAGCTTCTCCCACATCTCCTTGGAACTTAGGCATTCTCCAATTCTATTTATTTCTTGTTGAGGAAGCACATTGTATAGATGGTGCTTGGCTTTTGAGTTTGCAAGGTGCTCCTCTCTTTGTCTCTTGGTCCACCTTGACTTCTCTATTGGCTTCCCCTCTTCATCCCTAGGCAAAACGAAACTGGATTTCATTGTAATCATAATATCAAAATCCGTTTTGAAAAATACCTCCATTCGCTTCTTCCACCAAGCGAATTCTTCTTCAAACTTCGGTGGATGAATGTTGGAGTCGGCCATATTTTGAATATGCTTGTTGTGGCGGTTATTCCTCGACAAGCTTTCCTTGACTCTGATACCACTTGTTGGGGATCGAACGGCCGGCTAGAGGGGGGTGAATAGCCCTCTTTACTTGGATGGTGGATTTTGCTCGTCTACAAAAGATTAGCGCAACGGAAACAACAAAGACAAGCAAATGGAAATAACAATAAAACAAACGCTAACACAAAATGTAACGTGGTTCACGGCTACGCCACTAATCCATGGTTCGATTCGTCCAAGGTAAATCACTCCTCCAAAGCCAATCACTATTGGTCTCTCCTTTGCACCAAGCTAGGTGGAGGTAACCTTTACAACCAAGATCACTCTTCTTACAATAAAAATGAAGTAAAAGCAAGTAAGAAGAGTGGGAAGACGTTTATGACACTTTGACAGAAGATTGGAGTTCAAGCATTAGCCTCCCAAAGCCTCATCCCCTTCCTTTTTATAGAGGAAGAGAGTTTCTTCCCGTTGACACAGGAGCAGTCGATTGATGCCCTGATCAGTCGATTGGTCCTGTAGCCATTGTCCAATAACGGCCACTTTCCACATTGGATTTCATCCAATGGTATCATCATCAGTCGACTGATCTTGCCATCAGTCGACTGATGTACCATCAGTCGAGTGCTCCGCGAGCTTGACTCCATTCTGTGCCCATGCACAATACCATCAGTCGACTACCGTCCCTTTGTAGTCGACTGGTATTGACAGTAGTCGACTACTAGTCCATGGCAGTCGACTGCCTGGGCCAAATGCCCATGAGTCGGACACTAGTCGAACCCATTTGACTCAGAGCAGTCGACTGTCATTCCATGGCAGTCGACCGATGTCGGGAAAACTCATCCGACACTTAGCCAAATGGTCAAGTTTCACCTAGGAGCTACTACCCCTTCCCGGGTTACATTCGCTCACTCTCATCCCTCGGAGTCCCTCGCCTTCGAAGTTTTCTTTGTCCGGCCACGTCCCTCGGATGCGCCAAGCGCACGGCTCTACAGCGCCATCCTTAGCGTCTCGCCCTGAAGTCTACTTCCTCCGGCTTCACTCCAAGCTCCTCGTCCGGTGATCCCTTGGATGCTCCAAGCGCACGGCTTCCGCAAAGCTATCCTTCACCGACTCAAGGATCGAGTCATGAGTTGTGAAACTTGCCTAGGCTTCCATGTGCGAATTACTAAGTCCTGCAAGACTCCAACGCACATATCAAATCATAATAACAACCTAACTTAAACCCTTTGCCACAAACATCAAAACCTTATCATGGCAAGAGATTGCCCTAACAAAGTGCAAGCGCACTTTGGCAAAGGAAAACCCAAGACATGACAAAACCGAAGGAAGCTCTTGGAAGCAAAGCGCAAAGGATGAACAAGTCGCAGACTCGGAGGGATCCTGGAGGTACAAGGCTTAAGGAAGAGCTAGAAGGTTGAGTCTAGGTCTAGGGAGTCAATTCAAGTATGAATTATTCATACTTTGAAAAGGCGATAATGACGATCAAGCGCCTAGTCATGTTAGTCGACTGATGTTGCCATTAGTCGACTGCCAAATGGTGGCAGTCGACTGATCAGGTTAAACATGGGCACAGAATGGAGTCTCACTCAACTGCGTGTCATTATCACTCGACTGATCACTCCATCAGTCGACTGATGGAGGTATCAGTCGACTGATGAGCGTACCATTGGATGATGACGATTATGAATCCTGTGAATTCGACTGTTCAGAAGTCGTTAACCGCGGTGGTAGTCGACTGATGTTGTACATCAGTCGACTGATCGTGGCCCAACGGGAAAAATAGCCCTCTTTCTATAAAAATAGGGCTTGTGGTGGTTGAGAGGGTTAATTCTTACATTGTGATCATCCTCTCATGCCTCCACGAATTTTCTGAGCTTTCCTAGTGTTTTAATTCCCCTCCTCCTCTCTAAACTTCATCTTCATCCTTTGTAAGAAGAGGAGGGTTGTTGTAAAAAGAGAAAGCTTATTAGTGAGATTGATTAGGGTTGATCCACCTTAAGGATCGCCGTGGAGTAGGAGCGTTATTTCCGAACCACGTAAAGGATTTCTGTTAGCATTGTATTTTCATTTCTTTTACTATTGTTTTTGTTGTGTTTCCGCTAACCATCTTTGTAGAAACAAAAACAAGCTATTCACCCCACCCCCCTCTAGCTTCC
Organism: Wurfbainia villosa; assembly: GCA_025175895.1. Taxonomy (NCBI): domain Eukaryota; kingdom Viridiplantae; phylum Streptophyta; class Magnoliopsida; order Zingiberales; family Zingiberaceae; genus Wurfbainia; species Wurfbainia villosa. Next base: position 67,168,622 of record CM046002.1, read on the forward strand.
AAGGATACTCTACAGGAAGGTTGAGACCTTCAAAGCAAGGCTTGTTGTGAAAGGTTATACTCAGAAAGAGGGCATCGATTATGAGGAGACCTTTTCGCCGGTAGCCATGCTTAAGTCTATCTGGATTCTCTTATCTATTGTTGCTCATATGGATTATGAGGTTTGGCAGATGAATGTCAAGACAGCTTTCCCTAATGGAAGTCTTGAAGAAAACATCTATACGGAGCAACCAGAGGGATTCATTGCAAAGGGCAAAGAGCATTTTGTGTGCAAGCTTAATCGATCCATTTATGGATTGAAGCAAGCTTCGAGATCTTGGAATATCTGCTTTGATAAGGTAATCCAGTCATATGGATTTATTCAAAGTCCGGATGAGTCTTGTGTATGTAGGGATGTATACTGAAAAGCTTATCTTTTGTATGAACATCTTTATTTTGAAATAAGAATCACATGATCATTATTTGTATTTTTATGGTTATGCAATATTGTCTAATACATTACATTGTAGATAACATGGTGTGCGATGTCACACGGGAGATCATGTTATCGGCTCCTTGTAAAGTATAAGTAAAGGCTCACAACTGAGATGACCTTGGACAAACCATCGGAATGGTTGTAGTGTGATTTGGTATTGGTTTATCTTGACCATGGAATCACACTAGTGTTGGGGATATTTGGAATGGCTAGAGGGGGGGTGAATAGCGTTGACCGTACGTCGATTGAATTCTTTTGCGTTTGTTTCTACAATTTCGTTAGCGCAGCGGAATATAGATAATGAAAGCAATAACGAAATATACAACACGCTAACACAACGATATAACGTGGTTCAGAACCACACGGTTCCTACTCCACGGATCGGGTTCGTACGAACCCTAGCGATGCCACAAACACCACTAATCAATAAACTCCTTCTCGACAACAAGTCGGAGGCGGAGAAACCTCGTACAAATGTTTACAACAATAAACAAGTAAATACAAGCAAATACAATATGAATTACAAATGCAAGTAAAGGAAAAACACTTTACAAGAGCTTTGGATTGCTTGATCTTTGATTGCCTTGAACTAGCTTTGAAGGACTGGAAAGCACCAACTTCCCCCTTTAATTTCGCTCAAGAAAATCGCTATCTTTTCCTCCATCACGAGCTCCTTATATAGCTTCAACCTGTGCTGGAAAAAGTCGATCAGTCGACTGATCGGGACCATCAGTCGACTGATGCCACTGTTGTCGTGAGACAACGGCTAGATCCACGCTGGATAAGTCCAACGGAACCTTCATCAGTCGACTGATTGTGACCATCAGTCGACTGATGGAGTCCTCACTCGACCAGTCGATCCTCGACTCCATTCTGTGGCTGATTTCTCGAGAACCAGTCGACTGATCACACGATCACGCCGATCGAGCCATCATCGCCCACCTCGTAGTCATCGCTAGGACATAACCCGCATCAAACCCTAGTTGACTCGGTCCGGTCGCACATGGCACCCCGACCGCACACCTCACACCTGAGGTTTTAACCCAAGTATGGTTCCCCAATACTTGCTAGACCACCCTTAGTCTAGACCTAAGCCTTCTAGCTACCTCCATCAGCCTCACGCCTCTCGGATCCCTCCAAGTCATCCATGACTTGTTCATCCATCGCGCTAGCCTTCAGGTGCTTCCGTCGGCTATGTCATGCTAACGGTGTCTACACCGCCAAGGCACATAGGACTTACGCCGCCAAGACTCCGCTTGGACTTTACGCCGCCAACCATTGAACTTATGCTGCCAAGACTCCCGCTTGGACTTTACGCCGCCAATATCAAACCCTTGGACTTCTCAAATGCCAAGACTCAAGCTTGGACTTTCCCTTGCCAACCCATGTTGGACTTTCCATGCCAAGACCATGCTTGGACTTTCCTTGCCAACCCATGTTGGACTTTTCATGCCAAGACCATGCTTGGACTTTCCTTGCCAACCCATGTTGGACTTTACATTGCCAAGACTCATGCTTGGACTTTTCCCATTTACCAAGACTCATGCTTGGACTTTTCTCAAATGCCAAGTGTCCCACTTGGACTTCCCATGCCAAGTACCCATGACTTGGACTTTTCCATGACAATTACATTGTCATATGTTTTTGTCGAAACATCAAAACATCACTCGAGTCAAACTCGAGTCCTGGTTAATCGTGACCTGGGCCGATTGCACCAACAATCTCCCCCTTTTTGATGTTTGACAAAAACCTAACAAATTATTGAGTTAGAACACTAACCCAAATCCCTTACAGATTATCCCAAATTGGTAATACTCTCCAAATGTTCTCCCCCAAACATTCTCCCCCTTTTTGACTAACATCAAAAGGGTCTTCTCTCCAAGGAGGTCAATGTCTCATGTCCCAATGAGATCTTACAATCTCCCCCTTGGTCCAAAAATACCTAGGATGCCTACCATCTTCCTAGTGATAAGTCCCATATCACTCAAGAGAGGCAATCCTATACTCTCTCCCAATTTCCAAATTGGGTCTCTCAAAAACCCATCAATTTTCCAATTGATGATATATTCTCCCAATAACTTCTCCTATTCAAGGAGAAAAACACATCCATCATCCCAAGATGGATACCTCCCCCTAAAGGCTTGCTCCCCCTTGACCATTGCACCAACAATGTCCTTGGGAAGTCCCTAAGCCAATAGGAACTTTAAACCATCAAAATTAAGGTTAGAAATTCAACATTGAACTTTCCAACACCTTAAAATTGATATAAACCCTAAATACTTCTCCTAATCCATATCCAATGGATTTTCACCCTTCATAATGCTTCCCAAAGCATATCCTAGGGTTAGGAGTGATTAGGGACCTTTACCATGGCTGAACACGGGCTAACCAAACCTAGTTTTCCCGAAATCAGCCTTGGCAAATCAACTCACAATACAATGATCACACACTCATCACCGACGCCACTAGGAGCTGATCGATAACCTAAAATTTCGAATTTCGCTTATCGAGTTGACTTTCAGAAAATCATAAATAATTATACGTATATCGAAAAATCATGAAATTTGATACGTATAATACCTATGACCAATACAATGGGTGAAAAATATTTTAAAATTATTTTACCCATAAAATAGTGAATTTGATACAAAACTCAAAACCATTGAAATTTTCAATGTTTTGGCCCTATTTTGTATCAACTTCATCAATGGTTATTGCTATCAAAAGATAGACTTCACCAAGGTTTTTCAAAATGATTTTAAAATATTTTCAAAACCTTATTTTGGATCATATTCCTTGGGCTCATTGTACATGACTTGTACACAAGTTTTCCCAATGATCCACAAATAGAATTAGATGAGTTTTAGTTCATCTAGATGCAAAAACTATGCACCTTGAACTTAACTCATATCCTAGCATCTCACATGTATCTATGGTGTATAAATACACATACATGTCAATTGGATGTGAGATGTGGGTTTTTGTTCATTTAATCTAGGGTTTCATGCATTTTTCTAAGGCAACCCTACTTGATTCCCTTATAAATGGGACTCCAAGTCATGCCATTGTCCTTAAATCAATTTCAATCAAATTATCTTAAATGCATGAGTGATTATGGCATTAGAGATGATATAGATAAACACATGCTCATAATCATGATGTCATGGCATAATATGAAATCTAAAAACACATGACATTTAAAACCTTAATCCTAAACATGAACATGACATATAAAATCATAGAACTAGGCATGATGTCATGACATGGCATATGGCAATCAAAGCATGGCATATCAAATATATAGGTATGGTAATACCTAAATTTTAATATTAATTGTCATTTGATATAATTAAGTATATTTTGCCAGATTGACCTAAAGTTTCCCAAGTGTGCCAAAAACCCAAAATGGCACACTCACCTCTAAACCTAAATTGTGCCAATTTGACAATTTTATCAATCTTATCAAATAATATTGGCACACCCTAGAATCTTTTAGGATGATAATTCAAATCTATTTCCAAGGTATCCATAACCTTGAAAATAACCTAAAGTTCCACCTTTGCCCTGGTTGAGTTCACTACCCATCCATTTAAGGTTGGCACACCCTAACCCATCTAGCGTGAATCAATCACGCCTTAGGAACCCAAACCCATTTGAGCTCCTAGGTTAATTAGGTATTCCTTAGGATAACCTCCTCGATACCTTCCTAGCTTATTAGCCTTGGTCAGTTGGCGCTTACCTAGGTTGACTCTAGGGGTAACTCCCCTTGCAACCTTCTGAGTGGCCACCCTAGGTTTCCTAGAAACCTTAGCCACTAGGCACAACCCTTGGTCAACTCTAGGGATGACTTCCCTATTGACCTTAGTCTTCCTAGACCTAGTTTGTGTTCCATAATCAAATGGAACACAATGATAAGCCACCTTAGGCTTAGGTTTGTGACCCAAACCTTTCTTGCCCTTGGTTGACTTTTGACTTTTAGATCCTAGAATTTGACCATTAGACCCTTTAGATTGATTTTGTATCTTATTTAGGGTGTTTTCTAGTTTTTCAAGCCTTGATCTCAAGGCTTGATTTTCCTTTTCTAATATCTCAATTTTTGATTTTTCATTTTCTCTTGAGATATTTCTATTTCTAGGCATATGTCTAGATTTCTTAGCATTAAAGCCTAGATGTTCTCCTATTTTCTTAATGCTTTCCTTAGGTAATATATTTTTAGGGACATTAGTCCCAAATTTCTTCTTATTTCCTAAGTGAACACTCTTAGCACCTAAACAAAAGTATTTATTTCTATTAGCATGCTTTTCATGGCAAATTGCAAGAGAATTAAAATTCCTAGCATGCTTTTGATTTTTAAATTTAGAAGATGCATTATTGAAATATACCTTAGGGTTTGCCTTGGAGGCTCCCCCTACATGTATAGCTCCCTCTTGGGTCTTTTTGCTCCCCCTAGGACATTGATTTCGGTAATGCCCCGGTTGCCGGCACTTGAAGCAAATGACTTGCTCCTTGCTTTTCTTGGCATTGGGAACACCGGCTTCATTGACCTTTGGAACCGGTTGAGCCTTCTTAACCCTTTTTGGACACTTACTCTTGTAGTGTCTGGATTCCCTACACTCAAAACAAATGATATGAATTTTATTTGAACCTTGAGTGTTTGAGTTACCTAGGGTGGTGGTAGGTGCCGGAGTTGAATTTTGAGCTTCCTCATCTTGATCGGATGTTAAAGGCTCTTCTTGAGGTTGCTCCGGTGTAGATGATGGTCTCTCCTCCTCAATCCTAGAAGTGGATGCTTCTTCCACTTCCTCCACCTCTTCCGACCCGGAAGTTGACTCCTCACTTTCTTGTGAGGATGATGATGATTCTTCTTCGGTCTCCTCTGTTGGTGCAATCGGCCCAGGTCACGATTGACCAGGACTCGAGTTTGGCTCGAGTGATGTTTTGATGTGTTTTGATGTTTCGACAAAAACATATGACAATGTAATTGTCATTTGGTAAAGTCCAAGTCTTGAGTACTTGGCATGGAAAGTCCAAGTGGGACACTTGGCATTGGGAAAAGTCCAAGCATGGGTCTTGGCAATGTAAAGTCCATCATGGGTTGGCAAGGGAAAGTCCAAGCATGGTCTTGGCATTTGAGAAGTCCAAGCATGGTCTTGGCATGGAAAGTCCAACATGGGTTGGCATTTGAAGTCCAAGGGGATTGATATTGGCGGCGTAAAGTCCAAGCGGTAGTCTTGGCAGCATAAGTCCAATGGTTGGCGGCGTAAAGTCCAAGCGGAGTCTTGGCGGCGTAAGTCCAATGTGCCTTGGCGGTGTAGACACCGTTAGCATGACATAGCCGCCGGAAGCACCTGAAGGCTAGCGCGATGGATGAACAAGTCATGGATGACTTGGAGGGATCCGAGAGGCGTGAGGCTGATGGAGGTGACTAGAAGGCTTAGGTCTAGGCTAAGGGTGGTCTAGCAAGTATGGGGGAACCATACTTGAGTTAAAACCTCATGTTTGAGGTGTGCCAGTCGACTGGTGCCATGTGGCAGTCGACTGGACCAAGTCAACTAGGGTTTGACTGCGGGTTATGGCCTAGCAGTCGACTGCCATAGGTTGGCGATCGGTGATGGATCAGCGATCGATCGATCGTGTGATCGATCCGACTGGTGCTCGAGAAATCGGCCACAGAATGGAGTCGAGACTCGACTGGTCGAGTGAGGACTCCATCAGTCGACTGATGGTCACAATCAGTCGACTGATGGTAGTTCCGTTGGACTTATCCAACGTGGAACTAGCCGTTGTCTCACGACAACAGTGGCATCAGTCGACTGATGGTCTCGATCAGTCGACTGATCGACTTTTTCCAGCACAGGTTGAAGCTATATATGGAGCTCGTGGTGGAAGAAAAAGGTATGGTTCTTTGAGGCGATTTGGGGTGAGTTGCTGCTGCAATTCAGGGTCTCCAAGTGCTACTCGATCAACCAAGTGATCAAGCATTCAAAGAGCATTTGTAAAGTGTTTCCTTTACTTGTATTGCTTTGTATTTCACTATATTGCTTGTATTCATTTGATTATTGTTGTAATCATATTGTACGAGGTTTCTCCACCTCCGGATTGTTCCGAGAAGGAGTTATTTGATAGTGGTGTGTGATTGGCATCGCTAGGGCTCATTTGAGCCCGATCCGTGGAGTAGGAACCGTGCGGTTCCGAACCACGTTATATACTCGTGTTAGCGTGTTGTGTTTTCATTATTGTTATTGTATTATCTATATTCCGCTGCGCTAACGAATTTGTAGACACAACCGCGATTGAATTCCATTGACGCTAATCACCCCCCCTCTAGCGTTACAAAGGTCTTAACAAGTGGTATCAGAGCTCGGTGGCTCTTCAACGGATTAACAACCGGGAGCAAGAAGCTAGAGGGAAGACGATGGATCTTCAAGAAAGATGGGGCGGGGACATCAATACTCCACCGCCATACGACCGAGAAGATTTTCCGGCGTGGAGATCAAGAATGGAAAAATTCTTGATGATGAACATAGAGGATTGGTTCATCCTCGTCAAAAGCTTTGAACCCCCTAGGGACAAGAAGGGAAAGGTCCTCAAATTGAAAAAGTGGACCAAAGAACAACGCCAAAATCTCAAGACCGAAATTAAGGTAACAAAACTTTTAGAAGATTTAATTCCTAATGATGTTTTGTGCAAGCTAGGGGAGTACACGTATGCCAAGGAGCTATGGAGAAGATTGGCAAGATTCCATGAGGAGAGCTCATCCTCAAGTGAAAGTGAGGAATCGGAAGTTGAGATGGAGTCAACTTCCGAATCGGAGCAAGAAGAAGAAGAAGAGGTGGAAGAAGTGGAAGAAGCATCCACTTCTAGGATTGAGGAGGAGAGACCATCCTCGATACCGGAACAACCTCGAGAAGAGCCTTCAACATCCGATCAAGATGAGGAAGCTCGAAATCCAATTCCGGTCTCCACTACTCTAGGTAACTCAAGCAATTCGATTTTAAATAAAAAACATATAATTTGCTTTGAGTGTAGGCAGAGTGGGCACTATAAGAGCAAGTGCCCAAAGAGGATCAAGAAAGCTCCTCCGGCACCTAAAAGTCAAGAAAAGTCAAAGGATGCCGGTTCCCCAAGTCAAAAGAGCAAGAAGCACGTGGTGTGCTTCAAGTGTCGACAACCGGGACATTACCGGAGTCAATGCCCAAAGGGGAAGAAGAAAGGGCAAGAAGGAGCAACACATGTAGGGGGAGCCTCCAAGGCAAACCCTAAGGTAAAATTTGTTAATGCACCTTCAATTTCTAGGCAAAAGCATGCTTTTAATTCTCTTGCTATTGTACATGAAAAGCATGCTAGAACTAATAGACATATTTGCTTAGGTGCTAAGAGTGTCCACTTAGGAAATAGGAAGAAATTTGGGACTAATGTCCCTAAAAATAACTTATCTAAGGACAAACCTAGGTCAAATAACTCTAGAAAAACTTTACCTAGGGAGACCATTAGAAAAGTGCAAGAGCACCTAGGTCTTAATCCCAAATGGACTAGGCATATGCCTAAAAAGTCCCATGCCCAAGAACTCAATCAAAAATCAATTGGGCAATTGGAATTAGAAAACCAAGCCTTGAGGTCAAGGCTTGAGAAATTAGAAAAGACCCTTAGAAATATACAAAATCAAGTTCAAGGGTCTAATGGTCAAACTCCTAGGTCAAAAAGTCAAAGTCAATACTTAAGACCTAAGAGTCAAAAGTCAACCAAGGGCAAGCAAGGTTTGGGTCACAAACCTAAGCCTAAGGTGGCTTACCATAGTGTTCCATTTGACTATGGAACACAAACTAGGTCTAGGAAGACCAAGGTCAATAGGGAAGTCATCCCTAGAGTTGACCAAAGGGTGTGTCTAGTGGCTAGGGTTTCTAGGAAACCTAGGGTGACCACTAAGAAGGTTGCAAGGGGAGTCACCCCTAGAGTCAACCTAGGTAAGACCCAAATGACCAAGGCTAACAAGCCTAGGAGGGTCATTAGGAAGGTATCTAGGGAGGTTATCCCTAAGGAATACCTAGTTAACCCTAGGAGCTCAAATCGGTTTTGGGTTCCTAAGAGCGTGTTTGATTCACGCTAAATGGGTTAGGGTGTGCCAACTTTTAAATGGAAGGGTAGTTAACCTAACCATGGTAAAGGTGGCATTTTAGGTTATTTTCAAGGTTATGGTTGCCTTGGAAATACATTTAAGTCTTAATCTTAAAAGCTTTTAGGATGTGCCAATGTTACTTGAGAAGTTTGATAAAATGATCAAAATTGGCACAATTTAGGTTTAAAGGTTAGTGTGCCATTTTAGGTTTTTGGCACACTTGGGAGAAAAATAGAAATATGGCAAAATATATCTAATTATATTAAAAGGCAATTAATATCAAAATTTAGGTATTACATACCTTTATATCTTATCTGCCATGCTTTGATTTGCCATATGCCAAGACATCATGATTATGAGCATATGCTTATTTATATCATCATTAATGCCATAATCATTCATGCATTTAAGAAAATTTGATTAAAATTGATTTAAGGACTATGGCATGACTTGGAGTCCCAGTTATAAGGGAATCAAGTAGAGTTGCCTTAGGAAAATGCATGAAACTTTAGTTTAGGAAGAACAAAACCCACATCTCACATCTAATTGACATGTATGTGTATGTATACACCCTAAATACATGTGAGATGCTAGGATAATAGGTTAGGTTCAAGGTGCATCAGTAGTGCATCTAGATGAACTCAAACTTATTTTAATTATCACCAAAAATCATAAGGAAAGCTAATATACAAGCTATGTATATTTAGCCAATAAATTATGGTCCAAGATAAGGTTTGAAAACATTTTAAAATCATTTTGAAAAACCTTGGTGAAGTCTATCTTTCGATAGCAATCACCATTGATGAAGTTGATACAAAGTAGGGCCAAAACATTGTAAATTTCAATGTTCTTGAACTTTGTACCAATGTCACTATTTAATGGGTAAAATAATTTTCAAACATTTTTCACCCATTGTATTGGTCATAAGTATTATACGTATCAAATTTCGTGATTTTTCGATAAACATATAATTATTTATGATTTTTTTAAATTCATTTCTGATAACTGAAAATCGGATTTTGATTATCGATCAGCTCTTGGCGATCGTGATAATATGCGATCGGATTATGTAGTCATTGCCAAGGCTGATTTTGGGTTGACAAGGTTTGTTTAACCCGAATTACAGTAAAGGTCCCTAACCACTCCTAACCCGAGGATATGCTTTGGGAAGCATTATGAAGGGTGAAAATTCATTGGATATGGATTTGGAGAGGTGTTAGGTCAAAGTATCAAATTGAGGTGGTGGAAAGTTCAATGTTGAATTTCCAACCTTAATTTTGATGATTTAGAGTTCCTATTGGCTTAGGGACTCCCCAAGGACATTGTTGGTGCAATGGTCAAGGGAGCAAGCCTTTAGGGGAGGTATCCATCTTGGGATGATGGATGTGTTTTTTTTTACTTGAAAAGGAGAAGTTATGGGAATGTTATAAATTTTGGAAATTGATGGATTTTTAGAAACCCAATTTGGAAATTGGGAGAGTGATTAGGATTGCCTCTCTTGAGTGATATGGGACTTATCACTAGGAAGATGGTAGGCATCCTAGGTATTTTTGAACCAAGGGGGAGATTGTAAGATCTCATTGGGACATGAGACATTGACCTCCTTGGAGAGGAAACCTTTTTGATGTTAGTCAAAAAGGGGGAGAATGTTTGGGGGAGAACATTTGGGATAATTGGTAAAGGATTTGAGTTAGTATTCTAACTCAATTATTTGTTTGGTTTTTGTCAAACATCAAAAAGGGGGAGATTGTTGGTGCAATCGGCCCAGGTCACGATTGACCAGGACTCGAGTTTGGCTCGAGTGATGTTTTGATGTGTTTTGATGTTTCGACAAAAACATATGACAATGTAATTGTCATTTGGTAAAGTCCAAGTCTTGAGTACTTGGCATGGAAAGTCCAAGTGGGACACTTGGCATTGGAAAAAGTCCAAGCATGGGTCTTGGCAATGTAAAGTCCAACATGGGTTGGCAAGGGAAAGTCCAAGCATGGTCTTGGCATTTGAGAAGTCAAGCATGGTCTTGGCATGGAAAGTCAACATGGGTTGGCATTTGAAGTCAAGATTGATATTGGCGGCGTAAAGTCAGCGGTAGTCTTGGCGGCATAAGTCCAATGGTTGGCGGCGTAAAGTCAAGCGAGTCTTGGCGGCGTAAGTCAATGTGCCTTGGCGGTGTAGACACCGTTAGCATGACATAGCCGAAGCACACGAAGGCTAACGCGATAGATGAACAAGTCATGGATGACTTGGAGGATCCAGGCGTGAGGTGATGGAGGTGACTAGAAGGCTTAGGTCTAGGCTAAGGGTGGTCTAGCAAGTATGGGGAACCATACTTGAGTTAAAACCTCATGTTTGAGGTGTGCCCGGTCGGCCCGGTGCCATGTGGCGGTCTGGACCAAATCAACTAGGGTTTGCTGCGGGTTATGGCCTAGCGATCTTGCCGCCATAGGTTAGCGATCGGTGATGGATCAGCGGATCGGGATCGATCGGTCGATCGGTGCTCGAGAATCGACGAGAATGGAGTCGAGACTCTGAGGTCGGTGAGGACTCCATCGGTCGATGATGGTCACATCGGTCGGTGATGATATTCGTTGGACTTATCCAACGTGGAACTAGCCGTTGTCTCCACGACAACGATGGCATCGATCGATGATGGTCTCGATCGATCGGTGATCGACTTTTTCCGAGTTGAAGCTATATATGGGCTCGTGGTGGAAGAAAAGGTATGGTTCTTTGAGGCGATTTGGGGTGAGTTCTTTGCGCAATTGAGTCTCAAGTGCTACTCGATCAACCAAGTGATCAAGCATTCAAAGAGCATTTGTAAAGTGTTTCCTTTACTTGTATTGCTTTGTATTTCACTATATTGCTTGTATTCATTTGATTATTGTTGTAATCATATTGTACGAGGTTTCTCCACCTCCGGATTGTTCCGAGAAGGAGTTATTTGATAGTGGTGTGTGATTGGCATCGCTAGGGCTCATTTGAGCCCGATCCGTGGAGTAGGAACCGTGCGGTTCCGAACCACGTTATATACTCGTGTTAGCGTGTTGTGTTTTCATTATTGTTATTGTATTATCTATATTCCGCTGCGCTAACGAATTTGTAGACACAACCGCGGTTGAATTCCATTGACGCTAATCACCCCCCCTCTAGCGTTACAAAGGTCCTAACATCCTCCTCTTCCAAGTCTTCTTGGACCGATTCGGGATTGTCGTGGAATTTGATCAACTTGTTCCACAACTCCTTGGCATCCTTATAGCTTCCTAATCTGGACAAAATATCGTTAGGTATCAAATCAATCAACATTTTTGTTACCTTAACGGTTGTCTTGAATTTTTCCCGTTGCTCCTCGGTCCATCTCTTCATCTTGAGGATTTTGCCGTTTTCTCCTCTCGGAGCATCAAAACCTATAGTCACGGCAAACCAATTTTCTATATTCGTCATTAGAAAATATTCCATCCTACCTTTCCAATACGCAAAATGTTCGCGGTTGAAGGAAGGTGGGATGTTAACGTCGTCACCCAATCTTTCCTCAAATTCCATATTCTTCCCTCTAGCTTCTTGACTCCGGGTTGTTAATCCGTAGAAGAGCCCCGAGCTCTGATACCACTTGTTGGGGATATTTGGAACGGTTAGAGGGGGGGTGAATAGCGTTGACCGTACGTCGATTGAATTCTTTCGCGTTTGTTTCTACAATTTCGTTAGCGCAGCGGAATATAGATAATGAAAGCAATAACGAAATATACAACACGCTAACACAACGATATAACGTGGTTCGGAACCACACGTTTCCTACTCCACGGGTCGGGTTCGTACGAACCCTAGCGATGCCACAAACACCACTAATCAATAAACTCCTTCTCCACAACAAGTCGGAGGCGGAGAAACCTCGTACAAATGTTTACAACAATAAACAAGTAAATACAAGCAAATACAATATGAATTACAAATGCAAGTAAAGGAAAAACACTTTACAAGAGCTTTGGATTGCTTGATCTTTGATTGCCTTGAACTAGCTTTGAAAGACTGGAAAGCACCAACTTCCCCCTTCAATTTCGCTCAAGAAAATCGCTATCTTTTCCTCCATCACGAGCTCCTTATATAGCTTCAACCTGTGCTGGAAAAAGTCGATCAGTCGACTGATCGGAACCATCAGTCGACTGATGTCACTGTTGTCGTGAGACAACGGCTAGATCCACGCTGGATAAGTCCAACGGAACCTTCATCAGTCGACTGATTGTGACCATCAGTCGACTGATGGAGTCCTCACTCGACCAGTCGAGTCTCGACTCCATCTCGTGGTCGATTTTCGAGAACGATCGGTGATCACACGATCGATCATTTGCTCAGCCATCGATCGACTACCCACCTCGCGATCAGCTAGTCCATAACCCGCAGTAAAACCCTAATTGACTCGGTCCAGTCGACTGCCACATGGCACCAGTCGACTGGCACACCTCAAACATGAGGTTTTAACCCATGTATGGTTCCCCCATACTTGCTAGACCACCCTTAGCCTAGACCTAATCCTTCTAGCCACCTCCATCAGCCACACGCCTCTCGGATCCCTCCAAGTCATCCATGACTTGTTCATCCATCGCGCTAGCCTTCAGGTGCTTCTTTCGGCTATGTCATGCTAACAGTGTCTACACCACCAAGGCACATTGGACTTACGCTGCCAAGACTCCGCTTGGACTTTACGTCGCCAACCATTGGACTTATGCTGCCAAGACTCTCGCTTGGACTTTACGTCGCCAATATCAAACCCTTGGACTTTTCAAATGCCAAGACTCAAGCTTGGACTTTCCCTTGCCAACCCATGTTGGACTTTCCATGCCAAGACCATGCTTGGACTTTCCTTGCCAACCCATGTTGGACTTTTCATGCCAAGACCATGCTTGGACTTTCCTTGCCAACCCATGTTGGACTTTTCATGCCAAGACCATGCTTGGACTTTCCTTGCCAACCCATGTTGGACTTTTCATGCCAAGACCATGCTTGGACTTTCCTTGCCAACCCATGTTGGACTTTACATTGCCAAGACCCATGCTTGGACTTTTCCCATTTACCAAGACTCATGCTTGGACTTTTTTCAAATGCCAAGTGTCCCACTTGGACTTCCCATGCCAAGTACCTATGACTTGGACTTTCCCATGACAATTACATTGTCATATGTTTTTGTCGAAACATCAAAACATCACTCGAGTCAAACTCGAGTCCTGGTCAATCGTGACCTGGGCCGATTGCACCAACAACTAGTGCACTTTGTGTGTATTGAGTAGGACCGACTTAGAGGTGATTCGATTTATTGCTGACTACATAATCGAATCGGACCTCAGATATTATTTTGTACAAGCTCTTAATCCCGATATAATAACGGGCACATATACTTAGTATTCATCTCTTTGATTTACCAATGGGCGAGATTTATAGATTAAATCGATAGGCTCAGTAAGTTGGGAAATGATATTATTTATATGGTGTGTCGTTGATTATAGGAGGAAACCGTGTCCTATATATTAGGATGATGATGACCCCTTGAGGAGCTCATAAGGTTCATCATGTAAACCCTGCAGGTGGACTTGGTCCGGCATGATGAAAAGGTTGAGTGGTCCTACTCATGGAGTTAGATGTTGATTAATTAATGGTCAGTAAATTAATTAATCGACGGACATTCGAGATCTTAAACACGGGGAGAAAATGTACAAATAATATATGGAGCCTATATTATCTTATGGGGGTTGGTTAGGTAGATCAATGATAATCCTTTAGTGGATTGGATTATCATTAGTGGATCAGACTTTATGTGGGCTTGATCCATGGGTGGCCAAGATCCAACTCCTCCTCATGGTCCCTAATGTAGCCTATTAACACCTCATGAAGCTTAGATCCAATGGATAGAAACAAAACTCTAGATCCAAAGGTAGAGATTAAATCTCTAGATCCGACGGTTGAGATTAAATCCCTAGAACCAATGGTGGAGACTAAAACATGGCTTATCCCTAACTCTATAAAAGGAGGGCAAGGGGTGGGCGGCAACTCATGAATCCTAATTGAGATAGGATTAGGGTTTGGAGGATTAGGGTTTTGGAGGCTTGGGCGGCACCTAATAAGGAAGTATTTTCCTTTCTTCTTCTTCCTTCAAGGTGGCCTCCATCTAGCAGATTTTTATAGCCCTTTTTAGCCAATGGTCGGTGGCCAAAGACCCTCTTCTCCTTCTCCTTAGGTGGTGGAAACAAGATATAGGGCTTTCCCTTGGTGTCTTGGCCGGTTTCCACCATAATCTCCTCCTCCTTGGCCGGCGGCAAGCTCCATCCTTGGAGGTTGTTGGTTGGTTGAAAGAAGGAATAGAGCTTTGTTTCTATTCTTCCTCTTTCTCGGAACGAGCAAGGAAGGAAGATTGGCAATCTAGGAGCTTCAACTTTTGGTAGATCATCGCCCACACGACGTCCGAAATGAGGAAGGTCATACATTAGAAGATCGAGAGGTATATCTATTCTCTATTCTCTTTTGTTACTTGCTTGTATTTGTTTTTCCAATTATGAGCATGATATATTCTGTTTGTGGCTAAATAATACTTGGATCCCGAACATAAATACAAAAGTCAGCGATCCATACATCGTCTATTACGCGGCTACTCGTAGAATAGAGGTTGGTCGCTTGAACAACGAGTTTGTTCAAGTGACCTCTCTAAACGGATAGCACGACGATGACTTGGTTGTTTGGGCAATCCCTTTTGTCTAGGATTAATTTTTTTTAATCTGGGGACATCGATGTGATCGCCATGAACAAGAGACTGAGGTGAAGTGGGAAGCGAAGTTTCCCCTCACCGACTCGATAAGAAAAACCCATCAATTGGTATCAGAGCCAAGGTTTTCGGTTTTGTGTGTTTAGGATTCGGTTAATTTTTATGCACGTTTCATATATTATATGTCTCAGATAATAGTAGGATATGCTTAGTTTAACTCTTTGGTTGCAGGCATAAGATCCGACTATTATGGTCATATGTGTGTATGTGATTGTATGTGTGTAAATGTTTATTTTGTTGAATCCTCGGGGTTGACAAGGCTGGTATTTGAGTTTTTGTAAATTAGATACAGCATTTTTTAGCCACTCTTTATTTTATTTTACTTTTGATCTAGATTTCATGTACACTCCATCGTGGAGTATAGGATCGATGGATGTAAATTAAAATAGGTTTTAGTCACGGCTCGGATCTCCGGATGGCTAGTACATAGCGTAGGAGGAGCGGACGAGAAGGCAATGCGACGGGAGACATATTGAAGACAAAAGCTATAATAGTTGGAAAATAATTTATTTTTTATATTTATTGATTTTTGTTTGATATGCATGTCGTAGGCTAGGAAAATTCCTAACTTTCAAATTACTAAGTGGGAGAGGGAAATTTTTTATAAATTCCCACGCCCTCCATTACAATTTTACATGTAATGCAAACAAACTTGTGTGTCGGCTCTGAGTGCCTTCCTCCCCATCGGATGAGATTGTTTGCGGATCACAAGGTCAAATATGGTTATAGGGAATTATTAAGAAGTGTGTGCACTTCCCCATTGGAAGGCACATAACCCGAGATAATTGCCTTAGTACCGAGTAATGGTGAACACTTAGATACAAATATAAGTATCCTCCCCATCGGAGTCACTGCTTTTATTTGTAGGTCCAAAGAGGAACCAACTATTATTTTTACTTGTCAAAAAGTTAGGTTGAAAAGATAGTAAAATTAATGGGTAAAACCTCCTCTTACAAATGTAGAATTCGTATACGTCCACACTATCGTGGCATACGATATTCTCGGTGTTTTGAGGTGTTGGTTGATTTTAAAATTTTATTGTTTGACGAATCAATAATTTTTTGAAATCTAATGTTTTGATTTATGTGATTCTTAGGTTTTCTTTCAAAATGATTTTCAACCCACTTGCTGTGATACTGAAAGAGAACAAACTTACTGGACCCAACTATGTTGATTGGAAGAGGAATCTAGACATTGTCTTGACTACTGAGGAATACAAATATGTACTCCTCGAAGAGTGCCCTCCCAAGCCTACAGATGATTCTGGGGAAAAGGAGAGAGAGAGAAATAAGAAGTGGATCAAGGCCGATGAGATGGCACGGTGTTACATTTTGGCATCTATGTTAAATGTACTGCAACATCAGCATCAAGTCATGCCCACTGCTTATGACATGATGCTGAATCTCAAGGAGCTTTTCAGACACCAGAATCTGGCTGCTAGGCAAGAAGCCATGAGAAACTTGATGGCGACCACCATGGTCGAGGGAACACCCGTAAGGGATCATGTTCTCAAGATGATGGCTCATTTGAATAAGCTGGAGTTCCTTGGAGCTGAGATCGATGGTGAAACCCAGGTCGATATCATACTCCAGTCTCTACCTAGGAGTTTTGAGCAGTTTCCCCTGAACTACAACATGAACAAGAGGTTGTATTCGTTAGCAAAACTTCTGACAGAACTCCAGGTGGCAGAGGGGCTATTTCATCAGAGTGCTCAGGCGCATGCCATGGTGACCCAAAAGGTTTCTACTTCTAAGCTAAAAGTCAAGAAGAAGACGAAACAAAATGGGGCAAAGGCGGTGGGAGGTACTCATGGAATAGTGAAGAAGCCGAAAGGCAAGTGCTTCACTTGTAAGCAGGCTGGACACTAGAAGAAGGACTGCCCCAATCGCAAGAACAAAGGTATATCTTTTGGTCTAGTCGTTAAAACATGTTTAGCGGTGTTATCTACCGGCACCTGGTGTGTAGATACGGGAGCCACTGATCATGTCTGCAATACTTTGCAGGGGTTCTAGGAAACCATACGACTGGCTGAGGGGGAGATTACCGTGTACTTGGTCAATGTCACGAAGGTAGCGGCTGTTGCAGTGGGAGATGTTCATTTATCTTTTGAGAAAAATAAACTTTTGGTTCTTAAGAATTGCCTTTATGTACCCTTATTTAGAAAGAATTTAATTTCGGTTTCTAAATTGTTTATGGATGGATATTCTATTTCTTTTAATGACAGAGTTGTTATAAGAAGGAATAGGGACATTATCTATTCGGGTGCATTGATAGGAAATTTGTACACACTTGACCCAAAAGCTCCCATGATGCATATTGAAATTAATAACACATCTTCTAATTCCAATAAGAGAAAAGAACCTTCGAAGATGAACCAAACACATCTTTGGCATCTTAGGCTTGGTCACATTAACATAAGCAGAATTTAAAGGTTGATAGCTGATGGACCTTTGGGTTCATTAGTGGTGGAGGATCTCCCAACCTGCGAATCTTGCTTGGAGGGTAAGATGACTAAGAGGCCTTTTAAGGCCAAGGGGTATAGAGCCAAAGACGTGTTAGAATTGGTTTATTCTGAATTGTGTGGTCTTGTGTCTATCCAGGCTAGAGGTGGTTTTGAGTATTTTGTCTCTTTTATAGACGATTACTCGAGATATGGATACATTTACCCGATGCGTCGCAAGTCTGAATGCTTTGACAAGTTCAAAGAATTGAAGGCTGATGTGGAGAAATGTCAAGGTAAAAGTATCAAGACACTACGATCTGATCGTGGTGGCGAGTACCTCTTCGGAGAGTTTAGGAACTACTTATCAGAGGCTGGGATTCAATCCCAATTGACTACACCTGGCACACCCCAGCAGAATGGTGTAGCAGAGCGAAGGAATAGGACTCTTATGGAGATGGTTAGATCGATGATGAGTTATTCTAAATTGCCAGATTCATTCTGGGGATATGCTCTAGATACGGTAGTGTACATTCTGAACTTAGTTCCATCTAAATAAGTGCCTTCTACTCCCACAGAATTGTGGACTGGACGAAAACCTAGTCTAAGACATATTCGGATATGGGGGAGTCCAACACATGTGCTGAAGGCAGATGTTGGTAAGTTGGAACCTCGTACAGAAGTACACATGTTCGTTGGCTATCCTAGAGGAACGAAGAATGATTTGTTTTATTTTCCTAGAGATCATAGGGTGATCGTTAGCACGAACACCAGATTTCTAGAGGAAGACAATGTGATGAGCCACAAGCCCAAGAGTAAAATTGTTCTGGAGGAATTAAAAGGAGAAGTCACTTCTTCAGTACCACCGGTACAAGAGGATATACCACAAGTCACTGCACCGCGTGTCATAGAGGATACACAGGAGATACCTCTTTGTAGTGGGAGGGTTGTAAGACAGCCTGATAGATTCATGTTCTTGGGAGAATGTTCTGATTTGGTCCCTAGCGAACATTAACCTGATCCCTAGACATATGACGAGGCAATCCAAGATAAAGATGTTGTATCTTGGCAAAGTGCAATGAATGCTGAGATTGAATCTATGGATTCAAATCAGGTCAGGGAGCTAGTAGAACCACCTGATGGTGTAAAAACCATTGGATGCAAGTGGATCTACAAAAGAAAGAGAGGAATAGATGGGAAGGTTGAGACCTTCAAAGCGAGACTTGTTGCGAAGGGGTATACTCAGAAGGAGGATATCGATTATGAGGAGACCTTTTTGCTGGTAGCCATGCTTAAGTCTATCTGAATTCTTTTATGCATAGCAGCTCATATGGATTATGAGGTGTGACAAATGGATGTCAAGACAGCTTTCCTTAATGGAAGTCTTGAGGAAAACATCTATATGAAGCAACCAGAGGGATTCATTGCTAAGGGCAAAGAGCATCTTGTATGTAAGCTTAATCGGTCCATTTATGAATTGAAGCAAGCTTCGAGGTCTTGGAACATCCCCTTTGATGAGGTAATCCAGTCTTATGGATTTATTCAAAGTCCGAATGAGTCTTGTGTATACAAGAGATGTGACGGAAACATAGTGGTATTTCTTGTACTATATGTAGATGACATTTTGTTGATTGGCAACAATATCAAGGTGTTATCGTATGTAAGGGTATGGTTGTCCAAAAAGTTTGATATGAAGGACTTGGGAGAGGTGGGACACATCCTTGGGATCAAGGTTATAAGGGATCGCAGGAAAAGGATGTTGTGCTTATCCCAAGCTTCATACATAGACACGATTATGGATCGTTTTAGCATTCAGAACTCCAAGAAGGGTTTTCTACCTTTCAGGCATGGAGTTCCTTTATCTAAGGAGATGTGTTCTAGATCATCTGAGGAGATAGAGGAGATGAAGGCGGTTCCATATGCTTCGGCAGTAGGAAACCTCATGTATGCGATGCTATGTATGAGACTAGATATCTCCTATGCCATCGACATGGTCAGCAGATATCAGAGTAATCCAGGGCAGGGACATTGGACTACGGTAAAGCATATATTGAAGTACCTGAGAAGAACTAGGGATTATATGCTGGTTTACCGGCCAGACCAATTACTCCTTGTGGGTTACACGGATTCCTACTTCCAATCTGATAGGGATAACAGTAAGTCTACCTCAAGTTTTGTGTTTACTTTTGGAGGTGGAGTCATTGTATGGAGGAGTGTCAAGCAGAAATGCGTGGCGGACTCTGTAGGGGATCGGTACGGCTGGCTAGAGGGGGGTGAATAGCCCTCTTCCAATGGATGTTGGAATTCTCTCGTTCGTTTGCTCGTCTAGACAATCGTTAGCACAAGAGGAAGCATAAACAATAAAGACAAAGCAATAAATGAAAATACAAACGCTAACAAAGAATGTAACGTGGTTCACGGCTACGCCGCTAATCCACGATCCCGATTCGTCCGAGGTGAATAACTCCTCCAAAGCCAATCACTATTGGTCTCTCCTTTGCACCAAGCTAGGTGGAGGTAACCTTTACAATCAAGATCACTCTTCTTACAATAAGAATGGAGTAAAAGCAAGTAAGAAGAGTTTAGAGCTTGTGGGGCACTAAGAAGATCACTTAGAGCATAAGCATTAGCCTCTCAAAGGCTCACACCCTCTCTTTTTATAGAGAGGGCTGATTTCTTCCCGTTGGCCACTACCAGTCGACTTCCGCCCTTGGCAGTCGACTACCGTCACTACAACGGCCTCCGAACACATCGGATCCTGACCGTTGTAGTCCAACAGAACTCTTGGCGATCATTCTGGACCTCGATCGCCACGCTCTCGTAGTCATCGTCGGCCCTTGTCGGCTACGGCGGTTCTGCGATATCTTCGGGCGCATGCCATTCCATGGCGATCATTGCTGGCATAAACCCCATCGATCGGATACCATTCGAACTCACTCAACTCGGAAGCGATCATTGCCATGACATGGCGATCGGCGGTGTCGAAAACCCATCCGGACGCCAGCGAATGGCCAAGTTTCACCTTAGAGCTACCCCTCCCCGGGTTACAATCACTCACTCTCATCTCTCGAAGTCCTTCGCCTTCGAAGTTCTCTTCGTTCTCGGCCACGTCCCTTGGCACCATCTGGCACACGACTCTGCAATGCTCCTTCGCGTCTCTTGCCTCGAAGTCTACTTCCTCCGGCTTCACTCCAAGCTTCTCGTCCGGCGGTCCCTCGGATGCTCCAAGCGCACGGCTTCCGCAAAGCTATCCTTCACCGACTCAAGGCACGAGTCATGAGATGTGAAACTCGACACGGCTCCATGTGCGAATTACTAAGTCCTGTACGACTTCAACGCACATATCAAATCAACATAACACACTAACTTAAACCCTTTGCCACACCATCAAAACCATATTACGGCAAGAGATTGCCCTAACAATCTCCCCCTTTTTGATGTGTGGCAATCCGTTTAAGTTAGGTAAAAACATTTGATATAAATTTTAAAGGAAAGAAAGCATGTAAACATAAACATGATATAGCAACATGCAACTCCCCATTAATCCATGAAACTCCCCCTTAATTTCTCCCCCTATCATAATTAACTTAAACATAATTATTTCTCCCCCTTTGACACCATCAAAAATATTAATACTAAGTTATAAACTCATGGCATCAAGTATAAAGAGAAACATATATTAAAATCAGTCAAAACCTGATAAAATCAGGTTACTATACTTGTTCATCCATCAATATTCTATCAAGATACAATGATCGGCGCACAAAGGAATCAATTTGATTTTACGATGAATTTCAGAAATGCATTATTAATTCCAGAAAATTCTAAAATTCATGAAATTTGGGGAACATATCTCTTTTAAGTATATCTATCAGTGAAAAATAGGATTTCATGAAAAATCAATATATTTTCATGTATTTGCCAAAAATCCAAAAGCTTTAAAAACTACTAGGTTTTTTATCATAAGAGTATCCATTTTAACACCTAGTCTTGCATCCAATTGTTTCAAAACATGAATACTTAGATTTTAGATTAAGAAATAGTTTTGAAAACTTATGAAATATCCAACCATGATCTTTGGGCAATATGTCTATGAATTAAACATAAGCCTTCCCCATGATTGGTCTATTATTGCTATGTTGATACTTTAAATGACCATCTAAATGCCATAGGCATTAGTGGACATTTGTATCATCCTAACATCTCACCCATGCTAAGTTTGCAATCAAGTTAGCCTATAGTGAGTGTGAGATGCATCCTAGGGGGGTATTTGTGTATACTTAACCAATATATTCATGCAATTCTATCAAGGTTAAGTATCAACCTAACAATCATCATGATCATAAAGGCATATGTCAATTAATTTTACATTATGATCATGAAATACATGTATTCATTGAATAATAATCATGCATTAGGTATTATATGATGATAATAAGCAAAGTATCACCTAAAGTATGATTCAACCCTATTTCTCATGATTACGTGCCAAATATTAAAATCATAAATCATGATTTCAAACATTCATAGCAATTACATTAATCATCATGATTTAAGCATTATTATCTATTTATGGGCACGTTATCATCACCCAACACTATTCTAAAAATGTTGTCCCACCATCCTAAGTCAACCAAAATATGATATAGGTCAATTGCATATGGTTGACTACCCTAGGGGTTATCCTAACCCTTAAGGATGGATTTTGGAATCCAAAATAGGTTCTTTCCTATTGGGTTCACTAAGTATTCCTTGGGGATCCATTTCCTAGCTATTACTTTCTTCTTATCTTGTCCCCTAGCTATTAGGCATTTGTAGGCCTTCTCATTTTTCTTTTCCTTGTAGCCTAGGCCCTTTTTGTTGAAGCTAGCTCTTTGGCTCCCTAAGATCATGTTCAATGTGTTGGAGCCAATTGTGAATTTTTCTAGGGCTTTTGTTAAATAATCTACCTTTTCCCTTAAGGCCCTATTTTCATTTATACATGCATCACTAACATCTAATGGCACATAAAGGTCATGTGAGCATGCATCATTTAAGCTAGAAGAAATATTATCATTTAAGCATGCATTTTCTAGCTTATTTTCTAATGCCTTAATTTGATTAAGCATGCTTTTATTTTTATTTTTCATTCCAAATAAGTCCTTAGTTAAACTAGAAATTATGGAAACTATTTTCTTAGGAGAGGCTTTCGTTACCATAGTTTCCATATCCTCTTCTTCTTCTTCGGATGAGGAGGATGTAGAAGCTCCCCCTTCACTTGAGCTCTCTCCTCTTGAGCATGATCCTTCATTTTCGGATGAAGAGCAATCCAAGTCATCAAAGGCCATCAAGGCCAAATTGGTGACAAAGGCATTCTCTTCATCTGATGATGATGAGGAGGATGAGGATGGATCATCCCAAGTCCTTGCCTTGAGAGCTTTAGCTTTTCCCTTTTCCTTTGTCTTCTTCTCCTCTTCCTTCTTTTTCTTGCTCCCGTTTTTCTTCTTCTTTTCTTCTTTCTTTTTCCTCTCTTCCTTGCTCTTGTTTAAGAGAGGACAATTGTCCCTTATGTGCCCTTCTCCTTGGCAATTGTAGCATATGACCTTCCCCCTTGGTCTTCTATTCCTATCATGAGATTTATCAAATCTAAAATTCTTAAATGCACGTCTTACCTTCCTTAACATATAGGATTCTTCGGTGCTATCCATGGAGGAGGAGGAAGGCGGCTCATCGGAGGAGGGGATTTCCATCTTCTTCTTCCCCTTGTTCGCTATCAAAGCTACTCCTCTTGAGGGTTGAATTCTAGGCTCTTCTTGTATTCCTTCAAGCCTAGTTTCGTGGAGCTCTATTGTTGAGAAAAATTCCTCCAAGGTACTTACTTCCAAGTTCTTGGAGATGTAAAACGAATCCACCATGGAGCTCCATCTTGAGGACCGGGGAAAGGCATTTATGGCCTTCATTACCATATCCCGGTTGAAGAGCTTTTCTCCTACACTTGTTAGCCCAATTAATATTTCTTTAAATCTAGAATGTAGGGAAGTTACCTTTTCTCCCTTTTCTAATTTGATGTTTGAGAGTTGAGCGGAGGAGGTCTCTCCTAGCTAGATTGGCCTCGGATGTGCCTTCATGGAGTTCTACAAGCTTTTCCCACATCTCCTTGGCGCTTAGGCATTCTCCTATTCGGTTGATTTCTTGTTGGGGGAGCACATTGAAGAGATGATGCTTGGCTTTTGAATTTGCAAGGTGCTCTTCCCTTTGCCTTTTGGTCTACCAAGATTTCTCTATTGGCTTCCCCTCTTCATCCCTAGGCAAAACGAAACCGGATTCCATTGTAATCATAATATCAAAATCCGTTTCGAAAAATACCTCCATTCGCTACTTCCACCAAGCGAATTCTCCTTTAAACTTTAGAGGATGGATGTTTGAGCTAGCCATTTTGAAAGTTGCTTGTTGTGGCGGTTAGTCCTCGAAGCTTAACCTTGCTCTGATACCACTTGTAGGGGATCGGTACGGCCGGCTAGAGGGGGTGAATAGCCCTCTTCCAATGGATGTTGGAATTCTCTCGTTCATTTGCTCGTCTAGACAATCGTTAGCGCAAGCGGAAGCATAAACAATAAAGACAAAGCAATAAATGAAAATACAAACGCTAACAAAGAATGTAACGTGGTTCACGGCTACGCCGCTAATCCACGATCCTGATTCGTCCGAGGTGAATCACTCCTCCAAAGCCAATCACTATTGGTCTCTCCTTTGCACCAAGCTAGGTGGAGGTAACCTTTACAATCAAGATCACTCTTCTTACAATAAGAATGGAGTAAAAGCAAGTAAGAAGAGTTTAGAGCTTGTGGGGCACTAGGAAGATCACTTAGAGCATAAGCATTAGCCTCTCAAAGGCTCACACCCTCTCTTTTTATAGAGAGGGCTGATTTCTTCCCGTTGGCCGCCACCAGTCGACTGCCGCCCTTGGCAGTCGACTGCCGTCACTACAACGGCCTCCGAACACGTCGGATCCCGACCGTTGTAGTCCAACGGAACTCTTGGCAGTCGACTGCTGGACCTCAGCAGTCGACTGCTGCCTCCGTAGTCGACTGCCCAGTCGGCTACGAGCGGTTCTGTGCCCGCGATATCTTCTGGCAGTCGACTGCCATTCCATGGCAGTCGACTGCTGGGCATAAACCCATCAGTCGGATACCAGTCGAACTCACTCGACTCAGAGCAGTCGACTGCCATGACATGGCAGTCGACTGGTGTCGGGAAAACCCATCCGACACTTGGCCAAATGGCCAAGTTTCACCTAAGAGCTACCCCTCCCCGGGTTACAATCGCTCACTCTCATCTCTCGGAGTCCTTCGCCTTCGAAGTTCTCTTCGTTCTCGGCCACGTCCCTCGGCAGCATCAGGCGCACGGCTCTGCAATGCTCCTTCGCGTCTCTTGCCTCGAAGTCTACTTCCTCCGGCTTCACTCCAAGCTTCTCGTCCGGCGGTCCCTCAGATGCTCCAAGCGCACGGCTTCCGCAAAGCTATCCTTCACCGACTCAAGGCACGAGTCATGAGATGTGAAACTCGCCACGGCTCCATGTGCGAATTACTAAGTCCTGCACGACTTCAACGCACATATCAAATCAACATAACAGACTAACTTAAACCCTTTTCCACACCATCAAAACCATATTACGGCAAGAGATTGCCCTAACAGACTCCACCATGGAAGCTGAGTATGTGGCAGCCTCTGAGGAAGCCAAAGAAGTTGTGTGGCTCAAGAACTTCCTGATGGACTTGGATGTGATTCCTGGTTTGCCTAGAACTATCACAATTTATTGTGATAATAGTGGTGCGGTTGAAAACTCGAAGAAACCACGAGCCCATAAGGCTAGTAAACACATAGAGCGCAAGTACCACCTGATACGAGAAATTGTAAAGAGAGGAGAAGTTGTTGTGGCCAAGATTGCATCAGAGGATAACCTGGCAGATCCTTTCACTAAGGCCCTTCCGGCGAGAGCTTTTGATAGGCATGTGGAGGGAATAGGGATCAGATGTATGGCAGTTTGAGGACAGCATAGTCTTTTATTATAAGTGGGAGATTGTAGGGATGTATACTGAAAAGTCTATCTTTTGTATGAACATCTTTATTTTGAAATAAGAATCACATGATCATTGTTTGCATTTTTATGGTTATGCAATATTGTCTAATACATTACATTGTAGATAACATGGTGTGTGGTGTCACACGGGAGATCATGTTATCTGCTACTTGTAAAGTATAAGTAAAGGCTCACAACCGAGATGACTTTACACAAACCATCGGAATGATTGTAGTGTGATTTGGTATTGGTTTGTCTTGATCATAAAATCACACTAGTGCACTTTGTGTGTATTGAGTAGGACCGACTTAGAGGTGATTCAATTTATTGTTGACTACATAATCAAATCGGACCTCAGATATTATTTTGTACATGCTCTTAATCCCAATATAATAACGGACACATATACTTAGTATTCATCTCTTTTTATAGATTAAATCAATAGGCTCGGTAAGTTGGGAGATGATATTATTTATATGGTGTGCCATTGATTATAGGAGGAAACCGTGTCCTATTTATTAGGATGATGGTGTCCCCTTGAGGAGCTCATAAGGTTCATAATGTAAACCCTGCAGGTGGACTTGGTCCAGCATGATGAAAAGGTTGAGTGGTACTACTCATGGAGTTAGATGTTGATTAATTAATGGTCAGTAAATTAATTAATCGACGGACATTCGAGATCTTAAACACGGGGAGAAAATGTACAAATAATATATGGAGCTCATATTATCTTATGGGGGTTGGTGAGGTAGATCAATGATAATCCTTTAGTGGATTGGATTATCATTAGTGGATCAGACTTTATGTGGGCTTGATCCATGGGTGGCCAAGATCCAACTCCTCCTCATGGTCCCTAATGTAGCCTATTAACACCTCAAGAAGCTTAGATCCAATGGATAGAAACAAAACTCTAGATCCAAAGGTAGAGATTAAATCTCTAGATCCGACGGTTGAGATTAAATCTCTAGATCCGATGGTTGAGATTAAATCCCTAGAATCAATGGTGGAGATTAAAATATGGCTTATCCCTAACTCTATAAAGGAGGGCAAGGGGTGAGTGGCAACTCATGAATCCTAATTGAGATAGGATTTGGGTTTGGAGGATTAGGGTTTTGGAGGCTTGGGCGGCACCAAATAAGGAAGTATTTTCCTTTCTTCTTCTTCCTTAAAGGTGGTCGGTGTCCAGCAGATTTTTCCAGCATTTTTCAGCCAGTGGCCGACGACCAAAGACCCTCTTCTTCTTCTCCTTAGGTTGTGGAAACAAGATATAGGGCTTTCCCTTGGTGTCTTTGCCAGTTTCCACCATAATCTCCTCCTCCTTCTTGGCCGGCGGCAAGCTCTATCCATGGAGGTTGTTGGTTGGTTGAAAGAAGGATTGGAGCTTTGTTTCTATTCTTTCTCTTGCTCGAAACGAGCAAGCAAGGAAGATTGGCGATCTAGGAGCTTCAACTTTTTGTAGATCGTCGCCCACACGATGTCCGAAAGGAGGAAGGTCATACATTAGAAGATCGACAGGTATATCTATTCTCTATTCTCTTTTGTTACTTGCTTGTATTTGTTTTTCCAATTATGAGCAAGATATATTCTGTTTGTGGCTAAATAATACTTGGATCCCGAACATAAATACAAAAGCCGACGATCCGTACATCGTCTATTCCGTGGCTACTCATATAATAGAGGTTGGTCGCTTGGGGGGGGGGGTGAACAACCCTCTATCGTCGTACGGTGGAATTTACTCGTTGATTGTTCGTCTACAAACTCGTTAGTGCAAGCAAAAAAATTAACAATAAAGACAAAGCAATAAGTAAAGGAAATCAAACACTAACACCAAGATGTAATGTGGTTCACGGCCTTGCTGCTAATCCACGGACCGATTCATCCAAGGTGAATCACGCCTTAAGCTTCACTGTTCTCTCCTTGGCACCAAGCAAGGTGGAGGTAACCTTTTCTTACAAGATCTCTCTTCTTACAATAAGATTGGAATAAATGTAAGTAAGAAGAGTGGAAATCATTTGGCCACTTGTGAGGATGTTTAGGAGTTAAGCATTAGCCTCCCCAAGTGTCCAAACGCTCCTTCTTATAAAGAAGAGCCCAATCTTCCCGTTAACACAACGGCAGTCGACTGATGCCCCGATCAGTCGACTAATGTTGTAGTCGTTGCCCAATAACGGCTTCATCCACGTTGGTTTCCAACCAACAACTCCCACATCAGTCGACTGATCGTGACCATCAGTCGACTGATGGTTCCATCAGTCGAGTGGTCGATGCGATCACTCGACTGGTGATGGTTCTGTGCACCCTCGACACTAGTTGACTGCTACCCTTGTCAGTCGACTGATGGAGCCATCAGTCGACTGCCAAGAGCTAGCAGTCGACCGTTCAGCCAGAATGGAAACTCGAACACCAGTCGAGTCTTCAGTCGACTTGGAGCTGTCAACTGCCATCACATGGCAGTCGACTGATGTCGGGAAAACCCTCAAACTTGGGTACATCCGACTATCAGGTTCACCTCATCCAACTCGGTTGAGCCTCCGACTCTTGACTTAGCCATCCGGCCAAGTTCATCTACTTGCTACCCGACCCAGGTTACATTCGCTCACTCTCATCCCTTCGGAGTCCCTCATATTTGAAGTTATCTTCGTCCGACCACATCCCTCGGATGCGCCAAGCGTACGGCTTCGCAGCCCTATCCTTCGCGTCTCGCCCTAAAGTCTACTTCCTTTAGCTTCACTCCAATGCTCCTCGTCCGATGGTCCCTCAGATGCACCAAGCACGTGGCTTCCACAATGCTCCTTCACCGACTCAAGGACCGAGTCATGAGATGGTGACTTGCTGATGCTTCATCAAGCTAACCTTGTGCGAATTACTAAGTCTTGCAAGACTCCAACGCACATATCAAAACCATAACAATCTAACTTAAACCCTTTGCCACACACATCAAAACCACATCATGGGTTGATTGCCCTAACAATCTCCCCCTTTTTGATGTGTGGCAATCCGTTTAAGTTAGGTAAAACAAATACATAAAACATAAGGCAAGAATGCATGTAAATAAAAGCATGAGTATCAAACTCCCCCTTAAGACATGCTAAATTTTTCCTTTTACCATGATTAACTTAAACCTATCAATTCTCCCTCTTTGACACCATCAAAAATATTATCTAAATGTTATACAAGCATGGCATCAACTCTAAGGAAGAAAAATACCCAAAAACAACTCAAAACCTGATAAAAATGGTTACTGTGCTCATGCATAGTACATCAGTCGACTGGCACGCAAATTTTAAGTTTTATGATTTTGAACCCAATTTTAGAAATGCATTAAAAATTCTAGGAAATTTAAAAAATAATGAAATTTTGAGTACATATTTCTTATGAGTTCCTCTATTAGTGAAAAATAATTTTTCATGAAAATTCATTTTATTTTTTCAAGTTAGGCAAAAACTCAAAAGTTGTAAAAAGTCTAAGATTAGTATCAACTTTAAAGCCTAGTTTTGCCTTGAAGTTTTTCAAAATATGAACTCACTGTTTATGAAACATAAAATGGTCTTAAAATCATTTGAAATATCCAACCATGATCTTTGGGCAATATGTCTATGAATTAAACATATGCTTTCCCAATGATTGGTCTATTATTACTCTATTGATACACTTAATGACCCATCTAAATGTCATAGGCATTAGTGAACCATTTGTATCATCCTATCATCTCACCCATTGCAAAGTTCTCAATCAAGTTAGCCTTATAGTGGGATGTGAGATGTTCCTAATGGTATTTACACTTAACCAAAATTTTATGCATTTCTACCCATGGTTAAGTATCATCCTAAAAACCCAATCATAAACATGCATCAAGAATTATCAATCATGATCATAAATCATCAATCATTGCATATCATGATTATAAATTATAAAATTGAGCATGAATCATGATTTAAACATTCAATTTATGGGTTATGCATTATCATCACCCAACACTATGTTAAAAATTTATAACCCATACCATCATAAGTCAACCATAAAATATGATATAAGTAAAATCCTCATGGTTGACTATCCTAGGGTTTTCCTAACCCTTAAGGATGTATTTAGGAACTCAATATAAGTTCTTTCCTATGAGATTCACTAAAACTTCTTTAGGATCTATTTTCTAGCTATTATTTTATTTTTGCTTGACCCTAGCAATTAGGCATTGATAGGCCTTTTCATTTTTATTCCCCTTATAACCTAGGCCTTTCCTATTGAAGCTTGCCCTTTGGCTTCCTATGATCATGTTCAATGTGTTGGAGCCAATAGTGAATTTCTCTAGGGCCTTAGTTAAATGGTCTACCTTTTCTCTTAAGACCCTATTTTCCTCAATACATGCATCATTAACATCTAGAGGAATATAGTGACATTTAAGCATGCATTTGCTAGTTTTTCTTCTAGGGCCTTAATCTCATTTTGCATGCATTTATTTCTATTTTTCATTTTAAATAAGTCCCTAGTTAAACATGAAATCATGGAAACTATTTTCTTAGGATAAAGATTCATTACCATAGTTTCCATGTCTTCTTCCTCCGATTCCAATGAGGATGAGGATGAAGCTCCCCCTTCACTTGAGCTCTCCTCACTAGTGCTTCTTTCTTCTTGCTTGGAGGAGGAGGAGTCCAAGTATTCTATGGCCATTAGTGCGAGGCTTGTGAAGGCCTCTTCTTCTTCTGATGAGGATGATGGATCATCCCAAGTAGCCATGTGTGCTTTGGCCTTCCCTTTTTCTTTAGTTTTCTTCTCTTCCTCCTTTTTCTTCCTCCCCTTCTTCTTTTCTTCTTTCTTTCTCTTTTCCTCCTTGATTTTGTTCATGAGGGGACAATCATCCCTTATATGTCCCTATCCTTCGCAATTATAACATATGATCTTCCTCCTTGGCCTTCTTCCCCTATCATGAGATTTATTAAATTTAAAATTCTTAAGTGCACGTCTCACCTTTCTTACCATGTAGTCCTCTTTCGTGCTATCCATGGAGGAGGAGGAGTCTTCATCCGATGAGGAGGGAGTCTCCTTATTCTTCTTCCCCTTGTTGGCTACTAGTGCCACTCCCCTTAATGGCTTGATGCTTGGTTCTTCAATTACTCCTTCAAGCCTAGATTCATGCAATTCCATAGTGGAGAAAAATTCATCTAGAGTACTTACCTCTAGATTCTTTGAGATGTAGAATGAGTCAATCATTGAACTCCACTTGGATGATCGGGGAAAGGCATCAATTGCCTTCATGATCATGTCTCTATTGGAGAGCTTCTCCCCTACACTAGATAAACTGTTAAGAATTTCTTTAAACTGAGAATGTAAAGATGTTACCTTCTCCCCTTTATCGAGTTTGATATTGTTGAGTTGGGAACGAAGGACATCTCTCCTTGCTAGCTTGGCCTCGGATGTGCCTTCATGAAGGTTCACTAGCTTCTTCCACAACTCTTTGGAGCTAGCACATTCTCCTATTCGGTTGACTTCTTGTTGGGGTAGTACATTGAATAGATGATGCTTGGCCTTTGAATTTGCCAAGTACTCCTCTCTTTGCCTCTTTGTCCATCTCGATTTTTCCAATGGCTCCCCTTCCTCATCCCTAGGTATCTCGAAACCATTTTCTATTATTAACATAATTTCAAAGTCGGTTTCAAAAACTACCTCCATTCTCTTCTTCAACCAAGAGAAATCGCCTTCAAATTTTGGTGGGTGAATGTTGGAGTCAGCCATCTCTTGATTGTGCTTGTTGCAGCGGTTAGTCCGATGACAAGCGACTTGGCTCTGATACCACTTGTTGGATTGTAGGTGGCCGGCTAGAGGGGGATGAATAGCCCTCTATCATCGTACTGTGGAATTTACTCATTGATTGTGTTAGAGTGTAGGTGGATGGCTAGAGGGGCGTGAATAGCCCTCTTTTGTCGTACTGTGGAATTTACTCGTTGATTGCCCTAACAGATTGCTCGTCTACAAACTTGTTAGCGCAAGCAGAAATAT
This sequence comes from Wurfbainia villosa, assembly GCA_025175895.1. Taxonomy (NCBI): domain Eukaryota; kingdom Viridiplantae; phylum Streptophyta; class Magnoliopsida; order Zingiberales; family Zingiberaceae; genus Wurfbainia; species Wurfbainia villosa. The sequence continues at coordinate 67,200,510 of CM046002.1, forward strand.
AAACAATAAAGACAAAGCAATAAGTAAAGGAAATCAAACTCTAACACCAAGATGTAACGTGGTTCACGGCCTTGCTGCTAATCCACGGACCGATTCGTCCAAGGTGAATCACGCCTTAAGCTTCACTATTCTCTCCTTGGCACCAAGCAAGATGGAGGTAACCTTTTCTTACAAGATCTCTCTTCTTACAATAAGATTGGAATAAATGCAAGTAAGAAGAGTGAAAATCGTTTGGGCACTTGTGAGGATGTTTAGAAGTTAAGCATTAACCTCCCTAAGAATCCAAAGGCTCCTTCTTATAGAGAAGAGCCCAATCTTCCCCTTAACACAGCGGCAGTCGATTGATGCCCCGATCAGTCGACTGTTGTTTTAGCCATGGCCCAATAATGGCTTCATCCATTTTGGTTTCCAACCAATGGTTCCCACATCAATCGACTGATCGTGACCATCAGTCGACTGATGGTGCCATCAGTCAAGTGGTCGATGCGATCACTCGACTAGAGAAGGTTCTGTGCTCGAAACCCTTGACACCAGTCAACTGCTCCCCTTGGCAGTCAACTGATGGAGCCATCAGTCGACTTCCAACAGTTTTCAATCGACTGTTCAGCCAGAATGGAGACTTGAACACTAATCGAATCTCCAGTCGACTTGGAGCAGTCGACTGCCATGATATGGCAGTCGGCTGATGTCAAGAAAACCCTCAAACTTGAGTACATCTGACCGTCGGGTTCACCTCAGCCAACTCGGTTGAGCCTCTGACTCTTGACTTAGCCATCCGACCAAGTTTACCTACGAGCTACCTGATCCGGTTTACATTCGCTCACTCTCATCCCTTCGGAGTACCTCACCTTTGAAGTTATCTTCGTCTGAACACATCCCTTGGATGCGCCAAGTGCACGGCTTCGTAGCACCATCCTTCGCATCTCGCCCTGAAGTCTACTTCCTTCGGCTTCACTCCAATGCTCCTCATCCGACAATCCCTGAGATGCACCAAGCGTGCGACTTCCACAATGCTCCTTCACCTACTCAAGGATAGAGTCATGAGATGGTGACTTGTCGATGCTTCGTCAAGCTAACCTTGTGAAAATTACTAAGACTTGCAAGACTCCAACGCACATATCAAAACCTTAACAACCTAACTTAAATCCTTTGACACACACATTAAAACCACATCATGGGTTGATTGCACTAACAGTGCTTATCTCAAGCTTCATATGTAGACACTATTTTGGCTCATTTTAGCATGCAGAACTCCAAGGAAGGTTTTCTATCTTTTAGGCATGGAGTACCTTTATCTAAAGAGATGTGTCCTAGAACATTAAAGGAGATAGAGGAGATAAAGGCAGTTCCTAATGCTTCGGCGGTAGAAAGTCTCATGTATGCTATGTTATGTATGAGGCCAGATATCTGCTTTATCGTGGGCATGGTTAGCAGATATCAGAGTAATCTAGGACAGGGACATTGGACTGTGGTAAAGCATATATTGAAGTACACAGAAGAACTAGGGATTATATCTTTGGTATACCAAGCGGATCAATTACTCACATAGGTTACAGATTCTGACTTCCAATCAGATAGGGATAACAGTAAGTCTACCTCGGGTTTTGTGTTTACTTTGGGAGGTGGAGCCATTGTATGGAGGAGTGTCAAGCAGAAATGCGTAGTGGACTCCACCAAGGAAGCTGAGTATGTGGCAGCCTCTAAGGCAGCCAAAGAAGTTGTATGGCTCAGGAACTTCTTGATGGACTTGGATGTGATTCCTAGTTTGTCCAGAACTATCACAATTTATTGTGATAATAGTGGTGCAGTTGCAAACTCGAAGGAACCACGAGTCCATAAGGCAAGTAAACACATAGAGCACAAGTACCACCTGATACGAGAGATCGTAAAGCGAGGAGAAGTTGTTGTCGCCAAGATTGCATCAGAGGGTAACGTGGAAGATCCTTTCACTAAGGCCTTTCCAATGAGAGTTTTTGATAGGCATGTGAAGGGAATGAGAATCAGATGTATGACACTTTGATGGCAGCATAATCTTTTAGTATAAGTGGGAGATTGTTGGGATGTATACTGAAAGCCTAGTCTTTGTATGGACATCTTCATTTTGAAATAAGAATCACATGATCATTGTTTGTATTTTATATTTATTATATGTGTCCATATTGTATGATACTTTACATTATAGATAACATGGTGTGTGGTGTCGCACAGAAGATCATGTTATCAGTTTCTTGTAGAGTATAAGTAGAGGCTCACAACCAAGATGATTTTGGACAAACCATTGGCATGGTTGTAGTGTAATTTGGTATTGGTTTATCTTGACCATAGAATTACACTAGTACACTTTATGTGTATTGAGCAGGACTGACTTAGAGGTGATTTAATTTATTGCTAACTACATAATTGAATCAGACCTCTAATGTTATGGTGTACACGCTCTTAATCCCGATATAATAACGGGCACATGTACTTAATATTTATTTCTTTGATTTACAAATGGGCGAGATTTATGGGTTAAATCAATAGGCTCGGTAAGTTGAGAAATGATATTATTTACATGGTGTGTCGTTGATTATAGGAGAAAACCGTGTCCTATGTATTAGAATGATGATGTCCCCTTGAGGAGCTCATAAGGATTATCATGTAAATCCTGCAGGTGGACTTGGTCCAGCATGATGATAAGGTTGAGTGGTACTACTCATGGAGTTAGATCTTAATTAATTAATTATCAGTAAATTAATTAAATAACGGATATTCGATATCTTAAACACGGGGAGATATTTGTACAATTAATATATGGAGCCCAAATTTAATTATGGGGGTTGGTGAGGTAGTTCAATGATAATCCTCTAGTGGAATGGATTATCATTAATGGATCGGATTATATGTGGGACAGATCCATTTGGTGGCCAAGATCCAACTCCTCCTCATGATCCATTAGGTGGCAAAATGAGATAGAAGTTCTAGGGTTTGGCTTTTCTTGGGCGGCAACCTCAGGAGTGCTTCTTTTGGTCGGCGGTACAAGGATGATTTGTAGAGCTTTTTCTTTCTCTTCTTCTCCATTATCGACGCCACCCTCTCCATCTCTCCCTTGTCTCTTGGCTGGCGACTACAACAGCCCTAGCTCTTTTGGTCGACACTCATTCATCTTCTCCCTCTCCTTAGGGCCGGCGTACACAAAGGAATTGGTTTTTTGGTGGTTGGTGCAAGTAAGAAGAAGAAGGGAGAAGTATTCTTCCCTTTGTTCGAAGAGAGCATGGAAGGGAAAAACATGATCTAGTAGGCTTCAATTCTTGGAGGATCGTTGCCCACACAACATCCAAGAAGAGGATAGGTCATACAATAGAAGATCAAGAGGTAAACAAGAGGTATAATCTTGTTTATTTTGAATATAGTTCTTTTGTATTATGTATGTGGTTAATTTACTTCGACCCCGATGATGAACTAAAAAACCGGTTATCTGTACATCATCTATTCCGCGGCTAATCGAGGAAAAGAGTTAGGTTGCTTGAATAATAAGTTTGTTCAAGCGACGACTCAAATCGAGAAGCATGATGATTAATCGGTTGCTTGGGTAATCCATTTTTGTCCGGATTAATTTTTTTTAATCCGGGGGCACGAGATGGGATCGTCATGCACAAGTGACCGAGGCGAAGCGAGAAGCGATGCTTCGACATTCAAGTGGTATCAGAGCCACGGTTTCCGGTTTTGTGTGTTTAGGATTCGGTTACTTTTATGCACTTATCATATATTATGTGTGTCGGATAATAGTAGGATGTGCGTAGGTTAAGTTTTTGGTTGCAAGCATAAGATTCAACTATTATGGCCATATGTTTGTGTATGTGATTGTATGTGTGTAATCGTAATATTGTTTGAATCCTCGGGGTTGACAAGGCTAGTATTTAATTTTTGTAATTAAGTACGACATTGTTTAGCAACTCTTTTATTTTAGTTTACTTTCGATCTAGATTTCATGTACACTCCTTTATGGAGTATAGGATCGATGGAAGTAAATTAAAATAATTTTTCTCAGCTCGGATCTTCGGATGGCTTGTACATGGCGTAGGGAGGAGCGGACAAGGTGGCAACACGACTGGAGGCATATTGGAGAACAAAAGCCATAATAGTTGGAAAATTTGTTTTTCATATTTATTGCTTTTGATTTATATGCTTGTTGTGCTTGCGTAGTTAAAATTCCTCAATTTTAAATTACTAAGTGGGAGAGGGATATTTTTTAAAAAAATTCTCGTGGCCTCCATTACAATTTGACATGTGATGCGGACAAACTTGCGTGTTGGCTCTGAGTGCCTTCCTCCACATCGGATGAGTTTGTTTTGCAGATCACTAGGTCAAATATAGTTATAGGAAGTTATTTAGGAGCGTGTGTACTTTCTCATCGGAAGGCACATAATCCGAGGTAATTGTCTTAGTATCGGGTAATGGTGAACACTTAGATGCAAATAAAAGTATCCTCCCCATCGGAGTCACTGCTTTTATTTGTAGGGTTGAAGAGGAACCAACTATTAATTTTATTTGTCAAAAAGTAAGGTTGATAGGATAATAAAATTAATGGGTAAAACCTCCTCTTACAAATGTAGAATTCGTATATGTCCACACTATCGTGGCATACGATATTCTTGGTGTTTTGAGGTGTTTGTTGATTTTAAAATTTTATTGTTTGAGGAATTAATAATTTTTTGAAATCTAAATATTTTTTATCTATGTGATTCTTAGGTTTCTTCAAAATGACTTTCAACCCACTTGTTGTGATTCTAAAGGAAAATAAACTTACTTGACCTAACTATGTGGATTGGAAAAGGAATCTGGACATAGTCTTGACTGCTGAGGAGTACAAGTATTTACTTCTCGAGGAGTGTCCTCCTAAGCCTACGGATGATTCAAGGGAAAAGGAGAAAGAGAGTTATAAGAAGTAGATCAAGGCTGATGAGATGGTGCAGTATTACATTATGGCTTCTATGTCAAAAGTATTGCAACATCAGCATCAGTGTTGGTGCAATTGGCCCAGGTGACGATTGACCAGACTCGAGTTTGACTCGAGTGATGTTTTGATGTTTGACAAAGTGGTTTGACATAGTATGTTTAACATTGATGTTTGACATTGATGTCGGTTAATGTTTTGGAGAGATTGTTTATACAATCGACCCAGGTTATAATTGACCAGACTCGAGTTTGACTCGAGGGAGACTTTGATGGTTGACTAGGGTTGACCATGTGATTATGGGAAAGTCCAAGCATGGGTCTTCGCAAGGTAAAGTCCAAGTCATGTGTACTTGGCATGGAAAGTCCAAGTGGGACACTTGGCATTTGGTAAAGTCCAAGTCTTGAGTACTTGGCACAAGGGAAGTCCAAGCATGGGTCTTGGCATGGAAAGTCCAACATGGGTTGGCAAGGGAAAGTCCAAGCTTGAGTCTTAGCATTTGAGAAGTCCAAGGGGTTGAATATTGGCGGCATAAAGTCCAAGGGTGGAGTCTTGGCAACATAAGTCCAATGGTTGGCGGCGTAAAGTCCAAGCAGAGTCTTTGCGGCGTAAGTCCAATATGCCTTGGCAGTGTAGACACCGTTAGCATGACATAGCCGATGGAAGCACCTAAAGGCTAGCACGATAGATGAACAAGTCAAGGATGACTTGGAGGGATCCGAGAGACGTGAGGCTAATGGAGGTGGCTAGAATGCTTAGGTCTAGGCTAAGGATGGTCTAGCAAGTATGGGGGCACCATACTTGGGTTAAAACCTCATGTTTGAGGTTGGCAGTCGACTGGCATTATGTCCAGTTCGACTGTCGTGAGTCGACTAGAGTTCGACTGTCATTTTAGAGCTAAAATTGCTCTGGCAGTCGACTGCTCATTGGAGCAGTCGATTGATGTCGACAACGATCAAGCGCCAGGGGCGACGATCATTGCTAGTTTGCTCCATAGAAGAGATCCGTTGGAGTTTTTCCATCATGGATCGACCCGTTGTCTCATGACAACAGTGACATCAGTTTACTGGTGACTTATTGCAGTCGGCTGATCAGCGAAAATCCAGCTCGATGCAGGTTAAAAAGAGGAGCTCGTGGAGGATTTCGATATTGGTTCTTTGGGAGCTTACTTGGGGTCATTTGAAGACGAATTGTAGGTGCATTTTAGGGTCCTTCAACCTCATCCAAGCAACCAATAAGCAAAGCGCTCAAACCCTAGTTTTGTAAAGTGTTCTTTACATTTCTTTGTATTTTGCTTGTATTTTCGTGTATTGCTTTTGTAATCACTTGTACGAGGTTTCTCCACCTCTGACTTGTTATCGAGAAGGAGTTTATTGATTAGTGGTTGCGTGTGTATCACTAGAGCTCTTTAGAGCTCGATCTGTAGAGTAGGAACCGTTCGATTTCAAACCACGTTATATCCTTGTGTTTGTATGCTTGTTATTGTGATTGTTGTGTCATTTCTATATTCCGCTGTGTACTAACAATCATAGACAAGCGAACGAGATCAAATTCCATCATCGACGCATAGCACGACGCTATTCACCCCCCCCTCTAGCGGGTGCACAGGTCCTAACAAGTGGTATCAGAGCCTGGGGCTCTTCTACGGACTAACAGCCGAGAGCTAAAGAAGCTAGAGGGAAGATGGAATTCCAAGACAAGCTTGGATGGGACATCAACACTCCACCGCCATATGATCGAGAAGACTTTTCGACGTGGAGAGCAAGAATGGAAACATTCTTGATGATGGACATAGAAGATTGGTTCATCCTCGTAGAAGGCTTTGAGCCTCCTAGGGACAAGAAAGGAGAAGTCCTCAAGTTAAAGAAATGTACCCAAGAGAAAAGGCTAAAATTCTAGACCGAAGCCAAGGTAACAAAACTTTTAGAAGATTTGATACCTAATGATGTTTTGTCTAGGCTAGGTGAATATCTAGACGCCAAGGAGCTATGGGAAAAATTGGCAAAATTCCATGAATAGCTTCACTCAATTCAAGAAGAAGAAGAAGAAGAAGAAGAGTGCTCACCATCTCAAGCTCAAAAAGGAACAAGTACATCGTCATCCAAAGAGCTTGAGGATTCAGAGGTTGATAGGGAATCAACATCTGGATCGGAAGAGGTGGAAGAAGTGGAAGAAGCATCCACCTCTAGGATTGAGGGGGAGGAAGAACTTCCACACCGGAACATCAAGAAGAAGCTTCGACATCCGGTCAAGATGAAGAAGCTCAAAATCCGGTTCCGGCACCTACAACCACCCTAGGTAACTCAAGCAATATGGTTTTAAATAAAAAACATATAATTTACTTTAAGTGTAGGGAATCCGGACACTATAAGAGTAAGTGTCCAAAAAGGGTAAAGAAGGCTCAACCGGCTCCAAAAGTCAATGATGTCAGTGCCCAAAGTCAAAAGAGCAAGGAGCATATCATATGCTTCAAGTGCAACTCAAAGGGGCATTACCGGAGTCAATGCCCTAGGGGGAAGAAGAAGGGGCAAGAGGGAGCTACACATGTAGGGGGAGCCTTCAAGGCTAACCCTAAGGTATTTTTAAATAAATCTCCTTATTCAAATAATGTAAAAAAGCATGCTAGAAATAATTTTAGCAATCTTGCTATTTATCAAAAAGAGCATGCTAGAAATAGAGAATATTGCTTAGGAGCTAAGAAAGTCAACCTTAGGAAGAAGGAGAAATTTGGGACTAATGTCCCTAGAAATATTTTACCTAAGGACAACCCTAGGTCAAACAATTCTAGACAAATCCTACCTAGAGAAACCATTAGAAAGGTACAAGAACACCTAGGTCTCAACCCTAAGTGGACTAGGCATATGCGTAGGAAGTCCCATGCCCAAGAACCTAATCAAAAATCAATTGGGCAATTAGAGTTAGAAAATCAAGCCTTGAGGTCAAGGCTTGAGAAATTGGAAAAGACCCTAAATAGGATACAAAATCAATTTCAAGGGTCTAATGGTCAAAGTCAAGGGTCCAAATCTCAAAGTCAACACCTAGGACCTAAAAGAAAAAAGTCAACCAAGGGCAAGAAAGGTTTGAGTCACAAACCTAAGCCTAAGGTGGCTTATCATAGTATTCCATTAGATTATGGAACACTAACTAGGTCTAGGAAGACCAAGGTTACTAGGGAAGTTATCCCTAAGAGTAACCATGGTAAGTGCCTAGTGGCTAGGGTTTCTAGGAAACCTAGGGTGGCCACTAAGAAGGTTATTAGGGAGGCAATCCCTAAGGTTAACCATGGCAAGACCCAAATGACCAAGGATTCTAAGCCTAGGAGGGTCATTAGGAGGGTATCTAGGGAAGTCATCCCTAAGGAATACCTAGTAAACCCTAGGAGCTCAAATAGGTTTTGGGTCCCTAAGAGCGTGATAGATTCATGCTAAATGGGTTAGGGTGTGCCTATTTTAAATGGAAGGGTAGTTAACCTAACCATGGTAAAGGTGGCACTTTAGGTCATTTTCAAGGATATGGTTACCTTGGGAATGTGGTTTGATTTGAATCCTAAAGGTTTTTAGGATGTGCCAATATTAATTATGAAGTTTGATAAAATGATCAAATTGGCACATTTTAGGTTTAGAGGTTATAGTGTCATTTTGGGTTTTTGGCACACTAGGGAGAAAAGTAATAACATAGCAAAATATACTTAATTATATCAAATGGCAATTAATATTAAAATTTAGGTATTATATACCTTTATATCTTACTTGCCATGCCTTGATTTGTCATATGTCATGACATGACATCATGTGTATTTTTCCTCATTTATATGTCATGATCATGTTTTAGGATTAAGGATTAATGTCATGTGTTTTTAGATTTCATATTATGCCATGACATCATGATTATGAGCATGTGTTTATTTATACCATCTTTAATGTCATAATCATTCATGCATCTAATTTGATTAAAATTGAGTTAAAGACTTTGGCATGACTTGAAGTCCCATTTATAAGGGAATCAAGTAGGTTTGCCTTCGAAAAATGCATAAAACCCTAGATTAGGGAGAACAAAACCCACATCTCACATCACATTGACATGTATGTGTATTTATACACTCTAATACATGTGAGATGTTAGGATATGAGTTAAGTTCAAGGTGCATAGTTTTTGCATCTAGATGAACTAAAAACTCATCTAATTTTATTTGTGGATCATTGGGAGTACAAGTCATGTACATAGAGCCCAAGGAATATGATCCAAAATAAGGTTTTGAAAATATTTTAAAATCAATTTAGAAAACCTTGGTGAAGCCTATCTTTTGATAGCAATCACCATTGATGAGATTGATATAAAGTGAGCTAAAACTTTAAAGTTTTTATTCACTTTTGAATTTTGTATCAATTTTGATATTTTATGGGTAAAATAATTTTCAAATATTTTTCACCCATTGTATTGACTATAAGTAATATACGTATCAAATTTCATGATTTTTCGATGTACGTAGAATTACTTATGATTTTTTGAAATTCAACTTTGATAACTGAAATTCATAAATTTGATTATCGATCAGCCTCTTGGTGGCGATCATGATGTGATGTGATTGATTGATTCTGTAGTAGTCATTGCTAGGCTGATTTTAGGAAAAACAAGGTTGTTTAGCCCATTTTCAGCCATAGTAAAGATCCCTAACCACTCCTAACCCTAGGATATGCTTTGGGAAGCATTATAAAGGGTGAAAATTCATTGTATATGGATTTGGAGAGGTGTTAGGTCAAAGTATCAAATTTAAGGGTGGAAGAGGTCATGTTTGAACTTTGAACCTTAATTTTGATGGTTAAGAGTTCTTATTGGCTTAGGGACTTCCCAAGGGCATTGTTGGTGCAATGGTCAAGGGAGAACAAGCCTTTAGGGGGAGTTATCTATCTTGGGATAATGGATGTGTTTCTCTTCTTGAAGGGGAGAAGTTATTGGGAGAGTAACAACAATTGGGAAAATTGATGGGATCTTGAGAAACCCAATTTGGAAATTGGGAGAGAGTATAGGATTGCCTCTCTTGAGTGATATGGGACTTATCACTAGGAAGATGGTAGGCATCCTAAGTATCTTTGGATCAAGGGGGAGATTGTAAGATCTCATTGGGACAAGAGACATTGACCTCCTTGGAGAGATAACCTTTTTGATGTTAGTCAAAAAGGGGGAGAAGTATTGGGAGAGTGTTTGGGATTACCAATTTGGGATAATTTGTAAGAAAATTTGAGTTAGTGGCCTAACTCAAGGTTTGTTTTGTCAAACATCAAAAAGGGAGAGATTGTTGGTGAAATCGGCCCAGGTCACGATTGACCAGACTCGAGTTTGACTCGAGTGATGTTTTGATGTTTGACAAAGTGGTTTGACATAGTATGTTTGACATTGATGTTTGACATTGATGTCGGTTAATGTTTTGGGGAGATTGTTTATACAATCGACCCAGGTTATAATTGACCAGACTCGAGTTTGACTCGTGGGAGACTTTGATGGTTGACTAGGGTTGACCAAGTGATTATGGGAAAGTCCAAGCATGGGTCTTGGCAAGGTAAAGTCCAAGTCATGGGTACTTGGCATGGAAAGTCCAAGTCATGGGTACTTGGCATGGAAAGTCCAAGTGGGACACTTGGTATTTGGGAAAGTCCAAGTCTTGAGTACTTGGCACAAGGGAAGTCCAAGCATGGGTCTTTGTTAGGGCAATCTCTTGCCATAATATGGTTTTGATGGTGTGGCAAAGGGTTTAAGTTAGTGTGTTATGTTTATTTGATATGTGCGTTGAAGTCGTGCAGGACTTAGTAATTCGCACATGGAGCCATGGCGAGTTTCACATCTCATGACTCGTGCCTTGAGTCGGTGAAGGATAGCTTTGCGGAAGCCGTGCGCTTGGAGCATCCGAGGGACCGCCGGACGAGAAGCTTGGAGTGAAGCCGGAGGAAGTAGACTTCGAGGCAAGAGCGCGAAGGAGCATTCGAGCCGTCTTTGATCTTTAGGGGCGTGGCGAGAAGCGAAGAGAACCGAAGGCAAAGGACTCAGAAATGAGAGTGGCGATTGTAAGGCGGGAGGTAGCTCTTAGGTGAAACTGGCCATTTGGCCAAGTGTCGGATAGGTTTCGACACGTTCGGCCCGCCATGAATGGAATGGCGATCGATGCCTATGAAATGTCAGTGTAGCTCAAAGCCGGGTATCTATTGGTAGTTTTATTAGCGTGATCGCCCGATGCACATTGCGCCCATCGTTAGCGATCATTGCCAAGACCAACCGATCGGCTGCGAGCGACGATCGGCGTCAATAGGAGTTATTTGAACGCCGCAGGATCGGGCAGCCGCTCGTAGCCGGCCCAGAGGCGATCGACCTGACGGGAGTAGTGATCCGGTCGGCTGGTAGTGAGTCCATGGTCGACTGCCAGGGTTCCGTTGAACAACGGCGGTCGGCATCCCGACGTGTTCGGAGGCCGTTGTAGCGATCGCCATGGGCGGCGATCGGTGATGGCGCAGCAGGAAGAAGTTAGCCCTCTCTATAAAAGAGAGGGTGTGAGCCTTTGAGAGGCTAATGCTTAAGTTCCAAACAATCTTCCTAGTGCCCCCACAAGCTCTAAACTCTTCTTACTTGTCTTTACTTCAATCCTATTGTAAGAAGAGTGATCTTGGTTGTAAAGGTTACCTCCACCTAGCTTTGTGCAAAGGAGACCGATAGTGATTGGTTTTGGCGGAGTGATTCACCGTGGGCGAATCGGACCGTGGATTAGCGGCGTAGCCGTGAACCGCGTTACATCTTGTGTTAGCATTGTCTATTTCCTTTGCTTTGTTTTATTTGTTTAATTTGCTTGTATTGTTGTTTCGCTTGCGCTAATCTAATTGTAGACAAGCAAATTCGATAACTCAACGAACGAGGGCTATTCACCCCCTCTAGCCGCCATCCGATTCCTACAAGTGGTATCAGAGCCGAGGTTGCTTGTCACCGGACTAACCGCGCAACAAGCCCTACATCAAAATGGCCGGCTCCAACATCTATCCTCCGGTTTGAAGGAGAATTCGCAGTGGAAGAAGCGAATGGAGGTATTTTTCAAACGGATTTTGATATAATGATTACAATGGAATCCGGTTTCATTTTGCCTAGGGATGAAGAGGGAAGCCAATAGAAATCTAGGTGGACCAAGAAAGAGAGGAGCACCTTGCAAACTCCAAAGCCAAGCACCATCTCTACAATGTGCTTCCTCAACAAGAAATCAACCGAATAGGAGAATGCCTAAGCGCCAAGGAGATGTGGGAGAAACTAATTGAGCTCCATGAAGGCACATCCGAGGCGAAGCTAGCTAGGAGAGATCTCCTCCGCTCTCAACTATCCAACATTAAATTAGAAAAGGGGGAAAAGGTAATCTCTTTACACTCTAGGTTTAAGGAAATTTTAATTGGGCTAACAAGTGTAGGTGAGAAGCTATCGAAGGACATGCTCATGAAGGCTATAGATGCCTTTCCCCGGTCCTCAAAGTGGAGCTCCATGGTGGACTCCTTCTATATGTCCAAGAACTTGGAAGTAAGTACCTTGGAGGAGTTCTTCTCGACAATGGAGCTCCACGAAACGAGGCTTGAAGGAATTCAAGAAGAGCCAAGAATTCAACCCTCAAGAGGAGTAGCATTGTTGGCAAACAAGGGGAAGAAGAAGATGGAAGTCCCCTCCTCCTCCATGGATAGCACCGAGGAAGCCTACATGGTAAGGAAGGTGAGGCGTGTATTTAAGAATTTTAGATTTGATAAATCAAATGATAGGAATAGAAGACCGAGGGGGAAGGTGATATGCTACAATTGCCAAGGAGAGGGACACATAAGGGACAATTGTCCTCTACTAAACAAAAGCAAGGAAGAGAGGAAAAAGAAAGAAGAAAAGAAGAAGAAAAAGGGGAGCAAGAAAAAGAAGGAAGAGGAGAAGAAGACAAAAGAAAAGGGGACGGCCAAAGCATTCAAGGCCAAGACATGGGATGATCCTTCCTCATCCTCCTCCTCATCATCGGATGAGGAGAATGCCTTTGTCGCCAATTTGGCCTTGATGGCCTTTGACGACTTGGATTGCTCCTCCTCCGAAAATGAAGGATCAAGCTCAAGAGGAGAGAGCTCAAGTGAATGGGTAGCCTCCTCCACATCATCATCCTCCTCATCATCCTAAGAAGAAGAGGACATGGAAACTATGGTAACCAATCTCGCACCTAGTAAAATAGTTTCTATGATTTCTAGTTTAACTAAGGATTTGTTTAGGGCAAAGAAGAAAAATAAATGCATGCTTGAACAAATTAAGGACTTAGAAAATAAGCTAGAAAATGCATGCTTAAATGATAATGATATTTCTTCTTGCCATGATGATGCATGCTCACATGACTATATGGCTTTGGATGTTAATGATGCATGCATAGAAGAAAATAGGGCATTAAGGGAAAAGGTAGATTATTTAACCAAAGCCCTAGGAAAATTCACAATTGGCTCCAACACTTTGAATATGATCATAGGGAGCCAAAGGGCTAGCTTTAACAAAAAAGGCCTAGGATATAAAGAGAAGAAAAATGAGAAGGCCTATAGATGCCTAATTGCTAGGGGACAAGACAAAAACAAAGTAATAGCTAAGAAATGGATCCCCAAAGAATTTCTAATGAACCCCATAGGCAAAAATCTATTTTGGGTTCCAAAATCCATCCTTAAGGGTTAGAAAATCCCTAGGGTAGTCAACCATATGAACCTAATCTATATCATATTTTGGTTGACTTAGGATGGCGGGACAACATTTTTAGATAGTGTTGGGTGATGATAACGTGCCCATAAATAGGTAATAATGCTTAAATCATGATGATTAATGCAATTGCTATGTATATGTAATCATGATTTATGATTTTGATATTAGGCACATTATCATGAAAAATAGGTTTAAATCATGCTTTAGGTGATAACTTATTTATTATCATTATATAATACCTAATGCATGGTTATAATTTGATGAAAACATGTATTTCATGATCATAATGTGAAATTAAATCATATATCATTATGATCATGTAGGTTGTTAGATTGATACTTAACCTTGATAGAATTGCATGAATATATTGGTTAAGTATATACAAATACCCCCTAGGATGCATCTCACACTCACTATAGGCTAACTTGATTGCAAACTTAGCATGGGTGAGATGTTAGGATGATACAAATGTCCACTAATGCTTATGGCATTTAGATGGTCATTTAAAGTATCAAAATATCAATAATAGACCAATCATGGGGAAGGCTTATGTTTAATTAATAGACATGTTGCCCAAAGATCATGGTTGGATATTTCTAATGTTTTCAAAACAATTTCTTACCTTAAAATACATGTATTCATGTTTTGAAACAATTGGATGCAAAACTAGGTAGCTAACTTGATACTAGAATGATCAAAAACCTAGTGGTTTTTAGAGCTTTTGGATTTTTGGCAAAAACAAGAAAATATAATGAGTTTTCATGAAAAACTATTTTTCATTGATAGATATACTTATAAGAAATATGTTCCCCAAATTTCATGATTTTTCAAATTTTCTGGAATTTTTAATGCATTTCTGAATTTCATCCAGAAAATCAGAAATTCGGATTCTCTTGTGCCAGTCGACTGCCATACTGATAGCAGTCGACTGGTGGCCTGTAAATCAGAATATTGAAGGCCGATTTCAGTTTGTAAACTTACAAGTGGTACCCAATTTTATAACTTGTCATATTTTCCCTCCATTAGACTTGATGCCATGGGTTCTTAACTTAGTGATAATCTTTTTGATGGTGTCAAAGGGGGAGAAAATATTATGTTTAAGTTAATTATAAAAGGGGGAGAAATATATGATAGGGGGAGAAAATTTTTATAGAAAGTTTCATGGATTAAGGGGGAGTTGCATGTTGTTATATCATGTTTATCTTTACATGCTTTCTTACCCTTAGAATTAATATCAAATGTTTTTACCTAACTTAAACGGATTGCCACACATCAAAAAGGGGGAGATTGTTAGGGCAATCTCTTGCCATAATATGGTTTTGATGGTGTGGCAAAGGGTTTAAGTTAGTGTGTTATGTTTATTTGATATGTGCGTTGAAGTCGTGCAGGACTTAGTAATTCGCACATGGAGCCATGGCGAGTTTCACATCTCATGACTCGTGCCTTGAGTCGGTGAAGGATAGCTTTGCGGAAGCCGTGCGCTTGGAGCATCCGAGGGACCGCCGGACGAGAAGCTTGGAGTGAAGCCGGAGGAAGTAGACTTCGAGGCAAGAGACGCGAAGGAGCATTGCAGAGCCGTGCGCCTGATGCTGCCGAGGGACGTGGCCAAGAACGAAGAGAACTTCGAAGGCAAAGGACTCCGAGAAATGAGAGTGAGCGATTGTAACCCGGGAGGGGTAGCTCTTAGGTGAAACTTGGCCATTTGGCCAAGTGTCGGATGGGTTTTTCGACACCCGGTCACCGCCATGGAATGGCGATGATCGCTTCCGAGTCGAGTGTAGCTCGACCGTATACGATCGATCGGTTTAGCGTTAGCGATCGCTAGCGCGGCCAGCGCCAAGACAAGCATCGATCGGCCGGCAGCCGATCGTCAATAGGGTTTTGGCCAGAACCGCTCGTAGCCGATCGCGATCGACTACGGGTCGATGATCGTGAGGTATCCATCGATCGCTAAGAGTTCCGCTGGACAACAACGGTCGGCATCCGACGTGTTCGGAGGCCGTTGTAGTGATCGCCATGATCGATGGCAATGATCGCCATGGCGATCGATGGCGGCCAACGGGAAGAAGTTAGCCCTCTCTATAAAAAGAGAGGGTGTGAGCCTTTGAGAGGCTAATGCTTAAGTTCCAAACAATCTTCCTAGTGCCCCACAAGCTCTAAACTCTTCTTACTTGTCTTTACTTCAATCCTATTGTAAGAAGAGTGATCTTGGTTGTAAAGGTTACCTCCACCTAGCTTTGTGCAAAGGAGAGACCGATAGTGATTGGTTTTGGCGGAGTGATTCACCGTGGACGAATCGGACCGTGGATTAGCGGCGTAGCCGTGAACCACGTTACATCTTGTGTTAGCATTGTCTATTTCCTTTGCTTTGTTTTTATTTGTTTAATTTGCTTGTATTGTTGTTTCCGCTTGCGCTAATCTAATTGTAGACGAGCAAATTGCGATAACCAACGAACGAGGGCTATTCACCCCCCTCTAGCCGGCCATCCGATTCCCTACAGTCTTGGCATGGAAAGTCCAACATGGGTTGGCAAGGGAAAGTCCAAGCTTGAGTCTTGGCATTTGAGAAGTCCAAGGGGTTGAATATTGGCGGCATAAAGTCCAAGGGTGGAGTCTTGGCAGCATAAGTCCAATGGTTGGCGACGTAAAGTCCAAGCGGAGTCTTGGTGGCGTAAGTCCAATCTACCTTGGCGGTGTAGACACCATTAGCATGACATAGCCGATGGAAGCATCTAAAGGCTAGTGCGATGGATGAACAAGTCATGGATGACTTGGAGGGATCCGAGAGGAGTGAGGCTGATGGAGGTGGCTAGAAGGCTTAGGTCTAGGCTAAGGGTGGTCTAGCAAGTATGGGGGCACCATACTTGGGTTAAAACCTCATGGTTGAGGTTGGAAGTCGACTGGCATTATGGCAGGTTCGACTGTCGTGAGTCGACTAGAGTTCGACTGTCGTTTTAGAGCTGAAATTGCTCTGGCAGTCAACAGCTCATTGGAGTAGTAGACTGCTAGTTCAGCCACGAGCATAGAATGCTCCGTAGCCGACTGGACAGTCGACTACGTGGCTGGCTATCGACTGCCAATCTTGACAATCGACTGGCAAGAGATCCGTTGGAGTTTTTCCAGCATGGATCGACCCATTGTCTCACGACAATAGTGGCATCAATCTACTGGTGACTTATGGCAGTCGACTGATCGGTGGAAATCCAGCCCAATGCAGATTAAAAAGAGGAGCTCATGGAGGATTTCGATATTGGTTCTTTGGGAGATTACTTGGGGCGATTTGAAGGTGAATTGCAGGTGCATTTCAGGGTCCTTCAACCTCATCCATGCAACCAACAAGAAAAGCGCTCAAGCCCTAGTTTTGTAAAGTGTTCTTTACATTGCTTTTGTAATCACTTGTACGAGGTTTCTCCACCTCCGACTTGTTGTCAAGAAGGAGTTTATTGATTAGTGGTTGCGTGTGCATCACTAGAGCTCTTTAGAGCTCGATCCGTGGAGTAGGAACCGTTCGGTTCCGAACCACGTTATATCCTTGTGTTTGTATGCTTGTTATTGTGATTGTTGTGTCATTTCTATATTCCGCTGCTACTAACAATCATAGACAAGCGAACGAGATCAAATTCCATCATCGACGCATAGCACGATGCTATTCACGGTCTAAATGGGCAATGCTACGAAGGTGGCGACTATTACAGTGGGAGATGTTTATTTATCTTTTGATAGGAATAAAACTTTGGTTCTGAGAAATTGCCTTTATGTACCTTCATTTAGAAAGAATTTAATTTCAGTTTCTAAATTGTTTTTGTATAGATATTCTATTTCTTTTAATGATAGAGTTATTATTAAAAGGAATAGGGAGATTATCTGTTCTAGTATGTTGGAAGGAAATTTGTTTACTCTTAAACCAAAGGTTCCCACGATGCAAATAGAAGTAAATAACTCATCTTCTAAATCTAATAAGAGAAAAGAACCTTCGAAAATGAACCAAACATATCTTTGGCATATAAGGTTAGGTCATATTAACCTAAGTTGAATTCAAAAATTGATAGTTGATGGACCTTTGTGTTCATTGGTGGTGGAAGATTTCTCAACCTACGAATCTTGCTTGGAAGGTAAAATGATCAAGAGGCCTTTTAAGGCCAAGGGGTATAGAGCCAAAGATGTGTTGGAATTGGTTCATTCTAATTTGTGTGGTCCTATGTCTATCAAGGCTAGAGGTAGCTTTGAATAATTCGTCTCTTTTATAGACGATTATTCAAGATATGGATACATTTACTTGATGCACCGTAAGTCTGAATGCTTTGACAGGTTCAAAGAATTCAAGGATGATGTGGAGAAATGTCAAGGTAAAAGTATCAAGACACTACGATCTGATCGTGGCGGTGAGTACCTCTTGGGAGAGTTTAGGAGTTACTTATCAGAGGTTGGGATTCAATCCCAACTATCTGCACCTAGTACACCCCAGCAGAATGGTGTGGCAGAGCCAAGGAATTGGACTCTTATGGAGATGGTTATATCGATGATGAGTTATTCTAAGTTACCAGATTCGTTCTGGGGGTATGCTCTTGATACGACAGTGTACATTCTGAACTTGGTACCATCTAAATCAGTACCTTCTACCCCCACAAAATTGTGATCTGGGGGAAAGCCTAGTCTGAGACATATTCGGATTTGGGATAGTCCAACACATGTGTTGAAGGTAGATGCTGGTAAGTTGGAACCTCGTATAGAAGTGCATTTGTTTGTAGGCTATCCTAGAGGAATGAAAGGTGGTTTGTTTTATATTCCTAGAGATCAGAGCGTGATCGTTAGCACGAATGCCAGATTTTTAGAGGAAGACTATGTGATTAACCATAAGCCCATGAGCAAGATTGTTCTAGAGGAGTTGAGAGGGGAAGTCACTACTTCAATACCAATGATACAAGAGGACATACCACAAGTGACTGCACTGCGTGTCACAGAGGATACACAGGTGATACCTCATCGTAGTGGGAGGGTTGTTAGACAACCTGAGAGATTTATGTTCTTGGAAGAATCTTATGATTTGATCCCTGGCAAACATGAATATGATCCCTAGACATATGACGAGGCAATCCAAGATAAAGATGTGGTATCTTAGCAAAGAGTGATGAATTTTGAGATAGAATCTATGGATTCAAATCAGGTCTGGGAGCTAGTAGAACCACCCAATGGTGTAAAAACCATTGGATGCAAGTGGATCTACAAAAGAAAGTGAGGAACATATGGGAAGGTTGAGACCTTCAAAGCAAGGCTTGTTGTGAAAGGGTATACTCAGAAAGAGGGTATCGATTATGAGGAGACCTTTTCGCCGGTAGCCATGCTTAAGTCTATCTGGATTCTCTTATCTATTGCTTCTCATATGGATTATGAGGTTTGGCAGATGGATGTCAAGACAGCTTTCCTTAATGGAAGTCTTGAAGAAAACATCTATATGGAGCAACCAGAGGGATTCATTGCAAAGGGCAAAGAGCATCTTATGTGCAAGCTTAATTGGTCCATTTATGGATTGAAGAAAGCTTTGAGATCTTGGAACATCCGCTTTGATGAGGTAATCCAGTCATATGGACTTATTCAAAGTCCGGATGAGTCTTGTGTATACAAGAGATGTGACGGAAACGTAGTGGTATTTTTTATCCTATACGTAGATGACATTTTGCTCAATGGCAAGAATGTCAAAGTGTTGTCAGACGTAAGGGTATGGTTGTCCAAACAGTTTGATAAGAAGGACTTGGGAGAAGTGGGACACATCCTTGGGATCAAGATTATAAGGGATCGCAAGAAAAGGATGGTGTGCTTTGTTCGATCGTAGGTGGCCCGCTAGAGGGGGGTGAATAGCCCTATATCGTCGTACAGTGGAATTTACTCATTGATTACTCGTCTACAAACTCATTAGCGCAAGTGGAAATATAAACAATAAAGACAAAGCAATAAGTAAAGGAAATCAAATACTAACACCAAAATGTAACATGGTTCATGGCCTTGTCGCTAATCCATGGACCAATTCGTCCAAGGTGAATCACGCCTTAAGCTTCACTATTCTCTCCTTGGCACTAAGCAAGGTGGAGGTAACCTTTTTTTACAAGATCTCTCTTCTTACAATAAGATTGGAATAAATGCAAGGAAGAAGAGTGGAAATCATTTGGGCACTTGTGAGGATGTTTAGGAGTTAAGCATTAACCTCCCCAAGTGTCCAAAGGCTCCTTATAGAGAAGAGCCCAATCTTTCCGTTAACACAGCGGCAGTCGACTGCTGTTGTAGCCATTCCCCAATAACGGCTTCATCAACATTGGTTTCCAACCAACGGCTCCCACATCAGTCGACTGATCATGACCATCAATCGACTGATGGTGCCATCAGTCGAGTGGTCGATGCAATCACTCGACTGGCTAAGGTTTTGTGCCCGAAACCCTTAACACCAGTCGACTACTACCCTTGGCAGTCGACTGATGGAGACTTCAGTTGACTTCCAAGAGCTGATAGTCGACTATTCGACCAGAATGGATACTCAAACACCAATCGAGTCTCCAGTCGACTTGGAGTAGTCCACTACCATGACATGGCAGTCAACTGATGTCGGGAAAACCCTCAAACTTGGGTACATCTAACTGTCGGGTTCACTTCATCCAACTCGGTTGAGCCTCCGACTCTTGACTTAGCCATCCGGCCAAGTTCACCTACGAGCTACCCGACCCGGGTTACATTCGGTCACTCTCATCCCTTCAGAGTCCCTCGCTTTTGAAGTTATCTTTGTCCGGCAACATCCCTCAGATGTGCCAAGCCCACGGCTTTGCAGCGCCATCCTTCGCGTCTCGTCCTGAAGTCTACTTCCTTCGGCTTCACTCCAATGCTCCTCGTCCAACGGTCCCTCAGATGCATGAAGCGTGTGGCTTCCACAATGCTCCATCACCGACTCAAGGACCGAGTCATGAGATGGTGACTTGTCGATGCTTAGTCAAGCTAACCTTGTGCGAATTACTAAGTCCTGCAAAACTCCAATGCACATATCAAAACAATAACAACCTAACTTAAATCCTTTGCCACACACATCAAAACCACATCATTGGTTGATTGCCCTAACAATCTCCCCCTTTTTGATGTGTGACAATCCATTTGAGTTAGGTAAAACAAATACATAAAATATAAGGCAAGAATGCATGTAAATAAAAGCATGAGTATTAAACTCCCCCTAAAACATGCAACTCCCCCTTAAGACATGCTAAATTTTTCCTTTTAGCATGATTAACTTAAACCTATCAATTTTCCCTTTTTGACACCATCAAAAACATTATCTAAATATTATACACGCATGACATCAACTCTAAGGAAGAAAAATACCCAAAAATGACTCAAAACCTGATAAAATAGGTTACTATGTTCATGCACAGTACATCATTCGACTGAATCAGAGGATCAGTCGACTGGCATGCAAATTTCAGCTTTTCTGATTTTCGAACCCCAATTTTAAAAATGCATTAAAAATTATAGGAAATTCAAAAAATAATGAAATTTTGAGTACATATTTCTTGTGTGTTCCTCTATCAGTGAAAAATAATTTTTCATAAAAATTCATTTTATTTTTGCAAGTTAGGCAAAAACTCAAAAATTGTAAAAAGTCTAAGGTTTGTATCAACTTTAAAGCCTAGTTTTGCCTTGAAGTTTTTCAAAACATGAAATCACTATTTATGAAACATAAAATGGTCTTAAAATCATTTAAAATATCCAACCATGATCTTTGGGCAATATGTCTATGAATTAAACATATGCTTTCCCCATGATTGATCTATTATTACTCTATTGATACACTTAATGACCCATCTAAATGCCATAGGCATTAGTGAACCATTTGTATCATCCTATCATCTCACCCATTGCTAAGTTCTCAATCAAGTTAGCCTTATAGTGGGATGTGAGATGTTCCTAATGGTATTTACACTTAACCAAAATTTTATGCATTTTTATCCATGGTTAAGTATCATCCTAAAAACCCAATCATGAACATGCATCAAGAATTATCAATCATGATCATAAATCATCAATCATTGCATATCATGATTATAAATTATAAAATTGAGCATGAATCATGATTTAAAAATTCAATTTATGGGTTATGCATTATCATCACCCAACACTATGTTAAAAATTTATAACCCATACCATCCTAAGTCAACCATAAAATATGATATAAGTAAGATCCTCATGGTTGACTATCCTAGGGTTTTCCTAACCCTTAAGGATGGATTTAGGAACCCAATATAAGTTCTTTCCTATGGGATTAACTAAAAATTCCTTAGGGATCCATTTTCTAGCTATTGTTTTATTTTTGGCTTTAACCCTAGCAATTAGGCATTGATAGGCCTTTTCATTTTTATTCCCCTTGTAACCTGGGTCTTTCCTATTGAAGCTTGCCCTTTGGCTCCCTATGATCATGTTCAATGTGTTGGAGCCAATAGTGAATTTCTCTAGTGCCTTAGTTAAATGGTCTACCTTTTCCCTTAAGACCCTATTTTCCTCAATACATGCATCATTAACATCTAGAGGAATATAGTCATTGACATTTAAGCATGCATTTGCTAGTTTTTCTTCTAGGGCCTTAATCTCATTTTGCATGCATTTATTTCTATTTTTATTTTTAAATAAGTCCCTAGTTAAAATTGAAATCATGAAAACTATTTTCTTAGGAGAAAGATTCGTTACCATAGTTTCCATGTCTTCTTCCTCCGATTCTGATGAGGATGAGGATGAAGCTCCCCCTTCACTTGAGCTCTCCTCACTAGTGCTTCTTTCTTCTTGCTCGGAGGAGGAGGAGTCTAAGTCTTCTATGGCCATTAGTGCGAGGCTTGTGAAGGCCTCTTCTTCTTCCGATGAGGATGATGGATCATCCTAAGTAGCCTTGTGTGCTTTGGCCTTCCCTTTTTCTTTAGTTTTCTTCTCTTCCTCCTTTTTCTTCCTCCCCTTCTTCTTGTCTTCTTTCTTTCTCTTTCCCTCCTTGATTTTGTTCAAAGGGGGACAATCATCTCTTATATGTCCCTCTCCTTCGCAATTATAACATATAATCTTCCTCCTTTGCCTTCTTCCCCTATCATGAGATTTATTAAATTTAAAATTCTTAAGTGCACGTCTCACCTTTCTTACCATGTAGGCCTCTTCCGTGCTATCCATGGAGGAGGAGGAGTCTTCATTTGATGAGGAGGGAGTCTCCTTATTCTTCTTCCACTTGTTGGCTACTAGTGCCACTCCCCTTGATGGCTTGATGCTTGGTTCTTCAATTACTCCTTCAAGCCTAGATTCATGCAATTCCATAGTGGAGAAAAATTTATCTAGAGTACTTACCTCTAGATTCTTTGAGATGTAGAATGAGTCCACCATTAAACTCCACTTGGATGATCAGGGAAAGACATCAATTGCCTTCATGATCATGTCCCTATTGGAGAGCTTCTCCCCTACACTAGATAAACTGTTAAGAATTTCTTTAAACCGAGAATGTAAAGTGTTGGTGGAATCGGCCCAGCAGTACCTTGATGGTATTTTGATGATAGACAAAACTCATGACATGGGATTGTCATGGGAAAGTCCAACATGGGTTGGCATGGAAAATCCAAGCATGGAGCTTGGTGTGGAAGTCCATGGGGGAAGCCTTGGCATGGGAAAGTCCAAAGCATTGAGAAGCCGTGCGCTTGGTGTTTAGCATGGGAAAGTCCAAAGCATTGCGAAGTCGTGCGCTTGGTGCTTGGCATGGGAAATCCAAAGCATTGCGAAGCCGTGCGCTTGGTGCTTGGTGAGAAATGCATTGCGAAGCCGTGCGCTTGGTGCATTTGGGAAGTCTTGAGGACTTGGTAAGTTCACTAGGCTCGGGGTCCTTGAGGCGGTGAAGGATGGCATTGCGAAGTCGTGCGCTTGGTGCATCCGAGGGACCGCCGGACGGGGAGCGAATGGAGTGAGCCCAAAGGGAAGCATACTTCTAGGGCATGAGACGCGAAGGATGGCGTTATGCGGCGTGCGCTTAGCGCATCAGGGCGTAGGCCGAGGGAAGAGAGCTTTGGTGGGGAACTCCATGAGGGATAAGGTGGACTTGGCCAAGTGGCTAAGACTGAGTGTCGGAGGCTCAAACTTGATGTTTGAGGGTTTACCCGACGGTCGGATGCTCAAACAACTTGGTGTTTTGAGGTTTTGCCCGACGTCAGTCGACTGGCATAGGTGTCGGTTCGACTGGTCCAAGTCGACTAGAGTTCGACTGGTGTAAGGCTAGGGTTTTGTGCTTGGCGATCGGATGCCATGTCAATGATCGGAAGTCGGCAATGATCACGCCGAGGGATGGCAATGATCGATGGGAGTGTCGCGAGCACAACGCTCTGTAGTCAGCGCGTCGACTAGAGTCCGATCGTGATGGGCATCATCAGTCGACTGGTAGGTGATCCGTTGGAACTTGTCCAATGTGGATCTGGCCGTTGTGAGGCAACGGCTACAGGGGCAGTCGACTGGGGCCTTTTGGCAGTCGACTGCTAGGCGCGAAAACAGCTTGATGCAGGTTATAAAAGGAGCTCGAGTTGGAGGATTTCGCCAAGACTTTTGTGAAGCTATTGGAGGGGAATTGCTGCTGCATTCCAGACCTTCAAGAGCCATCTAAAGCAAGCAACAAGCAAAGGGTTCAAAGCAAGCGTTGTAAAGTGTTCTTTACGTGTATTTCGTATTTGTCTTTGTATTGCTTGTATTTCATTACTTAGTGTAATTGCTTGTGAGAGGTTTCTCCACCTCCGACGTGTAGTCGAAAAGGAGTGTTATAGTTAGTGTCGTGCGCATAACTAGAGCTCGAGGAGCTCACCCGTGGAGTAGGAACCATTCGGTTCCGAACCATGTATATCGTGTGTGTTTGCGTGTGCTTATTTGTTGTTAGTATTATTATTGTTATTCCGCTGCGCTAATGACAATCGTAGACAAGCAACGCAAGAAGAACGTGTTAGTAATATATGAGAGATGTCCTAAGGCAATCGCCTTATGTTTGAACCATTTATATGATAAATGAAGATTCACTATTTGAGTATACATGTTTTATGTATTTGATTGGATCTTAAACTCATTTACTGAATGTCCACGATACGATTCACAGCATGAGAGAATTTGTGATTGGATCACAACTAGTGAGTATCTCTACATGTGTAATTGTGATGTATCGGAATTATCCTAGTCGATGAATTGATGGATCCGACACCATCAATTCTGTTGAGACTAACGAGGTACTCCTTGGTGTATCCAAGCGGTGATTCTCTTGGTGGAGACATAGTGATGTCGAGTTAATCGTGGATGCTAGTTATGGTAACTAGTTCATTGGAGTGACCAGCCGTAAGACTTCATATGGTTCTCTGCATATATAGATATGTCAATGAAGTTCTTACTGTGGCTTAAGTGCGATGTTCCTTTGACTTGCGGTATTCAAGTCATCTTGATCATGGAGACTTATGCTTTGACATCTTAAGCAAACATCTCTAAGGAGATGTGGACCCGAGATGATTGGGTATAAGTCGAAGTGATCGAAGGTGTTTGAATAGCCTATAAAGGATTCACCACTCCTTGCGAGGAGATGTATACCCATGGCCTCTCGTCGGATTGTTACTAAAGTCTTTGGCCAAAGCATTACATGTTTAGAGTAAGGTACTCTTCGATACATGTGGAGTAACTAGAATCCGTAGGGCGAGGAAATGATACTTGGGCTAGGTGTGACGTAGTCAGCCTAGTGGGGACTGACACAATAGACCATGTCCTGAACCAAGTGGGTATAAGATGAGTGAAGGGAATGGGGCACGATTCATTCGAGCTACTGAAGGGTTTCAGAAATAGTTCTGGATCAAACGTTGATCTTTTCGGTTAATTGGGGATCATGATGTACTACTAGGTGCCACTCATGATCGTTCTATAATTAATGGTTAATTATAGACGGCAAACATAAACCGAGAACCTATTTGGTCACACGCACAACGAGTGTAATCCAAAGGATTTAAAACGAGCTTGAGAATGGGATTCTCAGACCGAGAGAAACTATGTTTGGTTGGACCAAACATAAAGCGAGCATGAAATTGTTTCAGTCGCAGAGGAAGCGTGGATGGGCCGTGTCTTATGAAGACATAATGGATGGACCAAAATGGTTTGGTTCTAATCCAATGGATGAGAATAAACCAAAGGTTGGTTCGGTTCGTTTTAACTTAAAATAAACCATCATGGTTTGGTTTATTTTAACTTATCTTAATGGAGCGGGTTAACGGGCTTTATGGATATGATCCATTAACCATTAAGAGAATTAGTTCTCTATAAAATAGGGCTTAAACCTAACCTAACCCTAATCTAATCAAACCCTAGCCTTGGCCCAAACCCGCCCTCTCCTTGTTGGTGTGGCGCCCAACTCTGCTTGCCGCCCAGGGTGAACCTCGGCGACCCTCCAATAGGTTGGCATCAAGGTGGGTTTCCTCTCCTTGTTTTGGCAGCGCCTACTCCTCCACCAAAGCTGTCCAGTTTTCTGGACAGCTTCTTCTCGTCGGGCGTCGTTTGGAGCGGCGGTAGTGCTCGACAGCGGCTAACTTAGGGGATTTGATCTCCGGTAATCCTCTGAGTGGAGGGCGAAGGATTATCAAGCGGTTGTGAATACCTCTCGGAGAAGCGAGTTTGAGAACTCGTTTTAGGATCGAATTTGGATTGGATCGTGATCATCTCTCGATCACGTCGTCTTCAACACGAGGCTAGTAACCCGTCGAAGGCGAAG
Source organism: Wurfbainia villosa (assembly GCA_025175895.1). Taxonomy (NCBI): domain Eukaryota; kingdom Viridiplantae; phylum Streptophyta; class Magnoliopsida; order Zingiberales; family Zingiberaceae; genus Wurfbainia; species Wurfbainia villosa. The sequence goes on from CM046002.1 coordinate 67,226,942, forward strand.
CTCGTGACTTAGCGAAGTCATCCCGAGGAGCTCGGCGTGGATACGGATAGAGACGATTCTTACGAGGATCGTTCCGGTTGATGCCGTTCCCGCTACACGTCATACGGAAGGTATAACGTAGTTTAATTTCCTTTTATTGCAAATTTTAATTTACGGTTATGTCTACACTTGTTGTAATAGCATGCGTGTGTTGTGTGTGTTGTAATAAATATAGATTTATTAATTTTAATTGCTTCCGCTGTGCTCATGTTTACGAAACATGATCGAACACACACACGCCGCGGTGCCGGAAACCCAACAGAACAAACGAATTACGACATCCAACGAACGAGGGCTATTCACCCCCCTCTAGCTGGCCAATCGATTCGATCCGACCTCCCAACAAGTGGTATCAGAGCCGAGGTCGCTCTTCAAGGACTAACCGCCGCGAGAGCACTACAAATGGCCGGCTTCGTCCATCCACCAAAATTCGAAGGAGACTTTCTATGGTGGAGAAGAAAAATGTAGGTATACCTAGAAACCGATTTTGATTTTATGATTATCATAGAAAACGGTTTTGAAATGCCTAGAGACAAACACAACAAGCCCATTGAAAAGTCAAAATGGACCCAAGACCAAATCAAAGACTTCAAGACAAATCTCAAGGTAATCAAGTTGATTAGTGATTTGTTACCTAACACTATTTGGTCTAGATTGGGTGATTATAGGGATGCAAGGGAATTATGGAATAAGGTAATGAAATTCCAAGAAAATTCCCAATCGGCACAAGAAGAGGAGAATGCCGAAGAAGATTCACCATCCATTTTTGAAGATGTGGATGAATTGGTGGAGACCTCCACCTCTAGCATTGAGGGGGAGGAAAGAGTTTCTATTCCGGAGCAAGATCAAAATGAAGCTTCTACCTCCGGAAGAAGTGAAGAGGCCTCCACCACCTCCCTAGGTAACTCAAGTGTCATTATTTTAAATAAAAATCACATAATATGCTTTGAGTGTAGGGAGAAAGGGCATTACAAGAGCAAATGTCCTAAATTGGCTAAGAAGAAGGCATCGACACCAAAAGTCAACCCAAAGTCAAACGATGCCGGTGTTCCCAAAATCAAGAGCAAAGAGCACATTGTGTGCTTCAAATGCAATCAAAAGGGACACTACCGAAGCCAATGCCCTAGGGGGAGGAAGAAAGGGCAAGAAGGTGCAACTCATATAGGGGGAGCTCCTAAAGCTAACCCTAAGGTACATTTAGTTAATGCACCTTTAATTCCTAGAGTTAAAAAGCATGCTAAGAATTATTTTAGCTCTCTTGCAATTATAAATGAAAAGCATGCTAAGAGAAATAATAAGGTTTATTGCTTAGGTGCCAAGCATGTTAATTTCTCTAAGGACAAACCTAGGACTCAAAACACTAGATCTATTTTACCTAGGGAGTCAATTGGGAGAATTAAAGAAAACTTGGGTGTTAATCCCAAGAAATCTAGGCATATGCCTAAGAAGAAGAACATTTCCTCTAAACCTAATGAAAATTTAAAATTGAGTAAATTAGAGCTAGAGAACCAAGTCTTGAGGTCAAGACTTGAGAGAATGGAGAAAGCCCTTAGAATCATAGAAAATTCAATTCTAGGGTCAAATGCCCAAAAGTCAAGACCTAAGGTTCAAAAACGGTCTAAGGGCAAGGAAGGTTTGGGTCACAAACCTAAGCCCAAGAAGACTTATCATAATGTTTCATTTAATTATGGAACTATTTCTAGGTCTAGGAAAACCAATGCTAATAGGGAAGTCATCCCTAAGACTAGTCATGGTGTGTGCTTAGTGGCCAAGGACTTAAGAAAAACCAAGAAGGCCACTAAGAAGGTCAATGGAGGAGTCACCTCTAGAGTTGACCCAAGTAAGACCCAAAAGACTATGGTTTTAAAACCAAAAAGGGTCATTAGAAAGGTATCTAGGGAAGTTATCCCTAGGGAATACCTTGTTAACCTAAGGAGCTCCAATAGGTATTGGGTTCCTAAAAGCGTGATCGATTCACGCTAAATGGGTTAGGGTGTGTCAACCCTAAGTGGATGGGTGGTTAACCTAGCCATTGTGAGTTGACACATTAGGGTGTGCCAATATGGTTTGAGAAGTTTAAAATAATTTAAATTGGCACAATTAGGTCTTAGAGGTATTGGTGTGTCATTTTGGGTTTTTGACACACTAGGGGGAATGATGGCATTAAGGCAAAATGTATTTAATCCCTAAAAATGGAAAATTGATTTTACACACTTAGGTATTCTATACCTTAGTATATTTTACTTGCCATGATTTGTTTGCCTTACCATGTCATGACATCATTTTCATTTTTAACTATAAAATGTCATGATCATGTTTAGAATTACGTTTAGATGTCATGAATGCTTAGATCTCATTTACATTCCATGACATCATGATATTGGCATATGCTTTTACTTATATCATATCTATGCCATAATCATATCATGCATGAATTAAAATGGAGTTAAGGACTATGGCATGATTTGATGGGAATCAAAGAATATTGCCTTAGAAATATGCATGAGAACATAAACAAAACAAAAACCCACATCTCACAAAAATTTGACTTGTATGTGTTTTACACATCTAGATATTGGTGAGATGTTTAGGAAAAAGAAAATAAAGGTTTGAAAAACATTTTTAAAACATTTTGAAAAACCTTGGTGAAGTCTATCTTTTGATAGCTATGACCATTGAATGGGATGAAACAAAGATGACTTTTTATTGAAGCTTTTCTTAACTTTTGAACTTTGTATCAATCTCCTAATTTAATGGGTAAAATAATTTTTCAATATTTTTCACCCATAGTGTTTAGGATAAGTATTATACGTATGCATTTTCAAGATTTTTAAAATTACGTATATTTACTTATGGATTTTGAAAATCCATTTACGATCTTGCTGCAAATCTGATTATCGATCATTGCCATGGATTGGCGGTCGTGATAGTGTCGATCGTGGTTGGTTAGGCCCATGTTCAGCTAGGTTGAGGTCCCCTAACCACTCATAACCCTATGATATGCTTGGGAGAGCATTAGAGAGGGTGGAAATCCATTGGATATGGATTAGGAGTTGGGTTGAGGGTGAGTATCAATTTTAAGGTGGATGTGAGTTCATTGTTGAACTTTGCCTTAATTTTGTTTGGTTTAATGTTCCTATTGGCTTAGGGACTCTCCAAGGACATTGTTGGTGCAATGGTCAAGGGGGAGCAAGCCTCTAGGGGGAGGTATCCATCATGGGAAGATGGATATGTATTTCCTCATGGGAGGAAAATTGGGTTGTCTCTCTTTAAGTGATATGGGATCACTAGAAAGATTGTAGGCATGTGTTCCTCCAAGGGAGAGATTGTAAGATCTCATTGGGATATGAGACATTCATACCCTTGGGGAGGACCTTTTTGATGTAATGTCAAAAAGGGGGAGAAGTTACCAAGTTACCAATTAATGTTCATTGGAATTCTCATTGGGATATGAGGATTGCCAATATGGGAGAATTGGTAGACTTGAGATGGTAGTTTTGTCAATCATCAAAAAGGGGGAGATTGTTGCTGCAATCGGCCCAGCAGTACCTTGATGGTATTTTAATGATAGGCAAAACTCATGACATGGGATTGTCATGGGAAAGTCCAACATGGGTTGTCATGGAAAATCCAAGCATGGAGCTTGGTGTGGAAGTCCAAGGGGGAAGCCTTGGCATGGGAAAGTCCAAAGCATTGCGAAGCCATGCGCTTGGTGTTTGGCATGGGAAAGTCCAAAGCATTGCGAAGTCGTGCGCTTGGTGCTTGGCATGGGAAATCCAAAGCATTGCGAAGTCGTGTGGTTGGTGCTTGGTGAGAAATGCATTGCGAAGCCGTGCGCTTGGTGCATTTGGGAAGTCTTGAGGACTTGGTAAGTTCACTAGGCTCGGGGTCCTTGAGTCGGTGAAGGATGGCATTGCGAAGCCGTGCGCTTGGTGCATCAGAGGACCGGGGACGGGAGGCGAATGGAGTGAGCCCAAAGGAAGCATACTTCTAGGGCATGAGGCACGAAGGATGGCGTTGCGGCCGTGCGCTTGGCGCATCCGAGGGCGTAGGCGAGGAAGAGAGCTTTGGTGGGGAACTCCATGAGGGATAAGGTGGACTTGGCCAAGTGGCTAAGACTGAGTGTCGGAGGCTCAAACTTGATGTTTGAGGGTTTACCCGACGGTCGGATGCTCAAACAACTTGGTGTTTTGAGGTTTTGCCCGATGTCAGTCGACTGGCATAGGTGCCTGTTCGACTGGTCCAAGTCGACTAGAGTTCGACTGGTGTAAGGCTAGGGTTTTGTACTTGGCGATCTGCCATGTCTTGTGATCGGTCGAAATGTCAGCGATCATTGAGGATGGAAGTCGTGATGGGAATGTCGCGCGCGAGCGCTCCGTGCCGTGGCGATCGACTACTTGGGTCGATCGTGATGGGCATCATCAGTCGACTGGTAGGTGATCCGTTGGAACTTGTCCAACGTGGATCTAGCCGTTGTGAGACAACGGCTACGAGATCGCTTTTGGCGGTCAGCGCTAAGTAGCAACTTGATCTGAGGTTATAAAGGAGCTCGAGTTGGAGGATTTGATACTTTTGTGAAGCTATTGGAGAATTCTGCTGCATTCCGACCTTCAAGAGCCATCAAAGCAAGCAACAAACAAGTGATCAACGCAATCTGTGAAAGGTTTCTTTTGTAGTGTATTTGTGTATTGGCGTGTAATTCTATATAACGTTGTAATTGCTTGTGAGAGCTTACTCCACCTCCGACGTGTAGTCGAAAAGGAGTGTTATAGTTAGTGTCGTGCGCATAACTAGAGCTCGAGGAGCTCACCCATGGAGTAGGAACCATTCTGTTCCGAACCACGTATATCGTGTGTGTTTGCGTGTGCTTATTTGTTGTTAGTATTATTATTGTTATTCCGCTACGCTAACGACAATCGTAGATAAGCAACGCAAGAAGAACGAACGAATTACGACATCCAATGAACGAGGGCTATTCACCCCCCTCTAGCAGGCCAATCGATTCGATACGACCTCCCAACATAAAGATGTTACCTTCTCCCCTTTATCGAGTTTGATATTGTTGAGTTGGGAACGAAGGACATCTCTCCTTGCTAGCATGACCTCGGATGTGCCTTCATGAAGCTCCACTAGCTTCTCCCACATCTCTTTGGTGCTAGCACATTCTCCTATTCGGTTGACTTCTTGTTGGGGGAGTACATTGAATTGATGATGTTTGGCCTTTGAATTTGCCAAGTACTCCTCTCTTTGCCATTTTGTCCAACTCGATTTTTCCAATGGCTCCCCTTCCTCATCCCTTGGTATCTCGAAACTATTTTCCATTATTAACATAATTTCAAAGTCAGATTCGAAAAATACCTCCATTCTCTTCTTCCACAAAGAGAATTCGCCTTCAAATTTTGGTGGGTGAATGTTGGAGCAGGCCATCTCTTGATTGTACTTATTGCGGCGGTTAGTCCGGTGACAAGCGACTTGGCTCTAATACCACTTATTGGAACGTAGGTGGCCAGCTAGAGAGGGGTGAATAGCCCTCTATCGTCGTACGGTGGAAGTTACTCATTGATTGTGTTGGAGTGTAGGTGGCCGGCTAGAGGGGGGTGAATAGCCCTCTTTCGTTGTACGGTGGAATTTACTCATGGATTGACCTAACAGATTGCTCGTCTACAAACTCGTTAGCGCAAGCAGAAATATAAACAATAAAGACAAAGCAATAAGTAAAGAAAATCAAATGCTAACACCAAGATGTAACATGGTTCACGGCCTTGCCGCTAATCCACGGACCGATTTGTCCATGGTGAATCATGCCTTAAGTTTCACTATTCTCTCCTTGGCACCAAGGAAGGTGGAGGTAACCTTTTCTTACAAGATCTCTCTTCTAACAATAATATTGGAATAAATGCAAGTAAGAAGAGTGGAAATCATTTGGGCACTTGTGAGGATGTTTAGAAGTTAAGCATTAGCCTCCACAAGTGTCTAAAGGCTTTTTCTTATAGAGAAGCGCCCAATATTCCCGTTAACACAATGGCAGTCGACTGATGCCCCGATTAGTCGACTGTTGTTGTAGCCGTTGTGCAATAACGGCTTCATCCACATTGGTTTCCATCCAATGGTTCCCACATCAGTCGACTGATTGTGACCATCAGTCGACTGATGGTGCCATCAGTCGAGTGGTCGATGCAATCACTCGACTGGAGAAGGTTCTATGCCCGAAACCCTCGACACCAATCGACTGCTCCCCTTGGCAGTCAACTGATGGAGCCATCAGTCGACTTCAAAGAGATGACAGTCAAATGTTCGACCAGAATGGAGACTCGAACACCAGTCGAGTCTCCATTCGACTTGGAGAAGTTGACTGCCATGACATGGGAGTCGACTGATGTCGAAAAAACCCTCAAACTTGGGTATATTTGACCGTCGGGTTCACCTCAGCCAACTCGGTTGAGCCTCCAACTCTTGACTTAGCCATCGAGCCAAGTTCACCTACAAGCTACTGGATCCGGGTTACATTCGCTCACTCTCATCCCTTTGGAGTCCCTCGCCTTTGAAGTTATCTTCATCTGGCCACGTCCCTCGGATGCGCTAAGCGCATGGCTTTGTAGTGCTATCTTTCACATCTCACCTTGAAGTCTACTTTTTTCGGCTTCACTCCAATGCTCCTCGTCCGATGGTCCCTCAGATGCACGAAGCGTGCAGCTTCCGCAATGCTCCTTCACCGACTCAAGGACTGAGTCATGAGATGGTGACTTGCCGATGCTTCATTAAGCTAACCTTGTGCAAATTACTAAGTCATGCAAGACTCCAACGCACATATCAAAACCATAACAACCTAACTTAAACCCTTTGAAACACACATCAAAACCACATCATGGTGTGATTGCCCTAATAGTGCTTATCTCAAGCTTCATATGTAGACACTATTTTGGCTCGTTTTAGCATGCAGAACTCCAAGAAAGGTTTTCTAACGTTTAAGCATGGAGTACCTTTATCTAAAGAGATGTGTCTTAGAACATCAAAGGAGATAGAAGAGATAAAGGCAGTTCCTAATGCTTCGGCGGTAGGAAGCCTCATGTATGTTATGTTATGTATGAGGCCAGATACCTTCTTTGTCATGGGCATGGTTAGCAGATATTAGAGTAATCCAGGATGGGGACATTGGACTACGATAAAGCATATATTCAAGTACCTAAGAAGGACTAGGGATTATATGCTGGTATACCAGGCAGATCAATTACTCCCTGTGGGTTACATAGATTTTGACTTCCAATTAGATAGGGATAACAATAAGTCTACCTCAAGTTTTGTGTTTACTTTGGGGGGTGGAGCCATTGTATGGAGGAGTGTCAAGCAGAAATGCATAGCGGACTCCACCATGGAAGCTGAGTATGTGGCAGCCTCTGAGGCATCCAAAGAAGTTGTATGGCTCAGAAACTTCTTGATGGACTTGGATGTGATTCTTAGTTTGCCTAGAACTATCACAATTTATTATGATAACAGTGGTGCAGTTGCAAACTCGAAGGTGTTGGAATGTATACTGAAAGCCTAGCTCTTTTTGTATGAACATTTTATTTTGAAATAAGAATCACATGATCATTGTTTGCACTTTATATATTTATTATATGTGTGCATATTGTCTAATATTTTACATTGTAGATAACATGGTGCTTGGTGTGGCACAAAAGATCATGTTATCAGTCCCTTGTAAAATATAAGTAGAGGCTCACAACCAAGATGGTTTTGGACAAACCATTGGCATGGTTGTAGTGTAGCTTGGTATTGTTTTTTCTTGAACATAGAGTTACACTAGTACACTTAGGTGTATTGAGCAGGACCGACATAGAGGTGATTCAATTTATTGCTGACTGCATAATTGAATCGGACCTCGGATATTATGTTGTACATGCTCTTAATCCCAATATAATAACGGGCACATGTACTTAGTATTTATTTCTTTGATTTACCAGAGGGTGAGATTTAGATGGATTAAATCAATATGCCCGGTAAGTTGGGAAATGATATTATTTACATGGTGTGCCGTTGATTATAGGAGGAAACCGTGTCCTATATATTAGGTTGATGATGTCCCCTTGAGGAGCTCATAAGGTTCATCATGTAAACCCAGCAGGTTGACTTAGTCAACATGATGATAAGGTTGAGTGGTACTACTCGAGGAATTAGATGTTAATTAATTGATGGTCAGTAAATCAATTAATTGACGGACATTCGATATCTTAAACACGGTGAGATTAATGTACGAATAATATATGGAGCCCATATTAATTTATGGGGGTTGGTGAGGTAGTTCAATGATGATCCTCTAGTGGAATGGAACATCATTGATGGATCAAGTTTGTGTGGTTCCGATCCATCGGGTGGCCAAGATCCAACTCCTCCTTATGGTCCCTATCGTAGCCTAATATAATCCTTATGAAGTCTAGATCCAAGAATGTAAAACAAAACCCTAGAACTGACGGTTGGGATGAAATCCTAGATCCGACGGTTGGGATGAAATCCTAGATCCGACGGTTGGGATTAAATCCCTAGATCCGATGGTTAGGATGAAACCCTAGATCCGACGGTTGGGATGAAATCCTAGATCCGACGGTTGGGATTAAACCCTACAACCGACGGTTGGGATGAAATCCTAGATCCGACGGTTGGGATGAAATCCTAGATCCGATGGTTGGGATGAAACCCTAGATCCGACGGTTGGGATAAAACCCTAGATCCAAGCGGTGGAGGTTAAATCCTAGATCCGACGGTGGAGATTAAAGGAGTCCTAAGCCTAACTCTATAAATAGAAAGCTTAGGTTGGGTGGCAATAATGATTTGATTGGAATTAGGGTTTGGCTCATCGAAGTGGGGGCGGCTAGGTTTTGGGTGGCTAGGGTTTTGGAGCAAAACAAGTGGGCGGCAACTCTTCCTTCTAGTTGATTGTTGGCGCCCATCTTCCTCATCATCCTTGGCACCCATCCTAGAGGCCTCTCCTTCTTCCTTGGCGGCGGTTCTCCTCCCATTGGTGGCCGGTTCTCATCCTCCTCCTATTCTCCAAGGTGGCGGCGTTCTCCTTCATTGGTGGCCGCATCATCCATTGATCCTTGGCGGTGGTTGCACCAAATTCCTAATTTGGTGGCGGTTCTAGAAAGGATAGGTATTTGTAAGTTCTTCTCTTTGTTCCCAGCGAACAAGGTAGAGAAGAAAGCGATCTAGAAGGCTTCTACTCGTGGAGGATCTTCGTCCACACGTCGTCCACGAGAAGGATAGGACATACGGTAGAAGATCGTGAGGTATAAAGTTATTTTAACTTTATTTACAGATCTGAGCTTGTTCTTTTATGTTTTTATTATGCATGTGTAAATTAGTAAATATATTGTATAATCATGGACCCCGAAGACGAACACAAAAACCGGCGATCCGTTCGTCGTCTCTTCCTCGGCTAACCAACTAGAAGAGTTGTGTTGCTTGAACAACTAGTTTGTTCAAGCGACCACTCAAGTTGTTAGCACGACGACGAAATAGTTGTGCTAAGGAAGCTCATCCCATCCGGATTAATTCTTTCATTAGTGAAAATTTTAATCCGAGGACATGGGAGCCAATGAGCCTCCGAAGAAACTCCCTACAATTGGTATCAGAGCCACGGTTTTCGGTTTTGTGTGTTTAGGATTCGGTTAATTTTTTATGCATTTTTCATATATTATATGTGCCGGATAATAGTAGGATATGCGTAGTTTAACTCTTTGGTTGCAGGCATAAGATTCGACTATTATGGCCATGTGTGTGTATGTGAATGGATGTGTGTAAAAATTTATTATTTGAATCCTCGGGGTTGACGAGGCTAGATTAGTATTTAATTTTTGTAATTAAATACGGCATTGTTTAGCCACTCATTTTAGTTTACTTTCGATCTAGATTATTTGTACACTCCTTCGTGGAGTATAGGATCGATGGATGTAAATTAAAATAGTTTTATCTCGGCTCGGATCTCTTTGGTGACTTGCGCATGGGAAAAGATAGAGCGGACGAGGTGGCGACACTTGGAGGACAATGTCATAATAGTTGGAAAAATTTTGTTTTTTCCATATTTATTGCTTATTTGTTTTATATGCATGTTGTGTATGATTTAAAATTCCTCATTTTCAATTTACTAAGTGGGAGAGGGACATTTTAATTAATTCCCGCGGCCTCCATTACAATTTGACGTGTGATGCAACAAACTTGTGTGTCGGCTCTGAGTGCCTTCCTCCCTGAGGACGGGTTTGTTTGCGGATCACGAGGTCAAATAATGGTTATAGGAAATTATCTAGGAGCATGTGTACTTCCACAGAGGTAAGGCACATAATTCAAAATAATTCCCTTAGTATCGTGTAATGGTGCAAACTTAGATGCAAATAAAAGTATCCTCCCCATAGGAGTCACTGCTTTTATTTGTAGGGCCAAAGAGGAACCAACTATTAATTTTATTTGTCAAAAAGTAAGGTTGACAAGATAATAAAATTAATGGGTAAAACCTCCTCTTACAAATGTAGAATTCATATACGTCCACACAGAGTGGCATACGAAATTCTCGATGTTTTGAGGTGTTGGTTGATTTCGGAATTTTATTATTTTGAGGAATCAATAATATTTGAAATCTAATATTTTGATCATTGTGATTTTTAGGATTTTCAAATGGCTTTCAACCCACTTGCTGTGATTTTAAAAGAAAACAAACTTACTGGTCCAAACTACATTGATTGGAAAAGAAACCTGGATATTGTCTTAACTGCGGAGGAGTACAAATTTGTACTCTTCGAGGTTTGTCCTCCTAAGCCCACCGATGACTCTAATGAAAAGGAGAAAGAACGTTATAAGAAATGGGTCAAGGCAGATGAGATGGTGCGGTGTTACATTTTGGCATCTATGTCAAATGTGCTGCAACATCAGCATCAGGCCATAGTCAGCTTATGACATGATGTTCAATCTCAAGGAACTTTTCGGACATCAGAGTAGGGCGGCTAGGTAGGAGGCAATGAGAAACTTGATGACGACCTCCATGATCGAGGGAACACCCGTTAGGGATCATGTTCTCAAGATGATGGCTCATCTTAATGAGATGGAAGTCCTAGGAGCTGAGATCGATGGGGAAACCCAGGTCGATATCATTCTCCAATCTCTGCCTAGGAGTTTTGAGTAGTTCCGCCTCAACTACAACATGAACAAAAGGTTGTATTCGTTGGCGGAGCTTCTGACAGAACTCTAGGCGGCAGAGGGGCTTTTTCGTCAGAGTGCTCAAGCCATGGTCGCTCAGAAGGTTTCTTCCTCTAAACCGAAAGGTAAGAAGAAGAAGAAGCAAGGTGGAGCGAAGAAAGTGGCGGGACCTCGAGCAGAGTGAAGAAGCCAAAGGAAAGTGCTTCACTTGCAAGCGGTGGACATTGGAAGAAGCGGATCGTCCTCGAAAGAACAAAGGTATATCTTCTTGTTTAGTTGTTGAAACATGTTTAGCGGTGTTATCTACCAATGCCGGTGTGTAGATATAGAGCCCGATCATGTCTGCAATACTTTGCGAGGGTTCCGAAACCCAGCGACTAGGCGAGGAGAGATTACTGTCTTCATGGGCAATGCTTCAAAGGTGGCGGCTATTGCAGTGGGAGACGTTTATTTATCTTTTGATAGGAATAAAGTTTTGGTTTTAAGAAATTATCTTTATGTACCTACTTTTAGAAAGAATTTAATTTGATTTCTAAATTGTTTTTGGATGGATATTACATTTCTTTTAATGACAAAGTGGTTATAAAGGAATAGGGGATTATCTGATACAGTACATTGGTTGGCAATTTATATACTCTTGAACCAAAAACTCCCACGATGCATATAGAAATCAATAACTCATCTTCTAAGTCTAATAAGAGAAAAGAACCTTCATAAATGAACCAAACATATCTTTGGCATCTAAGGCTTGGTCATATTAACCTAAGAAGAATTCAAGGTTGATAGGATGGACCTTTGGGTTCATTAGTGGTGGAGGATCTCCCAACCTCTGAATCTTGCTTGGAAGGTAAAATGACCAAGAGGCCTTTAAGGCCAAGGGTATAGAGCCAAAGATGTGTTAGAATTGGTTCATTCGATTTGTGTGATCCTATGTCTATCCGGGCAAGAGGTGGCTTTGAATACTTCTCTTTTATAGGCGATTATTCAAGGTATGGATACATTTACTTGATGCTTGCGCAAGTCTGAATGCTTTTGACAAGTTCAAAGAATTCAAGGTGATGTGGAGAACCGTCAAGGTAAAAGTATCAAGACATTACGATCTGATCGTGGTGGCGAGTACCTCTTGGGAGAGTTTAGGAATTACTTATCGAGGTTGGGATTGATCCCGATTATGCACTGGCACACCCAATGGTGTAGCGGAGGCGAAGGAATAGGACTCTTATGGAGATGGTCGGATCGATGATGAGTTATTACGAGTTACTGTTTCGTGCAGGGGTATGCATTGGATCTGACAATGTACACTCGAACTTGGTTCCATCTAAATTAGTACCTTCTACTGTAGAGTTGTGGGTGGCGAAAGCCTAGTCTAAGACATATTCGGATATGGGTAGTCCGGCACATGTCTTTGAAGGAGATCTTTGGTAAGTTGGAATCTTGCATTTGTTGGCTACCCTAAGGAAGCGAAGGTGGTTTGTTTATAATCCTAGAGATCGGAGGGTGATCGTTAGCGCGAGATTTCTGAGGATTATGTAATGAACCACAAGCCCAAGTAGGATTGTTCTTGAGGAGTTGGCGAAGTCGACTTGATGTACCCGGTACAAGAGGAGACACCACAAGTCAGCTTGCCGCGTGTCACGAGCATACAGGAGGCACCTCGTGTAGTGGGAGGTTGTTAGACAACCCGATAGATTCATGTTTTGGAGAGTCTTGGACTTAGTCACTGGTGAACATGAACTGATCCTTGGACATATGAGAGGCAATCCAAGATAGAGATCACGGTATCTTGGCAAGAAGCGATGAATTCAGAGATAGAATCTATGGATTCTAATCAGTCTGGGAGCTAGTAGAACCACGATGGTGTAAAAACCATTGGATGCAAGTGGATCTACAAGAGAAAGAGAGGAGTAGGCGGGAAGGTTGAGACCTTCAAAGCTAGGCTTGTTGCGAAAGGGTATACTCGGAAAGAGGGTATCGATTATGAGGAGACCTTTTGCGTATAATATCTTAAGTCTATCTGGATTCTCTTATCTATAGCTGCTCATATGGATTATGAGATTTGGCAGATGGATGTCAAGACAGCTTTCCTTAATGGAAGTCTTGAGGAGAACATCTATATCGCAGCAGGAGGATTCATTGCTAAAGGCAAAGAGCATCTTGTATGTAAGCTTAATCGGTCCATTTATGGATTGAAGCAAGCTTCTAGATCTTGGAACATCGCTTTGATGAGGTAATCCAGTCATATGGATTTATTCAAAGTCGGATGAGCCTTGTGTATACAAGAGATGTGAAGCGTAGTGGTGTTTCTTGTACTATCGTAGATGACATTTTGTTAGTTGGAAACAATATCAAAGTGTTATCGGAGGCGTAAAGTATAGTTGTCAAGCAGGTTTGATATGAAGGACTTGGGAGAAGTAGGACACATCCTTGGGATCAAAGTTATAAGGGATCGCAAGAAAAGGATGTTGTGCTTGTCTCAAGCTTCATACATTGACACAATCCTAGCTCGTTTTAGCATGCAGAACTCCCAGAAAGATTTTCTACCTGTTAGGCCGGGAGTCCCTTAATCTAAAGAGATGAGTCCCAAAACATCAAATGATATAGAGGACATGAATGCGTTTCCTTATGCTTGGCGATAGGAAGCCTTATGTATGCTATGCTATGTCGAGACCGGATATCTGCTTTGCCAGTGGGCATGGTTAGCGAATATCGAGTAATCTGGAGACGAGGACATTGGGTGCGGTAAAGCATATATTGAAGTACACGAGAAGGACTAGGGATTATATCTTTGGTTCAAGGCGGATCAATTAGTCCCTGTGGGTTACACGGATTCGGATTTCCAATCAGATAGGGACAAGAGTAAGTCTACCTCGGGGTTTGTGTTTACTTTTGTAGGTGGAGCCATAGTATGGAGGAGTGTCAAGCAGAAATGCATGGCAGACTCTACCATGGAAGCTGAGTATGTGGCAGCCTCTCAGGCAGCCAAGGAAGCTGTATGGCTCAGGAACTTCTTGATGGACTTAGATGTGATTCCTGGTTTGCCCAGAACTATCACAATTTATTGTGATAACAGTGGTGCAGTTGCAAACTCGAAGGAACCACGAGCCCATAAGGCGAGTAAACACATAGAGCGCAAGTACCACCTTATACGAGATATCGTAAAGCGAGGGGAAGTTGATGTCGCTAAGATTGCATCAGAGGATAACCTGGCGGATCCATTCACTAAGGCCCTTCCAGCGAAAGTGTTTGATAGGCATGTGGAGGACATGGGGATCAGATGTATGGCAGAGTGATGACGGCATAGTCTTTTAGTATAAGTGGGAGATTGTTGGAATGTATACTGAAAGCCTAGCTCTTTTTGTATGAATATTTTATTTTAAAATAAGAATCACATGATCATTGTTTGCACTTTATATATTTATTATATGTGTGCATATTGTCTAATATTTTACATTGTAGATAACATGGTGCTTGGTGTGGCACAGAAGATCATGTTATCAGTCCCTTGTAAAATATAAGTAGAGACTCACAACCAAGATGGTTTTGGACAAACCATTGGCATGGTTGTAGTGTAGCTTGGTATTGTTTTTTCTTGAACATAGAGTTACACTAGTACACTTAGGTGTATTGAGCAGGACCGACATAGAGGTGATTCAATTTATTGCTGACTGCATAATTGAATCGGACCTCGGATATTATGTTGTACATGCTCTTAATCCCGATATAATAACGGACACATGTACTTAGTATTTATTTCTTTGATTTACCAGAGGGTGAGATTTAGATGGATTAAATCAATATGCCCGGTAAGTTGGGAAATGATAATATTTATATGGTGTGTCGTTGATTATAGGAGGAAACTGTGTCCTATATATTAGGTTGATGATGTCCCCTTGAGGAGCTCATAAGGTTCATCATGTAAACCCAGCTGGTTGACTTAGTCAACATGATGATAAGGTTGAGTGGTACTACTCGAGGAATTAGATGTTAATTAATTGATGGTCAGTAAATCAATTAATTGACGGACATTCGATATCTTAAACACGGGGAGATTAATGTACGAATAATATATGGAGCCCATATTAATTTATGGGGGTTTGTGAGGTAGTTCAATGATGATCCTCTAGTGGAATGGAACATCATTGATGGATCAAGTTTGTGTGGTTCCGATCCATCGGGTGGCCAAGACCCAACTCCTCCTTATGGTCCCTATCGTAGCCTAATAAATCCTTGTGAAGTCTAGATCCAAGAATGTAAAACAAAACCTAGAACCAACGGTTGAGATTAAATCCCTAGATCCGATGGTTAGGATGAAACACTAGAACCAACGGTTGGGATTAAATCCCTAGATCCGATGGTTAGGATGAAACCCTAGAATCGACGGTTGAGATTAAATCCCTAGATCCGACGGTTGGGATAAAACCCTAGATCCGACGGTTGGGATGAAATCCTAGATCCGACGGTTGAGATGAAACCCTAGATCCGACGGTTGGGATAAAACCCTAGATCCGACGGTGGAGGTTAAATCCCTAGATCCGACGGTGGAGATTAAAGGAGTCCTAAGCCTAACTCTATAAAAGGAAAGCTTAGGGTTGGGCGGCAATAATGAATTGATTGAGGAATTAGGGTTTTGGCTCATCCAAAAGTGGGCGGCTAGGGCTTTTGGGTGGCTAGGGTTTTGGAGCAAAACAAGTGGGCGGCAACTCTTCCTTCTAGTTGATTGCCGGCGCCCATCCTCCTCCATCATTCCTTGGCCGGCGCCCATCCTAGAGGCCTCTCCCTTCTTCCTTGGCTGGCGGTTCTCCTCCCATTGGTGGCCGGTTCTCATCCTCCTCCCTATTCTCCAAGGTGGTCGGCGGTTCTCCTTCATTTGGTGGCCGGCGCATCATCCATTTGATCCTTGGCCGGCGGTTGCACCAAATTCCCTAATTTGGTGGCCGGCTCTAGAAAGGATAGGTATTTGTAAGTTCTTCTCTTTGTTCGCAGCGGACAAGGTAGAGAAGAAAGCGATCTAGAAGGCTTCTACTCATGGAGGATCTTCGTCCACACGTCGTCCACGAGAAGGATAGGACATACGGTAGAAGATCGTGAGGTATAAAGTTATTTTAACTTTATTTACAGATCTGAGCTTGTTATTTTATGTTTTGATTATGCATGTGTAAATTAGTAAATATATTGTATAATCATGGACCCCGAAGACAAACAAAAAAACCGGCGATCCGTTCGTCATCTCTTCCGCTGCTAACCAACTAGAAGAGTTGTGTTGCTTGAACAACTAGTTTGTTCAAGCGACCACTCAAGTTGTTAGCACGACGATGAAATGGTTGTGCTAAGGAAGCTCATCCCATCCGGATTAATTCTTTCATTAGTGAAAATTTTAATCCGGGGACATGGGAGCCAATGAGCCTCCGAAGCAACTCCCTACAGAAGGAACCACGAGCCCATAAGGCAATTAAACCCATAGAGCGCTAGTACCACCTGATACGAGAGATCGTAAAGCGAGGAGAAGTTGTTGTCACTAAGATTGCATCAGAGGATAGCGTGGAAGATCCTTTCACTAAGGCCCTTCCAGCGAGATTTTTTGATAGGCATGTGGAGGGAATGGGAATTAGATGTATGACACTTTGATGGCAGCATAATCTTTTAGTATAAGTGGGTGATTGTTGGGATGTATACTGAAAGCCTAGTCTTTGTATGGACATCTTCATTTTGAAATAAGAATCACATGATCATTGTTTGTATTTTATATTTATTATATGTGTGCATATTGTCTGATAATTTACATTGTAGATAACATGGTGTGTGGTGCATATGAGAAAATCATGTTATCAGTTCCTTGTAAAGTATAAGTAGAGGCTCACAACCAAGATGGTTTTGGACAAACCATTGGCATGGTTGTAGTGTAATTTGGTATTGGTTTATCTTGACTATAGAATTACACTAGTACACTTTGTGTGCATTGAGCAGAACCGACTTAGAGGTGATTCAATTTATTGCTGACTACATAATTGAATCGGACCCCCGATATTATGATGTACATGCTCTTAATCCTGATATAATAACGGGTACTTGTACTTAATGTTTATTTCTTTGATTTACCAATGGGCGAGATTTATGGGTTAAATCAAAAGGCTCAATAAGTTGGGAAATAATATTATTTACATGGTGTGTCATTGATTATAGGAGGAAATTGTGTCCTATGTATTAGGATGATGATGTCCCCTTGAGGAGCTCATAAGGATCATCATGTAAATCCTATAGGTGGACTTGGTCCAGCATGATGATAAGGTTGAGTGGTACTACTCATGGAGTTAGATGTTAATTAATTAATTTTCAGTAAATTAATTAATTAACGGACGTTCGATATCTTAAACACGGGGAGATATTTGTACAATTAATATATGGAGCCCATATTTAATTTTGGGGGTTGGTTAGGTAGATCAATGATAATTCTCTAGTGGAATGGATTATCATTAATGGATCAGATTTTATGTGGGTCGGATCCATTAGGTGACAAAAGATCCAACTCCTCCTCATGGTCCCTATTGTAGCCTATTAAAACCCTCATGAAGCTTAGATCCAACGGACACGATTAAAAGGAGGCTTAGGCAAAATCTATAAATATGCTTCCAAGGCTTGGGCGGCAAAAGGAGATAGAAGTTCTAGGGTTTGGCTTTTCTTGGGCGGCAACCTAAGGAGTGCTTCGTTTGGCCGGCAGCATGAGGAGGATTTGTAGAGCTTTTCCTTTCTCTTCTTCTCCATTGTCGGTGCCACCCTCTCCACCTCTCCCTTGTCTCTTGGCCAGCGGCAACAAGAGCCCTAGCTCTCTTTGTCGGCGCTCATTCATCTTCTCCCTCTCCTTAGGGTCGGCGGACACCATGGAATTGATTTTTTGGTGGTCGGCGCAAGTAAGGAGAAGAAGGGAGAAGTATTCTTCTCTTTGTTCGGAGCGAGCAAGGAAGGGAAAAACGCGATCTAGGAGGCTTCAATTCTTGGTGGATTGTTGCCCACACAATGTCCAAGAGGAGGATAGGTCATACAATAGAAGATCAAGAGGTAAACAAGAGGTATAATCTTGTATGTTTTGATTATAGTTCTTTTATATTATGTATGTGGTTAATTTACTTGGACCCCGATGATGAACACAAAAATCGATCGTACATCATCTATTCTGCGGCTAATCGAGGAAAGAGTTAGGTTGCTTGAACATTAAGTTTGTTCTGACGGCTCAAATCGAGAATCGATGATGAATCGATTGCTTGGGTAATCCATTTACATCAGGATTAATTTTTTTTAATCCGGGGATGCAAGATGGGATCGCCATGCATAAGCGACCGAGGCGAAGCGAGAAGCGATGCTTCGACCTTCACTTTGTTCTACATGTTTACTACTTATGTTATTACTACTTAATTTCATGCTTAAATTCCCTTAAATTTGAATCGATTTCCCATAGATTAAAAAGTGGGAGATTGTTATTGCAATGGCACCAGATAATCGAACCTAAGTTTTGATTATGGCAAAGGTTCAAAGTTAAGCTCTTATTGTTATCTCATGAGCTATGTTATGTGCGGAAGTGTTTAAGCTAAGTGAGTCAAGGTGACACCCGAGAGAATGTCGGGACGAGAAACTATGGTGGTCGGGCGACGCTGAGAGAACCTTGTGGAGTCGAGGAACCTAGGTGGAAGATCGAAAGCTAAGTGACAGATCAGAAGGACGGGAGGTAAGCACGAGTGGGAAGTAATAGTGAGGTCGTGTCCTTTATACGAAGACGAACTTAGGCGATCCGACTAAGACTTCCCGGGGAAGGTCTAGGTCGAGATCGGACGGTAAAGAACCGTCAAAGTATCCATTACTTGTATTTCTGTGCTAACTTTTTATTGCAATGAAGTAACCAAGTTGGTGATCATTCGGCTATTAGCGATCGATTATTGCTAACGATCGATCGGTGATGAAGGTCATCGATCATTCTATTCAAATTGTCCATTTCGATGAAGGTCAAGATAAGATTCCCTTATCTTGGGGTGAGTGGCTCTTTGACTTAGATCTGGATCTCAACGATCTAGGGCTTGGAGGGTTATAAAAAGAAGGGGTTTTGCCTTTGGCATCATCTATCTTGTTCTCAAAGTGCTCCCACAATGCTAAAGTTCTACAGCGATAGCGCCATGCACATAACGGCCCGCCAAGATCACAACTATACTATACTTCATCGGCAACCTCAAGTTTGTGTTTTATTTTGTACTTATTTCATTGTACTCGAGCTTTCATCCGAGGTGAGGTAGGTTTGTTGCCTCCACCTCGAGCTTTGCTTCTCTTTGTATTCGTTGTCTCCTACCTCCAGAGGAGGAGACTTATAGTGGATTGTCCCTTCATACATGGTCTAGGATCGAGGCCTTGGACTAGCAGTTAGGTTGTGAACCAAGTAAAAACAAAATTGTCCCTTTTACTTTTGCTTTAATTTCATTTTCGCTACATTCACTACTCGAGTTTTAGACGAAACAAAAAGCACTTCTTATCGTCACTATTCCCCCCCCCCCTCTAGCGATTCTCTCAATCCAACAGATCCCTCTAGAGATCCATGTGTATACATAAAGGAAATTATTTCTTTTAACTTCACCTTAGTCAAGAAGTTACCCTTGTAGTGTAGTCCTTCGCAATCCCAATAGTAACTCCTTGATGACGGATCTTAGCGTGATCAGAATGGTCCCGCCTCTACGATATCCACACAAACACTATCTTGGAGAAGGAGACAAAACCTTTGGTTGTGCTAGCAACCACACCAAGGCTCTCCACCAAAGACTAGTTTTTTGATAAGAAGAAGGGAAGGGGAAAATTAGATACACAACACAAATGGGATACACGACATAAAAAAAAAACCACTCCCACTCACGAGGAGAGCTTAAATCCCATTTTTCATGCATTAAATCTCATTTCATGCATTAATCCCCTTTGCATGCAACGTTGAGGAGGCTTCTCAAATTCCACTTGCATGCATTAATTCCCTTTGCATGCAACATTAAGAAGGCTTCTCAAATTCCAATTGCATGCATTAATCTCATTTGCATGCAATGACTCCCATTTGCATTTCATGAGTGGAGTTAAATTCCATTTCATGCATTAAATCTCATTTGCATGCATTAAGTCTCATTTGCATGCAACGTTGAAGAGACTTCTCAAATCCATTTGCAATCATTAAATCTCATCTCATTTGCCTTCTTTAATTGGTTTCATTTGAGTCTAACTCAAATTAAACCTGAGTACAACTCAAGTTTGGCCAAGAAATTGATGTAATTGAGAGGTGTCCTAAGGCAATCGCCTTAGAAGTTATTAATAAAATTCACTATTTGAGTATACATTATCTATGTATTTGATTGGATCTTAAACTCATGTATTGAAGTCCACAATACGATACATAGCATGAGAGAAATTGTGATTGGATCACAATTAATGGGTATCTCATCATGTGTAAATATGAAAATATTGAAACTATCCCTAGTCGATGAATTGATGAGATTAGACATCATCAATTCTGTGAGACTAACACATGTTATGCTCCTTGGTTTATCCAAACATTCAGTACTCACTGAATGGAAGCATAGGGATGCTGAGAGTGAACATGTAGATGCTAGTTATGATAATGTGTTCATTGGAGTGACCTACTATGAGACATCATATGGTTCTATATGTCATTGAAGATCTCATTGCAGCTTAAGTGCGAGCTTCCTTAGACTTGAGGTATTCAAGTCGCCTTGATCATGACACCTTGTAGTTTGACTTCTTCGCAGCCATCTACATAGTAGGTGTAACTCCGAGATGATTAGGTATGAGCCAAAGTGATCGAAGGTGTTTAAATAGCCCACAGAGGATTCACCACTCCTGATAAAGGAGATGTATACCCTAGACCTCTTGTCAGGATTGTTACTCAGAAGTCTCTGGCCAGAGCAAACATTTTAAGAAGATGGTCTTCTTGGGAACATGCAGGAGTAACTTGAATCCACAGGATAAGGAAACTAACTTGGGCTAGGTGTGACGTAGTCAGCCTAGTGGGGACAAACACATATACCATGTCCTGAACCAAGTGGGTATAATATGAGTAAAAAGAATAAAGCATAAATAACTAAAGCTGCTGAAGGGTTCAGAAAATGTTCTGAAGTCAACTTAGACTTTCCAGTCAATTGGGGGTTATGATGTACTGCTAGGTGTCACTCATGATCAATTCATAATTAAGGGGTTAATTATGAATGGCCAACATAATTGGGAATCTATTGGGTCACACGCACTAAGGGTGATCTTGAGATGTAAAACAAGTCTGAGAATGAGATTCTCATTGAGAGAGGATATATCTGGTTGAACCAGATCAAGGGTGTGTGAAACGAAGGCTATGGAACCTCCTATGGCCTTATTGGACTTAGCACGACCATATCGCACCTAAACGAAGTCAAATGGACCATACAAAGCCTCACACAGTCATGCCTAATTTGGCATGGGTCGTGCCTAGCTCTGGCCGAAAAATGACAAAAATTGGGTTGTACCCAGAAGGACACACGACCGGCCATGTGTCCCACGACCATGCCATTTTGGCACGGCCGACCGTGTGTAAGACACACGGCCATGCCGCGGTTCCACCGATTTTGGAGATTTCTCTTATGGAAATTTTCTGGGTTGTTCTTACCTTAATTATGGGATAATTATGGTAAGATATGTTCTGTTTAAGCCTCCTAAGATGACCTAATCAAGAGATCTATTAATAGATCCCTTGATACTCTTTGGAATTGTTGGGATGTATACTGAAAGCCTAGCTCTTTGGTATGAACATTTTATTTTGAAATAAGAATCACATGATCATTGATTGCACTTTATATTTATATATGTGCATATTGTCTAATACTTTACATTGTAGATAACATGGTGCTTGGGTGTGGCACAGAAGATCATGTTATCAGTCCCTTGTAGAGTATAAGTAGAGGATCATAACCAAGATGGTTTTGGACAAACCATTGGCATGGTTGTAGTGTAGCTTGGTATTGTTTTGTCTTGAACATAGAGTTACACTAGTACACCTCGGTGTATTGAGCAGGACCGACATAGAGGTGATTCAATTTATTGCTGACTGCATAATTGAATCGGACCTCGGATATTATGTTGTACATGCTCTTAATCCCGATATAATAACGGGCACATGTACTTAATATTTATTTCTTTGATTTACCAATGGGCGAGATTTATAGATTAAATCCATAGGCTCGGTCAGTTGGGAAATAATATTATTTACATGGTGTGCCGTTGATTATAGGAGGAAACCGTGTCCTATGTATTAGGTTGATGATGTCCCCTTGAGGAGCTCATAAGGTTCATCATGTAAACCCTGCAGGTTGACTTAGTCAACATGATGATAAGGTTGAGTGGTACTACTCGAGGAGTTAGATGTTAATTGATTGATGGTAAATCAATCAATTGACGGACATTCGATATCTTAAACACGGGGAGATGGATGTACAAATAATATATGGAGCCCATATTAATTTATGGGGGTTGGTGAGGTAGTTCGATGATGATCCTCTAGTGGAATGGAACATCATTGATGGATCAAGTTTGTGTGGTTCCGATCCATCGGGTGGCCAAGACCCAACTCCTCCTCATGGTCCCTATCGTAGCCTAATATAAACCTCATGAAGTCTAGATCAAATGATGGAAAACAAATCTCTAGATCTGATGGTTAGGATTAAATCCCTAGAACCGACGGTTGAGATTAAATCTCTAGATCCGACGGTTGGGATTAAAACCCTAGAACCGACGGTTGAGATTAAATCTCTAAATTCGACGGTTGAGATTAAAACCCTAGAACCGACGGTGGAGATTAAACCAAGGCCTAAACCTAACTCTATATAAAAGGGAGAGGAAAGGTTGGATAAGGTGGGCGGCAAGAAAATTGGGAATTAGTTCCTATATTTTTGGCTACCTCATCAATAACCAATTTTCTCCTAAGTTCTATAATAGGGTGGCTATGGGTTGGGCGGAAAAGAGGAGAGTGGTTGATGTTGGATGATGGATGCTAAGGAAATTAGGGTTTTGCCTAGCATTGCTTGGGCGGCAAGCAACCTTAAGGAGGAAACCCTAATTAGGGTTTTGGCTCCTTAGGTTGGGCGGCCAAGGTGAGGATGAAGAGTGGGCGGCAACTTGTGGAGGAGCTTGTCTTCTTCCATGGAGGTGGCTAGCTCCTAGATCTCTTCTCTCCACCATGCTTGGGCGGCAAGGAACCCTATGGAGGACACCCTAATTTGATTAGGGTTTTGGCTCTTTTGCATGGGCGGCCATGGATGGGAATGAAGAGTGGGTGGCAACTTGTGGAAGAGCTTGTCTTCTTCCTTGGAGTTGGCTAGCTCCTAGATCTCTTCTCTCCACCATGGTTGGGCGGCAAGAAAGCCTAAGGAGAAACCCTAATTAGGGTTTCCTCCTTAGGTTGGGAGGCTAGGGATTGCAAGGAAGTTGGGCGGCAACTATAGGAGAGGAGGTCTTCTTCTTCCTAGGGTGTGGCCGGCTCCTTCCTCTATTCCCTCCACCGTGGCCGGCGCCCAACATATTCCCTTTCTCCTCTTCACTCCATCTTTGCCGGCGGCACCAAAACTAGGGTTTGTCCCTAGTTCGGTTCCTTGGTTGTTTCCATTATGTTCTCTCTATTCTTGGGGCTAGCGGCATCAATCCTTTTGTGGATTGATGGTTGGCTCAAGCAAGAAGGGAAAGAGAGTTCTTCTTTCATTGGATTGAAGAAGATCTAGGAAGCTTCAACTTGTGGAGGATCTTCGCCCACACGAAGTCTACAAGGAGGTTAGGACATACGATAGAAGATCAAGAGGTATAAAAGTTTCACAACTTTTATTATTGTTCTTTTCATGTTCTTATTTGATATGCTAGCTTATGTTCTTTATGTTAGTATATGTTGATTATACTAGTTTGCATTTGCATGTATTTGTATAATCATGGACCCCGAATAAGAAACACAAAAACCGGCGATCCGTCCGTCGTCTCTTCCGCGGCTAATCGACTAGAAGAGTTTGGTTGCTTGAACAACTAGTTTGTTCAAGCGATCGCTCGAGTCGTTGGCACGATGACGAATTGGTTGTGCTTAGGAAACTCATCCCATCCAGATGAGTTTTCATTAGTGAAAATTTTAATCCGGGGACATGGGAGCCGATGAGCCTTCCGAGGATTAGCACAATTGCCAACAGGAATAAGGTTTTATGGTGGTTTTAGGTTTCTCCCTTGGTAGCCGTCTTTCCTCTCTCCTCTTCTCTTGTCTCCAATGGTTGGCTAGCACCAATCGGAGACAAAGGCTTGCTACTCTAGGAGTTGTCTAAGGTGATCCCGACGTGGATACTGATAGAGGCAAGGCCCGTTGGTCTTGCTTGTGGTTTCGACGGATTCAAAAGAATCTCAAAGGTATAACTTCTCCTTCTCCTTGTGTGTGTTTTCATGTGATTATGCCAAAGCAAGTTTTCCTGGCCCCCAGGAGATATCTAGGATGTAATAAAAATTGTTTTATTCACTTTATTCCGCTGCACATTGTTGGGATGTATACTGAAATGTCCATCTTTTGTATGAACATATTTATATTGAAATAAGAATCACATGATCATTGTTTGCATATTTTTATGGTTGTGCATATCGTCTAATACATTACATTGTAGATAACATGGTGTGGGGTGTCACACGGGAGATCATGTTATCGGTTCCTTGTAAAGTATAAGTAAAGGCTCACAACTAAGATGGCATTGGACAAACCATTAGAATGGTTGTAGTGTGATTTGGGATTGGTTTGTCTTGACCATAGAATCACACTAGTACACTTTGTGTGTATTGAGCAGGACCGACTTAGAGGTGATTCGATTTATTGCTGACTACATAATCGAATCAGACCTCAGATATTATATTGTACATACTCTTAATCCCGATATAATAACGGGCACATATACTTAGTATTCATCTCTTTGATTTACCATTGGGCGAGATTTATAGATTAAATCGATAGGCTCAGTATGTTGGGAGATGATATTATTTATATGGTGTGCGGTTGATTATAGGAGGAAATTGTATTCTATATATTAGGATGATGATGTCCCCTTGAGGATCTCATAAGGTTCATCATGTAAACCCTGCAGGTGGACTTGGTCCGGCATGATGAAAAGGTTGAGTGGTACTACTCATGGAGTTAGATGTTGATTAATTAATGGTCAGTAAATTAATTAATCGACGGACATTCGAGATCTTAAACACGGGGAGAAAATGTACAAATAATATATGGAGCTCATATTAACTTATGGGGGTTGGTGAGGTAGATCAATGATAATCCTTTAGTGGATTGGATTATCATTAATGGATCGGACTTTATCTGGGCTTGATCCATGGGTGGCCAAGATCCAACTCCTCCTCATGGCCCTATTGTAGCCTATTAAAACCTCATGAAGCTTAGATCCAATGGATAGAAACAAAACTCTACATCCAAAGGTAGAGATTAAATGTCTAAGATCCGACGGTTGAGATTAAATCTCTAGATACGACGGTTGAGATTAAATCCCTAGAACCAATGGTGGAGATTAAAACAAGGCTTATCCCTAAACTCTATAAAAGGAGTCTTAGGGTTGGCATGGAGATTAATTGAAAGAAAAAAGCATTGGAGTTGGCGGCAAGAAGCAAGGGACTAGGGTTTTGGAGCTTGGCGGCACCAAATAAAGAAATAGTTTCCTTATCTTCTTCTTCCTCAAGCTTGTCGACGCCCATTGAAGATCTTCCAGCCCTTGCCCGGCATCTAAACTCCCTCCTCTCCTTCTCCTTGGCCGGTGGAACCAAGGCTTAGGGTCCTCTCTTGAAGCTTTTGGCCGGCAACCACTCTTCTCCCTTCTCCTTGTTGGCCGGCGGCAAGCAATCTCCTTGTTGTTTGTTGGTTGGCTATAGGAAAGAGAAGAGTATTGTTTCTATTCTTTCTCTTGCTCAGAACAAGCAAGGAAGGAAGATTGGCGATCTAGTAGCTTCAACTTTTGGTAGATCGTCGCCCACACGACGTTCGAAACGAGGAAGGTAATACATTAGAAGATCGAGAGGTATATTGATTCTCTATTCTCTTTTGTAACATGTTTGTATTTGTTTTTCAATTATGAGCATGATATATTCTGTTTGTGGCTAAATAATACTTGGATCCCGAACATAAATACAAAAGTCGGCGATCCGTACATCGTCTATTTCGCGGCTACTCGTAGAATAGTGGTTGGTCGCTTGAACAACGAGTTTGTTCAAGTGACCTCTCTAAATGAATAGCACGACGATGACTTGGTTGTTTGGGCAATCCCTTTTGTCTTGGATTAATTTTTTTTTAATCCGGGGACATCGATGGGATCGCCATGAACAAGCGACCGAGTTGAGGTGGGAAGCTAAGTTTCCCCTCACGGACTCGAAACTAAAAACCTACAATTGGTATCAAAGCCAAGGTTTCCGATTTTGTGTGTTTAAGGATTTGGTTACTCTTATGCATTTTTTCCATATATTATATGTGCCAGATAATAGTAGGATATTCGTAGGTTAACTCTTTGGTTGAAGGCATAAGATCCGACTATTATGGCCATATGTGTGTATGTGATTGTATGTGTATATTTTGTTGAATCCTCGGGGTTGATGAGGCTAGTATTTAATTTTTTGTAAAATTAGATACGACATTGTTTAGCCACTCCTTTTATTTTAGTTTACTTTCGATCTAGATTTCATGTACACTCCCTCGTGGAGTATAGGATCGATGAATGTAAATTAAAATAGATTTTAGTCTCGGCTCGGATCTCCGGATGGCTCGTACATGGCGTAGGAGGAGCTGACAAGAAGGCAATGCGACGGGAGACATATTGAAGACAAAAGCCATAATAGTTGGAAAATAATTTATTTTTCATATTTATTGCTTATTGTTTGATATGCATGTCGTAGGCTAGAAAATTCCTCATTTTCAAATTACTAAGTGTGAGAGGGATATTTTTAGAAATTCCCACGACCTTCATTACAATTTGACAAGTGATGTAAATAAACTTGCGCATCGGCTCTGAGTGCCTTCGTCCCCATCGGATGAGTTTGTTTGCGGATCACAAGGTCGAATATGGTTATAGGGAATTATTAAGGAGCGTGTGTACTTCCCCATCGGAAGGCACATAACCTGAGATAATTACCTTGGTACCAAGTAATGGTGAACACTTAGATACAAATATAAGTATCCTCTCCATCGGAGTCGCTGCTTTTATTTGTAGGGCCAAAGAGGAACCAACTATAAATTTTACTTGTCAAAAAGTTAGGTTGACAAGATAGTAAAATTAATGGGTGAAACCTCCTCTTACAAATGAAGAATTTGTATACGTCGACACTATCGTGGCATACGATATTATCGGTGTTTTGAGGTGTTGGTTGATTTTAAAATTTTATTGTTTGAGGAATCAATATTTTTTTGAAATCTAATATTTTTATCTATGTGATTCTTAGGTTTTCTTTCAAAATGACTTTCAACTCGCTTGCTGTGATACTGAAAGAGAATAAACTTACTGGATCCAACTATGTTGATTGGAAGAAAAATCTAGACATTGTCTTGACTGCTGAGGAATACAAATATGTACTCCTCGAAGAGTGCCCTCCTAAGCCTGCAAATGATTCTGGGGAAAAGGAGAGAGAAAGTTATAAAAAGTGGATCAAGGCCGATGAGATGGCGCGGTGTTACATTTTGGCATCTATGTCAAATGTACTGCAACATTAGCATCAAGCCATGCCCACTGCTTATGTCATGATGCTCAATCTCAAAGAGATTTTCGGACACCAGAATCGGGCAGCTAGGTAAGAAGCCATGAGAAACTTGATGATGACCACCATGATCGAGGGAACACTCATAAGGGATCATGTTCTCAAGATGATGGCTCATTTGATTGAGCTGGAGGTCCTTGGAGCTGAGATCGATGGGAAAACCCAGGTCGATATCATACTTCATTCTCTACTTAGGAGTTTTGAGCAGTTTCGCCTGAACTACAAGATGAACAAGAGGTTGTATTCGTTGGCAGATCTTCTGACAGAACTCCAGGTGGTAGAAGGGCTATTTCGTCAGAGTGCTCAGGCACATGCCATGGTGACCCAAAAGGTTTCTACTTCTAAGCTGAAAGGAAAGAAGAAGAAGAAACAAACTGGGGCGAAGGCGGTGGGAGGTACTCAGGGAGGAGTGAAGAAGCCGAAAGGCAAGTGCTTCACTTGTAAGCAGACTGGACACTGGAAGAAGGATCCCCAAACCGCAAGAACAAAGGTATATCTTTGGTCTTGTCGAAAACATGTTTAGGGGTGTTATCTACTGGCACCTGGTGTGTAGATACGGGAGCCACTGATCATGTCTGCAATACTTTATAGGGGTTCCAGGAAACTAGACGACTGGCTGAGGGGGAGATTATCGTGTACTTGGGCGATGCCACGAAGGTGGCGGCTGTTGCAGTGGGAGACGCTCATTTATCTTTTGAGGAAAATAAACTTTTGATTCTTAAGAATTGCCTTTATGTACCTTCATTTAGAAAGAATTTAATTTCGGTTTCTAAATTGTTAATGGATGGATATTCTATTTCATTCAATGACAAAGTTGTTATAAAAAGGAATAGGGACATTATCTGTTCTGGTACATTGATAGGAAATTTGTACACACTTGAACCAAAAGCTCCCATGATGCAAATTGAAATAAATAACTCATCTTCTAATTCCAATAAGAGAAAAGAACCTTCATAAATGAACCAAACATATCTTTGGCATCTTAGGCTTGGTCATATTAACCTAAGTAGAATTCAAAGGTTGATAATTGATGGACCTTTGGGTTCATTAGTGGTGGAGGATTTCCCAACTTGTGAATCTTGCTTGGAGGGTAAAATGACCAAGAGGCCTTTTAAGGCCAAGGGGTATAGAGACAAAGATGTGTTAGAATTGGTTCATTTTGATTTGTGTGGTCCTATGTCTATCCAGGGCTAGAGGTGGTTTGAGTATTTCATCTCTTTTATAGACGATTACGAGATATGGATATATTTACCTGATGCGCCGCATGTCT
The DNA here is from genome assembly GCA_025175895.1 of Wurfbainia villosa. Classification (NCBI taxonomy): domain Eukaryota; kingdom Viridiplantae; phylum Streptophyta; class Magnoliopsida; order Zingiberales; family Zingiberaceae; genus Wurfbainia; species Wurfbainia villosa. The sequence goes on from CM046002.1 coordinate 67,256,247, forward strand.
GAATGCTTTGACAAGTTCAATGAATTCAAGGCTGATGTGGAGAAACGTCAAGGTAAAAGTATCAAGACACTACGATCTGATCGTGGTGGCGAGTACCTCTTAGGAGAGTTTAGGAATTACTTATCGAGGTCGATTCAATCCCAATTGATCGCGCACACCCCAGCAGAATGGTGTAGCAGAGCGAAGGAATAGGACTCTTATGGAGATGGTTAGATCGATGATGAGTTATTCTGAGTTGCCAGATTCGTTCTGGGGATATGCTCTAGATACGGTGGTGTACATTCTGAACTTAGTTCATCTAAATCAGTGCCTTCTACTCCCACAGAATTGTGGACTGGGCAAAAGCCTAGTCTAAGACATATTCGGATATGGGGGAGTCCAACACATGTGCTGAAGGCAAATGCTGGTAAGTTGGAACCTCGCATAGAAGTACGCATGTTCGTTGGCTATCCTTGAGGAATGAAGGGTGCTCTATTTTATAGTCCTAGAGACCAGAGGGTGATCGTTAGCACGAACGCCAGATTTCTAAAGGAAGACTATGTCATAAGCCACAAGCCCAAGAGTAAAATTGTTCTGGAGGAATTAAAAGGGGGAGTCACTTCTTTAGTACCACCGGTACAAGAATATACCATATGTCACTGCACCGCGTGTCATAGAGGATACACAGGTGATGCCTTGTCATAGTGGGAGGATTGTGAGACAGCCTGATAGATTCATGTTCTTGGGAAAATCTTCTGATTTGGTCCCTGGTGAACATGAACCTGATCCCTAGACATATGACGAGGCAATCCAAGATAAAGATGCAGTATCTTGGCAAAGTGCAATGAATGCTGAGATTGAATCTATGGATTCAAATCAGGTCTAGGAGCTAGTAGAACCACCCGATGGTGTAAAAACCATTGGATGCAAGTGGATCTACAAGAGAAAGAGAGGAATAGATGGAAAGGTTGAGACCTTCAAAGCGAGGCTTGTTGCGAAGGGGTACACTCAGAAAGAGGGTATCGATTATGAGGAGACCTTTCACGTGAGCCATGCTTAAGTCTATCCGGATTCTCTTATGCATAGCTCATATGGATTATAAGGTGTGGCAGATGGATGTCAAGATAGATTTCCTTAATGTAAATCTTGAGGAAAACATCTATATGAAGCAACCAGAGGGATTCATTGCTAAAGGCAAAGAGCATCTTGTGTGTAAGCTTAATCGGTCCATTTATGGATTGAAGAAAGCTTCGAGGTATTGGAACATCCGCTTTGATGAGGTAATCCAGTCTTATGGATTTATTCAAAGTCCGGATGAGTCTTGTGTATACAAGAGATGTGACGGAAACGTAGTGGTATTTCTTGTACTATACGTAGATGACATTTTGTTGATTGGCAACAATATCAAGGTGTTATCGGACGTAAGGGTATGGATCACATAAGGCTAGTAAACACATAGAGCACAAGTACCACCTGATACGAGAAATCGTAAAGAGAGAAGTTGTTGTGGCCAACATTTCATCAGAGGATAACATGACAGATCCTTTCACTAAGGCCCTTCCGACGAGAGCTTTTGATAGGCATGTGGAGGTAATGGGGATCAAATGTATGGCAGTTTGAGGACAACATAGTCTTTTAGTATAAGTGGGAGATTGTTGGGATGTATACTGAAAAGTCTATCTTTTGTATGAACATCTTTATTTTGAAATAAGAATCACATGATCATTGTTTGCATATTTTTATGGTTGTGCATATCGTCTAATACATTACATTGTAGATAACATGGTGTGTGGTGTCACATGGGAGATCATGTTATCAGTTCCTTGTAAAGTATAAGTAAAGGCTCACAACCGAGATGGCTTTGGACAAACCATTGGAATGGTTGTAGTGTGATTTGGGATTGGTTTATCTTGACCATAGAATCACACTAGTGTACTTTGTGTGTATTGAGTAGGACCGACTTAGAGGTGATTCGATTTATTACTGACTACATGATCGAATCAGACCTCAGATATTATATTGTACATACTCTTAATCTCGATATAATAACGGGCACATATACTTAGTATTCATTTCTTTGATTTACCAATGGGCGAGATTTATAGATTAAATCGATAGGCTCGGTAAGTTGGGAGATGATATTATTTATATGGTGTGCTGTTGATTATAGGAGGAAATCGTGTCCTATATATTAGGATGATGATGTCCCCTTGAGGAGCTCATAAGGTTCATCATGTAAACCCTGCAGGTGGACTTGGTCCGGCATGATGAAAAGGTTGAGTGGTACTACTCATGGAGTTAGATGTTGATTAATTAATGGTTAGTAAATTAATTAATCGACGGACATTCGAGATCTTAAACACGGGGAAAAAATGTACAAATAATATATGGAGCCCATATTAACTTATGGGGGTTGGTGAGGTAGATGAATGATAATGCTTTAGTGGATTGGATTATCATTAATGGATCGGACTTTATGTGGGCTTGATCCATGGGTGGCCAAGATCCAACTCCTCCTCATGGTCCCTATTGTAGCCTATTAAAACCTCATGAAGCTTAGATCCAATGGATAGAAACAAAACTCTAGATCCAAAGGTAGAGATTAAATCTCTAAGATCCGAAGGTTGAGATTAAATCTCTAGATCCGACCGTTGAGATTAAATCCCTAGAACCAATGGTGGAGATTAAAACAAGGCTTATCCCTAAACTCTATAAAAGGAGTCTTAGGGTTGGCGTGGAGAGTAATTGGAAGAAAAGGGCATTGGAGTTCGCAGCAAGAAGCAAGGGGCTAGGGTTTTGGAGCTTGGCGGCACCAAATAAGTAAATAGTTTCCATATCTTCTTCTTCCTCAAGCTTGTTGGCGCCCAATGAAGCGTTTCCAGCCCTTGGCCGGCATCCAAACTCCCTCCTCTCCTTCTCCTTGGCCAGTGGAACCAAGGCTTAGGGTCCTCCCTTGACGCTTTTGGCCGGCAACCACTCTTCTCCCTTCTCCTTGTTGGCCGGCGACAAGCAATCTCCTTGTTGTTTGTTGGTTGGCTATAGGGAGGAGAAGAGTATTGTTTCTATTCTTCCTCTTACTCGGAATGAGTAAGGAAGGAAGATTGGCAATCTAGGAGCTTAAACTTTTGTTAGATCGTCGCCCACATGACGTCCGAAAGGAGGAAGGTCATACATTAGAAGATCGAGAGGTATATTGATTCTCTATTCTCTTTTGTAACATGTTTGTATTTGTTTTTCAATTATGAGCATGATATATTCTATTTGTGGCTAAATAATACTTGTATTCCAAACATAAATACAAAAGTCAGCGATCCGTACATCGTCTATTCCACGGCTACTCGTAGAATAGTGGTTGGTCGCTTGAACAACGAGTTTGTTCAAGTGACCTCTCTAAATGAATAGCACGACGATGACTTGGTTGCTTGGGCAATCCCTTTTGTCTAGGATTATTTTTTTTTAATCCGGGGACATCGATGGGATCGCCATGAACAAGCGACCGAGTTGAGGTGGGAAGCGAAGTTTCCCCTCACAGACTCGAAACTAAAAACCTACACACATGATCCCGGAATCTCCAACAAGTGGTATCAGAGCCACCTTGTTTGTTTGACACATATTGCATGTTGTAGGAGAATATTTAAAGCATGTTTGATGTTTTAATATACCTGTGTCATGTTTATCTATATGATAGATTAAAGTATGCTTGATTTTTCATATAGGAAATGTTTGTTACCTTAAAGGGAATACCAAGGGTGCGCCTAGAAACACCGAAGGTGTTGGACGCATCGTTAGAGCCTAAGCATAGACTCACATTCACATCAAAAAATTTATTTTCTAATGTGACCTTGGTTTTTCCATATTTAGGTATATTTCCTTTTATAGATGAGACCCATAATAACCTAAAATCTCTCATGCAAATATTAGAGCTAACATCTTCCATTAATATGGTTGAACTAGAGTTCTTTTTCGTGTTTGGGTTGTTAGACTCTCTCCAAGCCTAGCATGACATTGAGCATGTTCAATTCATATGAGATTCGATGTTTATTTTAAATGCTATGGACCAAAGGTCAAGTTCAAGTTTGGGTTGTTGGACTCTCTCTAAGCCTGGCTTGTAAATTGGATGTGTTTAAATCATTTAAATTCGATATCGCGATTAATGGGTCGGCCTTAACTAAAAGCATTATTTTGTTGGACTCTCTACAAGGTCAATGTGGACAGAGGTACAATTAGGTGATATGAATTGGATGTATATATGTTAATGAGTTAACAACCTAATGTATATATGAATATTCAACTAGTTGATAGCATAAAGTGATAGTTATATATTTGATATATAATGGGTACTGTTAATACCTAACATTATGACTATGAATAGCTTGTTAGACTCTCTCCAAGGTTGTTCTTAGTCATAATGGATATTGATGGGATCTGGGATTCCAGGACAGTCTAAGTAGGGCTGGTGCAGGGTACTATATGAATTGCCAAGGCAGTGTAAGGAGTTCTAGTACAGGTCCAGGGAAGTATTTGTATTACTAGGGTAGTTTTGATTTGTGAAGGGTACTATATGAATTTGCAGTGTAGTATATGTATTACTAGGGCAGTTTTGATCTGTGTAGAGTACTATATGAATTTCCAGGGCAGTATAAGGAGTTCCAATATAGGTCCAGGGAAGTATCTATATTACCATGGCAATTTTGATCTGTGCAGGGTACTATATGAATTTCCAAGGCAGTATAAGGAGTTCCAGTATAGGTCTAGGGCAGTTTTAATCTGTGTAGGGTACTATATGAATTTCCAGGGTAGTGTAAGGAGTTCTAGTATAGGTCCAGGGCAGTATCTATATTACCAGGGTAGTTTTGATATGTGTAGGGTACTATATGAATTTCCAGGGTAGTATAAGGAGTTCCAGTATAGGTCCAGGGCAGTTTTGATCTGTGTAGGGTACTATATGAATTTCCAGGGCAGTGTAAGGAGTTCCAATATAGGTCCGAGGCGTTTGTATTACGAGGCAATTTTGATCGGTCAGGTACTATATGAATTTCTAGGGCAGTATAAGGAGTTCAAGTACAGGTCCAGGGCAGTTTTGATCTATGTAGGGTACTATATGAATTTCCAAGACAGTGTAAAGAGTTCCAGTATAAGTCTAGGCGATGTCTATTACTAGGCGCTTTGATCGGTCAGGTACTATATGAATTTCCAGGACAGTGTTAGGGTTGAATGGTAGGCCCAGGGTGGTGTGAAGGAAAAAGTGAATTGTCAGAGCAGTTAATGTAGCGCTAGAGGAACCTGAGTATTGCCAGGGCAGTTAGCACATCTTCTGAGCGGGACTCTCTTTTCAGTAGGGAACAAAGGAAAGAGGGGCACGCTGAAGGGTGGGAAGTAATGGTGAAAGGTTGAGGGTGTTTAGTTTAATATAATCGTATGTTTCTTTATATTTCGTTTGAGATTAACACATGGCAAGAGATATTTTTGGATCAGGGGCGGGGAAAAGGGGTATTACCATGAGGAGAAGGTGGGGTGCTTCGTCTATAAAAGGGTGGAAGACGATGGGATTGGGGATGGTTCTTTCTTCCTCATTTGGTATCTCTGATATCTCTCTTCCTTTTCAATCTCTTACCTTTTACTCCTCATACTCGTACTGACTTGATCATCGGAGTGGTCGCACCGGGAAGCCGGCCAACTTTGAGTGTCTCTTGGTGTGACAGATTCAACTTGTTCCTAAACATCTTCAATGCTAGATTCAGTAGTGTGCGGAAAAGGGGAGGGGGATCTTGGGGAGCCAAAGAAGCAAGTACCATCAAATTGGTACCGCCTGTGGGAATCTGAACGAAAAGTCATGATGGTCAATACTAGAAGAACAATGAAGGAGCTAGAAGAAGGGGAGAAATCTATTACTAGCACTTCTCAGTGGGTACTAGTAAAAGGCGGCGGGAGCCTCTGTATAAGGAAGATCTTATGCAGATTATGGCGGAAATGATGGACTAGACTTCGCAAAAGGCTACCCCAAAAGAAGTTAAATAAGATATCTCTGATAGTGAATCTGAGGAGGAAGGAGGTAAATATTTTCAATTAAAGAAAGGTTCTAACGTTTGTAAAAAAGGAAAGGGCAAGGAAAAATGTGTGGCTCCTTTGGGAGATATATCTTTGGAAGAGGAGGCCCCCACTGTGGGGACTATTGTGCGAATAGATGAGGAAACTCCTTTTGTAGTAAGTATTTTAAATGATGAATTACCTCGATGATTGTGGCTTCCTCAAATATCTGAATATGCCAGATCCTCTGATCCTAAAGACCATCTGAGGAAATTTGAGAATATCGCTTTGTTGTATCGCTATACTGATGGAGTCAAATGTCGGGTATTCCTTACTACCTTAACAGGACCGGCAGAGCAATGGTTCAGCGACTTGAAGCCAAAAAGTATTGCATCTTTTAAGGATTTTTCCATGCTATTTGTGAGGCATTTTTCCAGTGCTAAGAAATATTTGCCTTAGACTTTGAGTCACTTTGATCTTAAGCAAATAGAAGCAGAGAGTTTGCGACAATATGTGCACAAGTTTACGCAGGCTACTCGTGAGATCCCTACTATAGAACCTGGTATGATGATAGGGGCTTTCACCCAGGGGCTTAGAGAGGGGGACTTCTTTAAATCCTTAGCAAAAAAGCCTCCTGTAAGTTTTGAGGATCTACTATCCCGGGCGGAAAAATTCATTAATTTAGAAGATGCTTAGAAATCTCGACGAACTTCACAGGATTTTAGGATAGTGGAAAGACCGGAGGGAAGGATTGAATGGGTAAGACCTATGCAACCTGTAAGAAACAAGGCTTTGTGTGCTCCCTTGCCACAGTTCTCTAAGGAAAGGGCTATGAATGTTTGTATAGAGCAAAGGTTGTTGTGGAGACCCTTTGGGGCTAAGAGAGGGCCTAGGAGATTGTCGTCCCCTACTTTTTGTGCTTTTCATCAAGAATATGGGCACAATACTCAAAATTGTCAGTAGTTGGATTTAGAGTTGCAGAGGATTATGGGAACTCACCCTCATATCCGAAATTTAGTCACGAATCCTGCTCCTTATCAACAGGGGTTTGTGGGAAGAAACTACAGGAGGGGTAATCCTAGACCTCTTATGAATAGACCAATGCAGCACGTGCAGATAAGGGAAGTAATTGTAGGGATTTCTATATGCCAAATAGCATATGCGCAACGGAAAAATTAGGATCCCTTCCTAGTGATCCTTGCAAAAGAAAACCTCGTACAAAATAAATTTCTCTAAAACCAAACCTATCTTATAGGAGAGGATTACCTTTGTTGCATGCCCTTGTTAATCCCGCTTTTCCTTTTGGTTCGTTGGATCTTTAGCACGTTCAAATGTCCGTGCCTCTATACGTATCCACACGAGCAAGCTCTTGTCTCACAAAAGAAAAACTAGAAGGGCTCTCCTTTACTTCTTGCTAGAGAAGTCCCTAAAGGAGAGGAAGCTAGGAAAAAAGAGAAGGGAAGAAGAAGACTACTCTTCTTGCTAGCCTACACTCACAAAACCACACAACCAAAGCTTCCACCAAGCTCTCAAGCTCTCACACAACCACAATCACCTTTTGGTAGCCACTCCATGGAGTCTTTATAGGGTTGAAAAACCCCTTTCACCTCCTACCATTCAATGCAATCCATTGCATTGAGACACCTTGTTTGGCCGGCCACTTTAAGGAGACAAAAACCACTTTGTCTCCTTCCACCTTATCTAGCTTAGGTTGCATGATTATGTGGCATGCTTGTGTGGCATTCATGCATGTTGAATTAATCTTATTAATTCAATAAGCCCACCTTATCTAGCTTAGGTGGCATGCTTATGTGGCATGCTTGTGTGGCATTCATGCATGTTGAATTAATCTTATTAATTCAATAAGCTTATGTTATCATATTGAATTAATCTCATTAAATCAATAAGGTAACATATTGAATTAATCTCATTAAATCAATAAGCTAAAATTCTCATTAAGCTTAAAGTCCAAAAACCATTTTGTACTTAAGCTTATTCCCAAATTATTCTAGTCAAACTAGAATGCACTAATTCTTCTAATCATCATGCTCTTTGTGTGTGACACTATAGGCTCTCATAACGTTGGCAGTGGATCTAAACTCTTTTAGATACACAAGCAATGAGCGGCATCTAGCAATACATCATTGCTACCCAAGTTACGAAATAAGTCAAGATCCGACTAACCTTTCCGTGACTACTATAATGTATGACCGTGTCCTTCTATCCTTGATATCAGATTTGACCAATGAGGCATAGACCGTGTCATCCTCGATCAATCTATGTGTTTCTTGATCCCTGAGTAAACTAACTCAAACAAATGAGCTCAATATCTCATATTGACTCATTTGAGCATGGCCATGCGTTTTAGTAGTTCTACTCAATCAAGGGGCCCACCGATATCACTCTCGTCATATGAGAGGGATAGATCCCATCTACATCACTCACATCCCTCCGCATAATTTGTTATATACCCAGTAATCGCCTTTATGGTCCACCCTGTTACGGGTGACGTTTGACGATACCAAAGTACATAATTCCTTATGTAGGGAACCATAGTGACTTCAAGTTCGAGGACTATTCATACCAATAGTCACATGAGAAAGTTTATAACACTCATAAAACGATCCATGAAACTTTCTCATGGCGGGTCAGTTCAGTATATATTCTCTAATATATACCCATGTGTCAACTTGATATCATATATCCATGACTTGTGAGATCAAGTCATCAATCGACCTACATGCTAGTCTTTATGTATTAATATTGCCCTTGCATATTAATACTTGACTAGGAACATTTAGGAAAGTGTTCTCTACAGCCTCTCATAATCAATTCTGCCAATTGATGTGCTGTAGATAAGAACCTACTTTTCTAGGGCATTATTATATTTAATTTAGCTGACACAAGTAAGATGTAAATATAATAACCAATCCTTTGCCTTTATTGAATATGATACAAAATGTTCCCTTTTCAACCATCACATGATTGGCTCTAGGGCTATAACTAACAATCTCCCACTAGCACTAGTACCAATCACTATGATATCTAATACCTAGTGACCTAGTGTGACCATCATGCTTCCTCTGTGCCAAAGCCTTGGTCAATGGATCTGCGATGTTAGCTTCTGTCGGTACTCTGCATATCCTCACATCTCCTCTATCGATGATCTCTCGAATGAGATGGAAGCACCGCAGTATGTGTTTGGTCCGCTGATGTGATCGAGGTTCCTTAGCACGTGTAATAGCCCCATTGTTGTCACAATAGAGGTCTATTGGATCTGTAATGTTAGGAACTACCCCAAGTTCATCTTTCGATCACGCAATATACTCGCCGTTGTAGAATCGAATCGTGTCCTCCGCTGAACTCTTCCACTCACGGCTCCACCATTCGTGCAAAACACGCACTCGATTGCGATCTATAGTCATCCTTATGCTTTAGAAGCTTTCATCGTAACCTTTACAGCTAGCTCCTCATTGCCTCCAAATATCAGGAAATATTCTTTCGTTCTTCGTAAGTATTTAAGAATATTTTTGACTGCTATCCAGTGACTTTCACCTGGATCCGACTGGTATCTACTCGTCATGCTCAAAGCATACGAGACGTCAGGACGAGTACAAAGCATGGCGCATATGATAGACCCTATGGCGGATGCATAAGGGATCTTATCCATGCGATCTCTCTCCTCCTAGAAGAGGGACATTGAGTCTTGAAAGACTCACACCATGTGATAAAGGCAAAATCCTTCTTGGAATTTTGCATAAAAAGCGATCTAGCACTTTATCTATGTATGTACTCGACTTAGGCCAAGTAATCTTTTAGATCTATCTCTATAGATCTTGATGCCTAGAATATAGGCGCTTCACCTAAGTCTTTCATCGAGAAACAATTCCCTAACCACATCTTCACAGACTGGAGTGAGGGAATATCATTTCCGATGAGAAGTATGTCATCTACATACAAGACAAGAAATACAACTGTGCTCCCACTATTTCTCTTGTAGAAACAAGGTTCATCTTCATTCTTGATGAAACCAAACTCCTTGATTGCATCATCGAATCGAAGATTCCAGCTTCGAGAGGCTTGCTTTAGTCCATAAATGGACCTTTGCAGTTTGTATACCTTTCCAGGATGCTTTGGATCTTCAAAACCTCAGCCGTGTGTCATGTACACATCCTCGAGTAGCTTCCATTCAAAAGCGGTTTGACATCCATCCGCCAGATCTCATAATCATGGTAGGTCGCAATAGCAAGTATGATCCGAATGGATTTAAGCATAATCGGTGAAAAGGTTTCATCATAGTCAATACCATGAATTTGTTTGAATCCTTTAGCCACCAATCTACCTTTATAGGTATGCTTATTACCATCCATGTCAGTCTTTACTTTAAAGACCCACTTACACCCAATGGGTTTTACCCCTTCAGGTGGATCAACCAAGGTCCATACTTGGTTAGTGTACATGGATTCCATTTCGGATCTCATGGCCTCTAGCCATTTCTTGGAATCTGGGCTCATCATAGCTTCTTGATAGGATGTAGGCTCGTCAAGATCGACAAGCAATACCTCACCGTTGTCAGTCAAGAGAAAAGAATATCTCTCGGGTTGACGACGGATCCTATCAGATCTACGAAGAGGTTGGTCTACTTGAACAGGTGTTTGCTCCACAACTCTTTGGGCAACAATTTCCTCATCCACAACACTTTGTGGTCCCTGTTCATTTTCCATCGAAGCCTTAGTGTTATCTTCATCTTGAACTTCTTCAAGATGAATTTTACTCCCACTAGTTTTTCTAGAAATAAATTCTCTTTCTAGAAAGACAGCATTTCTGGCAACAAACACCTTGCCAAGTGTGGGATTGTAAAAGTAATATCCCTTAGTTTCCTTGGGATATCCTACAAAATAACACTTATCTGATTTGGGTCCTAGTTTATCTGAGACTTGATGTCTAACATAAGCTTCACAACCCCAAATCTTTATAAAAGACATTTTAGGACTCTTCCCAGTCCATATCGTATATGGTGTCTTTTCTATGGCTTTTGATGGGATGCGATTAAGTGTGAAAGCGGCTGTCTCTAGAGCTAGTCCCCAAAAGGAAGTAGGTAGATCAGTCTGGCTCATCATTGATCGTACCATATCTAATAGAGTATGATTTCTCCTCTCAGATACACCATTCCATTGTGGTGTTCCAGGTGGAGTGAGTTGGGATATTATCCCACACTCAGCCAGGTGATCACGAAACTCTTGACTAAGGTATTCACCATCTCGATCTGATCGAAGTAGCTTAATACGCTTACCAAGTTGGTTTTGTACTTCATTCTTGAATGCTTTGAACTTTTCAAAGGATTCTGACTTATGTCTCATCAAATATAAGTAGCCGAATCTACTCATATCATCAGTGAAAGTAATAAAGTATTTATAGCCTCCTCTGTCTTCGACATTGAAAGGGCCACATACATCAGTATGTATGAGTCCTAACAAGTCCGTCGCTCTCTCGCCATGTCCACTAAATGGAGTTTTAGTCATCTTTCCTAAAAGACAAGATTCGCATACCTCATATGATTCAAAATCAAATGAGTCCAATAATCCATCTTTATGGAGTTGGGATATGCGTTTTTCATTTATGTGACCTAGGCGACAAAGGTTGAGAGATATGTTTGGTTCAAATCATTCGATTTGAACCGTTTTGTATTTACGTTATATATTGGGTTTTCTAAATCTAGAACATAGAGACCATTCATAAGTGGTGCATTACAATAGAACATTTCATTCAAATAAATGGAACAACATTTGTCCTTTATTATAAAAGAAAAGTTTTTCTTGTCTAAACAAGATACAGAAATTATGTTCTTTGTCAATGCTGGTACATATAAGCACTCCTCTAGTTCTAAGATAAGCCCAAGGCAAAGACAAGAATATGTTCCTACATGACAAAGAAGAACTTTGCGCCATTGCCTACTCGTAGGTCCACTTCGCCCTTTGCCATTAGTCTACTATTTCTCAGTCCCTGTACATTAGTACAAATGTGAGATGCACATCCTGTATCTGATACCTATGTAGAAGAAATAGATAGATTAACTTCTATAACGTGTATACCTGAGGCAGAAGTCCCACTTCTTTTCTTCTTTACTTCCTCAAGGTAGACTTTCATAGCCCGCTTCCAAAGGTCCAGCCTCACCGCAGAATGGAAACAGTCCCTTCCTTAGGTACTTTACCTTTACCCTTTGAAGTGGATGAATTGGCCTTGCCTTTGGCTTGGTCTTACCCTTGCCTTTGCGCTTACCTTTGCCCTTCTTGACCATTAGTACGTTACTAACTTTCTTTTTGAGATTCGGTTCAGCAGTTCTTAACATGCTGAGAATCTCAGGCAAAGGTTTATCAATTTCATTCATGTTATAATTCATGACGAATTGATTATATGCTTCCGGCAACGATTGCAGGATAACATCGGTTGCCAATTCTTGGCTCAGTGGAAAACCTAGTCTTTCAAGATTCTCAACGTACCCAATCATTTTAAGTACGTGAGTTCCTACAGGTGTTCCTTCTTGCATCTTGCATGCAAAAAGAGCCTTAGACACTTCAAAACGCTCGTGCCTAGCTTGTCCTTGATATAGTTGTTTCAAATGCTCAACCATATCATAGGCATCCATGTTCTCATGTTGCTTCTGAAGCTCAGAGTTCATGGTTGCAAGCATAAGGCATGACACATCTAATGCGTCATCTTGATGCTTCTTATAAGCATCTTTTTCAACACGAGTGGCGTAGGCGTGTATTTCGTGGTAGACTGCTCTAGGACATACGCTTTTTCTTGCTTGAGGATAATCCTCAAGTTCCTATACCAGTCAAGAAAGTTTGCTCCATTGAGCTTGTCCTTCTCAAGGACAGATCGCAAGTTGAGGGGGTGTGTCGTGTTAGATGACATGGTGATCTACAACAATAAAATGCAAAATTAAGTATCATACCTAAGTCATTTAATTAGGCCTTTAATTAAATGAGGCTCCCACTAAATTCTCATAGCTTTGATATGAGCTAATCATTGATGTAGGCAAACACTTTTCGCTTACATCATTAGCTACTATTTAGCTATAAATTTATATGGATAAAGATCCACATCATAATTGCCTTGAGTTAGCTTTGGCTAATCGCCAAGACGAGTATGATTTAGGTAGGCAATCTTTTGCCAATTACATCTGATGTAACTCTTTAATAGCTTTGGTTAAGTTTAGATTAGTTTAGTGTTTATTCCTAAACCGACTTCCAGTGTGGCGAGGCACGAGGCCTTCTTGATATCGAGACACGACCACTTCTAAGACAAAGTGATGTTAAAATCACATAAAACTAATTTTAAAACTTATGCTCAAAGCTAATATATGCCTCTACTTTCTTAACTAATTAAGAAAAACTTAATTAAGTCTTAACCAAGTTTGATAGCGGGACATCACGATTGTCCACTCGCACTCTTCCAAGATAAAATGCATTGCTTTGCTTTGGCAAACCCAATAACAAATGATCGAGGAAGTAGTGAGTACCAAACTTTGGTAGGCATATCGTATTTGACTTATTAAGATATAAACTTAAACATGCATCACATACATATTAGCATACATCACATATAAGCTAAATTAACATGCATCACATACAAGTTAAACTAAGTGTGTCATGGTTATGGCCCTTATTCTACAATCTTCTCAAGCCAATGAGAAGATTGATTGGTCAACCTAGGGATAGCATCTTCTCCCAAGTGCTTCCTTTTGGTTGTCTTGTGTTGTTGACTTCCTCCTTGTAACATTATCTTCCAATGGACCCTCCATCTTGTTGGTGCAATCGGCCCAGGTCACGATTGACCAGGACTCGAGTTTGACTCGAGTGATGTTTTAATGTTTGACAAAGTATGTTTGACAAAGTATGTTAGACATAGGATTGACATTGATGTTTGACATTAATGTCGGTTAATATGTTGGGGAGATTGTTTATACAATTGACCCAGGTTATAATTGACCAGACTCGAGTTTTGACTCGAGGGAGACTTTGGTGGTTGACTAGGGTTGACCATGTGTTTATGGGAAAGTCCAAGTCATGGGTACTTGGCATGGAAAGTCCAAGTGGGACACTTGGCATTTGGGAAAGTCCAAGTCTTGAGGACTTGGCATGGGAAGTCCAAGCATGGGTCTTGGCAAATGAGAAGTCCAAGCATGGGTCTTGGCAAATGAGAAGTCCAAGCATGGGTCTTGGCAAATGGAAAGTCCAAGCATGGGTCTTGGCATGGAAAGTCCAACATGGGTTGGCAAGGGAAAGTCCAAGCTTGAGTCTTGGCATTTGAGAAGTCCAAGGATTGATATTGGCGCCAGAAAGTCCAAGCGAGTCTTGGCGGCGTAAGTCCAATGTGCCTTGGCGGTGTAGACACCGTTAGCATGACATAGCCGATGGAAGCACCTGAAGGCTAGCGCGATGGATGAACAAGTCATGGATGACTTGGAGGGATCCGAGAGGCGTGAGGCTGATGGAGGTGGCTAAAAGGCTTAGGTATAGGCTAAGGGTGGTCTAGCAAGTATGGGGGCACCATACTTGGGTTAAAACCTCATTCTTGAGGTTGGCTGACCGCATTATGGCCGGCTCGATCACGAGTCGACTCGAGTTCGACCGCCGATTGAGAGCTTTAGAGCGAGCCGATCGCTCATGGGAGCGATGATCAGGTGACGGCAATGACCGCTAAGGGATGGCGCCGACCGCCGAGCATGGACGCCGTAACGCGATGGGCCGGCGACGGGCGCTGACGCCAATGTTGGCAATGATCGGTGAGAGTCCTGCTGAATTTGTCCAACGTGGATCGAGCCGTTGTCTCACAGCTGGTTGGCAATGATCGGGTGATTTATGGCGCCGACCGCCAGTGGAAATCCAGCCCGACGCGAGATAAAAGGAAGCTGTTCATGGAGATTGCGGAATCAGTTCTTGGGGAGCTTTCTTGAGGCGATTTGAAGGCGATTTGCAGGTGCATTTCAGGGCCCTTCAACCTCATCCAAGCAACCAACAAGCAAAGCGCTCAAACCCTAGTTTTGTAAAGTGTTCTTTACATTTCCTTTGTATTTGCTTGTATTTCTTTAGATTATTGTTGTAATCTTGTGTACGAGGTTTCTCCACCTCCGACTTGTTGTCGAGAAGGAGTTTATTGATTAGTGATTGCATTGGCATCGCTAGAGCTCGTTAGAGCTCAATCCGTGGAGTAGGAACCGTGTGGTTCCGAACCACGTTATATGATCGTGTTGTGATTGTGTGTCTTGTTGTATTTATTTGTTATTACTATTCCACTGTGCTAACAAGATTGTAGACGATCAAACGCGAAAGAATTCCATCTATGTACGGTATCACGCTATTCACCCCCCCCTCTAGCGGGCATTCAATTTCCAACAAGTGGTATCAGAGCCTGGTGGCTCTTCAACGGATTAACAACCGGGAGCAAGACGCTAGAGGGTAAAAGATGGAAGTCCAAGATCAATTAGGATGGGACATCAACACACCGGTCCCTTATTCATTATATGGACAAGAAGGTTTCAATTCTTGGAAGAGAAGAATTGAAGATTTTTTGATGATGAGAGACCTTGAGGAATGGTCCGCCTTGATGGAAGGATTTGAATATCCTAAGGGACCAAAGGGAGGGTTTCTCAAGAAGAAGAAATGGAGTGAGGAGCAACTCCGGCAATTCGAGAAAAACAAGAAGGTAATCAAATTCATTTTTGATTTAATTCCAAATGAATTCTTGTGTAGCCTAGGTGAATGCATGGATGCTAAGGAGCTATGGAGCGATTTGGCAAAGCTCCATGAAAGCCCATCAATGGTTCAAGAGGAAGAGACCGAAGAGGCTAATGCATCATCTTCACAAGGAAGTGAGGACTTGGAGGTTGAGAGATCATCAACATCCAAAGAGGAAGAGGAAGTAGAATCGGAAGTTGATAAGGAGTCAATTTCCGGGTTGGTGGAGGAAGTGGAAGAAGCATCCACCTCAAGGATTGAGGGGGAGGAGAGAACTTCCATACCGGAGCAACAAGAAGAAGCTTCAACATCCAATCAAGATGAGGAAGCTCAAAATACAACTCCGGCACCTACCACCGAACTAGGTAACTCAAACACATCAATCTCAAATAAAAATAATATCATGTGCTTTGAGTGTAGGGAATTTGGGCACTACAAGAGCAAGTGCCCAAAGAAGATTAGGAAAGCTCCACCGGCTCCAAAAGTCAAGGATGCCGGTTTCCCAAATATCAAGAGCAAGGAGCATATCATATGCTTCAAGTGCAACTCAAGGGGACATTATAGGAATCAATGTCCTAGGGGAAGCAAAAAGACCAAAGAGGGAGCTACACATGTAGGGGGAGCCTCTAGGGCAAACCCTAAGGTATATTTCAATAATGCACCTTCTTTAGTTAATAGGCAAAGGCATGCTAGGAATTTAAATTCTCTTGCAATTTATGAAAAGCATGCTAATAGGAATAAATATTTTTGCTTAGGAGCTAAAAGTGTCCATTTTAGTAATAAGGAGAAATTTGGGACTAATGTCCCTAGAAAAACCATACCTAGTGAATCTATTAAGAAAATACAAGAACATCTAGGTTTTAATCCAAAATGGACTAGGCATATGCCAAGAAAGTCCCATGCCCATGATTTAAATCAAAATTCAAAAATTGGGCAATTAGAGTTAGAGAATCAAGTCTTGAGGTCAAGGCTTGAAAAACTTGAGAAGACCCTTAAAATTATACAAAATCAATTTAAAGGGTCAAAAGATCAAAAGTCAAGGTCCAAAAGTCAAAGTCAACACCAAGGACCTAAGAGTCAAAAGTCAACCAAGGGCAAACAAGGTTTGGGTCACAAACCTAAGCCTAAGGTGGCTTACCATAGTGTTCCATTAGATTATGGAACACTAACTAGGTCTAGAAAGACCAAGGTCAATAGGGAAGTCATCCCTAGAGTTGACCAAAGGGTGTGTCTAGTGGCTAGGGTCTCTAGGAAACCTAGGGTGGCCACTAAGAAGGTTGCAAGGGGAGTTACCCCTAGAGTCAACCTAGGTGAGACCCAAATGACCAAGGCTAATAAGCCTAGGAGGGTCATTAGGAAGGTATCTAGGGAGGTTATCCCTAGGGAATACCTAATTAACCCTAGGAGCTCAAATAGGTTTTGGGTTCCTAAGAGCGTGATTGATTCACGCTAGATGGGTTTAGAGTGTGCCAACCTTGATTGGATGGGTAGTTAACTCAACCATGGTAAAGGTGGCACTTTAGGATATTTTCAAGGTTATGGTCACCTTGGAAATACATTTGAGCTATAATCCTAAAAGTTTTTAGGATGTGCCAATATTACTTGAGAAGTTTGATAAAATGATCAAAATTGGCACAATTTAGGTTTAGAGGTTAGTGTGCCATTTTTGGGTTTTTGGCACACTTGGGAGAAAACTAGAAATATGGCAAAATATAATTAATTATATGAAATGACAATTAATATTAAAATTTAGGTATTACTATACCTATATATTTTATATGTCATGCTTTGTTTGTCATATAACATGCCATGACATCATGCTTATTTTTTAATCATTCTATATGTCATGTTCATGTTTGGGATTTATGTAAATGTCATGTGGTTTTAGATCTTATTTTATGCCATGACATCATGATTATGAGCATATGCTTATTTATATCATCGTTAATGCCATAATCATTCATGCATTTAAGAAAATTTGATTAAAATTGATTTAAGGACTATGGCATGACTTGGAGTCCCATTTATAAGGGAATCAAGTAGAGTTGCCTTAGAAAAATGCATGAAACCCTAGTTTAGGGAGAACAAAACCCACATCTCGCATCCAATTGACATGTATGTGTATTTATACACCCTAGATACATGTGAGATGCTAGGATATGAGTTGAGTTCAAGGTGCATAGTTTTTGCATCTAATTGAACCAAAACTCATCTAATTTTATTTGTGGATCATTGGGAAAGCTTGTGTACAAGTCATGTACTTAGAGCCCAAGGAATATGATCCAAAATAAGGTTTTGAAATCATTTTAAAATCAATTTAGAAAACCTTGGTGAAGTCTATCTTTTGATAGCAATCACCATTGATGAAGTTGATACAAAATAGGGCCAAAACATTGAAAATTTCAATGGTTTTGAGTTTTGTATCAAACTCACTATTTTATGGGTAAAATATTTTTAAAACATTTTTCACCCATTGTTTTGGTCATAAGTATTATACGTATCAAATTTCGTGATTTTTCGATGTACGATAATTATTTATGAATTTTTGAATTGTTCGATAATTAAATTGAATTTAAATACCAATGATCGCCACTTGGTGGCAATGATCGATGAGAGTGGCAATGATCGACATCGTAAGTCGATCGCAGTCTCGATTTCGGTTAACAAGGTTTGTTTAGCCCGTGTTCAAATTATGGTAAAGGTTCCTAACCACTCCTAACCCTAGGATATGCTTTGGGAAGCATTATGAAGGGTGAAAATCCATCGATATGGATTAGAGTGTGTTAGGTCAAAGTATCAAATTTAGGTGAGTAAAAGTTCTATGTTGAACTTAGAACCTTAATTTTGATGGTTTAGAGTTCCTATTGGCTTAGGGACTTTCCAAGGACATTGTTGGTGCAATGGTCAAGGGGGAGCAAGCCTTTAGGGGGAGTTATCCATCTTGGGATGATGGATGTTTTTGGGGAGAATGTTATCAATCAAAATCGATGGTGTGGAAATTGGGAGAGTGAGATAGGAGTGCCTCTCTTGAGTGATATGGGACTTATCACTAGGAAGATGGTAGGCATCCTAGGTATTTTTGATCAAGGGGGAGATTGTAAGATCTCATTGGGACATGAGACATTGACCTCCTTGGAGAGAAAACCTTTTTGATGTTAGTCAAGGGGAGAATGTTTGGGGAGAACATTTGATTTACATTTTCACTTAAATGTTTGGAGGAGAACATTTGGTGAGTGTTTACCAATTTAGGATAATTGGTAAGGATTTGAGTTAGTGTTCTAACTCATGATTTGATT